>JAVLUZ010000145.1:6932458-7423787 GCA_036768485.1 Mermis nigrescens | reverse complement strand
GTGGATGGTGTAAAAAAACGGATTTTAACTAAGATTTCTCTGCCAAATTTTTCCGCTTATGAGTCAGTGCAAATCGAAGACAGCATTAATAAAGTGCCTCACAGGGGCTAAACATCGCAGCAAAACCACATTTAAAAAACGCAATATTGAGTTATTGGTTTATGGGGGTGTAAAGTTCGAAATCAGAGGTAAAAAATGGGCTAAAAACACGTTTTTTCCGAAGTTTTGTTTGATAAATCATGCCAAATAATTCTTGCAACAGAATTTTGGCACACAGGAAATGTACTACGATTTAAAAGCTACAAATTGTACCAAACCGAATTTCTTTAAACTCAATGGGAGTTCGGTACGGAATTTTAAAGTTTACAGTGTTCTAAATGATGGAAAATACGTTTTTGTTGCGTTTTTTGTTCGCCACTTTCTCCGTCCAGAAGTCGGGATAAGTCTAATAGAATAAAAATAAAGTGCTTTATATCGGGTGCATGTCCAAGCAAATTGTCTATACATTAATATTTAGCGAGTGTAAAGTCAAAAATCTGGAGTTTTAAATGCGTTTCTGTCTTGTTTTTTCTGCCTGCTTCTCCGGTTACGAGTCAGGGACACGTTTATCAAGTCCTAGAAATGGACCAGGAATCAAATTTGATATGCCAGTCTTTGGCGCATATGTTTACACTCTACGGTGTTGTAAAGTAGTTTTACACCAATTGTTAGTTTGCCCATAGAACATTATGTAGACTTAATTTTTTTCATAAATATTAATCGTAATATCGGAACAATATCAAATTACGAATCTGACTAAAATCTTCTTTACACCTAGGTAGTTTATGCATGAAGTTTACACTACATATTATATTTATCTGCGTTTTGAGCATTCCTGAAACCTAATTTTTTCTTGGAGCCTAGAAGTTTTGACAAGAGGATCAAATGTGAGACGTCACGTAGGCGCGTTTGTTTACATCCAACAGTGATTGTAAAGTAGTTTACATTCATTGTTTATATGCTGCCTCAGACCATTGTAGAGACATAATTTTTTCATGAATGTTGATCACAATATCCGAGTAATTTTTTACACTGCATGCTAGCCTTTCGGTTCTGGAGAGTGCATTATGCAAAATTCGAAATTTTTTCCTGAGACGCAAGAAATTTACAGGGAATGAAATATATGTCGTCAATTGGGCGCGCTTGCTTACACTCAGCGAGTATTGCAAAGTGGTTTAAACCTAATGTTTATTGTCTTTAAAACATTATGGAGACTCCACATTTTTCCATAAATGTTGAAAGAAATATCGGAGCACATTATCAAAATTACGAATCCGACTAAAATATTCTTTACGCCATGTGTTTGTTGTAAAGTTTACGTTACGTGTTAACCTTAATTCGATGAGACTTGCAGAGACTTTGTAACTGAAGTCAAGAAATTTTCAAGGATTCATATGTGAGACGTCAGATTAAGTGAGTTTTGTTTTACCTCTCAAAAGTAATCTAAAGTGATTTAAAAATTATGTCCAAGTGTCCTTAGATCATTGAAGAGATGTACCATTTTGTTACTTAAATGGGTTGCATTAGAGTTAAATCTTTTCTTAGCCGTGTTTATAATATGTTTCACAAAATCATACTGCTCATGGAGAGCTATCGTTTAATTGATGTAAATTGCCTGCAAAAGTGGTTTAAAATGAACCAGCAATCACACTACTGTGCAGAGAAGTCGACAAAGATATACAGCTTTATTGTAATGCATGTACATTAATAAGCCGTAAACTGTTAGTATTCTCTACACCTAGTAGTTGTGTGAAGTTTGCACTATTCAATTTTGTTGTTTATTATGTAGTCTATACTACAAATTTATTTTACTACCAAATCAAAGCGTTGGTGTTCCGCCCCATTTGATATTTGCGTAGGAGTTTTTGAATTTTTGCGCGAAAAATCTTGTTGCCTCTCGCACTTTACCAACATCCCGCACTTTTCCATTTTCTTGAAGTTTAAAATCTTTTTATAATTCTCTCTGATAATTTAATGGTAGGTTTTAACTTTAAGTTTCTCTTTGGTTTACAACTCTCCGCCCAGCAAGCTCATTTTTCAAAACTTTTTCTCGTAGTGATCAGATTAGTCGCGTTTAGTTTGGAATTGGTGGACGGTCGGTATTTTATTACTCGGCTTAAATAAACCAAGTGACTATCTTTTGATTATTTTCTTCATCGCAAATTCTAAACACCCAATTTTCAATTTGAAAATTGACCCAATTTTCAATTTGAAAATTGATCCAATTTTCAATTTGAAAATTGAAAATTGGGCGTTTTCAATTTCAAAAGTCACGACTCGTTGTGCTTGTGTATTGATTGAGTGAGGATTTGCAATGCGAATTCGTTGGTTAAATTTTTTGTGCTTGATTATAAGTGAACTGCACATTAAGAAGAAGCATAACTTAATGCGAGTTTTAATTTGAAAATGGATGGTGTCAATAAGGTTGTCTTGTTTAAAAAGGATATTAGCTGATGTTAAGGACAATATTGTTTTCCGCGTTCTTGGACTGTTGTCATTATTGTGGCATGTTACTGATTGTGTTTACTGGCTGATGTACTGAAATCACGCTAATTAAAAGTAGTGTACTAGCAAAAGAAAAATGCTCCGATGGAACAAAAAAAGATGAATATACTTGGAATTGTGGATTATTATGGATGTAAAAGGAGGGGACTCAGGAAAAATCTACCTAAAGTCAGGAAAATCTGCAAAAATCACACTTTCTCTAAGCAACGCAAAAAATCGATGTATATTCTGCGGCCTCTAAAAAAGTGTCTTTTTTAAATAATGTTCGAAGTTTCAGATAAGAGTGTATAAACGAAATCTATCAAGGTTACTTTTTAAATTGTTGGCACCTGATTGATAGAAAACTAAGAGGTATTGTATTTAAAGTTGTTTTGTTTTATGAGCATTATAGCAAGCAAAGCAGGAGCCGATTGATTAGTGCACACAATCGTTTCGGGCATGCTAGTGTATCTACATTAAGTCTGTTTCAAGTCAACTTACGTGTTTCCTACTGTTTTTAACCAACCATGTCTTCAATTGTCTTCGATGTTTGTATTTCATTCAATTGGCTTGAAGACTGTTAGTTTACTTAATATCATTTCCCATAGCTACTGCATAGCTAACGTGCTGCTGTTTCAATCATTGTTATGGTTGAATATTTATTTTAATCTGTTGGCCGCAGAATATACATCGATTTTTTGCGTTGCTTAGAGAAAGTGTGATTTTTAGCGGTTTTTCCGACTTTAGGTAGATTTTCTCTAGTCCCCTCCTTTTACATCCATAATAATCCACAATTCCAAGTATATTCATCTTTTTTGTTCCATCGGAGCATTTTTCTTCGCTAGTCCTTTACATATGTATCTATATGATCGCAGGGTAGCATCTTTACTGTAAATTTACTAACAAAATATATTATTTTTAGTAGGTATCGTATGTTTTTTCTCAAGTAACTTACGTATTTCGTGAATGATGACGTGCTTTCATTACGTAAATAATCTTGCCTAGCTTTCTGAGCGGCAAACTGGTCAATCAATTGCAAAAAATCTAACGAAGATGATAAATCCTTTTCAACTGCTATAATCGCTAGTGCACTTAGACGAGAATCAGATCATAGTTGACCGCAAATATGTGTCTTTATTAATTTCAGTTCCGAGAAGGAACAATCTGCTGAGGCCACAGCAATAGGTATTGTAAGTAAAATTCTGAAATCAATTATAAGGTTCGGGAAAACATCCTGTAAGTCATTTTGATAGATATTTTTAAGAGTAGCTAGCGGCGAAGTTAATTCATTTGGACTTGATCGAGCAAAGAACTTCCTTTTTTTAGCTCAGCGTACATGTCTGGTCCATGTGCATGACTTGAGCGATTCATCACCTTCCCATGTTTTTAAAGCTGGTATTCGTGGGTAGTGCTCACTGAGAAACCTTGAAAACGGTATTTCTTAGCCATACCATCATTTTTAAGACCATTTTTCGGACCTCCTAAAAAACCTTGCACCTACCCCCCCCCCCCATGGGATTTTGTTGCTGCCCACATATGCTGCGGGAGTCTTAGGTGGCGCGGTCAAGCGTTCCCTGCGGGGTCCGGGACAGAGTCCCTACAAATTTTGTAAAAAAGCATTTTAATGTCAAATGATAAACGTTAAAAATTTTCGCAAAAACGGCCGAATTTCGGCCCTGAATGGAGCCCAAAAACACTAAAAAAAAATTGATGAACTCTTACAGACTCGCAAAAAATTCTGGAGCTGAAATGCGATTTTCGAAATCTGCTAATTACATAGCGCAGCAACGGGTCGCTGCCAACAAGATATAGAAAAATGTGTAAACACTGAAGTTTTTGTTCTTGCTCCTTTTCAGGCCCATTTGTGACCTTCTTATTAAGAAGATGCAGTTCAGAAAACAGGAAATGCACAAAAACATAAGAAAATTTGGCCATTTCTTTTCATTTAAAAAATAGGATTGTGTCCTTGTAAAGAAAGACAAAAAGCAAAGAATAGACAAACTGGTACACAATCATTTTCGCACTTTTACTTTCATGCTCAACAAGCATGCGCAACTTTCATTCAATGAACAAATAGTGCATTAAATTACTAGTGAAGTGAAGTGCTAGATTATTTCAGCTGATTCAAGCTTTTAAATTCATTTGATCTAGTGGCTCGGTGCAAAGCGCCGAAAAATTTTGAGCATTTTAGGCCTTTTCGAACTTCAATTTTCTGGACACACATTATTGCAACATAAAAATCAACAATATGTCTGAAAAATGAATACAAGTATAGCTCAGTCAGCGTTCTCTTTTAAAATGCAAGTAAATATTTTTAACTGACTAGGTTTGCATTAAAACGTCGAAAAATCGATCCTTTTGTACGTATGTATCGAATTATTGTAAGAGGGCCGCTAAAAAATGAATTCTATACGGCATGCGCTACAACTCTTTTAGCGGCCCATAATTTTAGCGGCCCTGTGCGGCCGCACAGTTCGCAACTCCCTTAGGCATGGCTATGTTTATGCAACGCGAAATTTGTTAAGTTTTTAAGTTTTATTTTGTTAAAACACATAAGATGAACTTACGTAAATATGTATGTACGTAACGTACGCAATGTACATACACTGATATCATTTGTTGGAATGATTGAGTGACTAACTCCATAATACTCACGAATGTTGGATAAAATGATCAAAAAACGACCTTAGCTTTGCCTGCACAATGCACTGTTGTGGCTAGATCATTTCCCGAGCATTGCAGAAAATCTTTGAGTTTCCCTCGTTTTGGCATAGCTCATTTTGCCCCGTTTTCCTACTAGAGAATTTTCTGTCTTTACAACCTGTGCACGTCCGTTGTTCACTGCCTGAATATCCTGCATTAGGTATCGCTTTTTCTGTTATAGTCTGTTTCAGAATTTTTGAGACTTTTTTCAGCATGGTGATTCGAAAGTACATACGGTTCAGATCAATTGGTAAACAGCAGTTTGCGTGCAATACCCGCCCCACGCATCAACTGATTCGCTAATTGTACAATAGCTATACGTACGTACATATGTACATAACATTTTTAACTTCTCCGCCGCATCACCATACTGAATCTTTCTTCCTGTTTATTTACTATTTCTTACATTTGCTACTTATAGCCTGTTTCATTTAGCTTTGATGTTTTTGGAAAATTTTAACATGACTACAAAGTGTTTTAAACTAATACAATTGATATGATATTCTATTGTATGTCAAGTCACTTAGAGACGCATGCTAGTGTTAAGCCGTATTACTGCATCAGCAAAGCTTTGGTAGTAGAACTACTTTTGTAGTAGCCTAGATCTCGAGAAAAAATTTCAAAGAAAAACCGCAAAGTTAAATGGAACAGACTATGTATGGTAAATATGTATGTAGGTACAATCTTTGTCAACATGCAAATGTTATGTAACTTAGATATATTTTGTATTAGTCTTTTTACTTTTCTTTCGCAAAATGGTCTTACATCAGCACAGGTTTCTTCTTCGCTTCGATCAGAAAAATAAAAAACTACAAAAGTGCTTGAATTGGGATGTCGCGGCGATATTGTTCACATCACGAGGCAATAAAAAGAGTAATTTTTAGCACAGTGAGACTATTAAAGCGCGAATTTGTTAGCGTAGTTAGGGAAACCTTTTCAACACCTGTGGAAAAGGGCTAATTTTTTAAATATCATTAGGATATAGGTGTCATTTTCAGTCGAACCTGATCAGCACGTTGATGTGCCTACAGCCTTTAAAAAGCCAGAATTTCGGGAGCGCGTAATTGCAGCCGTATTCGTTTGGGTTGACATGGCGAGGTAATGGCGAACTAGCGGAACAGTTTCTTGCGAGTCGAGTCGAAGTGGTTGCACGAATCTACTTTTTATTCGAAGTCGAGGATCAAATGCAGATAAAGCACGCTGCAGGAGACACTAATATGGATAATATGGACATTGATGCATTTGAAGAATTTTTGGCAAGGGTAACGTCGCAAATTTAGAGAAAAAATTCAGGCATTCGTGTAGCTGGTTCACATATGTATTAACATAGTCACATTCTAAGGGCGTATGTGTGCAGTCGGTAGCATCTGAGGAAAGGAAGGAAGTTGCAGGGAGCCGGATTCGAAACATGGACCTCTTGCTCCAAAGTCCAGAACCATAAGCAAACGACTAACGCTGGTTTATTTAGGTATTTCGATAAAGAATGCAAGGTATTCGTAATGTTTTGCATTGGTCTACCTGATTATTAGGCTTAGGCTTAGTATCATGGGAAAATATTCGTAATTACTGATTTTTCAATTTCTTACAAAACAGCCGTTTTTCGGGTTTCTCATCATTGCGAGCATCACTAGAAACCCTCAACTGGCCGCGGAAACCAAGTTTTGATATGCAAATTAGCCTGATTTGCATAGTATGCAAATTAGGCTGATTTGCATATTGCAAACTTGGTTCAGGGCATGTCTTGGATTCATAGTGCTGCTCCTGATGATTGTAGCCTCAAAAAGCGCTGTTTGAGGTTTCAGATTGGTGTCAGGATGATCTAAGCCTAAGCCAAGATGGGGCAAAATTGCTTTCGCTCGCTTCGCTCGCTCCGCAATTTTTGCCCCATCTGACTCAGGCTTACATCATCCCCTGGCACCAATTTGAAGGCACATAACTAAGCCTAAGCCTAAGCCAGTGCTAAGCTCAACTTAATGATTAAGAAATCATGTTGTTTACACCACTCACTATTCTAATCCTCCAGTTCTTCGGGCCTTTGTCACAATTATCAATTAGCGTAGTGCGATTGAGTATCAAGTTGAGTGAAATCAGTAGTAGTATAGATTTTCGGGCGCGGATAAAAACCGGAATGTTCTAGCTGCTAATCTGTTGAAAATATGATATAGTTAAGGGGCAGCAGAATTTGTGGTATTGGCCGAAATTGACGAATCCAAGGACTTTCTATATGGGTATACTCGAATTCTCAAAGAATGCTTGCTGGCAAAAGCACACTCAAACTCGTGCTGGCCGCCGGTGCCTTCCGCTTCTTCACTTGTACATGTGCCCACCACATAGCGATTCCTTACATATTCACCCGTCAGTTCGTACATTGTATAAACTTTAACAATGCGCGCGGAGCATTGCATCTTCCTTTTATAGGTCATTTTTCCTGTCATGCTAGAAAATTTAGCGCGAATCAATTTGATTCGCTGTTGATGGATTTCGCAGAGGTCTAAAAAAAGATAAGTTTTGCGCTTTTTCCTACCAATCGCACATCAGTCTCTTAAATGTTGTCCAATCCCATCGTCGCCTGTGGTGAATATAGAAAGTAGTTCGATTTCTGTGATACAGTAATATTTGTGATTAGATAATTTTCATAAAGGAAGGTACTTGATCAAATGCGTTAAGGCTTTACTAAAATCAGTAACAAGACCAAACTTGTGTTCAACAAATTTTTACTAATACCATATTCTATCGTTTCTATAAGTACATTCCTCCCTAATGTTTATGTCCCTCCTACATCCGTACCAATCATTTCGGATCATGTAATCGTCTGTTTCATTGAACTTTGAATGTCCCTTATTTATCCGGACAAAACTATTGGGGTTGAAAATTACCTCCCTCATAATTTTATGTAAATGTCCTTTAAACTAATGCGGTAAACGTGATATTCTACAGTATAATGAGTTACAAGGAGTCAAACACATCCGCCTAATGGTGTTATCAATTACCTACTTCATGTTTATATGTAAATGTCCTTTAAACCTATGCTATTTACTTTATATTCTACAGTATAATGAGTTCCAAGCAGTAAAACACATCCACATGTCTGTTTTTTATTCCATCTAGTCTGTTTCATTGTGCTTTGAACGTCACACATTTACCCGCACACACCTAATGGGGGTATAAATTACATGGTGTTATCAATTACCTACTTCATGATTTTATGTAAATGTCCTTTAAACTTATTCTATTTACTTTATATTCTACAGTATAATGAAACACATCTGCAGGTCTGTTTTTTATTCCATATAGTCTGTTTCATTGTACTTTGAACGTCCCACATTTACCCGCACCCACCTCATGGAGGTAAAAATTACCTACTTCCTGGTCCTTTACACTAATGTAGTAAACATGATATGTTACAGTATAATGAGTTATGAGGAGTCAAACACATCCGCATGTCTCTTTATTATTCCAAATAAACTTATCACATGACTAATTGGTTCAGGATCGCTTCACTCTTTCTCTAATTCTGCTTCGCCTTTCCTCTGTCATATTTCCATCAGCTTTGCAGCTTGAACGTTCCGGTTTTCTTTCCGCGGCTGCCACTTGGCTGGTCTTCGTTTGTTCTAACACCTCTATGCTTCTCCAATCGCGGTTCGCTGGTTCCGAAACTCATTTTTCTCGAATGATACCTGTATCATGGACTGACCAAAGTAAGAAGTTAGCGTTAAAATAGGCCTGAATAATGGGATGCGAAGAGCGGAGCGAGCGACGCGAGTAGCATCCCATTACTTAGGCTTATTTTAAACGCTGGCACCAACATTTTGGCCAGTCACACGAATCAACAGAAACAATCCGAGCACTGCCTGATTTGTTTTCGACGTTGACACAATTAAAACCAGTTAGGTGGGAGCTTTCACCGAATTCTACTTGCTGTATACGTCACTTCCAGTTGATGTTGTAAATTCACCTAGCTTAGAAATTTTTAAACGCAAACTCAATGCTTTTAATTTTTCTATTCATCTGAAGGGGCACGCGTAATTTTTCACTTTCATGACTGCGTGTCCCGTTGCTGACGTTTAAGTCATATGTCGTTTTATCATATCCTTGTATCGTATGCTGTGTCTTTATTTTTACCATGTCTTGTACGTTTTGCAATAAAATCTTGGAGTTTTTGAAGAATATGGTGTGAACCGATTTTGCGCCATTCCGGCAGAACTGCCATACAATTGCGCAAAAATGATACTTTGTGTCACTAAAAGACGCGGAAAAAAATAATAAACCAAATCCATACAAAACTCACAGAGTTACGGTACTTCAAACATCATACTTCGACATTCACCATTTTGAGCCACTTTAAGGAAATTTAGCAGTTTCTCAAAAGTTTCCCATTTTTACTAAACAATATTTCCCTGCCATTTTCAAGGTCGCAGATTACAAAAAATTAAGTTATACTGCGTGGAAACCAAGATTAAAGATACTTTTTTTTTTGTAATTTTCTGCCCAAATTTTCAAGAAATTTTTTTTATTTCACTATTTGGAGTTTTTGAAGAATATGGTGTGAACTGATTTTGCGCCATTCCGGCAGAACTGCCATACAATTGGTGCAAAAACGATACTTTGTGTCACTAAAAGACGCGGGAAAAAATAATAAACCAAATCCATACAAAACTCACAGAGTTACGGTACTTAAAACATCATACTTCAACATTCACTATTTTGAGCCACTTTAAGGAATTTTAGCAGTTTATCAAAGGTTTCCAATTTTTACTAAGTAATATTTTCCTGCCATTTTCAAGGTCGCAGATTACAAGAAATTAAGTTATACTGCTTGGAAACCAAGATTAGAAGAAAAATTTTTTTGTAATTTTTGCGCAAATTTTCAAGAATTTTTTTTTAATTTCATCATTTTTAGCATTGCTTACATCCAGTAAAAGACTTCTACTTAAATACGATTCAAACAGCTTTCTTGGCTTATCTTAAAGTTTCAACCATTTGAAGATTCAAACAGTGGAATGCAGAATAACATGTACCCAACTTATTTCGACCTAAGCATCTATACATCGACCTGAGCATCTATACATCGACCTAAGCATCTTATACGTTGACCTAAGCATCTATACGTTGACCTAAGCATCTATACCTCAACCTAAGCGGGAGCGACCTCGACCTAAGCAGCCGAAAACACCTTCTCAGATAAACTAAGCCTAAGCCTAAGCGTCATTTAAGCAGAAACTTGAATTTTCACATTATCTAGACAGAAATAGAACATGCAAAAATTTTTTTTTCAAATTTAAAAATTTTCAAACAAATTTTCTTTTCCGTAAAATGAAAGTTATTTTTTCGTAATCAGCGGCCTTGAAAATGTACAGATACATATGTTTTCAGCCCAAATTCGGAACGTTTTTGGTAAACTGTAAAATACCTCACTTTGATGTAGCTATATCCTGAGTAACTCTATCTTCACCCATATTGGTCCGTTTTTCATAAAATTTTTTTCCGCACTTTCTTTATGCATGTCCTCCTCATTTCAATTAATATCATTCCTTTCCACGTACATCGGCAAGTTTTCCGTTCACACCATATAGTAAATCGTTTCAAACTAGTTGTTCCTCTTGTCCGTTCTAATTTACAAAAATTTGACTTTTTCTATAAGTATATCTCTGTTTGGAATCACCTACCTGATTTTGTACTTCTTTTTGCTAACTTAAATATATTCAAATCTAGATTAATTGATGTCGACTTATCCAAATTTATTATAGAGCGGGCTTAAATCGTCATTTTCATGACTCGCTCATCGCCTTTTGCTGTACGCTTTTATTCTTTTGACCGTATGTTTTATTACTCTTTTACATCTTTCGTAATTTCGCGTTTCAGTAATAATAATAATTATTATAATAAATTATTTCATTCATTCATTCATTCATAAAGTTCAGCCCACTATTTTTAGCATTGTTTACATCCAGATTAAAGATTTCTACTTAGATATGATTCAAACAGCATTTTTGGATTATCTTAAAGTTCCAACCATTTGAAGCAGTGGGATGCAGAATAACATGATAACCCTACTTAGGTCGACATAAGCATCTATACATCAACCTGAGCATCGATACATCGACTTAAGCATCTATACGTTGACCCAAGCATCTATACCTCGACCTAAGCGGGAGCGACCTCAACCTAAGCGGGAGCGACCTCGACCTAAGCAGCCAAAAACACCTTCTCAGATAAACTAAGCCTAAGCCTAAGCATCATTGAAGCAGAAACATGAATTTTCACATATCTAGACAGAAAGAACATGCAAAAAATTGTTTTTTTTCAAATTCTAAAATTTTCAAACAAAATTTTTTCCGTGCAATAAAAGTTATTCTTTTGTGATCAGCGACTTAGGATCGAACCGGCTCTTCTGTGATCAGCGACTAGGATCGACCGGAGCTCCGGCTCCGCTCCGGCCTCCGGCTCCTCCGGCCATTTTTGGTCCTCCGGCCTCCGGCGGCCGGAGGTACAAAAAAGGGGCCGGAGGCCGGAGGTTTTTTAAACCGAATCATTCAATGCTTTAACGCTCTTCTTTTCTTTTGAAGCTTAGCACTCAGATTGCCTATTTTGTGAATTTGTACAAACACAGGTTTAATAAGTGAAGCTGTAAATGTGAACACTAGGGATGCAGCGGGTGCACATTTTTTGGAATAGCGGGTGCGGGTGCGGGTGCCAAAATTTTGCTTTAGCGGGTGCGGGTGTCGCACCTTAAAAATAGCGGGTACGGGTAGCGGGTTTAGCAGTGAGATATAGCATAAAATAAATAGGGCTGAAAAAGCACAATTTTTTCGTCCACTTAATGCAGTTATTTACTGCGTGTAAAATTCATATTAATCGTCAAGCTGATTGTCTTTTTATTTGCAGACTAACTCTCAATGGATTAAATTTGCAGATTAAAAATAAGTAAATTGTCAATGATTGAAGCATTGACCAAAATGAGTAATATATTCACACTTTACAGAATAAAATGTTTAGCCACTTGTTGTCATTCGCTTCTTAAAAAGGGTCTACGACGTTTTGGAGCCAGCAACTTATAAATTATATTAATTAGAATAACTTTGGAGCAATTTTAAAGTAAAATATATATTCAGAAAGCAGGTTCTACAAGCTACAAAATAGCATATTGTACTTTTCGATTCGATGAGTATTCATTTGTGTACAACTGAAAAACCGTAGAAAATCCAGTGTATTTTTAGATGCGTTTAATTATCTCACTAAATTCAGAGATATTCTAAAAGTAATTTGTACCATCACGTTGAGAATTGAATGGGCTTTCGGAATCTGTATTATACTTTATTCATAAATGAATGTTAATAATCATCAATAATATTACAAAGAGTGTGGCGCCTAAATGTCCCATTTCGTCTTAAAAAAGCAGTGTACAATTATACATTGCTGCAAAATCTTTCTACACACGCTAGAGTGGTTAAACTGATGCACTAAAGACTGACACATAGACCCTCTTTTTTAAAAAGCATAATTCGCATAATTGGAATTAACCATAAGAGAGCTTGAACACGTATCTGCAGTCCAGTGGGTATCTAAAAATATCACTCATTACAAGTAGATGTTTGCTTTTCTTATTTGTACTGGTACATTAGATGTCACTGCTATACATTTTGGTTTTTTCATTTACGTGCCACTGCCTTAGAATCGTTTTGTCTTTTCGTAAATTCTGAATATTATTATCCGCCACCCGCTGTTTTATCACGATATTTTTAGCGGGTGCGGGTGCGGGTAGCAAAATTTTGGAATAGCGGGTGCGGGTGCGGGTACCAAAAAAGAAGCGGGTGATAGCGGGTGCGGTGCGGGTATCCGCTGCATCCCTAGTGAACACTAATGTGGCATTGTGAATGCACCATTGGTGAAATATTATATCATATATTTTGAGCCTTACAAATCGGACAGTGACAGCGCTTCATCTGATATGGAAATGGAAGATGAAGAAATCGCTGATGACAATTAATTGAAAAATAATTAATATAATCGCAATAGTTTAGTACATATAAATGCATGGTTAGATAATAAACATTCACTTCTACAGATCTTTTACTTATTCATGAGCAATATATTTATACAAACCTATATACTGTACATCATATGGATTATATTTAAAATTCTAGTTCACTGAAAATTCTAAGTTCACCTCCGGCCTTCGGCCTCCGGCCTCCGGCTCCGGCTCCGGCCGGAGCCGGAGGTGACGATGGCCGGAGCTCCGGCTCCGGCCCGGAGGAAAAAAATGGACCTCCGGTCGATCCCTATCAGCGACCTTGGAAATGTCAGATACATATGTTTATTCGGAACATTTTTGGTAAACTGTAAAATACCTACCTCACTTCAATGTAGCTACCTGAGTAGCTCTATCTTCACCAATATTGGTCCGTTTTTCATAAAAATTTTTTTCCGCACTTTCTTTTTGCATGTCCTCCTCATTTCAATCAATATTGTTCCTTTCCACGTACAACTGCAAGTTTTCCGTTCACACCATAAAGTAAAGTTTAGCCAAAATCTTTGTTGTCTTTGTTGTTGTTTCTTGTTACATACATGAATTATGTGAACCAGCTACACCAATGCCAAAAATCAAATCATAGGTGTATAGCCAGGATTTTTCCAAGAGGTTAAGAAAAATCACAATGATATTAGAACTTTTAGATTAAGTATCAGAGCACTTGTTCAGCTTAGGCTGGGCTAAAATTCGGTTTACGGTCCTGTCCAGGGCTGGTATGAATGGGTTTTGGGGTTTTTGAGTTTTGGTGGATTTTTTGGGGTTCTAAAAAGTCTTGGGTTTTGGGCTTGTGGGGTTTTTTTGGGGGTTTATGGTATAATGAAATGAGAATTTACTAGAATATGGTTCTAATTTGAAAAAATTTTTCAGTTTTGTCAAAACTCGGCTAAACTTGAAGGGCAGTATTCAGGGTAAACGACCTAACCCGTAACGGTATCCTAACACGGAACACAATTTGTCAAAGCACTTCTACTGTGTCCTGTGCGGTGATAGCTCAAAGTGTTTTTACCTGAATGATAAACTAGAGCTTCTAGTTGCCTAAAAACATGTTTTTGGTCAAACTGTATGATTTTGGTGATATGGTTTCTGTTTCAGTAGATTTTTTTATTTTTTACCGGATATAATTGTAAAAAACTTAGTTTAACGTCATCGTCATCCTTTATCACATTCTTTAAAGTCACACTGTTATAACCAACTGCTTTGTGATTGTGCTTTACAAAAGGGAGTTTTTGAACATTTGATGGTAGCAGACAGTGCAATAATTAATTAATGAATTAATAGCATTACATTTTTAAATGAATATTTATGATTATGTTTGATGAAAACAATATTAATAAGGGCGATGGAATAACCTTTAACTTCAAATTTATACAGAATAATAAAAGAAAAATGTCTGGATGAATGAATTGAACAGTCTACTGCTTTAAAAATAACTACATACATGTATTTGAAATTACATTATCAAACGTCATTTGACGTCTTTTTATGGTTCAAGCAATCGGTTTTAGTCCGAAATTGCTTGAGGGAGGTACGCCTTCCAAAAGTCCTAGGAGGAGATATCCCCCAGTGTGCATGTGTGGCTTAGACTGCATTCAACCAATTAGAGCGTAGAATAAATGGCTGTAAAGTAAAGTGTGATCCCGTTTCAGTGATTTTGCATCTCGTTCAGTGTAAACAGACATTGAAAGAGCAGTGTGAATAAGTAACACGCGTTCTTTTCCAACATTTAACGTTTTATGTTGACTTTTTGCGCATGGTGTAAAGTTGACTTATTTGACAGGGGTGAGAGTGGCGATGTTACTGTAAAGCGATTGAAGTGTAGAAAATCGCCACAATACGTCCTTAGCGGAAATTTCGTCTGTCATTCTTTCTTTGGAATTTGCAAAAATTGTACTCTAGTCTACACAAGAGTTTAAACGCTCTTTTATCTATCAACTTAATAATTTTTTAGAATTTTTTCATCACGCATCTGTAACATTAATGCATCGGTTTATTATTTTCTGAGACACCATTTACTTTATGAAGTAGAAATATGCGTGACTTCTAATGTCTTTGAATTGAAAAAAATTTGTGTGTATAAAATGTACAAAGACTTTTAGGGACCATCTTTGTACATGCACAAACGGACCTTGTACAAAAAAATACTGGTGAGAAGTCGGGCTTCTCTATGCAGGAGGGTGGGATCATTGAACTTCAGTTTTTGGTCATATCTGGCAAAAATAACTAAAAATGGCAAAAAGCAAGTAAAATGGCAAAAAGCAAGTTATTTTCATAAATTGGGGAAATGAAAACCCTGACTTTCAGGGGTTTGCGAATAAGCGACTTTACTTGTGTCGTCCTTATCCTGCGTGTAGCCAGCAAACAATACATTTTTGTCCTGTTCACCCACTAAATGCCTTGAATGAAGTCAAAATGATCTAAAAGCGTTAAAATTTTCGACGAATCTTTGCATAGAATCCATTGAGGGTGTCCAATGTAGGTTTACAAAACGACTATTCAATGACATAAGTTTTTCATATGATCAGAGATTGGTTCAACTTGGATTAGAAAGACTTGAACTAAGGCGTTTATATAATGACCTCACTTTTGCTTTTTCTATTATTAGATTTAATATTCTGCCTTTTGAGGATTTCTTTACATTTAATACTGATTCAAATCCAGCAATGAATTCTTGTAAGTTTTTTGTTAATCGGGCAAACAAAAACTGCAGAAAATTTGATTTTTGTAATTGAGTAATCTCTGATTGGAATTCTCTACCCGAGGAAGTTATAAGTGCTCCAAATAGACATGTTTTCCTTAATAGATTGAAAAGGGTTGATCAGGGGCGTAAATAAGCGCAGTTTATGTACTGCCCTTACATTATCCTGTTTTCCTCGACTATTTATGTATTTTATTGACTTATCTTTCTGTGTATGTTTATATTTCATCTTTTTTTCTCATTACTTACCAATGTATTAATGTTACTTGGTTTATTGTCAGATCAGTGAATAAAATTTGCAATTTGTAATTTGTAATTTAACTGATAAAGTGATGAGGTGAGTCAGAAGGGCTAAAAACAACTTAAAATGCACAAATACTTAATATTCAACAGATATATTAAACTTATTCAAATTTGATTTTAACCCTCGGCGCCTCAGCTGGCACTTTTCGGCTTCGCCCTGGCCGAGGCTCCAAAAAACGCTGAGCCTTGCCGAGGCCATGGCTTCAATCCGATCACTGGTCAAAAACCAGCGGCCTAGACAGCAGGTAATATAGCACACAATATGATATTATAAGCAGTCAAGCTGAATGCTTATTGATATGGAAGCTGGAGCTTTGCTCGCATTTCAACCTGTAGTAGATGGTTTTAGAGGGCACTTTTATTTGAGATGGTCTGGCAGATTTGCTTTCACACTAGGGAATGTTTTTCGCTACATGGATAGCAGCTTCAAAAACTGCCCAGTCACCCATTAGTGCATTTTGATGGGCCAGTGTAAACTCTGGTCCTGCATGATAGATATTGAGTAGTTGTTGCTGTTCTTGTCCCTCATTCTAAGGAATTGTTTTATTGTAGTGGAAATAAAATACTTCGCAAATGTGTACATACCAAAAGGAAAGTATGGTACATGCCTACAAGGTGTACATACTTTATTTTTAGCCATTTTTGTCCCTTTCTTGCGTTTAAATGTAATTTTATAGCTAGCTAAACAACCATTGTATCAATTATTGCACATAATTTGACATCATAAGATTCTCGAAGCATTTTATTTCTATTACAGTAAAACCATTCTCTAGAATGAGGACAAGAGCAGCATCAGCTACTTAATACCTATCAAGCAGGACCAGAGCTTACGCTCGCCGATCAAAATGCGGTATTGGGTGACTAGACAGCTATTGAGGCTGCTACCCATGCAGCGCAAAAACATTTTTTAGCGAGGAAGCAGATTTGCCAAATTATCTCAAATAAAAGTACCTTCTAAAACCATCTACTGCAGGTTAAAATGCGAGCAAAGCGCCAGCTTCCCATATGAATATGCATTCAACTTGACTGCATATTACATCGTATTGTGTGCTATATTACCTGTAGTCCAGGCCGCTGGTTTTTGACTGCATATAATTTTACATTGTGTGCTATCATTACCCGCAGTCTAGGCCGCTGGTTTTTGACTGCATATAATTTTTACATTGTATGCTATATTACCTGCAGTTGACTGCATATAATTACTGCCAACTTGAAGCACTTAGTTCCTGATTTAAAGGTTGATGGTCAATCACTTTAGATAATCATGATATTACAGATGATGTGAAATGCGCTGACGTAACTGATCGTCCGAAATTTGCTTTTGAAAATTCGATAATCTCCTTGGCGTTAAATAAGCTAAAACCCACATATTCTGTTGATCCCGATGGGTTTTGAGCATATTTTATAAAACAAATTTGTGATGTTTTGATTGCTCCCCTGTCTACAATTTTTGAAGTCTCCTATCATCATGGACTATTTTAATCGAAACAATTTGTTGCACCCGCAGCAATTCGGTTTTATGAAAAACAAATTGTGTGATTCCCAGTTACTAAAATGCAAGAATATTTGGACTAAAAATTTAGATAATCGGATTCCTACTTGACATAGTTCATGTAGATTTTTGTAAGCCTTTGATTCTGTTGTTCATTCTAAACTGTTATGAAAAGTTGAATGTTTGGGAATTTCTGGAGTATTGCTAAACTGGATTCGATTATTTTCATCAGGCACATCACAGAGAGTAAAAATTGACGGTCATATATCTAATTCATTGCTAGTAATAAGCGGTGTTCCTCAAGGAAGTGTTCTGGGTCCCACGTTATTTTTGATCATTATGAACGATTTAGTAGATTCGATTAAAAGTAGCATTATAATGTTTGCTGACGATTTGAAAATTTTTAACAAATCCGAAAATTCCGTCCTGTTATAGTCTGATCTTGATTCATTGCATTCTGGGACCGAAAATGGCAACTGAAAATTAGCTACGAAAAATGTGCAACCTTATACTTGGGTTACGGAAATCCGGAAGTGAGCTATAAGTTTGGTATATCTGAGTTAAAAAATGCCGAAATTTCTATGAAGGACCCTTGGTATTTTACATATCTAATGATTCATCATCGGACATTCATTGTACTAATATTGCGTCTAAAGCTGCTAGAGTTGCATCCATACATGGGCAGCAAGAAAATTCCGGGGGGGGGGGGGTGCAAGATTTTTCAAAGGATAAAAAATGGCCTTAAAAATGGTAGTACATATGGCGAAAAAACACCATTTTTCGACGTTTCTCATCGAGCACTATCCATTGACATCAAAAAATATCGAAAAAAACGAAAAAAATTTTGAAAACTAAATTCTGGTGGGTATTTTGATTTCTTGGGGGGGGGGGGGTATTTTGGTTTCTTGAAAGGTGCATACCCCAAACATGCCCGCGCCCAGGTTTGGTCGAATCCTTAATACACAAAACATTCAGTTAAAAAATACCCATTTGATGATAAGAGCTTTTGAAACATACGTTAGACCTGTCCTTGAATATGAATCTGTTGTCTGGAATCCATACCAAATTGGAGATATTACACGACTTGAAAAAGTACAAAGAAAATTTGCAAAAAATTATTTTGGAACAAATTTTTATCATATGATGAAAGATCAAATATCCGAAACTTAGAACGACTTGAAACCCGTCGTATCCACACTGATCTTGTTTTTGCTTTTAAAATTGTTAAACACAAAATATTGACATTAAATTAATTTTTTGAGCTTACACCTGACAGAGATCTGCAAATAACATGAAACTGTTCATCAAAAATCACGTTTAGATTGTAGGAAACATGACTCTGCGAACAGGGTGGCTAAAATTTGGAACATTCTCCCGCAAAGACTGTAATAATGCAATTGTTTTTCAGAAATGCGATTTCGAATGCTTTTCTTCAGGGGCGTACGTAAGAGCCTTGTGCCTTATGCTCATAGTACCATTGCATTATCTGTAGCTTTATGCACTGTTATTTGTTTTATGCACATTGTGTACTATGTTCACATTGACAATGCTTTTTTTACCTACTTTTTATGTGTTTTTTAAAATACTTTCACCGAATAAATTTTCATCTTCTACTCATCACTGATCAGCACAGCGAAAGTCGAATAAAGCGTTGTTTTGAACTTGTCCTATTTTTTATGTTGGGTCCTTTATATGTCACAAAGTAAGCCAAGTCAATGTTTATAAGTGCTATACAGACAACTCTGATGTGTATCAGGAAAAACCCACCAAAAACCCCAAAAACCCACGAAAAACCCCAAAAAACCAGAACGCAAAAATTTCAAATCTGGGTGTTTGCCAGCCCTGGTCCTGCCAAGTAGTAGCGCAATGGAAGTTAGATTTAGAACTAATTCTGGTATGAGGAATTGAAATCTGAAAGAATTAGGTGGCGGTCGGCATTATTAACCGGGTTACAGGCTGTTAGAAGTTAATGTGCTTAAGGATTGGCGAAAATTAAGCTGTGCCTTTGGGGATATTTCGGATTAGTCTCCGAAGCGTCGGGGGGCTGTGACTGATTGACCGAGTAACAGGATGTTAAGTTCACGTGATTAAGGATAGGCGAAAAAAGGGAAAAATGGCGTTTGAGGTATTTTCGTGTTTTCACTTTGTCTGCGAGAGCGATTGCTTGCGAATTTAGATTGAGTGCAGGCATGGGCTAAGCATAAGGCATAAATGAAGCAAAAATTGCTTCGCTCAGCTTCGAAATTTTCGCTCCATTCATCTCGAAGCAGCTCATGCGCTGGCATCAATGTGAATGCACATAACTAAGCCTAAGCCTAAGACATTAGTAGCCCCGCTTAGTCACAGTCCCTCGACGCTTCGGAGACTAATCCGAAACATTCCCAATGGCAGAGCTTATTTCCGCCTATCCTTAAGCACATAAACTTCAGCATGCCTGTAACTCGGTCTAATAATGCCGACCGCCACCTAATTCTTTCAAATATGAACTCCCCATCCTAAGCTCAGTTAAGAAAAGTCTTGTCATAATATTCCTAGTCATTACCTAAACGCCATTTTTTATGCTATAAATACGTGAAATAAGAGCTGTTTGACAGTTTGGAACTATCTTTTATATTTTAAACATGATCCAGCTTCTATTGCCGTATTTATGCCACGTTCGGATCAAAAGTGCAAGGGCGTTAATAACTAGATTTATTTAGCCTATTGCAATCACGGTATCATTTTTTGACCATGTAATACAAATTGTACTAGTTTGAGCTCAGTTTTCTGTGCATTTTTATGTATCTATCTTTAAATTTCGGCCAACTGAATTTAGGGCCAACTAAAGCTTTTTGAACAGTAAGCGGATCGCAAATTATAGGCGGATACTATACAAGAAATCTAATATACTTACATATTTGACAATACATTTAAAAAATTTTTTTGCTCATCCAAAGACTTCACCGGAGATTTCTTATACGTCTTTATATGTACAAAGTGGCTCGCACAAAAGCTGGTCGAATCGAATCAGATATTGTGTCTTAGCCCACCTCTTATATATCTGATTGAGTAGGTGTAGCAATGAAGAATGAATTTTTCCAAGATGGATTAAGTTTGAAAGAAAAACTAAATTAGATAAAAATAGCTAGATACTCCAGATTTTCGAAAGGAAGCATATTTTTCGCGAAGTCGAACCAGAACAAAACGAATTTTCAAGCTTAAAATTTTATCGATTGATTGATTGGCTGCATAACATATACAAAATCTGAAATGGTGTACAAAACAAAGAGGACTAATCATGTGCGCCTCTCGCTCTTATCGGATTTGAAACCCAACAACTAGAGGATCGGACGAGGGTCTTTTTTCCTCGGCCGAGGCCGAGGCCGAGGGAACTTTGAAATCCTTGCCTCGGCCGAGGCCGAGGCCGAGGGACCGAGGGACCGAGGATTTGTAATACATATAATATGAGTATATGAGTACAAACAATATATGTAGGATACATATGCTCCATGTGATGTGGGTACAGTAGCAATAGGATTGATTAGTGTAATATAGTTCAAAGCTAACAAGCTATTATTTTAATTTTATTCAAAGGTAGGTATCACACATTCCCATGGGGGGTGAGGGGGTATTACCCCCACCTCGGGGTACGAGACTTGAATCACTGTCAGACGATTTTGAGCTATCAAACATTTTCTGCAATGATTTGGGTACAAAAGCGGCGAAGACATTAAAATTTTTTCGTCGCTTCGCGCTGACTAATACACTTCTGTTTTGTTTACCCATAAAATACCTAGAATGAAGTTAAAATGATCTGAAAAGCCAAAATTTTCGATGGATTCTTATATTTTTTACTCTCAAGAGTGACGAAACTAGTCAGAATGGGATAAAATGTAGTTAAAAATGCAGTTTTTCACATTAAAACATGTTATACAGGATCTTTTAGCCATTTTTCTTATTTGACCTGCAAAAAAGGCTAGACTCTAAATTTAGTGGTCCTAAATTTTGGGATTTAACCCCTGAACTTTCTACCTTGGGAAACTATGGTACGTATGCAAATGACAAGCACAGAAGTGACAAATTGCTAATCATCTTGATCATTCAGCTCGTTTTCGCTATCACTATTTTGTGTGTTCTACATATCTTTATAATGACAGAAATTGTATTTCAAGAGGAAAAATGTCAATTTTTTGGCACTTTGCGCCGTTTTAAGATGATTCTTAGTAGAGGTGCACGCGGGTACCGATTGAACGGGTACCCGAGTAGAAAATAATTTTACTACCCGGTACCCGAATCCCCTAATATAAAATGGAAAATTAGCACTGCAAGTTATGCAATATGTGCTAAGAATTGAATTAGAAACCTAGAAACATATTGCTTCTAAAGTGCGACTGAATCACAAAGTAAATGTGATTTAATATAATCAACCGTAAAATGTTAAATAAGCGAGTCTGTTAATATTTCCTATTGTCACAATATATCGCGCATACGGTCTAGGCATATTCCATTATTCAGCTCTTTAGTTACATTATGTTATTTGTGCCGAATTCTTCTTATTCTTTATTGTAAACAAATTTAAACATGAAATTATCTGTTAGCGACGCTTTTTTATAATGCATTCACTTCTGTGACCATTATATAAATTTAAACTGCAACTTTTATTCACATCGTGCGCATTTGAATTTTCTACCCATGCCCATCTTGGGCTTCAGAAATTAAGTAGGTTTTGCATGCATGGACACGGAAAACGCCCACATAATGTACCTACTTTAATCGGTGATGTCTCAACAGCCCTCACCAGTCCCAACAGCCCCACCAATAATCCCAACAGCCCCACCAATCCCAACTGCCCCACTCAATCCCAACAGCCCCACCATTCCAACAGCCCTACCGTCCCAACAGCCCCACCAGTACTCCCAGCAGCCCCATCATTACTGCAATCGCTATTATACGAGAAATGCGTTTGACGAATGAACTTTTGAAACATAGAATTTATACGGGCTCCGTTTGATCAAGATATTTTTTGACTATTTTTCGACTTCGTATATTTCATCAAGACTATACAAGAGCGTGCAGGTTTACATTTTCAGAATAACTCTACCTGAGAAACTGGTAGACCCGCTAGAATTGAAGCTTCAGCATTTTTGCGCAATCCGTGATTTTGCCTCATTCGAGTCATCTTGCAATATTAGATTCCTGCTCATTATTGCCTAGTCTAGACTGCCAGAAAAAAATGAAAAACGTTCTAGTGAAAAAAGGAACGATAAGCGTTAAAATTAAATGAAAATCAAAACTTTCGCGCTAATCTGCTTTAAAATAGCCAGAAAATGTGGATTAACGTAGTTTTTACGCTATTTTAACATTCATACTAGTTTTGAGGTCATTTTTGGCTCAAAACTCCTTCTCCAGACCGGTCGTGCTGTGCATCTATGATTATAACAGTGGGGCAGTTGGAACCAACATTGGCAGCGGACAAATTCTGTGGGTCTGGTGGGGTAAAGTGACCGAGAAATGTGCTTAAAATAGAATTCTGGGGGTCTACCATAATTTGGGGGGATTTCCAGAATTTCGGGTTGGGAGGGGGCTTAACTCTAAACATCCCTCCCCACACGCTTATGTGTGGTTGGGACAGTGTGACTGTTGGAACGGTTGGACTGCTGGAACGGTGGAACTGCTGGGATTGGTGGGGCTCTTGGGACTGGTGCGGCTGTTGGGATTATTGGTGGGGCTGTTGGGATTATTGGTGGGGCTGTTGGGATTATTGGTGGGGCTGTTGGGATTATTGGTGGGGCTGTTGGGATTATTGGTGGGGCTGTTGGGATTATTGGTGGGGCTGTTGGGATGGTGGGGCTGTTGGGACTAGTGGGGCTGTTGGGACGGGTGGGACTGGTGGGACTGTTGAGACACAATCCTTCAATCAGCATATGCGTCTTGTCTCTGCCGTCTATAGGCTGGCATATTACAGCATTGACTTGGCATAACATTTGAGGCAATGGGTCTTTTGTAGCACATGCGTTTTTTTGCTGTATTTGTGCTATTTCGGCATCACTCAAAAAATGCAAAATTAAAAAACCCTCGGTCCTCGGTCATTTTTCACCTGACCCTCGGCCGAGGCCGAGGGATCTCAAAAAAGACCGAGGATTACCGAGGCCGAGGCCGAGGCCTCGTCCGATCCCTACCAACAACTAAAGAAATTGAACGAACGAAAAATTAAAGAAAATTTGATTTTTATGCCTAGTTTTTTAAATAATCGATTTAAAGTAAAATTTTTCTTTTTCCGATTCATAGGTGCACAAGGTTAGGGTCGGCAGAGGGGGGCGCTGAAATCACAGAAATACAAATCTGAATTTAAGTTTAACGATTTTGTTGTTGTTTAAACGATCAAAATGTTCAAAATAGCCTATAAAACGTCTTTTGGTGTTAATTTCGTACTTTAGAAGCATTTTTAGTCCATTTTGACCGCATTATATCACTTTCAACAAATATTGATCAATTTTTGGCGCTTTTTGGGTAAAAAAGTACATAAAAGTACTACGCGCCGGAAAAATTTTCACATTTTTTACTGCTTTTGACCTCAAAAATAATGCAAAAAACCTTCCGTCAGTTCAAAATCGGCGGACAGTACCTGTCTGGCTGACCCTTCCGCGGGGGTAATACCCGTAGATGGGCAGCACCAAAATTCTGGGGTAGTGCAAGATTATTCAAAGGTTAAAAAATGGGCTTGAAAATGAATGGCGGTATGTCGAAAAACATCATTTTTCAACGTTTCTCATCGAGCACTATCCATTGGCATCAAAAAATTGCGAAAAAACGAATATAATTTCAAAAATTGAATTCTGGGGGGTATTTTGGTTTCTGGGGGGACTATTCTATCCGGCTTTTTGGGGGTTGCATACCTCCCACGCCCACGTGTGGAATGCCGACCCCTTACCCCCTATGTGCATGTATGGTTCGCTCAACGTTGTAAGTAACATCACAAAATTTTTGTTGCCAAGATCAGCGAGTTTACCGTATTTAATTATTTAGGATACGGAGCAAGAGATGGTTGCTGCTAAACCTGACGATAATCCCACAAATCGTAAGTTACTCGCGACAGAACTTACCCGTAGATAAATTTAATGGCTCAGAATTTAGGGATGGGTAATCCGAGCATTTATAGGAGGATAAATGATTTGCTTTTCTGTCAAAAACAACCTAAAATGGCCTAAAACGCAAGTTTTTGCCAACATGGGAGGAGGGTAGAAAATTTCGGCGTTTGGCAAGATTGAGGATGACCACATGTGGGCGTGGGAAGGGGGGTTTGGGGGGTATGCACCCCAGAACTTCGAATACCCCTCCTTCAGGAGTCAAAATACCCCAGAATTCAATTTTTAATATTTTCTGTTTTTTTCGCAATTTTTTGATGCCGATGGATAGTGCTAGATGAAAAACGTCGAAAAATTGTGTTTTTCGCCATACCACCATTTTTAAGACTATTTTTTGACCTTTGAAAAATCTTGAAACCCCCCCCTTCCTTCAGAATTTTAGTGCTGCCCACCTATGAGGACGACCATCTGTGGGTGAAGACATACATGATATCTAGATGAAGGAAATTTCATCTCTAAAAACCCGAAAAGTTTCTTAATCCCTTCCTGAATTCGCGATTTTTCAAACAAAAATGTTGAAGAGACTGTTTTAAGCGTGTTAAGTCATCTGTTTGCTCGAAAGTGTCAAATTTTCGACGCTTCGCGCCATTTACTCATTATTCGACAATTTTTTCTTGAATTTCACTCATATTTTTTCGCAAAATTTCTGTTTTTTTACACTCTACGACCAAAAACGATAATTTTGTTCTGTAATCCACCGTTTTTTAACTTAAAAAAGGCTTTTTAGAAAAATTTTATGACCCCTCCATCTCCCAGAGAATTCTCATGCTGCGTGTGCCTGATGGAGAATTCCCAATTGCGCTTCTTGGATTCGTTTATTTATCTAATTTAAGGTTCTGGAAATGATTGTTTGATTTCACTAAATCGTATTTCGTATGAATCTTGATCGACTCGATTATTAATAAATTATTAATTATTTTTTTGCCCAATTATTTTAACTGTCCTGCTTTCGTAATGCACCCTTTTAGCTGTTGAAATGACCGACGCCGCGGGTGATACGACCAAAAATGGGAAGGTCGTTGATTCGGACGGAGACGATGAGCTGACGCGTTTTAATTCGAAAAATTAAAAAAATGTAGGCAAAACATACAAATTAAATGAGTAAAAATATATAAAATACACAAAAATATGCAAAATATCAAAAATATATAAAATACACAATAAATATGCAAAATATTAAAAAGATATAAAATGCACAAAAAATATGCAAAATATTAAAAATATATAAAATACACAAATTAATACGCAGAATATTAAAAATATATAAAATACACAAAAAATATGCAAAATATTAAAAATATATAAAATACACAAAAAATATTCAAAATATGCAGAATACTCAAAAAAAACGAAATATGAAGAAATAAAATAATGCGAAAAGACTATATGAAAAAAGTTGACTTTTCGCTTTGGCTTTGAGGCGTTTGGGTGTCTTTTCGGACCCGCCCTATGATTCAGAAGACCCCCAAATTGAATAATCAATTTTTTTTGTTCTTGCGATATTTTAACGGGGAGGGATAGGGCTCGATGAGGAACGTATAAAAATGGCGTTTTTCCCCAAGCATAACTTTTTTTGCATTTTTTGACCTTTGATTATTCATGAACTAACTTGGAATTCAAGCGCTGCCCATTTATACACTCGTACGTATGTCTTACCCACTCTTTCTAATGTAAATTTGCAGGAATTGTGTGTGGAAACTGGCATGTTTTTGGAAAGTTTTTTGCAAAGTTTTTTGCAAAGTTTTTTTTGCAAAGTTTTTTCGAAAGTTTACTGGAAGGTTTTTTGGAAAAAGAAAAAAAAACAACTGGAAAGTTTTTTGGCTTAGCTATCGTTTTGCATGAAAGTCCGGTTTTTGCTGGAAAATCGACAAATATACATACGCCTCAATTTCCATTTAAGCATTAAAAAACGAGATTTTCGCTCAGGCGAGCTAGCGAAGCAACAAAAGCTTGAAAAATGTGATTTTTAACGAAAATATCGATGAGTTTAGTTAGGAATTTTGATTTTTTACGTGCATGAATTTTGGACGGGGTTAGTCGGCCGATTTGATAAGAATGGCCTTTTATTTTTTTCTTTGTAAAAAATATAAATAAAAACACGTAAAATGACTCAAAACGTAAGTTTCGGCCTAAAAGTTAAGGTCGGGTGGAACATGGAATTGTATAAAAATATCAACTTTTGCAAAAATGTGAAAATATGAATATAAAAAGAAACATCAAGTTATCAACTGTTAAAACATATGTATGTACATACGACGACATCCTACTTTATAACGTAGGCGGAACAATCCTTCGCAAAACTTATGGACTGTTGAGTATGTGTTAAAATTTTGTGGCGAGTACTGTACGAGGAATTGCTCTCGCCCATCTGTGCGCTATCACGTATCTCTGGGGGGGGGTTCGGACCCCCAAATATTCAGAAAAATCGAAAAATAGCACTTATTAAACGTTATTTAGTGCTATTTTTGGTCTTCTTGGGCTTAGTCCCCCCAAAATTAGTGTTGGTCCGTCCCAAAATAGGACGGCCAGTTACGCGCCTGTTTGTGCGTGACCTTTGACCTTATGCATACGCAATTGGTGGCTCTCTTAGCCCGATGGGGATTTTGACGTTTGAAAAATGCGGTTTTAGCGCAGGTCATTTTTTCCAGATGACTACAAACCGGAAGCAACGATAACCCACAGTATACCAAATTTTAGTAAAATAAAGCAGGCGATACTTAGCCCGGCGGTCATGGTTCGAGGCTTGCCATGGTATACTTTTTAAAAAAGATTTTTGTGTCAAATTTTCGAAAATTTTCATTCTTTCGGCAAAAATTTTTTTTAAAGGAAAATTATGGTGATGCCGAGGGATAATGCGCGCGGCGGTGGAAGAGCCATCGGATATTTCCTGCAGTGCAATGCCGACTCAGATTCACAGTAATTATTTTTCTAATTTTTTTAATTTTGTCTATTTATAAATATATTATCGAAGGCACAATCTGTTAGGAATGCTTTTTATTCACTCTAATTTTTTTATTCGTTCGACAGAATCTGGTCATTTTGCTCATTTTTCTGTAGTTTCCTTCGATTTCATTTTTTTCATTCTTATTTATTTTTATTTATTTGCATCATGCTTTTCGTGCGTGGCAAAATATGTTTATATATATATATATATATATATATATATATATATATATATATATATATATATATATATATATATATATATATATATATATATATATATATATATATATATATATATATATTAGGGATGTCCCGGGGCCGACTTTTTAGCCGGGGCCGGGGCAAGATGTATTGTATTTGCAGACAGATGTTCCACTATTAATATGCAAATATGCAATTTCCTCGTTTTAGTGCGTTTGCCTACATTGACGAATTATCGTACTTTTCAATTAATTACAAGCATTTTACGTCATAGAAGCAGAACTGAATAGTTATCTGAGTTAGAGTGATCAGCCCATGCTTTTATTCTTTTTTATAAAATGAACATTTTTGGAAATTTTCATAATAGATGAAAAATTCAGCGCCGATGGAAACGCACTCGAATTTTGGAAGGCAAAGAAGTTAGCTTACCTGCGGCTTAGCATACTAGTCAGGAAGTATTTGTCTGCTCCATAAAACCAGCGTTGCTAGTGAACGACTTTTCAGCACTAGTGGAAACATATAATCAGATTTTAGAACGCGCTTGTTGCCTGATAAACTCGAGGCTTAAGTATATTTAGCGAAAAATCTAAAAGCAATTAATTACGAATATTAATCTCATTCATTACTCAATGCTTCGATTATATCCAATGAAATAAAACTTGCGCACGCTCTTTCGATATTTCATTTACTTCATCGACCTAATGTCTTTGTGTCTTTCTGCATTACAATACGCTTTTAGCCCCGGGCCGGGGCAAGCCCCGGCACCGGGGCTGAGGCCGGGGCATGGGACATCCCTAATATATATATATATATATATATATATATATATATATATATATATATATATATATATATATATATATATATATATATATATATATATATATATATATATATATATATATATATATATATATATATATATATATATATATATATATATATATATATATATATATATATATATATATATATATATATATATATATATATATATATATATGTACAGGCCCGTATCCAGGATTTTATTTGGCGGGGGGGGCCGAAAATTTTTGAGACCAGATATCTCTGAGAACCATTAGGAGATAGGCGAAAATAAAGACAGTTTTGAGCGTATCTCGACGAGCTCTATACAACGGTGAAGAAAAATTTCAACAAAAAAATTAAAAATTTTCACTTTATTTCATTTTGATATACAGCAAATTTATCATTTAAGCTGATTTCTCATCACCTAATCGGCGAATTATTTATTATCCCTTGCCTTTGTACTTAATCATTGTGCTTTACAGAAAAAAACAATACGGATAATTATTAATTCGGCGCGAAGCGCCGAAAAAATTGACATGCCCTGCATATCAACCTCAAATTTGAGCGGTTTTGAGCGGACTAGAAGACAAAAAACATATATAAACAATAGATACGGCGCGAAGCGCCGGAAAAATTTCATGTTTCCCATGTCATAACTCAAATTTGAGCTGTTTTGAGTGAGCTAGAAGGCAAAAACTATAACTAAACAATGAATCCGGCGCACAGCGCTAGAAAAAATTGACATGCTCTCTATATCTAAATCTAATTTGAGCGATTTTTAGCGGTTCAGAAGACAAAACTGTACGTAAACAATAGATCCGGCGCGAATCGCCGGAAAATTTTGAGTTTACTAGCCCAAAGGTACGCTAAAAACCTGTTTAGGCGCTGTTTCAGACGCACTTCGCCAATTTTTCATTTTTCCCTTCGGGGGACCCTTTAGAGAAACAAAAATTTTTTCCCATTTCGGGGGGCAGGCCCCCCGTCCCCTGGATACAGGCCTGTTCCCATGTCATAACTCAAATTTGAGCTGTTTTGAGTGAGCTAGAAGGCAAAAACTATAGCTAAACAATGAATCCGGCGCAAAGCGTTAGAAAAAATTGACATACTTTCTATGTCTAACTCAAATTTGAGCGATTTTCAGCGGTTTAGAAGACAAAACCTTACATAAACAATAAATCCGGCGCGAAGCGCCGAAAAATTTTGTGTTTTCTAGCTCAAAAGTACGCTAAAACCCTGTTTTGGTGGTGTTTCAGACCAACTTCGCCAATTTTTCATTTTTCCCTTTGGAGGACCCTTGGGAAAAACAAAAATTTTTTCCCATTTCGGGGGGGGGGCAGCCCCCGCCCCCCCCTGGATACGGGCCTGTATATATATATATATATATATATATATATATATATATATATATATATATATATATATATATATATATATATATATATATATATATATATATATATATATATATATATATATATATATATATATATATATATATATATATATATATATATATATATATATATATTATACATTATTATATATATATATATATATATTTATATATTATATATATATATATATATATGTAGTATATTAGTGATGTCCTGGTGCCACTTTTTTTACCGGTGCCGGTGCCGGTACCCTGTACCGGCGCCGGTGCCGGTGCCGATGCTACATCATTAGCTTATTATATAGTGTACTATGCTTCTTCAAAAAGGGTTAAATTTTTACCTGCTTACCTATTTTTCACCGGATATACATATTAAGGGCGAAATTTCATTTGGCTAGTAACGACTTCATTATTTTTAATTTATGAATACATATAAATTTTCTTACTTAAGCATTAAACAAACAAAAAATTGTAATAAAATTGAAATTCGAAGAAAAATAAAAGTTAAATAGTGTATTATAAGTTTAAGTGTAGCGCAATTAAGATTGTCTTGTGCTGTTGTTGATTCTTTAGTCAAATCGAAATTTGGTTTTAGTGCATTAGTTAATTACATTAACTAATGCACTGTTTCTTCAACTAGTAAGAAACAAACATAGAAATAGCCACAAAAACTTTTTGAGATTAAATTATTTGAGTTTATCATTTCACATTTTCAAAAGCCTCTGAAAACAAACATGGGATATATTAGTAATGCAAAAGACTTACATAGAAGTTATTTACAAAGTTTTAACAAGCTTTTTCTGAATAATTTGCAGGAAAAAGTTTTGCATAAAAACTATTTTAAATTCTAGCTGCGTTTTACGGTCTTCTGCTCACGAAATGGAAAAATAAAAATGGATTTGATGAAATTAAGTTGAAAACTACTCTGTAGTACTCATCCTTCTTGCCTACGGATGGTACAACTAGAAGAACTTTCCACTCTATATGTCGATGTTTTTAATTTTAATTTACCTTATTTATTAGTGTCCACGCTTCTTACTGTTAATTGATGATTTCAATAAGATGTGTTTCGTTAAATGAATAATTCATTTTTAAAGCTCGAAGACTTCTTCTGAAGTTCAGTCAAAATGCTTCACTACAGTGGTCGCCATGAAAGATGACGCGCCATCACCCTCAGAATTATAATGGATGGTGCGTCGCGAGCGCCGCGCTATGTCCATCATGCGCCATCATCTCTTTATTCTCATATTCAGCGCAATGTAACCTCCATCAATAGCGCCAATCATGAAGCGCGCACGTGAATGCTGGCGCTTACTTCTTGTTGGTGCTATTAATAGCGCCAATTGCGCCGTCCGCAGCGCCAGATCAACGTGAATGCTGGCAGCGCTTCATGTGCGCTGAATAGTAAATAGTAGAGATGATGGCGCATGATGGATCTAATGACGGCGCTCGTGACACACCATCCATTATAATTCTGAGGGTGATGGTGCGTCATCTTTCATGGCGACCACTGTATGCTAATCAGAAGATTTTATTAACAAAATGCTACCTTTTTGCGCCTTTATTCGTTAAATTGGTGATAAATGTGCTTCAATTAATTCTTTTTACACTATTTTTTCTCTTTTATCTAGCACCGGCGCCGGTGCCGGTGCCCAGGACATCACTTATATATATATATATATATATATATATATATATATATATATATATATATATATATATATATATATATATATATATATATATATATATATATATATATATATATGTATATATATGTGTGTGTGTATGTATGTATGTATGTATAGAGTCTAAGAATAATATTAAAATTCTATGATTTAGCCTAAACCTATCCGATGTTTAACGTTCTTCAAATTTAAGCTTAAATTTAGGTTGCGAGCTAATATTTATTTTGAAAATACATATTTTTTAAATTATTTAGTATTTTTTATTTAATTTTATTTGCTTATTTATTTTTTTTGAAATTTGTTTATACTCGTTTTCGATAAAGTAGGAAAATTTTTTTCTCAAAATTTTCCAATCATTCATATTTGTGCAAAATCTTAAAATTCTTTTCCGTTTGTCAAAATCAGAAATTAGCCAGGTTTGATTTGATCCCTTTTTTATTTTTTTTATCAAGCGAAAATAGCCTGAAAACACGAATGAAAAGGGAAATTTTTGGACGATTAATAAATGAATCAATGACTTTATATTTTAAAAATTTTATACTTCAAATTGGTAAAATTGAAATTGGATAAAAACTAATTAAACTCGCAAGATTCGAGTTTCGACTCCGAATAAGATCTCTGACATAAATATTTTGAAACTTTATTTCGAATCAGATTCGGAATTCAGTGAAATTTCAATTTTTTTCTATTTATACTATATTTATTTCACTTAGTTGATTTTAGTTTTTATGAAAATTTTTCGGAAGTTTTCTTTCGAGGTCTTGGTCTTGCCACGCTAGCGCGATTTTGCGGCTCAAGTCTCAAAAAGAAGGCATTCAAGATTACGAGCGCAAAATCAGCCACGTTTTTTATCACAAGGAAAATGATTGGGGCTACAGTTGTTTTATGTCCTTAGAAGTACGTAATTATATTAATAATAATTGTAATGCTTCTTAATTAATAAATATCAATCATACTGAACGATAAATAATCTTACTGATACTGATAATTACAATTATACTGAGACTGATAATGATTTATGATACAGTGCTCGCCATGAAACGACGCACTATAATCATCAGATTTATATTAGATGATGCGTCGCGAGTGCCGCGTTTCGTCTATAATGCGCTATCATCTCTTTTTTATTATTATAGGACATTTATCTGTATCATGCCGTTAATCTGGCGATGCGGACAGCGCAATTTAGCTATTAATAACGCCAACAAGAGGGAAGCGCGCACGTGAATGCCGGAAGCGCGCACGTGAATGCCGTTCTATATTCAGGCGAGTGCGCGCACGTGAATGCCGTTCTATATTCAGGCACGTGCGCGCTTCCGGCATTCACATGCGCGCTTCCTTCTTGTTGGCGCTATTAATAGCTAAATTGCGCCGTCCGCATCGCCAGATTAACGGCATGATACAGATAAATATCCTATAATAATAAAAAAGAGATGATAGCGAATTATAGACGAAACGCGGCGCTCGCGACGCATCATCTAATATAAATCTGACGATTATAGTGCGTCATGTTTCATGGCGAGCACTGTAATGATTACGTTGATCATACCAATACTGATGATGATTATACAATTTTTGTATAATGTCTTACACAGTCAATATTCAAAATATTCCAATTTTTAAATGGATTTTTTGAACTTTTTCGATTGCTTTATTTCTATTTTTCTATAATTTTATAGCGTACTACTGATAAGGATATTGATAATGAAATTTTCATAGAATTTCTTATCCGTTGACATTCAAAATTTTCAAATTTGTATACGTATTTTTCGGACCGATTCGATTGCTGCGATTTTTATTCTTTTATCATTTTATAGCATATTGATACTGATAACGATAATGAAATTTCCTAGAATGTCGTATCTGTTGAAATTTTAAATTTTCGAATTTTTAAATGAACTGCATTTCCATTTTTTTATAATTTTGTAGCATATTACTGATAATTATAATGAAATTTTCCTAGAATATTTTAACTATTAGGTACTATTCGAAATTTTCGAATTTTCAAATGAATTTTTTAACTGATTTGATTGCTGCATTTTTACTTTTTTGTCATTCTATAGCAAATGCTCAACGCCGAAAAAGGTTACATAAAAGACGATACAGTAATCTTCGAGGTTTACGTTTCGGCCGACGCGCCGCACGGTGTACAGTAAGTTTAGTCTAATTAACATTACAGTAATAAATATATTACTTTTTTGATTAAAAAACTTAAATTTGCGAAATTTCAATTCGGTTTAAATTTAATTGACGAATCAAGGTCTTACTGAGCACTTTTTACCGATCATTTATCAAGTTTTAATTTTTTGGGTAAAAACTAATAGATATTATTGAATAATTGGTAAGTCGCAGTAATTTTAATTGTATCTTTGAAGCATTATTGTCATGGTTTATGATGCTTCAGAAATTTTCACAAACAACTAGACTCGAATTGAACAAATTATTCACTTGAAAGCCGAATTTTCAATCAGCGCATAATTGTTATGGTTTGCCGTTTTCCATTTTTTCCTTTTTTGAATTTATTTATACATGGAAAATTACACTTTATTTATATTTATTTAAAAATTATTATATTAAATAAATAAAATAAAGTATAAAAAATTATACTTTATTTTATTTATTTATTAAAAAAATTATGATTTATTTATACATGAAAAAGTCTGTATGCGATATAGATTGATGGGCCACACCAGACGTGTAATAGGCGGGATAGGGGGATCCCACTCAAAGTTAGTCGTCCCCCATTCCCTTTTCTGAGTCGGAAAATTTTTGACCACCACAGATTTTTGCGAAAACTTGCGATTCTTGTCCGTTTTTAGGTGTTTTTGGACAGGGCTCGAAATTCTGACCCGGGGGGTTCCGGCTATTTTTTGGAAGGGGTAAAAATTATCTTCGAATTTTGGCTAAAAATGGCAAACAAAGACCTAAAATGACCAAAAGACGAAGATTTCGGCTAGCACGTCGGGGGGCACACATTTCCATAGGGGGAAGGGGTGAGGGGGGTATTTACCCACCTCAAGGTCCAAGACTTGAATCACTGTCAGACGATTTTGAGCTATCGAACATTTTCTACAATGATTTTTGGGTACAAAAGCAGCAAAAGATGTTTAAAAATTTTCTTTGCTTCGCGCCGACTAGTACATTTCTGTTTTGTTTACCCATAAAATACCTAGAATGAACTTAAAATGATCTGAAAAGTCAAAGTTTTCGACGAATTCTTATATTTTTCACTTACAAAAGTGACGAAACTAGTCAGAATGGAACAAAAAGTAGTAAAAATGCAATTTTTCACATTAAAACATGCTATACAGGATGCTTTAGCCATTTTTCATATTTGACCTGCAAAGAAGGCTAGAACTCTAATTTAGTGGTCTCAAATTTTGGGATTTCACCCCCTCCTTAATTTTCGACCTTGGGAAACTATGGGGGGTCAAAAATTTTCTGACACGCCGAAAATAAAAAACCTTTTCAAAATCCTGTTCGTTTTTTCGCGATTTATTTCAATGGCCTAAGATAGAGCTTCATGTGAAAAATTGGTGATGTGTTTAGCACCCCCGTCATCAGTTTTTCGGCTTTTTATCGGCTTAGAAAATCTTGAACCCCGGATTCACACATGTAACGGCTCGAAATTTCGGGTGGGGTCTTCGGTTATTTTTAGGGGGGGGTAAATGACCTATAATTTTTCACCAAAAACGACCGGAACAAATTTTTTATAAATAGGGGGCAGGCACGTAGCTGGCCGTCCTATTTTTAGGGGACCAACACCAATTTTTGGGGTGGACTAAGCCCAAAAAGGCCAAAAATAGTACAAAATAACGTTTATAATGTCCTGTTTTTCCGATTTTTCTGAATTCTGAAGGGGGGTCCGAACCCCTCCCCCATTCCGCCCTAGAAATACGTGCCTGAGGGGTGGGGGTCAAAAATTTTCTGGCTGGGAAATCGGGGGGGGGGCACCCAACTATGTACCATGTCCGGCAAATACAACGACTAACTTTGGGTAGGGGATCCCGCACCCGCCCCCGTTACATGTATGCTCGAACTCCCCAGAATTTGGGTCCGGCCTACATATGTATTTATGTACGATGGGCCATTTACGTACATATCGTGTTTCTTCGTTCGTAATCCGTAATATTCGTTTCAAGATTGCCCTTTAATTTTATTTATAAGGTTGGCGCCATAGTACGTATGTAGTAAAAACTTCACTAAATCATAAAATTTGTCGGAATTTTTAAATTTAGCGACAAATTCGCATAGTTTTGACAATTTTTCGAATATTATTAAATTTGTCGTTCTCTAAATGATCGAAACTGCGAATATTCGTTGATTTGTTGAGATGGGATAGCAAGAAACACACGGGTTACGTTGGTCTGAAGAATCAAGGAGCCACTTGCTACATGAATTCGTTGCTTCAAACCCTCTTTTTCACCAACAAGCTGCGAAAAGTTAGCACATTCGCTTATTCAATTAAAAGAAATTTTAACTATTTATTTATTTATTGACAACGCGTCTGTCGACTGATACGGATATTTTAAATTATAACATACATACGGAGACACTAGACAGTACAGTAAGACTATGGCCTACCGTAACTACAGAGCAGTATAGTCTAAAATGCAACTTACAGTAAAATTTACAGTGATACTTGAATTGTAAAGTAAAGAAAGCTGCGTAAGCGGTAATAAATATCGGAGATTAATGTAAAAACCCGATATTTGTATTTAGGTGAATGTAAAGTAGTGTAAAAATTGCTCAAATAGAGTGTCCGAACACGTTCGCTTTCGTTTTTTGGCGGAATACGAATTAAATGACCGTTAAATTTGGCTTACTGTATAATTTTTTAAGCAAAGCTTACCAAAAACTTACTCTTTTTTATCTTTCTGATTTAATTTTAAGTTTCTGCGCGTACGCAGATGGATCCGTTTAAAGCTGATATGAAATTTTTGGTTCAACCCGTTTTTCGATGTTTCAACCTCACGGTATAGATTGAATCATTTTTGCCGTCGTATTTCAAGTTTGCGATAAGTTTTTCGTCCTATTTACCGTTTGTTTCTTAATTTTTTGCTCAATAGTTTCAAGCGCGTATTTTGTTTTTGGCGCCTACGTTTCGTTCTTACGTTAGTCTTACTGTAGGCGGTGTATCAAATGCCGACGGAGAACGACGACCCGCAAAAATGCGTCGCTTTTTCGATGCAACGGGTTTTTTACGAGTTGCAATTCTCGGACAAGCCGGTTGGCACGAAAAAGTTGACCAAATCTTTCGGTTGGGACGCTTTCGATTCGTTCTTGCAACACGACGTTCAAGAACTGTGCCGAGTCGTAAGCTTAAACCCGTATTTTTATGTTTTATAGTCACATTTGTAGCCGAAATCATTGTACGCTTGCTTTAAAACTTAAATCTGATTTTAATCCGATTCTAGTCCGAGATTAATTTGCTTTAGTACAGGATTTCAACTTTATTCTAATGACAGCTTATTGTTACATTTTATTATTTTAGGCTTTCACCGTTCGTAAAAGATTAACGACTACATTGATTTCTTGGAATTTATTTAGCGTTTCTTGCTTTTCATGTTTTTTTAAATTTTACGGCGTCTTTATTTAATTTTTTTACATGTTTTACGTTTTTGTCTTTTTGATTCAGATTCTCTATGCATTTTATACTTATTAACTTCGGCTTGTTGATTATATTTCGACTGGTATTTTTAGTTGCTTGACAATCTGGAGAGCAAGATGAAAAATACGCCTGTCGAAGGCACCATACCAAAGCTATTTGAGGGTAAAATGAAGGTAAAAATGCTGGAAATATTTCTACCGCGTGGATCAGTTTAATTTATGCTATATCAAAGAATATACTGTAATGTTAAGAAATATTAATTTTTCTAATTTCCCGCTTGCGATAAAAAGATTTTAAAAATCGAATTAAAATGTGCAATTTCAAGAAAAAATGCAAAACAAACTATCGTTTAAAATTTAGTTGTAAATTAGCAATATTTAAACAACGACAACGAGGACCCAAAACCGGCTTCTACGCTGTTCGGAAATTGAGTTAAATTTTTTCCCTTCTTTTATTTATTTTATTCTACTTTTTTTGAATCAACTGTTTTATTATTCACATTTATTTGTTTCAATTTATTTGCTTTTGCTTATTATTTGCCATGTTTAGTGTTTAATTTAAAAAAGAAATCTATCTTATTCCCAATTGTTACATTTTTTATTTTCCATTGATTTCATTTTCGCCAATTACCGAATTCTTAAAATAGTCTATCTACAATTTCTTAAGCTTTCGTGCAATGGGTTCTTAATTATTTCAGACTGATTTCAACACCAGGTTTGAATGTTCAACGATCCTCAATGTTTGCTAAGGCATTCAACCTAACGCATTTTATCTACGGTTTCTCATTCAATCTTAGTGTAAACTAATAGTAGAAGATTGAGAAGTCTAAAGCCATTAATTTATAGTCCATCTCAGTCCAAATCATTTATTTTTGTTTATTTATTTGAAATTGAGTTTTTATTTAGTTCCGTATAAATTTTTTTACACATTCTACAGTTTTTCGAAAGCAATTTTAATTTTTAGAGCTATATTCGATGTAAAAACGTGACATTTGAATCCAAACGCGAAGAACCCTTCTACGACATACAATTAAACGTAAAAGGGAAGAAAAATAGTAAGTTTTGCATCGAATACGGCCTTTAGTCATACGCTTCTAATTCTTCACCTTTTCATCCGATGCTTACTTCGTTCACTTTACACTCTATAATTTTAACGTGATCAATTTATGTATGGTTCGCCTTTTACTTTGTGTTTTTAAAACTACCTAATAGCTGATCAGTTATTATTCGTTAACTTTACACTTTTAAGCTTGAATGCGTCTCAGTTGTTTTCACTCATGCTTGCCATGAAAGTTTTGCTGTACCTACAGTGCTCGCCATGAAACATGACGCACTATAATCGTCAGATTTATATTAGATGATGCGTCATGAGCGCCGCGTTTCGATCTATAATGCGCTATCATCCCTTTTTTATTATTATAGGACGTTTATCTGTGTCATGCCGTTAATCTGGCGATGCGGACGGCGCAAATTTGCTATGAATAGCGCCAACAAGAAGGAAGCGCGCACGTGCCTGAATATAGAATGGCATTCACGTGGCGCTTCCCTCTTGTTGGCGCTATTAATAGCTAAATTGTGCTGTCTGCATCGCCAGATTAACCGCATGATACAGATAAATATCCTATAATGATAAAAAAGAGATGATAGAGCATTATAGAGAAACGCGGCTCTCGCGACGCATCATCTTATATAAATCAGATGATTATAGTGCGCAATGTTTCATGGCGAGCACTGTATATACTTTGGTCTCAAGCATCAGTTTTTAATCGAGGAATTGAAGATGTTTTATAATCTGTGGTGGAAATTGTTTTGGCTTACAAGATTTTGATTTGCTTTCGTGATTATTTGCTACTTGTTTACATCGTCAAGTTTTAAAAGTTTTCATCACCATACGCTGAACTATTTCTGAATTTTCTCTCCTACATATTTGTCAAGATTATAGGCTATTTTTGTTCCGTCCGTTTCTAAAGAAGTTTTTAGATCCCCTTTTGTAGAAATCTGCCTATTCGCTCCTTTCTTTACACTGCTTATTTTTGTGTGACTTTACACCTGCGTTTTGAATTCCTTTCTATCATTTAATATGTTAGGCCTTGAGTGATATTAGACTGGATGTTTTGAACATATTTTGTGTTTTTCGTACGAAATATATTTGGAATCAGTTTACTTTCAATTTCTACGTATTTTTCGATATATTCCTACTGTACACCCTAACAATGCATTTCATTTCAGTTTACGAATCGTTCGACGATTATATTACGGTCGAATTATTAGACGAAGATAATAAATACGACGCCGGTGATCTTGGACTTCAGGTAAACTCTAACGAAGGTTTAGGATTAAATTCAAAAATTTTTGCAAAGTTTTCAAATTAAAAAAAAATTCAAGGCGTTATGTTGTAGATTAGACTACAGTGATTGCCAAGAAAAATGACGCACTTATCATCCTCAAATTATATTAGATGATGCATCGCGAGCGCCGCGTTTTGTCTATCATGCGCTATCATCTCTTTTTTATTATTATACGCTATTGATCTGTATCATTCCCTTAATCTGGCAATGCGGACGGCGCAATTTAGCTATTAATAGCGCCAACAAGAAGGAAGCGCGCACGTGAATGCTGGAAGCGCGCACGTGAATGTCGTTCTATATTTAGGCAAGCCGACATTAAAATCAATATTTTCGTTTAATAGCATTTTTAGAGGTTTTCATAATTCAATTTGACATGTTTAAAAACTCAGTGCTGTGTACATCGCTGCAAAATTCTTCGTCGTCCTTAGCCGGCTGGCAAAAATATTGATTTTAATGTCGGCTCGCCTAAATATAGAACGACATTCACGTGCGCGCTTCAATATTCAGGTGCGCGCATCCAATATTCACGTGCGCGCTTCCTTCTTGTTGGCGCTATTAATAGCTAAATTGCGCCATCCGCATCGCCAGATTAACGGAATGATACAGATTAATAGCGTATAATAATATAAAAGAGATGATAGCGCATGATAGACGAAATGCGGCGCTCGCGACGCATCATCTAATATAATTTTGAGGATGATAGTGCGTCATCTTTCATGGCAATCACTGTATATGAACAAATACATATTGCCCTAAATTTTAGAATTATTGCTTTCTATTCAAACGATTATTGTTTAAGCAATCTTTCAGTTGCCATTATTTGGTTTACACTTCGTGGTGTGCTTTTTGGAAAGAAGCCAAAATTCTTAGCTATCTTATTTATTCCGCTTTAAGCGGCTTAGTGTAATTTGCGCTTTACGCTTGCAATATTTTTATTCTTTCGATTTTTATTAGGCTGCCGAAAAAGGCGTCGTTTTTCTCAAGCTGCCTCCAGTCTTACACCTTCAGCTCATGAGATTTCAATACGATCCCGCGCACGATCAAAACGTTAAAATTAACGATAGGTTTGATTACTGTATTAATAGGTTTTACTGCTTGATAATACGGATGGCCGTATAAGAGTAAAGTTGCGCGTCGCTTTACACTCTTATTGATATGTAGGATTACTGTATCGATAGTTTTGCTGTGTATTTGGATGCGGATTACTGTACTAGTGTAAAGTTGCTAGTCGCTTTACACTCGTGATTTCATTATAACTAGATAGAATTACCGTATTGGTAGTATCGCTGCGTAATGTAATCCGGATTACCGCCTTAGTGTAAAATTGTTCGCCGCTTTACACTCGTGGTGATCCTTCTATAGGTGGAATTACTGTATTGATCGTTTTACTGTAATGAAATGCGGATTACTGTATTGGCGTAAAATTTCACGTAGCTTTACACTTGTGGTTATTTATTCGTTTAATCTGATTGTTTTATGATTCACGTCTTTTAGAATTTGATTTTTGATTTTCTAAATTTTCTTTAAATTAAAAAAATCTATTTTCAGGTTTGAATTTCCAGAACGGCTGGATTTGGACAAATATTTAGAATCTCCCGAATCTACTCCGGCCCATTATATTTTACACGCCGTTCTAGTGCACAGCGGCGACTTTCACGGCGGACACTACGTTGTTTACATAAGCCCTAAGGGCAATGGCAAAGTGATTAATTTTTATATTTTTGGTTCATTTTGGAGTGATTTTAGACTTAAATAATAATAAAACTCGAAGAAGTATTTTGATATTAAATTTTTCAATTTTTGGCCTAATTATCTTTAATTTTGTATTTTTAGAAAATTTTTTCAAGCTTTAATGCTTGTTATTATATTTTAAGTTGTATTGACGACAAGTTCATTAACATTAATTAATTATTAATATACAGTGCTCGCCATGAAACATGACGCACCATAATCGTCAGATTTATATTAGATGATGCGTCGCGAGCGCCGCGTTTCGTCTATAATGCGCTATCATCTCTTTTTATTTATTATGGCATATTTATCTGTATCATGCCATTAATCTGGCGATGCGGACGGCGCAATTTAGCTATGAATAGTGCCAACGAGAGAGAAGCGCGCATGTGAATACCAGAAGCGCGCACGTGAATGCCGTTCTGTATTCAGGCGAGTGCGCGCACGTGAATGCCGTTCTATATTTAGGCACGTGCGCGCTTCCGGCATTCACATGCGCGCTTCCTTCTTGTAAGCGCTATTAATAGCTAAATTGCACCGTCCGCATCGCCAGATTGACGGCATGATACAGATAAATATCCTATAATAATAAAAAAGAGATGATAGCGCATTATGGACGAAATGCGGCGCTCGCGACGCACCATCTAATATAAATCTGACGATTATAGTGCGTCATGTTTCATGGCGAGCACTGTATTGTAAGGTTGCTCTCAACGTGTAGGGATACTGTAGCTAATAATTATATTGTTGGGCGATAGGCAAACAATTAACAACACCAAAGCTAATTTTACGATCACGACAAATGCTCACAAAGAATGCTAACACTACATTAAATAATACGACATGAATCGGAAAAAGAACTAAAAATCATATGCGGTTGTTATTTTAAATTTTATTTCCTCATCAACTTTTTCAATTTATATTTTTCATTATTTTCGGAAATTCTGCTTTCATTCTCTTGATTTTCGAATACTTGGTGCAAATTCTCCTATTTTCCGGTATTTTTCCGAATTCTTCGATATTTTTATTTTGAAAAATTTGGCGAAATTCAATTTTATTTTGTCGGTTTTTTTGAAAATCTTTGAGTTTTCCTTGATCAATTGAACTGTTTGCATTTTTACGCTCGAGTTGATAACGTTTTAAAAGGAATGCAAAGGTTAAGTTTACTTTTTAATGAGTTTTTTATTAATCAAATAATTATAATTTAATAATTGTGGTTTAAACTGCAAATTTGCATAGTGGTGTAAATTTGACGATGACGTCGTTTCGCGGTCAACTAAATTAGAAGCGATTGAATCGAATTTTGGCGGCGTCGACGCCGAATTGCCTCAAAGGCATTGCACCAATGCTTACATGTTGGTTTACATTCGCGAGTCTTGCTTAGGTGGGCCTAAATTTTTTCTGGCAAAATTGACCCATTTGTTAATCATGCCGCACTTGGCTCGTTTCCAATTTATTTATTGTAATTGTTTATTAAATTTTTGAAAAGATGCATAAAATGAACCGTTTAATTTTCAAATCTGTTTTCTTTATTTTTTAGTTTCGGCCGCCACTTCTCTAATTTTTAATTATTCGTTTAAACTTTCTTAGGTTTTTGATTGAAAATCATGCATTTTCAATGCATTGATTAATAATTGTAAAGTTGTTTACACTCGTGATTTTTGTTTTGCCTAATAAGGTCTATTGCTGTACTTTAAAGTACAATCCGTAAAGTAACCTACTTTACACTGTAATGCGTAAACTAAACCACTTTACACTGTAAAATGCTAGTTTACTTTACACTAGACGACGTTTTACAAGTGGTGACCCGAGAAGACATTCCGGTTCATTTGACGGATCGGCTTTCGGACGAAAGGGAACAAGATACGTTGAAAAAGCGCGAAAAGAGCGAAGCCCACTTGTACTTCAACGTTTTTGTACGTTTTCGATCGATTTTTAATTCTTTATTTGTTTTTTAGTTTCTGCAACATTAAAGTTTTTGCATCAAAATTGAAATTTGATATATTTTTTGAATTTCGGAATTATTAATACTTGTAAAAAACAGGGAATGTGTTATAACATTATTATTAATTAATTAATTAGTTAAAAAATCGATTGAATTTCGGGCATTTGTAAGAATTAATTATTAATTTTTAAAGTTGTTTACATTCTTTTTTTTGTTGTGTAATATGCCGGTAACTTATCCTACACTTCACAATGCAATGTGTAAACTACCCATTTTACACTAATTTATAAGCTTACTTTTCGCTAAATGAAGTTTTGCAAGCTCATTCGATTAATTTATTGATTTAATTGGTTTTTACCCATATCGGCACGGAACATTTTTTAAATTATACATATTTTTATTAGAATAACGTCACGAGAATTGCCTTTGTAACATTAATGCTCATTTTTGTGCTTTGCCTCGTCTACATTTATTACTGGCCCTTAATTTTATGTATTTTTTCAGTTTTTGTTCTATTTTTTAAATTTTTTGCGTAGTTTTTATTATAATTAATTAATTAATAATTTTTATTTTAATTAAATGATGTAAATTTCGTGCTTTAAATTGATTTTTGTCGATTTTTCGGTCCAATTTTTCATATTCATTGTCCAAATTTCTAGATAATTAAAGAGAATTGCTTCGACGGCAATCAGGGCTTCGATTTATTCGACTTGGAACAAGCTGAAAAATTGTTCAATAAGTTCCGATTAGAGAAATCGACGACGGCTCGCGACCTGTACAGAATTGTGGGCAAAGCTTACGTAAAAATTTTTAAATTTATGCTAATGCTTTGTGTGCTTTGACAGTTTTCCTTATTTTCTGGTCCTTTCCTAGGATTTTGGGCGTTTTTAATGAATTTTGTAAAGTTATTTACACTAAAAATTTCTGTCATGTGTAGGTCATGAATTTAGCTTATTGTTTTACTTTACATTGTAATATGTAATCTAGCTAGCTTTACACTGATATGTAAACTTATTTAAATACTTTATACTAGACGCCTGCCTTTGTAAGTGCTCTAAAACAGGGTAAAACATACGTATTCACATAATTGCTCGTAGTTTCACCGAGTCAAATCAATATTATACGACAATGTTGCTTAAAAGCGGTCGATTGTGTAAATTTCCTCAAAAAATTTACACTGAGAAATATGTAAAGTGAATGTCCTTTTTATTTTTGAGCATTCCAAGGTGGTCCAGTCGAAGAGCCAACTTTAAAATGAAACTAAGTCTGACTTATGTCTAGAATGGTTTGAACTAAGAGAAAACGCGGAAGAAGTACGAATAAGAAGAAAAAATAAAAAAAACAGACAAGTGTAAAGTGAAAAAGTTTAAAACATTTGAAAAATGAATTTTTTCTGCGTCGCTTACTGTAGCTTTAGAGTTACGCTTGTATTTTTTGATTAAAATCAATTAAAAACTAATGAATAAATGATAATAAATTATAAGGACTAACAGTTAGATATATAAATAAAAGAATAAAAACATAATAAAAATTATACATAAAATGAAAATATGGTTTCTTAATGCCGAATGAATTGCCCAATTCTTTCTAATTTCAGAACCTAAAACCGGAAGTGCAATTTAGACTGTGGCCCTTGATCCCTCGCGACGACGGATCGATAAAACCCGCTGCGATTAGCCATATGGATGTCCCGTTGACTCAAATGGTATACTTTTCAATTAATTAATCAATTAATTTATCATTTTATTAAATTAATTATTTTATTGATTAAAATTATACTCGGTCGATTTAAAATCGCAGAACACGCCCCAAAATCCATTATCCGGTCGTTGTGAGACGGAGCCTTGGTATTTTTTTATGGAACTTTACGATTTTAGCCGAGGCCTTACTCAAGTTCCGGCCTACGACGATCGCTGTACGTTTCTATTTTTAAATAAATCATAAATACATTTTATTACATATGTTAAAATATTTTAAATATTTGTAATTTTTAGTTTTTCTATAATTTTCTAATATTTTCGATTTTTTACAGATTTATTTTATTCGTAATGCATTTTTTTGTATTGCGGTATTAAATTATCAAGTAATCTGTATATACGTATTTTTTAATGTTCATTATTTCCGAAAAATTTCCGTGTTTTTACTTTTTAGTCTTTTTACGTTAGGTTTTCGCGTATTTTTTACTCTTGTTTTTTCTGAAAACTTCGTTATATCTTTATTTTGAGCGAATTATTCGAATTTTTATCGTCTTTTCAGGCGATATTTTGGCGTTCTTCAAGTTTTACGACCCTCAAAATAATTTGCAGCATTATTGCGGTCACTTTATCCTGTCGCTGGAACAGCCGTTGTGTTAGTGTTTTATTCGTTTTATTTGATTCGAGCTTGTGTTAAATTAATATTAAGCCATCCATATTTCCAACTTCACAATTTGCATAATATTTAATATAAAAGTATGTAAGAAAGAACTAACCAATTCCCTTAGACATACAGTGCTCGCCACGAATGTTTACGTTTTAATATGCTCCATAGGATGAGAGAGCTTGTTAAAGCTTATATGTTTAACACGTCGGTCGTGCGTGGGCGGAAATAGGACCGACATATTAAAATATAACCCTAACATGCTCTAGAAGCTTATTAAAGCGTTAACATTCGTGGCGAGTAATATATATACATGCGTAGTATAATACATAGATGATATAATAAAGTATAAATATTTAATTCGTTCATTTTAAATTTTATTGTATTTTTTTCCATTCTTCCTCTGTCTTCCTTTTTTAAAAATCCATTTAGTCGTATTGATGACTTTCTATTATACCGTAAGTGATGCGATAATACGTAACTACAATCAATCCGATGTACATTTTGTAGCCGTCGTTTTCCCTGATCTGTGCAAAAGAGCTCATTTGCCGGCCAATTCGCAGCTCACCGTCTTCGAGGTTCGTTTCTTTTGTATTTTCAATTGTAACAATTGATCAATTTTCTACATTTTTATTTTATTTTATACGTTTACTGTAGGAAGAGCAGCCGGGCAGTTTATCGCCCATCGTGGGCACCGACACTGCGTTGAGCAAACTAAAAATGGACATATACGACGGCATGCTCTTCGTTTTTCAAGAGCAATTCGAACCGGCGCCCGGTTCCAATTATTGCCAATTTCCTTCGGCCATCAATTATTACCGGTAAAAAGACTGTAATTAAGACTAGGTACATATGTAGATTGAGTAGATCTCACAAAGAATAACAAATTAGATAAATGCGAAAATAGAAAAGCGAGAGTTGGGCGTTTTCGTGCGGTGGTATTATTGCTGCTTAGCGCCTAGGCACGCGATTTCGAATATAGGCCAAATCAGCTTCTCTAAGATTTCTGAATGGTTACGGAAAATAAGGTACAGCGTGACAATAAGAGCAAATAAAAAGTATATACATAATTGGAAATAAGATTCGGTGGAATGACTCGGTGGCGCAGTGGTTGCCTTGCTGCTTGCTGCGCGCGTGACACACTCGACTCGGGTTCGAATCTTAGCCGATGCAACTATTTTCAGGGTTGTGAATGATGACTGGCCGATGAATATTGAATTTAATTTAATCTGTGACAAATGAAACATACGTAACATGACATAAAATTCGCAGAGAATTGGCCAGTCGGGCCGAAATCGAACTGATCGATAAGGCGAGCGTTGATTCGAATCAAGAATCGTTTACTGTAAATGGTTCGCTGCGATGGACTTACGAGCAATTGGCCGATTTATTAGCCAAACGCCTGAATTGCGATCCGCTCAAAATTCAGTTTTACCGGCAGCATCAGTGAATATTTTCATTTTTCACAAACTTATATATGATTTCAGAAGTATTTTGTTTCTGTTTCAGCATAAATTCTACAATAAGTACAAAAAGAGTAAAAATCATAGAAAAATAAAAACTAAGAGGTACATAATAACAATTGAAAAAATGAAAATGGAAGGAAGGAAATAAAGCAAAAAGCTTAACAATTTTATTTAAAAATTTTGATTAAATTAAAAATTTGTTAATTTTATATCAAGCATACACATGCATACGGTTGAAGGTTCTGAGAGGGGGTAAACCGAGTTTTTGGGGGTGGTATAAGTAATTTTTTAAGTAAATACGGTCAAATTTTTATAATTAATCCGTCCTATTTCATTTTTCATGAATATGCGATGGAATGATCTTGATTGTCAAATATATACGAAGTTGTAGGAGAAAAGTATCTGGATGAACGAATGAACATTCTGCTGCTACAAAAATAAGTAGATGTGCCTAGAAATATAATGTTAGACGTCGTTTGACGGTTTTTCATACTTTGAGGAATACATTTGGTCCCAGAACGGCCTGAGGGGGTACGGGAATGCCTTTCAAGACTCGTAGGGGGATACCTTCCATACCCCTCCCCAGTTTGGATGTCTGAAGGGCACAGGAAACGCGCCAGAAATCGAAAAATATTTAATTAAGAGCCAAAGTTTTATGTGAAATAAGCGGGTTTTTAATATTTCGTCTTTTAATAACTTTACAATATTTTTTATTTTACTTTACACCAACATTTTTTTTTGTAAAAGGTCCGTTTGTATATACATGTACAAAGATGATCCCCAAAAGTCTTTGTACATTTTGTACATGCAAATTTTTGTGTGCTCTAATATAGTACAGTAGCCATTTTAGTGTGAGTAAAACAGGGATTCCGATCTTTGGTAGTGTATTTTAGCTGATTTCTGGGTTTCTGACGCCAAAAATTACTAAAAATTGTCTCAAAACGGCGCGAAGCTCCGAAAAATTTGACATTTTTCCATTCTTAATGCAAATTCTGCCATTTTGAACATATATGGGACAAAAAATACTCAAAATTTTTCTGGAATTTTACACCTTTTTACAGTTTTTGTCATCCCAAAAATCTTTGTACATGTTGTACACATAAATTTAAGAAGTACTTTAATATAGTACAGCCGCGATTTTAGTGTGGTAAAAACAGAGTTGTTCGACTTTTGGTAGTGTATTTTAGCTAATTTCTGGGTCTCTAATGGCAAATATTCCTAAGAATCGCCTTAAAGCGGCGCGAAGCGCCGAAAAATTTGACATTTTTCCTTTTGGAATGCAATTTCTGCCATTATAAAGATATATAGAATAAACAATTACTCATTCCGGGGCGAAGCGCCGAAAATTTTTGCGAATTTCACACTTTTTTGCATTTTTGCCTTCCCAAAAATCTTTGTACATGTACAAAGACGGTCCCACAAAGTCTTTGTAACATCGGGAAAAATCTTTGCCGAATACAAAAAACGGTGCTTTACATCGGGTCAAATATCGATTTTTTAGGTACAAGGAATGCCCCGGCTCGGCCATCAAGCTTAACCTCGAAATGCTCGTGCGGGATATGGTTCCATCGAATTTGCCGCCCAAATCTAAACCTATCCGCTGCAAATTGTGGTACCAAAAAGTACGCGCGGATTTTCCTACCACAATCTCGCCATTTTTTGATCTAACAAAGGTCGTTTAGTTTAAATAATACTGAAAATTTTGCGCTAATTCGAATTGTGACTGAATAATAATAATAGGCTTCTCATAATTATGCTTGAAAAATGAATAAATAATGAAATTTTCAATAAACCGTCAAGAAGATGGTTCGGAAGAGATATATTCCGTGTATTGACTTTACACCTGAAGAAAATTGACCGTAAACGTATAAATTAACTTTGCACAACGTGACAAAATAATAATACGCTAATCAGGTTCCGATGAGAGTCGACGAATTGGAGAAGAAACAAGCGCTCAAAGTGACCTGGATGGACGAATCGATGAAATGCGAAGAGATTACCGTATACGTGGATAATTATGTGGAAAAAGATACCAAAGTTAAAAGTTTAATCGACCAGATGCGGCAGATCATCGAATATCCGGAAGAAAATGCGGCCCGATTGAGGTTGGGTCGTTTTCTTTCCTTTTTTGTATCGATTTTTAAAACTTTACACTGTGTAAACTAATCCGTCGCTTATTCAGTATGCCTGTTCGAAAATAGAAATAATGGAAAGCGAAGTGAAAATACTAAAAGTTGTTATTTTAACAAAGGGACTCCGGTAATACGCGCTACTTTACACCTCCATTTGCGAGAATTAAAATTCGAGTATTTACACCCTTCGTAAACTGCTTCGTTGGGTACTTATTTCGCACGCGTGTTCGAGAATGAAAATAATGTAAACTGAATAAACGTGATTATTTTAACAAGAAACTCCGGTAATATTCCTTACTTTACACCTCTATACGCTACAATTGAAATTCGATTTTTGGGCTTTGTAAAGTATATAAATTGCGAAGAATCTGATAAAATAGAATAGATGGCATTGGAAATTAAATGAATAGAAAAGTATAGTCTCTTAACTTCGCCGAAAGCATGCGTCGCAAATGGTTTACACCGCGTATTATTTTACGCTTTACGCCTGTCGCGTTCAGGCTATTGCTTATTGGCTCGAATCGCATACACAATATCGTTAATCCCGATTCGGCGTTGGAAAATTTGCTGGGCACTTCGTACAGTTTGCGTTTGGAAGAAATCCCGGCCGATCAAATGGTCGTCGACCCCAAATGCGAATGCTTGCTTCCGGTGGCCCATTTCCAACGGGTGAGCCGTAAATTAGAGGTTCCCCGAGTTGATTGATCTTTGGTGATTTTGCAGACCGTTTTTAGGCCAGTGTGATGTAAAAACGTAGACCAAAATAGTGTACGGATGCAAAATTTGATGGTAGTGTAAAATATTTAAGTGCTATGTACGACAGTAGACGAGAATAAAAACTCGTGCGTAAATGAGTCTCGATTAGAGTTCAAAACTCGTGTAATTATTACGTTTTTAGCTAATTTGGTGTAGGCTTTAGCACGGCTTGCGTAAAGTATCTGTAATTGTTTCTATAAATCTAATCTTTGTACAGTGCTTGCTCACGAAACATGACGCACTATAATCACCAAATTTATATTAGACGATGCTCGCGAGCGCCGCGTTTCGTCCATGATGCGCTATCATCTCTTTTTTATTATTATAAGATATTTATCTGTATCATGCCGTTAATCTGGCGATGCGGACGGCGCAATTTAGCTATTAATAGCGCCAACAAGAGGGAAGCGCGCACGTGAATGCCGGAAGCGCGCACGTGAATGCCGTTCTATATTCAGGCGAGTGCGCGCACGTGAATGCCGTTCTATATTCAGGCACGTGCGCGCTTCCGGTATTCACATGCGCGCTTCCTTCTTGTTGGCGCTATTAATAGCTAAATTGTGCCGTTCGCATCGCCAAATTAAGCATGATACCGATAAATATCCTATAATAATAAAGAGATGATTGCGCATTATAGACGAAACGCGGCGCTCGCACACATCATCGAATATAAATCTGACGATAATAGTGCGTCATGTTTCATGGCGAGCTCGGTATCACTAAATTATTTAATTGTAAAGTGATACGCGATTTAACTTTTTAGGTTCGAATTTAAGCAAAAATCTTTTTAATCTGGATAGTTTTTTTCAGTTAATTTAATGCCGGTTGGCTCGACTTGTGTGTAAAGTACTTATGGCCCTTAATCATCCGTTATGTATTTTCATGTTGAACTTGAATATATTTAAGTTCAAATTATCAAAAGGATGGCCGATGCGGAGTGTAAAGTGAATGATTTATTTTCGAGTAGATTATTCAATTTTTAGTCGGTTTGATGCACCCTTCGATCTTGTCGCGTAAAGCGCTTATCGCCAATGATTTATTCAGGAAACCTTTTCAACGTTCGGGACGCCGTTTTTCATAAAGATTCGCAATGGAGAGCAATTTTCCAGTGTAAAGAGTCGCATCCAACGAATTTTAGATGTACCGGATAAAGAATTCGAGAAAGTAATTGATTCGTCGAATTTGTTTACATCGAAAACTTATTTTTGTTGGTATAAATCAAAATATAATTACTTAACTATTATTCACTTTACACATTTGCTTGAATATGGAAATAAATACGTTTGTCCCGATATGACTCCCTTCGGCGTGCTTAGGCTTAAAATGTAAAGCGCATTAAAAGTGTCAAGTCTGTAGACGTGTAACGGCTCAGAATTTCGTGAAGAGTAAGCTGACCATTTTTGGAAGAGAAATGAATGACCTTAAATTTTGGATCAAAAATGGCAAAAAGCGCCTCAAATGGCCTAGAACGGCAAGTTTTTTTCCAAAATTTCAGAAAGGGTTCAAAAAGTGGCTTTTGGGCAAACTGACTTTTGATGGTTTAAACGGGGGTTCCCATTCATACCTGGGCGTGGGGGGTTTGGGGGTATGCATGCACCCCCCTCTCCAGAGACCAAAATAACCCCCGGAATTCAATTTTTGAATTTTTTTGGTTTTTTTCCGCAGTTTTTTTATGCCAATGAATAGTGCTCGATGAGAAACGTTGAAAAATTGTGTTTTTTCGCCATACCACAATTTTTAGGGCCATTTTTTGACCTTTGAAAAATCTTGCACCCCTGCAATTTTGGTGCCGCTCACCTATCGTTCCCAGCCCCCCGTTACATGTATGCGTAAAGTGTTTTATGTTAGAGCTTGTGAAGTACGGAGAAGAGTGTAAAGTTTAAAGTGTTGAAGTGTACTCAGAAATGCCTAAACGCTTGTAAAGTAAAATTTAAATGAAGATGTTATTGAAATACCTAGTAAAATATAACTTAAAATTTTGGTTGAATATGTTTCTCTCAATTTGCAGTACAAATTTGCGCTGTGCGTGATGGCTCGCGTTCAACAATATTACGACAACGACTCGTTGTCGATCAATTTAACGGACGTCATCAATTCTCAACCGTATCCTTCGCGTAATTGTTTTGTTTTTTATTATTAATTGATTAATAATTATTGATTAATTTAATTTATTTATTTATTACGCTAAATTTTTTACGTTTAGTAATGAACCGACCTTGGCTCGGCTTGGATCACATTAACAAGTCGGTGAAAAATCGCGGCACTCATCCGTTGGAAAGGCCCATCGTTATACATAATTGACTCTTTTTTTTGAAAAAAAATATATGAATTTGCGCGTTGTAAACGACTGCTGAATTCTATGCTTCTTCAGTCAAACAGAAGCTTGTTGTAAATAGATATACGTCCTTTGTATTCCATGGAATTTGTAATTTATTGAATAAGAGGCTGGTGTAAAGTAATAAACGGGCTTAAAATGTGGAAATATCTCGGGGACGTAATCAGGATTTCGTTTGGAGGGGGTCAAAAAGTTTTGACGTTAGATATCTCAACAACCATTAGGAGATGGGTGAAAATAAAGCCATTTTTGAGCGTATATCGGCAAAATCGATGCCATGGCATACTTGATCTTGGGGGAGTTGGAGGGTTTCAATCCCCCCGCAGAATCATTTTTCACCCCCTCCCCCGCAGAAAATTTTTTGCCCCCCCCCAGAATTGGCGATTTTTCAAAAGTTTCCTAAACTTACCTGAAAATTGGTAGAAAAAGTGTCTTTTTAAGGGTTTTTGGCTATCTATTTGCTCAAAAATCGCCTAATTTTTGGCGCTTCGCGCCATATATTCATGTTTTAAGCGATATATTGGTTGGTCAATTTATTCGACTTTTTCGAAATTTTTTCATGATTCTATGCTCTAGAAGGATAGAGTATCAACAGAAACGCCAAAAAAACGCGTACTGGCCATTTTTGGGCCCAAAAAAGGCACTTTAGGTCTTCACCCCCCAGGATTCCCATACTTTCCATATCTTTCCCAAGGTGAAGGAAAATTTCAATAGAAAATTTCATAACTTTTTACTTTATTTCATACTCGAATGAAACGTAGATATCTATCGTTTAAACTAGCTGTACAGTTGATTTATCATCCTTTAATCGACAAATAATTTCCCAGCTTTTTAATTTTTGTGTTCTACCAAGAACAATCAAAGAAAATGAATAATTCGGCGCATGGCGCCGAAAAAAATTCGACACGTTCTACTTGTCTAGCTCGAATTTGAGCAGTTTCGAGCGGGCTAGAAGACAACAAATTGTGAATAAACAATAATTCCGGCGCGAAGTGCCGCAAAAATTGACACGCTCTTCATTTTTAACTCAAATTTAGCGGCTTAGTAGACAAAACTATAAATAAACAATAAATCCAGCGCGGAGCGCTGGAAAATTTTTAGCTTACTAGCTAGAAAGTACACTAAAAATCTGTCTTGGCTTTTTTCCTCTACCCCCCCCCCCCTTTGCATTTTTTCCATGATGGTTCCATTATGGGGAGGGGGTCGAAACACCCCACTGACCCCCCTATTAAAGTCCATGTTCGCTAGGTATGCTGTAGCTCGCTCTTGATTGCGTCCGCCTTTTTGTCTGTAAAGTCGACTTTGAATCTGGTTCGAGACGACTTTGAATCCCATCCCATAGTTAGGCTGCAATATCCAGACATGAGTAATATTGTACCGGCGATTAATACTTAATGCAGTAGTTGTGGTTATTTTTTGACACTATGAAAATCAATGTAAACTACCATATTTTTTCTTCAGGTGTTCTTTACACTGAAGACCTAAAGTAGACTTTTCAATATTTTATTTTATGTCAGGTTGCTGATGACCTAATTTATTAATGGTTCATCAAAGGTCGCCTACAGTATGAATGACCCGCAAGGCGTAGTGTAAAGCTCCGCTCGTCTCTCTTCAAAGATTTAGTGTAAAGTAGGTATTTGTTTAAATTAGAACCACTCGACCGTCGAGGATCCTATACTAGTGTACTGTTTGTATCAGAAAATTCGTGTGCTTGTCGTACTGTAGCTGTGTAACTACGTCAAATTTGTTTGTTATTCAAAATTTTCGGCCTTGGCGGCCGTCTTCGCACTTTTTACCGTTCATTATTTGTGAAATGAATTGAAGCAAAGATGCATTTTAAGCGATGCGCCCCTTTTCGTGTCCAAAATTGACATACTTTCTTGTGTATGTTTGTTTGTTGTAAAGTCGTGTCGCGTTGTACAGTGCGTTAGACTACAAATTACATAATACTCATCTTGTGTGCATGAGAAATTAAGAAATGTAAGAGACTGGGCGACATACGTGGGCAGCAAGAAAATTCCGGGGGGGGGTGCAAGATTTTTTTGAAGGTCGAAAAATGGCCTTAAAAATGGTGGTATGGCGATAAAAACACCATTTTTCGACGTTTCTCGTCAAGCACTATCCATTGGCATCAAAAAATTGCGAAAAAAACGAAAAAAATTTCAAAAATTGAATTCTGGAGGGGGGGTGGTATTTTGGTTTCTGGGGGTGCATACCCCCCACGCCCAAGTGTGCTGGGCGAATATACTTTTGCAGTTCGAATAAAAACCTAACAATTAAAAATTCATTGATTTTGTTGAAAACGACTGCTAAAGCGAGTTTTTTGTGTGGTAGACCCGCGGTGGGCGTCGGATTATTGATTTTTTTCTGATTATCCGGGAAATCTGGGTTAAATTATAGGTAGCAAGCACGTTGTCAGCGCACATGAGCGTTGGGGCTCAGGCTGGACCCTCAGGATTATGTTTTCATAAATTATGTTTTTATCCTAATGGATAAAACGTATGAAAAACGATAAAGCAATGTTTTTCGCCTTTATCCTTGATTTTTCGGAACTTTTTCTTAATTTTAATGTATCTAATGTTTTTCATGTAGAAGGAGGGGCAGTCTCAGGTGGCCAAGGCAGCACCAAGATTCTGGGAGGGTGCAAGACTTTTTCAAGGTTAAAAAATGGTGGTTTGGCAAAAAGTACCTTTTTTCAACGTTTCTCGTCGAGCACTATCTATTAACCATCAAAAAATTGCGAAAAATACAAAAAAAATTCCCGAAAATAGGGTAATCGGCCTTCCGGGGGTGCATTCCCGCACGCCCACGTGTGGGGGCAGGCAGGTGGTATCGATGTTGGTTACCTACAATACGCCCTTAGTCACCAGAGGTGGGAAGCATGGACGATCTGGGGCAGCCAAAGAGCTATTTTAGCCAAAACGTCCATAATAACTTGTATAAATGCAAAGCATTTTATGATCTATTAATTTATACTTTCTGGTTAATTTAATTTTGCCGAAAATTTTTAACCTAGCCATTTTATCCTCCATGTCGCTTTATTTTAGCAGAATGATTTCCCATTTTCACACTGAATGGGGAAACTAGACCCTAAGTGCAGGTCTGATTGGTGGCCATTGGTCGTGTATTATACAGAACGGTTGCCTTCATACGTGGGCAGCAAGAAAATTCTGGGGGTCCACGATTTTTTGAAGGTCAAAAAATGGCCTTAAAAACGGTGATATGGCGATAAAAACATCATTTTTCGACGTTTCTCATCAAGCACTATCCATTGGCATCAAAAAAATTGCGAAAAAAACTAAAAAAAATTTCAAAAATTGATTTCTGGGGGGGGTCTTTTGATTTCTGGGGGGCGGCCTTTTGGTCCCACGCCCATGTGTGGTTGCCTTGCCGCTGCTGGAAACCAATTTTGCGCCCTATTTCTCTTCCATTGAAGATCAATTCACTAAAATTTTAAGACATTGGGAAAATACATATGGCAGTACCTTACACTACATGTGCATTTTACCCCCTTTGCTCTTTAGGAAAATATTCACAGATGGGCTGACACACACTGGACCCATTCTGAGAAGCCTGATTTCAGTCAGAAAATTTTCAAATATCAAAAAGTTTTTTGTAAGCGCTAGGTCAGCAGGGGAGTCGCAGAATTTGAATGATCCCCAAAAATTGATAGACCCAGAATTTGATTTTATGTGATTCTGCTCATCGGACCCCCAAAAATTTGATTGCTGCACACCTACGGTGGTACGGTAAGCGTACACGGGCATCAGCTAAATTCCGGAGATCCGAATGGGCCTAATTTCCAAAAATTAAATTATCGAGTTACTATAGATTTTCTATCAGTAAGAGGTCCACCGGATACTCGAGAGGGGGCGGACTCCCCACAACCATGTGTGGTGTTAAATTCTAAGGGTCCGATGGGGCCGAATTGCCAAAATAGCACCGAAAGTTCAATTCTAGTAGTCCATCGATTTTCGGAAGTCTTTCAGATGCTTGGAGGTCCGGAGACCGGCACGGCCATCCAGACCACCACATTAAAAACAGTTATTAAAAACTCCTTTCAGGAGACTAAGGAATTTCGGTTGAGGCTTTTTGTATCACCAGGTCCAGCCGGTAAGATTCCTGGCAGGTCCAAGCGTGGTTGGTAGTAGCGAAGTGAGATGTAACAAATAATGAAAATGTCTACGAAACATATGCTCATAAAGTGCTGAAAAGACGGCTTATATAACTACCTACACATAGTGTCAGTAATGAACACACCTGGGCGTGGGGGATATGCACCCCCCAGAAACCAAAATACCCCCCAGAATTCAATTTTTGAAATTTTGCAATTTTTTGATGCCAATGGATGGTGTTTGATGAGAAACGTCGAAAAATGGTGTTTTTATTGCCATAATACCATTTTTAAGGCCATTTTTCAACCTTCAAAAAATCTTGCACCCCAGAATTTTCTAGCTGCCCACGTATGGTAATGAACGCCCTTTTGTTTTTTAATTTAGCTGTTTAAGAATGCCATATTCCGCAGATTAATGTTTTTTCCTTGATCAACGAATGATCTTTGTAGATTTGAATAAATCAAGAAATTTGTCAAATCACAATTATTTATTGACTTCCTCGAAATGTTCAATAAACTTAAAAACTGAAATCTTTGTACCTGCTACAGCATCAGGTTGCCACATACTAATTTGATACAAACAGACGCCACTGCGCTTATGAATTGAATGATACATGAACGTAGCAGAGCCAATTTTGTCTCCAAACAGCAGAGAACAGTGCAAAGTTGTCACTAAGTGCTATGCTAGGAATCGGTAACAGCCATACGTGCGCAGCAAGAAAATTCTAGGGGGGGGGGTGCAAGATTTTTTTGAAGGTCGAAAAATGGCCTTAAAAATGGTGGTATGGCGATAAAAACACCATTTTTCGACGTTTCTCATCAAGCACTATCCATTGGCATCAAAAAATTGCGGAAAAAACGAAAAAAATTTTCAAAAAATTGAATTCTGTGGGGGTATTTTGGTTTCTGGGGGTGCATACCCCCCACGCCCAGGGTGTGGTAACAGCCTTGTGTAAAATGAGCAATCGCAAAATTTAATTTAAAATAATATTGAATCTCGTAATCACGCACGTGAGGGGGGTCGAGAGCACACCTGGGCGTGGGGGGGTTTGGGGGGTATGCATACCCCAGAAACCAATATACCCCCCCCAGAAATTCAATTTTTGAAAATTTTTTCGTTTTTTTCTCAATTTTTTGATGCCAATGGATAGTGCTTGATGAGAAACGTCGAAAAATGGTGTTTTTATCGCCATACCACCATTTTTAAGGCCATTTTTCGATCTTCAAAAAATCTTGCACCCCCCCAGAATTTTCTTGCTGCCCACGTATGGTCGAGAGGTATGCACCTAATTTTTGAAAAATGTTTTTTTTGCAATTTTTTGATGCCAATGGATAGTGCTCGATGAGAAACGTTGAAAAATGATGTTTTTGCGCCATACCACATTTTTGAGACCATTTTTTGACCGTTGAAAAATTGCACACCCCCAGAATTTAGGTGCTGCCCACCTACGCTCCTGAAGTGTAAAACTGGCAAGCTAATTTTTTTTTACTGCCACTAATACGGGTACAATCAATTCGGCAATGGGCCAAAATTTGTAACTAAAAAAATCTTTTGACTAAAGCGGTGAAAAATTTTGTCCAAAATGGAGTCGAATGGTCGGCTTGTTGAAATGTAGCCGAATTTATGTCGTTCGAATACGACCAAAGTTGCTGTTGCTCCTAAAAAAATAAGAAAATACTAAAAAATTGAAAAAAGGTAAAATAATATTTGAAAAATGTACGTACCAGCCGCAATTTTCGCTTCAATTCTTCGTCCCTCGTTACAATGGCAATTTGAGTTTCTAAATCTCTGTAAGCGGATCGATAGCCTGATGAGTCACAAGTTTTCGTATTTATTTTCATAAATGTTGCTTTTCGTATTACACCACTTTACACTTCATCTTCATTGTTCGAATATTTTTACAATTAATTTTATATTTGAAAAAATTTCATATGTTTGCAAATAAAATCGATGTCTCAACGAGCTTTCGTCCAAGACGTCTGTTGATCATACGTGGGCAGCAAGAAAATTCTGGGGGTGCAAGATATTTTGAAGGTCGCAAAATGGCCCTAAAAATGGTGGTATGGCAATAAAAACACCATTTTTCGACGTTTCTCATCAAGTCAAAAAATTGCGAAAAAAACGAAAAAATTTTCAAAAATTGAATTCTAGGGGGTATTTTGATTTCTGGGGGTATTTTCGTTTCTGGGGGTGGTGCATACCCCCCCAAATCCCCCCACGCCCAGGTGCGCTGCAGATCCAATTTTTGACATCCCAACTAGTTTACGGTCTACTTTCCGTTGAATTTTTCGAATTTTCACTTCAGAATGCGTTTTTAACTCCGAGTCCCTTAATTTTAATTCATGGAATAAACCCACTTCGAATAAACAGGTCGAACTTACGACGTTAGCAAAAAATGTAAACCAAATAAATTCTTAATACATTTAGGCAAAGATCCAAAAGATGATGGATGAATATCTTCGGCAAACACAAATAAGAGACTTCGCACCATAATGGGCAGCAGCCTAATTCTGGAGGTCCGATGGGGTGAAATCGTCAAAAACAGCACCAAAAATTTATTTCTGAGAGGGTCTACCGATTTTGGAAGGCGGTGAGGGGGTGGGTCTGCCAAATTCTCGAAGGGTCCAAACTACCCCTCACGCCCCACTGTGCTTTGCGCTTGTTTAAACCTTAAACTTTGAAATGAACGTTTTGAACTTAAAACTTCAAAAATTTTATAAAACTTATAACTAAAATTTGAACTTTAAACAATATAAAATTGTTTGAACTTTGAAATTTAATTTGAACTTTAGAGCCTAGTTGTTTAAATTTTCAACTTTAAACTCAAATTTTAAAACTATAAATTTAAACTTTAACTTATACTCTAAAGTCTTACGGCGTTAGCATTAGTCGTTCAGTTTACACTTCGCACGTAATTGCGTTAAGGGTAAAAGTAAAAAAAAATATCAGTTTGACGTAAAGTGCACCATAATTAGTAGAGCCTATGAATGTGACGAAAGGAAGGTCGATTTGGGGCGACTGGGGTTGAGCCCAAATGCCTTTGGCGTGAAAAGTCCAACCGGGTCGACGATATTCGAATAATTTGACAGCCGTAAGTCCAGAAACGCGGCCGAAAAAACTTCTGGCCAAATTACTGTAGATCGAAGGAACGTAGGACGAAAACCCGGATGCGTTGTGGAAACCGTTGGCCTAACGTTTCAGACATTTTAATTTCTAATGTTATTTTAAACAAAATGATATAAAAAATTTAAATTTTAAGAAAAAGTTCAGAAAGCGCACCCGCAGATGAAAAGAATTCCACTGAAACCGCCGGTTTAATGTTGCAAAGAAAGCTTAACCGGGCTACGTAAATAACGCGATTTAGTATTAGAGATGAACAGTTTTTTAAATTTATAATTATATATGGGAAATTAGGCTAGATACTATACGAACAAAACAAAGAAATAAGCAGAAATAAATGAAATAAAATAAAAAACAAAAATACGGAACAAAAAACAGAAATAAAAATATACGGGGATAAGACCGTCGGATAGGGAAGTTTACGCAATAAAATAAAGAAATAAATGACCTTCTGTTTAGACGAAATACTGACGCACTATAATCATCTGAGTTATATTAGATGATGTGTCGCGAGCGCCGCGTTTCGTCTATAATGCGCTATCATCTCTTTATTATTATAGGATATTTATCTGTATCATGCCCTTAATCTGGCGATGCGGACAGCGCAATTTAGCTATTAATAGCGCCAACAAGAGGGAAGCGCGCACGTGAATGCCGGAAGCGCGCACGTGAATGCTGTTCTTTATTCAGGCGAGTGCGCGTACGTGAATGCCGTTCTATAATCAGGCACGTGCGCCCTTCCGGCATTCACATGCGCGCTTCCTTCTTATTGGCGCTATTAATAGCTAACTTGCGCCGTCCGCATCGCAGATTGGCATGTACAGATAAATATCCTATAATAATAGAAAAGAGATGATAGCGCATTATGCGAAACGCGGCGCTTGCGACAGTATCATCTAATATAAATCTGACGATTATAGTGCGTCATGTTTCATGGCGAGCACTAGCTCAACTAAATGATTTTTAAAAAGTCTAAAAAAATTAGAAAAAATAGAATTTCAATTCTTCAAACTTTTATTTTCAATCTTTTTTGAATCAAATGTTTTAGCTGCCACTCGGATAAAATTAACGAAGGTATCGAAAATTGACTAAATTTACCACCGATTTTTAGCACTAAAGCTATTGAAGCGAGATTGCACGAATACTTTTGAAACTAAGATTCAAATTAGAGTGAAAAAGTTTGACACCGAGTTCGACTGAATATAAAATGAATTCCAGAATTGCGAAATTGAAGCGAAATTTTTTTTTGAATTCTGTTTCTGAAATAAATTTCATTTCAGATTTTTGACTTAAAAAGTGCAAATTTCTGCAATTATAAATGGCAAAAAATAATTTCATAAATTGCGACCACAGCACGGAAAAATTATAAGGGTTCATTCGTTTGAGCGAAAGAAGGAGAAATCGGCAACAAGATAAAAGCCTTAGGCCTTAGGCTTTCTAGGTTTTTTAGGTTTTTTAGGTTTTTTTCTTAGGTTTTTACAAAAAAGATAAATTATTTTTCCAAATTTTTCAAAAAAAACCTATTTCAAAAGTTATGAATATAAAAATACGAATATTTTGTAAAAACTCGATAAGCATATATTAAACTATAGGAAATCGGAAAGTTATGAAATATACGTTGTAAACAGCAGAAAAATTGACACGAATGATAGACATATATGAAGATGCAAAAGTTTTAATCGAGAATAAAAAAATAACGAAAATGTTTGGGTAAAATTAAATTATAAGAAATAAAATTAAATTGAAAATAAAAAATAATAACAATAAAAATGACACACGTACATATGTATAATAATTCATATACATAATATGTATAATAATTAATATAATAATTAATATAATATAATAATTAATATAATAATTAATATATATAATAATTAATATATAATATATAATAATTAATATAATAATTAATATACACATTCAATTTTTTAAACCAAAAAATTTATCGTCAACTATGCCTTAGATTATGAAGGAAATAAAATCCCATGGAAAAATTATCTATATAAACATAGCATAAAGAAAAAAATGATAAAATCAATAATTTTTAAATCGATTAGATAAAATCGAAAAGAAATTTTAAAAAAATGAAGAGATTCAATTTTAAAATTGTGAATAATTTTATAAATTAATGAAATGTTTTCCGAAATATTTTAGAACGATGAGCATAAATTAAATCGATTAACTAACCTCAGGCGATGCCATCAAAATTGAAAAATTATTCTTTGAAGTATCGGCTATCAGATTTTGATAATGCTGATCGAGGTTGAAGTAGCCTGTGGCCAATTTAATGTCAAAATTTGATTTTCTGAACAATCTCTCGATAGCCCTCCGTTCGCCGAAAATTTTGGCGGCTCCCATTTGTATCAAAGGATAGACTAAAGTTTTTTCGTCTTTTGAAACTTGGCTTTTGTTCGCCCAATTTTCCATCACGTCTTCCAGTCGGCTCTTTAGCATAATGCAAAACCTTCGAAAATTCCCTTAAAAAATTATTAAATCCATGAATTTTCGGAAAATTGTAGAATTTTGCTTGAAAATTCATCAAAATGTAATGAGACTTTTTAAACTTCCAGGAAAAAAATAGGAAATGATGAACAAAAATTTAAAAAAAATATTTTCGTCATCATTCGATTCAATTTGTACGGAATATTTAAAAAAAATTTATGTCCAACTCAAAAAACTTTTTACTTTTGAAAATCTTATTTTAAATAAAAGAACCTCACTAATCCAAGAATAAATAAATTTGGATATTTTAATGCTTAAAAAATTGCGCAAGTAAAGCAAAAATACCGATTTTTGATTTGTATAAATAAGGAAAAAAGGAACATTTTGATTAAATTTTGTATAAATTGCACGCTTTCGGAATAAATTTCAAAAAAACATATTTTTACAAGAAATGATTACTCAATTTTACATTTCTTCGACCAAAAAACATAAATTAGTCTCCTTTTTATATTATATCGATTAATGCAATAAAACTTAACATTTCATAAGAAAATATCTAAGCTCAATGCAACAATTCAACGAATTTTCAAGCTTCTGTTATAAAAGTTCACAGCTGACGTTGTAATTTTTGCAAAAGATACAAAAATGCCAGATTTTTGTGATTTTACGAAATTTTCCATTTTATTTTATTTTTTTAATTTTCATTCTCCTTCAGCTCCATAAATTATATTATTACACTGCACGCGTTTTGCAATCTTGATTACATATCTATATGAAAATAGCGTAAGCCTACGCTAATTATGAATTCAGCCAACAATAGTCAAAGTTTGCGTATTTGTGTTCATAGAATCCATATTTGATCGATGCAAACCATTAGGTGATAAGTGGAGTGATGTGTAAGAGTTTAGAGCCACACTGCGTTAGACCCATGGGTGGGCGGCACCGAAGTTCTGGGGGATGCATGATTTTTTCAAAGGTCAAAAAATGGCCATAAAATTGGCTAAAAAACACCATTTTTTAACGTTTCTCATCGAGCACTGTCCATTGGCATCAAAAAATTGCGAAAAAACAATAAATTTTCAAAAATAGAATTCTGAGGGTATTCCAGATTCTGGGGATGCATACCCCTAACCCCGCACGCCCAGTTATGGTTGGAACTGTATTGACCATTCAATATGCAGATGTTATTATCCAATCAAAACAATTAAATTACAAAAAAATCAATTTATTAACATCGTTTCTGGGATTGGAGCTCTGCTCATACGTGGGCAGCAAGAAAATTCTAGGGGGGGGGTGCAAGATTTTTCGAAGGTCAAAAAATGGCCTTTAAAATGGTAATATGGCGATAAAAACACCATTTTTCGACATTTCTCATCAAGCACTATCCATTGGCATCAAAAAATTGCAAAAAAACGAAAAAAATTTTAAAAAATTGATTCTGGGGGGGCATTTTGATTTCTGAGGGGTGCATACCCCCCAAACCCCCCGCCTAGCTGTGGCTCTGCTACTTAGCCTCAGACGTCTAAAAGTGTCAAAATAAGCCGAAAAATCAATACGTCTATAACATATACTAGAATAACAAACATAAGGGCACAATTATCATTTTCTATGCTTAAAGCCTTTTTCGTGCATAAAAGTTTTTACTTTTCAAGAGTCCGATAGTAAGCAAACTCTTCCAATTCAGCAATGAAATATTGAACTTATATTCATTCATCGAAGAAACGTAAACATTTTCCAAAATTTCAATTTTATCGCGCATTATATTGCGGCAGTGCCGCGTCTAGCGAATTTCGTCAGGTAGCTGTGTAGAATCGGTTTATTGGCTAAAAATATCCTACTGTATCCATCATTTGGTAACCCTGTATAAACAGGCACGTAGCTGGCCCTCCTATTTTGGGGGGGCCAACACCAATTTTGGGAGGGTCTAAACCAGAAATAGCACAAAATAACGTGTGCAAAAACATATTTTTCTATTTTTTTCTGAATTTTGGGGGGGTCCGGACCCCCCATTTTCCCCACAGCTACGTGCCTGTGTATAAATGATTATCGGTTGAAACATCGCAGAGAAACATCGCAGAAATGCATAAAACTTTTTCTTTTTTAAGTATTCAGCGAAATTATACATAAACATGAAAATGTCAACTGGACAATTGGAAAAAGCCTCCAAAGCACAAAATATTCCTAAAACGCTAAAACGATGTATAATTTATAAGTGCCCCGTGCACAATGCAAAATTGGTTTTAGCCGAAGTCAGGAACGTTTTTTACTAAATTTCGGCATTATTAACTACATATTTGCATCATTTTACGCAATATATAATTAGCGCGAGGCTTTTCTAATCATCGATATCACGATAAATATTCTTTTGAGCCTAAAAAGGCTTTCAAATTCAGATTCAGCTTTTAAAACTGGTCTAGCGACTTGTCACAAGTTAATTAGCTGCTTTTCTCAAAGACCGCTACAAGATTTGCAAAGCGCTTGTAGTTTCCTGCTTTGTTTGAGGATCGTGGTTCTAAACTTTGGCAAATCCCTGGAGGTGAGAAAATTTCGAATGAATGATAATCCGCTAATTTAATTTGATACCAGAAAAAATTAATAACGGCAAAAAGTTTAAAAGCTCAAAAAAATCAAATTAATGTTTATTTTAATTAATTTAAAGTTTAAGTCGAAAACATTAATTTATTAGAAGCTTTTTTCAAATTGAAATTTTTTTTTCTGATTAATTTTTTTCAAATTAAAAAATTTAATTACGGTAACTGTGCACATATACAGTCTGATCTACCTCTGAATGGATGTACTTCACAATGCGGATGCAATTCGCTAATATTGAAAGTTTTATCAGGATTCAATCCGAGTTTAAACGAGCAACTCGCCACGGCATCCACGACATCATCGTAAAAATTAGTCAGAGCGGAGCATCTTTTTAATAGAATGTATCGATCTTGTCTATTCGTAAAATACGTATCGCTCAAATTGGCGCTAAACTAGAAGATTTTAAGGCAATAAGTGTCGTAAAAACAACAGAGATTAAATAATTAAGCGATAATCAAACGAATAAAATACTTAATGGGCTACATTTTTAGAGGGTATAGCCGGCTATTTTTAGGGAATTTCTATACCTTATTCGCAGCGAACAGTTGCTGCGCTTAGATACTTAACAGCAGTTTTTTTTATAAAAGGTCCGTTTGCACATGTACAAAAATTGTCCCCATAAGTCTTTGTACATTTTGTACACACAAATTTCTGGGTACTATAATATGGTACAGTAGCGATTTTAGAGTGGTAAAGACAGTGTTGTTCGACCTTTAGTAGTGTATTTTAGCTAATTTCTGGGTCTCTGAGGGCAAAAATCACTGGGAATTGTCTCAAAACGGCGCGAAGCGCCATGAAATTTGACATTTTTTCCTTTCGAAATGGAATTTATGTCATTATAAAGATATATAGAACACACAATTACTCATTTCGGCGCGAAGCGTGGAAAATTTTGCGAAAATCTGACCTTTTTTAGCAATTTTTGTCTTCCAAAAATCATTCGTACATGTACAAAGACGGTCCCTAAAAAGTCTTTGTACATCGGGAAAAATCTTTGCCGAATACAAAAAAAAACCGTGGCTAGGCTACACTACTGAAGAGTCGAAAAACTCAGTTTTACTATGCATAAGGTGTTACTGTACCATATCAAAGCATTCAATGCAAACGTAGTCTTAAAAATTTTTTGTGCATGTATGTATGCCCCAACCCGAACCTAAATCCTGGATCAACCAAAAATATACTCTACCGGTCAAGAGATAACAAAAATGCATCTTATGGTAAAAATTACCTGTCTCACTGTAGGGCGTCTTTTTTGATTTATTTGCTTCTGATATAACCAAATTTCAAATTTTTGTGGATTTTTATAATTTTCCATGATAATAATTTTTTTACTTCTCTTCTGAACCAAGTTGCACACAAAATAACAATAATTGAGTTCACAGAAACATAAAAGCAGGTTTGGCGGTAGCAACTACGGGAATTAGGTCCAGAAGGCTTAAAGTATAACCTGATGAAAAACCCACAAAACTGAACTAAAACGAACAATAAAATAGGGAACTCTGAATCTAAGGACATTAAACAGTAGAGTTAAAGACCACACATCAGTGTTTTTTTTGTACAAGGTCCGTTTGTACATGTACAAAGATGGTCCTAAAAGTCTTTGTACATTTCGTACACACAAATTTTTGGGTACTATAATATGGTACAGTAGCGATTTTAGTGTGGCAAAAACAGAGTTGTTCGACCTTTGGGTACGAATTTTAGCGATTTCTAGGTTTCTGAGGGCAAAGATCAGTGATAATCGTCTCAAAACGGTGCGAAGCGCCAAAAAATTTGGCATTTTCCTTTCAAAATGCAATGTCTGAAATTATAAAGATATATAGAACACATAATTGCTCATTTCGGCGCGGAGCGCCGATAATCATTGCGAATTTCGAACCTTTTTTTGCAGTTTTTGTCTTCCAAAAAATCTTTGTACATGTAAAAAGACGGTCCCCAAAAGTCTTTGTACATCGCGAAAAATCTTTGCCGAATACAAAAAAAAACCGTGCCACACATGGGCGTGCCCCCGCAAATTACTGTAGACCCCAGAATTCTATTTTAATAACATTTTTGGCGATTTACTCCATACTTGACTCCCCCAGTTTTAGTGTTGCCCATGTATAGTTAAGACTCTATTATAACTATAAATGTCAAAAATTTCAGATTGATGTTTCAGGAAGAGGTTTACTAATTAACACCACTGGATAGCAACTTTTTCCGTTGTAGCTTACCAAAAAAGTTGTGGTGTCTACAAAAGTGTAAACCAAAAAGAGAATAGTAATCAAAACTCAATGAAACATTACAATTTTGTTGCCCTATATTTGTTTGTTCAAAAAACGTTTAAATTTTGCAATATGCTGAATACAACGAAGTTATGAACAAAAGATTTTGTACCCTTTCTATTGCATACCCTGTACTTATGCAATGATCAGTTATGACGCCCAATTGTAACATATTTCATTCATTTTTTGTGCAACTCCCTTCGCTTTCTGCAAAGCCTAATTCTTACTAATAACGCATTTTTTGACGATAAAGCAAAAATCCAATAAAGATTTAGTAAACTTTCAAATTTTTTTTCATTTTTCGCGATATTTCTTACGCCAATGGGTCGCATAGACGAAAAAAAACGGTGTAAAGCTATCTCGATATTTGGCAAGCTTCAGCCCCCCCCCCAGAAAATTTTTAACCTTCCACCAGAAATATTTCTTTCCCCATCCCAGCCAGAATTCGCGATTCTCCGAAAAATTTCGAAAATTTCATATAAAGGAGCTGTTTTAAGCGTTTTTAGCCATCTCTTTGCTTGAAAGTGCCGAATTTTTGGCGCTTCGCGCTATATACTCATTCTTTGACTACATTTTTTCCTCAACTTATGCGGATTTTTAGATTTTTTATGCTCTAGAAAGATAGAGAATCGTCAGAAGGGCCGAAAAAATATGTTTTCAATGCCTACCCGCCGTTTTGAGCTCAAAAAAGACACTTTATGATTTCTCCCTCTAGGAATCCCATGCTGCGCATGTGTGGCCACTACTATCGACTTTTCAACACTTTTGGACCTATGAAAATTTTTGGACGTGCGCCAGATTATAAATAGATTCTATCATTACGTGTTTACAACAACCATCGGCGTAAACCAACTATATACTGTATTAGTACCCGCTAATCAGTAAATTGTCGTCGAAAATGTACAATTTCATGTGTTGAACGCCCATTATTTCGTCCCATCGCCGTGGCAACAGCCATTTATAAAAATGTCTCAGAAGGGGCGTGTGAAATAGATAAATTTGAACGCGTTGCCGATCGTTCTGATCGATTTTTGTGTAAAGTTTCGACAACAAATCGAGAGAATTGTCGCCCACTCTCGTCGACCTGTTGTAGTCGAGCAAAAGTTTAACTTCGAGCGATGAATTATTTGCCAAGTTGTGCCCCAATTCTTCGACCTGTGAAAATTATGTATTTCAATATTTTTTGCCAATCCGGTTTTGATTTATAAATTATTCTATAAAAAAATTAAAGTCTGCTCGTTTAAGGAAGTTTAGCTTTTTGAAATTATTTAACCTTATTTATGTATATCTATAAGTGAATCAAATTTAAATTGCAATTAAGATAGGAACATAAAAAATGAACGGGTTTAAAAGTAGAAAGTTGAGTCAAAACTTCATAAAAACGCTTCCTAAGCTTCCACAGTTTAAAAATCTTTTTGAAACAACAGAATATGTAGATTGTAATCGGAATTTTCAACTCAGACTGAACTGCAATATTTTGAACGTGCATTATGTAAAATTTTGAAATTGAAATAAAATAAATTCTTTAATAAATTTATTTTAAAAAATTTTTTCCGTATTCCCAGATTTTTCGAATTTACTATTTCTCAACTATATTTCTTCTTCTCAAAACATGGTCTGGGCACCTAACAACGGTTGGGCGATTTTGGGAGTGAGAATGAGCGGCCGATGCGTAAGGCATCTCTTTTCCGTAAAATCTCTGCTCACCACCGGTCGAAATTTTGACTTTTTACCCAATTTCGGGCAATTGCTCGCAATCGCGTAATAAATCAAAATTCGTACGCGTCTATACACTATCAATATTCCAAGCAATTCTAGGAAAGAAATCAACCGATGATTTAAAAAAATCAATACACGATCGAGCTCCTTTTCGTATGTAAAATAGTAGACTTTTACCCATTCTTTTCATAGATAGGTATTAAAATAAACATTCAAAATTTAAATAAAGTTCTTCGAAAAAAGTTTACAAAACGCTTGTTCAAAACGACGGATCGTACTAAATTTGATACAAATTACACCGATTGTTTCAGTAGCATACCAGCTGATTTTCTAAATGGCCATTTCCGATGTAAAGCGAAGCTAAAATAACTCGTTGCTTTGAAGTCTTGACCAATTTCTAAAAATAGGTATATCGCTTATTTAAATATATGCTACGAACGCATATAGATCATGCAGAGTCGTTTCGTTTACTTTCAGCATAAAAAATCAAAATAAAATTGAGGAAATAGAGTACAGTGCTGGCCATGAAACTTTACGCTTTAAGATGCTTCTAATAATCTTAAGGCGAGCACTGCCGGTCGGCAATTCTGGTCTAAGATGACCTAGTAAAATGGTCGCTTTAGAAAGCGCTAGAATGACACTAGATATTCCTAGCACATCTAAGTATGCCGCACGCAGCATTTTATTTTTAGCTATGGCGCGATGGATTGACTCTATTGTTGTATTCCTTCACCTTCTTCCTGCGTTATCTCGGTCAAGCAACAATAGAGTCAATCCATCGCGCCATAGCTAAAAATAGAATGCTGCGTGCGGCATACTGAGATGTGCTAGGAATATCTAGTGTCATTCTAGCGCTTTCTAAAGCGACCATTTTGCTAGGTCATCTTAGACCAGAACGGCCGACCGGCAGTGCTCGCCTTAAGATTATTAGAAGCATCTTAAAGCGTAAAGTTTCATGGCCAGCACTGTATTTGAGGTAAGAAATGAAAATGTCAATTTGGAACGAAATAACAAAATTAAAACAACGAACAATACCTACCTAATGATACAAATATATTCACGTTTTAGAATACTTCTAACTGGGGATGTCCCAAGCCCCGGGCCGGGGCTAAAACATTGATAATTAAGAGAAAAAATCTAAGATCCTCTTCTAAAATCAATCTAGGCAATTGTAAGGAAGCACACAAAGAGTCTATTTAAGAATTAGCGAATTCGAATAGCAAAATTTAATAGTTGAACTGCTTCTGTAGAAAAAATACAGACTTTCATTCAACATAGGCGATTCAAATTTAGTCCTTTTGTTTTAATTCCAAATAAGTGATAGAAGGTCAAAATCGAATTGCTGGATAGGTATATATTTAACGATCACTTAACATATTCGTGATTTATTTTTTATACGTTATAGTTCATCTCTCTGAAAAAGTAGCCTAAATCGGAGGATGCACTAATTTTAATTTCATTCTGTTAGATCTGATAAATGAAACTCATACGATATATTAACACTAACCGGATAAAATATAGGGGAATTGATTGAATGATCAGTTATGGAAGGGATAACAGTTTTGAAAATTTTTCGAAATTTAAGCTTATGCTATTCTGAATTTTTTACGCCGCAGACACAATTTTGGCAAGGAAAAGATGCGTAGTACTCGTAAATCAGGATTTTTTTCTAGTGGGATATCTGAATTCGTCTCGTTTTTACACTAATTAAACATTAAAGAAAGGCGGAATTAAATGCTTAAAATTAAAATCAGGGTTGGCCAAAACCCAACCCACAAAATTTTGCTTCTGGGTTTTTTCATGGGTTTTTCTATGAATTTTTTTTGCGGGTTTTATAAGGGTTTTTGAGGATTTCACATGGGATTTGTCGGTCAAAGCTATGCAAATTATGCAGGTATCTTATTTCAATAGGTGCAAGGTATAAATAGAGGCAGAAAATCGTTCTATTTCAGTACAAAGACACCAGACATAAACATGTTGATAACCTGAAATACACAAAGTTAAATTTTTGTCGCATAACAGCGCCTTGACAATTTGTCAAGTTTTATGCGGTTCGTCAATGTTCAAGTTCTCTCAAATATTTGTCAAAAATTGGCGAATTTTCTGCGAAAAATTGAGGAATATTGACAAAGCAAGAATAAAAAAGTATTTTGTTATAAAGCAGCGCTGAACTTTCTATATAAACGATTTCCCAATTTCGTTTCATTCTTTGCAGTTAGGTTTTAAAATGACGAATAAACATTAAGAACTTTGGTGGAATAAGCCTGAAGTCCTTCACTTTCTGCTTTCTGACATAATCAAACATAGGTTTTAAAATCTATGGGGTTTGGACCCCGAGAATCCAAAATACCCTCCTCCGAATCTGTTAGAAGCCCTGAATTAGACTGTTGGCGATTTTTTGCGATTATGCCCTATGCAGAACCACAGAATTTTGTTGCTGTCCAATGCCCATATATGACATATCCATACACTGGCGTACCAACCGAGGGGCGTCCCCCAAACGAAAAAATGTTTTTATTCTGCACAAGAGTCCCCCAAAGGAAAAAATCAAAAATTCTCGTAGTCTACTAAAAGGACAACCAAAATACGTTTTTAGCACACTTTTGAGCTACTGAACTCAAAATTTTCCGGCGCTTCGCGCCGGATTTCTCATTTTCTATCTCATTTCTCACTTTAGAAGCCCAAATTTGACTTAAAAATAGCGAATATGTTAAAAGTTTCCGAGCGCCGATTCATTATTTCTGCCTTAGTTTTCCTTGCAAAACCGCAAAATTAAATGCAAAGACAAGAATTTCGAAATGTTTCGGAGTCAAGCTTTAGTTTTATATCTAGAAATCAGTCATACAGATAGGTTAAAAGATAAATTTTTGATATCCAAGTCTTCATGAGGACTAAGAATGGTGTGTTCAAACCGCACGCTTGGGATTAAATAGACTTTAATTATAATCTATTTCAGTCTGAATCTAAGCATTCAATTTTTGGAATCCAAAACCCAAAGATTTTTGACCCAAAAACCCAAAAAACATAGGCCTTAAAACATAGATAAAACATAGATGAAACATAGAAAAATATATAAAAAAATAAAAAATAATAAAATAAAACATAAAATAAAATAAAATAAGGCATAAAACATAAAACATAGACCTGATAAAAATGCAAATAGGTAAAATAATTATTTTAAATATAAACTAAATTTTACTAAGAGTATTTCGTAGAAGTCACTTGGTGTTTCTAACACATCCACATCCGAACTGTTGACGCTAAATGCTAATCTACCATAATTTAGGCTATCATCCATAACCTCTGAACGGTAAAACAATACTGTTTCAAAAAATGGGTTTAGCGAGCAAACCAGTTTGACGGTAATCAAAATAACGATCCTCAGCAAATAAAAAAATAGCCAACATGAGCAATGACAGTAGAACGAGAGGCATCTCATAAAAACCGTTTGAAACCGAAAAAACATTGCGCGAAGTCAATAGACAACATAAGAGAATCACGCAGAAGGCGACAGTAACTCCATCCCATCTTTCTTCGACCTACACTAGAAACGATTAATTTTATCAAGTCGATCACCATGCTCACACGCTCTTTTTTCAGATGACAATACGGAGTTCGTTTGAAGCGACGTGAATAGACATCCGCCTAAGCTAGAGATGAAAGTTCGGGTCCCGACAACCCAACCCGACCCGAAGATCCGACCCGCGGGTCGGGTCGGGTCGGCAAAATGCAAAACAAATCGGGTTGCGGTTTGGATAGCGCGGGTTGACATTTTTCCGTCGGGTTGAAAATTTTTTTCTATTTTTCCGTTACGAATAGTTATTTATAGCCAAATATTTCATCCGGACACCATAATACGCACAAATATCCCTGAAGCCATTCTCATAATGCATATACAGAAACGATCTATGCCATAGGATCCTCTCGGTCAATGTCACTATATGGCCAAGTGCACGTTTTTAATCGGCTGCTTATCATGCCATTCCATGAGGAAAAAAATTTTTCGGGCATCTCATTAGCATGGTATTGAATTCGAATAAAGTTTGGTAAACTGAACAAAAGCAGCTTATTTTGAAAAAAGAAACACGTTGTTCATGTGCATATTTTCACCATCGCTTATTACTGCATGCATGCACCCAGACAAACACAGCATACCTAAAGCAGCAAAGAGATGCATCAGGTTAGGTATTCCCTAGTATCCTAAAGCATAGTTTTATTTTCATTTCTGCTATTACAAAAAAGAGGAAAACATGAATAGATTAGGCAAACCTTTTTATTCTTAAATAGGTGAATATAACTTTTCCATCTTCAAAAATTGCTAAATCGAATTTCTGAATGGTCAGATTTTTGGCAGCTTTCTTTATCCTTACCAAAATGTCAGGTCCTTCATTTTGGTCATAATAATTCTCGAATGGTTTACACAATAAATAATAGCCTCGTCTCAACCTCAAAATCCCCTGTAAAAGATTTAGGCATATTAATTGATGAAAAACTTAATTTTACTGCTCACATAAGCAAACTTGTGAAGCAGGCCTTTCATCGCATGTCACATATTTTTCGCTGTTTCAAAAGTAAGGATTTGACACTTCTCACAATGGCCTATAAAACTTATGTACGGCCTCTTTTAGAATATTCGACCTCTGTTTGGTCACCACATACAAAGCAAAATATTCGTAACATTGAAAAGGTTCAACGATACTTTACTAAACGTGTCTTAGGGTGCCGTTATCCAAACATCATGTCTTATCAGGATCGACTTCAGGTATTGAATCTGGAATATCTAGAGAATAGAAGGTTATTGTACGATTTAACTATGGTATACAAAATGTTTCATTCTGCAGTTGATGTTAATGTAAATGACTTCTTCACATTATCAGACAACAACACTAGATCCACCAACACATTAAAATTAAAAGTCACTGCTCTAAAATCTAACTTGAAGAAATATTTTTTCAGTCACAGAATAATAAATGTTTGGAATATGCTCCCCGAATCAGTGGTAAACGTTTCAGTAGTAATATGTTTAGGCTAAAATTAGAAAATCTAAAAATGAACTATGGAGAATAAACCTTAGTCATAAGTAAGAGCACTGCCTTTATGACCTTGCACAGCAATGTTTCTTCTTGGTGCGAGCTGTATTCGCATTATTGCTTTAATGTCTTTATTCTGTATTCTACATTTTCCGCGACTGTACATTTTCTCTTCGTTAATGTTTTCTGATGACGTATTTTCGCTGTTGCAATAAACTTTACTGATTTTATGCTGCGGGTTTTTTCGCGTCGGGTCGGACAGACCCCTTACATAAGCGGGTTGTGGGAACCCTGCGGGTTGGGGGTCCGACTGGTTCCAACGGGTCGGGTGTGGGTCGAAAAGGTCAACCTGATTGTCATCTCTAGCCTACGCCGGCAACGGTTATCATTTAGAATATAATACAGTAATATAATTTACATGTCTGCAATTTGCACAATTTCATACCTGATTGTTAAACTTCCGTAATCGGGTAAAAATTCCACAATCGCAGTGATTTAATTTTCACGCTTTACCTCACTGGCAAAAGTGTGAAGTGCAGCAGCAAAAAGTCGGCTATTCCTGTCACAACTTCGTCCTATTCTGGAAATCGATTATTTACTATTATTTCAATACTTTGCCTTGCAATGAATCTGTTGTCCTGTAGTCTGTTTCACATAACTTTAGATATAAATTTGGAGAATTTTTTCCGACAGTAAACCGACAGACTACGATAATTATATATCCGATCAATGCTATAATTGCGATCTGTCGGCTTATTGTCGAAGGATAATTTTTAAAACTAAGCAAACTTGTGTAAAACAGACTATAAAGAAAATTTATTTACACTAAATGGAGAGATAGTTTCAGATTTTCAAACTTTACACTCTGCCGGTGCGCGAAAAAACGTTTTTTAACCATTTTTAGTTTGCCAACTTCGACGGTTAAAAATCAAGACGCGTAAAGTATACAAAAAATAAAGTAGATACGCAACAAAGGTTATACATCGCATTTAGCCGCGTTTCTTTAAATTCAATACTGAATTAGGTGTGTAGGTGTAAAAATTGAGTTCCTGTGTAAAATACACGTTTTTCCGATTTTTTGTCAACTAACTTCTTTGATAATGAATCGAGTAGTGCAAACTATTCTAGAAAGGTAATGTCGGCGGTTACAAATCACATTGGTCGCGATTTCTGTAAACATAGACTTGTATTTTTGGAGATGTAAAGTGCTAAAGCTATCGTTAAAAAACGTTTTTACAATTATTCTCTTTGCTAAGTTCTTCGGTTATAAATTATTATCTTCAGACTAATGAAAAAATAAAGAATGTCTCAGGGGTTGATAATTGCAATCTGATGAGTTCCTTTACACTCAATATAGAGTTTGTTTTGTAGAAGTAAAGTTGAAATCCTGGCTGAAAAACACGTTTCTGTCTCGGCTTTGCACTTTAGGTTCTTGCGTTTTGAGTTGTAACATGATCTCAATTCTGAGAATGCTTTATGCTTAAAGGTCAGACATTCTACTGGCTATATTGGTTTGCATGAAACGGAGGTGTAAAGGAAATTACACTTATGGTTTTTTTACTCCAATTATGTTGTAGAGGGTCAATTTTTCGTAAAATGTTATTCGTAACATCAGGATTACGAATGAGATTTTAGACATTCTTTAAACACGTCGATTGTGTAAAGTTTACACTCTGAATCAACTTTTGCTACAGAGCATTGCCGAAAGTAAGTTTTTTATTCAAACGTGCTCTAGGCTTTTTGGAAAAACTTTTTGATTCAAATTGAAAAAATTGCTCACCACTAATGGAAGCTTTTTCAAATAAATGTACCCTACACCTACCATACATAAAGTGCCTCTTTTAAGCACAATTCGTAAATTTTAAAATCACAAGTATGTGAAGAGTAGGTCCCATTCACGCCGACTGGAAAAATTCAAAAGAAAACCAAGAGCCATAGCGCAAATTGACAATAATGAGGCTGAAGGACTGAAAACTGAGTAAGGAATTCAGTTATCATAGGTTGGAATACTAAAAATAGTAGCAAAGAAAATTGCTCCGATGGAATAAATAGGACGAATATACTTGGTAATACGGATGTAAAAGGAGGTGACTAGGAAAAAACTCCTGCATAGTTGTCCAAAGTCGCAAAACCTGTTAAAAATCAGACTTTCTCAAAGCAATGTAAAACAATCGAAGCATATTCTGCGGCCTACAGATTGAAATTAACTATCGAACCAAAACACGAAGATGGAGTAAACTAGGATCAACTTTGTAAGCCAATTGAATGAAATAGCAAACATCCAAACATTCAAGACAATCAAAGAAATTGTTGGTTTGAAGCAATTAGGAAACACGTAAGCTTAAGTGAAACTGACCACATCTACGAGTATAGTCTATTTTACGAAACCTTGTGCATAAACACAATTTTCGAATCAATGCAAACCGATTACAAAAGCGGTTTAAACTGAAGCATAAGCCACAATACTGTGCGCAACAACTAAAAACCATATGAAGTTTTACTATGCAAAATTGTATTACAGTAGGCTACCTAGAAGCCACTTTTGTAGCTAACTCGCTTGAGTGCTATAAATTTATTTCTGTGCACAAGGTTTCGTGAAATAGACTATAGGTACGCTTGCACGATCGCAACGATTGTGTGCATTGTCAGGTTTGTTTGCAATAATGCTCATGATGAGAAAATAAAACACCTTTAAATACAATGCAGTTAGTTTTCTATCAATCATAATACGAAGTAAGTCAGCTTTGCAATTTGCAAGCAATTTACAAAAAGTATACATTTTCGATTTTAAATTATTCGAAGAAGGTAACATTTTTTCAGATGCCGCAGAATATAAATATCGTTGCGTTGCTTTGAGGAAGTACGATATTTTTACATATTTTGCGACTTTAGGCATAAACATAGGTAGCTTTTTCCTAGTCTCCTTCTTTAGCATCCTTAATAATCTCTTATCTCAAGTATATATATTCGTCTTTTTTGTTCCATCGGAGCATTTTCCTTTTGCTAGTTTAATTAGTATGATTTGAGTAAATTAGTCAGAAAACACATACGGTAAAATGTCTTAATAATGACAGCAGTCCAGGAACGCAGAAAACAGTACCGTGGGCGTTCTGAACATTAGCATTATCTTTTTTAAACAAGACAACCTTACCTTATTTAAAAAGATCAATTGTTTTCCCATAAACTTTCACGCAAATACTGAGTGTAAAGAACACCAACACTCAGATTCGTAATCCTGACGTTACATGGAACATTTTGAAGAAAAAATTAAGCTTCTGTAACGCTTAGAAAATAGAGTTAATTTTTAGTATAAACTTTACACAGCTTTTGGGTGTAAAGAAAACATACAGTCAAATTCTTAATCCTGACCTAACGGACCATATTCTGAAAACATTTTGCGTTTTGCAACGCTCTAGAAGTGAAGTTAATTTGTAGTGTAAACTTTACACATTGACAATGAATGAATAGTGCACACTTTAAACAACTACTGGGTCTAGAAAAAACTAACAGTCAGATTCGTAATTCTGACGTTACATAGGACAATTTGAAAAAAGTTTAGATTCTGCAAGGCTCTAGAACTAAAGTTAATTTGCAGTGTAAGCTTTACACAACCAATGAGTATAAAATTGGCAATGAAACTTGAAAGCCTATTTTTGTGCGTTTACTTTCCGTAAAATGCCGTATTAGATCATTTTTTATCAGCAACTAGAAAAATTGTTTGTGCATTAGTGTAGCTAAAGCAAAGGAGGGACTGCATAATTTTATGCTTAGGAGGTTGGATGTACTTATTGCAGGCACTTAGTTTTTAGCATTCCTGGCAGCAACAGCAATAACAATAATTAATCTACACAGTAGAACTCCTTATTAGTCATCAAAACACACTGACTTTTATTTAAAAGTAGATGCGTCCCTGCAGGAATCATTTTTAGTGATGGTCATGTATATCAAATAAGAGGGTGACACAGCTGCAACAAATTGATAGAATTTGTAGACTGGATAATATTTGAGCTTTGCAATTAAAAGTGGCCCTTTTCTAAGCAAATATCATGCATTTGAGAATTATTTTGAACTCAAAAGTGACTTACTCACAGAATCTGATTAGCATTCAGCTGATTAGGGACAAACTCCTTTTATTTTATAAATAAATCAATTTTTTGACAAATAAAAAGGAATTTCGACATTTTTACTAAAATATAAAAATTACATTATAATTTTCGACAAATTTGCTGATCTTTCACTTGCCCACAAACTCTGTGATGCCGCAAGATTATGACATAAGAAAGATGGTTTATTTAACCCTTCTTCTACTATCTCTACAGCTTTGATCACTTTCTTCTGAAAGATTTCCATATGACTGAGAAAAGCCAGCCTCACATAAATCTGCGTCAATTTCGAATCAATTTTCTAAAACTATTCTAGGGCCCAGTCATTCTATTCTGACATTTAATAAGCGCTCATGCAAAAAAAACGGATCAAAAAGTAAGTACAATATCAAATTTTTCGAATATAGATAAAAGCAATTTGTGACGCATGAAGATCCCAACGTTCCAGAAGTGGAGCATCGTACATCCAGAAAGCATAATTCTGCTCAAATGCGCAATAAGGAGACAAATTACGCACTAAAATGCTGACAAAACATTAGAGATTGTACATAAAACACAATTTAGTTGCACAGTAGTGTATAGGCAGAGGCATTGGTGCGTTAGTAATCATAAACACGTCCGGCTGTTTAAGGCCATGTTTAACTTACTGTGGCTGCTAGCCAACTATCTGCCATCATAGGTTAAAAATTTACGACAGTTTATAAATGGCTAGAAAGAGCAGTGTCCAAATTTCAGCTATTTACATAAATCAGTTCTTCAGATAATTGGTCTTAAAGAAATGTTCCACTCGCAATGTTGGGGTCTGAAAGATTAAAACGTTTCCGGGGCCGGCAATACGAGGCTTAAGTGAATTGAAGGAACCTTCAAATGTCAACAGGTGCAGCTCACTCATATAGTATCTCAAAAAATAGTTCTCACGCTAACGTCTGGATCAGATCCTCAATGTTTTTATTAGCTTTTTGGCCGCTAAAAAGAGTCATTTTTGCACCAAACATTTTCGTCGACAACGAAGGCTTGGTTCTTTCAATGATTTCTGAAAGGAAGTGCAATGATTTTAGCTAATTCAATTTGACAGAAACTTATTTGGCGCTTTTGCGCTAAATTCTTCAATGATTTTATAATAAATACCCAAAATTCAATAAAAATGAAGATTTGTTTACAAATTTCAGAGTCGTTTTTTGGCCAAGATAAATAAGTTATGCTGTTTTTATCAAAATTTGTCAAAACTTCGAAATTAATCTGAAACGCTAATATATGCATGCCAGAAATCATTTTAAATTGAAACATGCTCTGGAATAGCGAGAAAGGCTACTTACGACGTTGGTGATGGAATTTCCGGACTAACTGAATATGAGTAAAAGTTAAGAGTGTGTGTCGCTGTGGTGCGATGACCTAACCTATATCGTGGATTCCCAAGTGTTTCTTAGAGAAAGAAGTAGATATTTTGTAATGGAATAAATTACATTATTTAGTAGCTAACCTTAACTGAACGCTAATTTATTCAGAGCGAGCATGTGATACCGTTCAAAAATTACTAGAAACTTTATGTGCGTGAGTATTAATTATTCATAGTCTTGTAAGTGCCGTCGGCGTTGGCTGATTTCCAATCACGTCACAACGATCCGAATATTGAATATCGGTTAGTCGAGAAAAGCTGAGTAGCTTCTTTAAAATTGGTGGAATTTTTCGTTGAAATTCAAATAATACTTGAGTCTTTTCCTGGCCACAAGTGGCTAACAGATCAGGCATACGGCACTCGTCGACGCATATGATGTATCTGAATGTATGAAGTATGTTAAGCCAGAGATCTTTCAATTCTAAAGTATACGAATTTTGAAGAAGAGGCATGCAGTTTAGGGCTATGTCGAGACTCGAGAGACCAGATTCCGCAAAAAATTTAGGCATTTACATATGACCCTACGGTATTAACGTATGTGTACCGAATCTAGACGATGCAAAATCATATTCCGCAACCTTTCCCATTAGGGGAAAACTCTGAAAGATTTTTGGAAAAGTCAGTTTTCTTTGCAAACAGGAAAAAACAACCTCTTGTCATTACTTCAATTTTTCGTAACACTCTCAAAAATAATTTTCTGACGATTTCCTTTTTAGCATTTTAGAGTTTTAAAAGATCAACGCAATCGAGCTCTGAATTGAATTTGGCGTCGGGTGATCAATTAAAAATTAAGTAAATTGAAAGAGTAATCCAATTTTTTCAACGTTTCTTTACAAAGTCTATTTAAAAGAAAGAAATTTTCAAAACCGAAATGCTGGGGTCTGTGCGGGGTTTAAATCACCTGTTCCAACTCGTTAGTTGGCTAAACTCTAACTAATGTAAGTACCTAGGTACCTACATACATACTTCTTTATTTAGCATCAAAATGTAGTATCTAAGCCAAAATTTGAAAAATATTTGTGAGATTACAGCACAATCAAAAAGTTTATTGACACAAGATAAAATAAGCGCACAGTTAACGGTGAATTGTGCGATTTGATTTCGGAGAAAATAGAAAATTTAAAATCAGAGCAGTAAAAAGTTAAGAATCGATTTTGTTTTTCCGTATTTCAGTGTTCCGAATATTTACTCTTTCCCTGTGAAAATTACTTGTCGATTTTGACCTTGAGAGTCTAATCGGTCAATCGATAAATCATTTCAAGCCTACTCGCAAGCATTATCGATTAGGAGCGTAACATTTCTAGACGACATCATGTCGCGTTTTCTTGGCGCACAGGCAGCATTACAACCGCTTCTATCTTCATCATAAACTTGACGATAGCAAACCGTATTATTGATAAAATCTGAAATTACGAAATACATCGCATCGCAACAGCTTATTCATCCCTTTGGCACCGCCATGACGTGGGTATACCAGAAAATCTTCGCCCCCCTCCTACCAGTGTTTAAGCCAAATGGAAACCAGATGAGTGTAATATACTTAAATAATCATTCAGAACGGAATTGACCAATAAGAATATAAGTATAGCAACTCTTTGGATTTGTCTGAAGCTTAATTCTTGAGGCGTGACCTCCACTCCACTCTATTTTTAATTGCCCCAGCAACCTCTGCTGCAACTTTTAAATCTGGCGCGTCTCTAGGCAGCAGGACGTCGTTTTCTGTTTCATTTTCTTGCTAGGTCGCATTGGCGTTTTTGCGTCGAAATTTAAAAAAATTTTCAATGAGCTTGAAAAATTCCTTTGATTTGTTTGAAGATTCAGGTCCTGATCACAGTAAGAGCATTATTAAATCAGGTGGCAGCGATAGGTGGGTAACACCAAAATTCAGAGGGGAGGGGGTGCAAGATTTTTTAAAGGCCCAAAAATGGTCTCAAAAATGTTGGTATGGCGGAAAAACACGCAATTTTCCAACGTTTGTCAGCCAGCACTATCCATTAACAGCAAAAAATCGCGAAAAAACTAAAGATTTAAAAAATTGAATTCTGGGGAGGGTTTTTGGTTTTTTTTTGGGGGGGGGTATTCGGCCTTCTGTGGGGGTGCATACCCTCCTCAAACTCCCCTCCCCACGCCCACGTCTGGTGGCAGCCATACTGCGCTATTGAATTTTTACAGGTAAATTCCTATTTTAATGTTGATTTAAACAGTATGCTACACTTGTGCATCTTGCTTATACTTTCACATTTTATTCTTTTATTTTATGTGCCTCTTTTCTCCATTCACTTCTACACTTATAGGTACATCTATACTTATACATCATCTGAACTTAAGCACAAGGTGGTAGCAACATTTAATTGGGACCGGCATAAAAACATTTACATAACGACGACTGCATTATAACACGCCTGGAATGATAAATTCGGAGCTCGACAGTTTTCTCCGCTGGCTTTTTGCACTAATCACAACATTTCAGAAATAGTATTTGGAATATATACTTTTTGCATTATTAAGAATAACAATCATACATGCACACTGGGAGGAGTTTGAGGGGGTCTCCCCGTACCAGGACTTCTGAGAAGCATAACCCTCAAGTCAGTTTGGACCAAAACCTATTGCTCGAAACATGAAAACGCGTCAAATGACATCTTACAATGCAATTTCAGGCAGGAGCATTATACTCGCTTCTCAAGCATCAAATTGTCCAAGTCATTCTATTAGACAGTTTTCTCAATTGTTTCTAATACATATGATGTTATAAAACATGACGAATTAAGAATCAAAGTTTGACATTGAATAGGTAACAAAATTGCTAATTTACCCCTTTTCCCCCAGCAAACTCGGTTTACCCCCGCCCAGAACTTTTGACCGTGTGCATGTATGATAACAATGTAGGAATAAAAGAGCTACGAGTTCAACTTTTCCTCAGAATACTCGTCTCTCAAAAAAAAACAGTTAGTAATTAAACCGCGAAAAATTACACTCTATTGGATTTGAAATTTATTTTATAAAAATTCAAGCAAAAAAACCAAAACCCTATGATAAGAATTAAATTGAAAGTGAAGTTGAATCCATAGATTAAGCCAAATTATGGAATTCATTGGGACGCGTTTAAAACGCTCATGCAATCGAATCGAACCAATATCTTTAGCTACACAATTAGCATAAAACGACCTACACTTTGAAGTTAAGCTCATAAAATTTAGGCATTCAATATCTGGGAGAAGAAAAATAAATTTTATAATAAAGAATTCAAAATATCGTAAAAGAGCGTAAATACTTGTAAGCTGATGGACTTATTATGATTCCATCCCTCCTATTGCTATCGATTGTGGCAGCAACGAGATTTTGGGAAGTCTGGTGAGTCCCTAATCGCGGAATTAACGCAGAAAGTAAGAAATTATTATTTTGCAAAATGCAATTATTTTGATTTGTGTGAAGTCCAAAGCTCCTATTCCACACCCACGTATGTAAGTACCTACCTGATTCGAAGCAACCATAATTTGTTGCGCTAGTTATATCCAGCACAACGGTCTTCAATTCCGAGTCGGTGCAACCTTTGATGCAATCCAAGCGAATCCTAGCGTACCTGCGTAAAAGTCACTTTTAAAATTAAAACGAAATCATGTGGGATTGACTAGCAGAAGAAGTAAAAAACTTATCACAAGTCATAAAAAGCGTCTACAAAATCTTTAAAAACAAACACACAGTCAAAAATTCATTTGTCTTAAAAATACGAAAGAACAAAACAAACATGAATACGTTTAAAACATTTCTCAAGTTTTAACCAGTAAAACATGATTTTTTGTTATTTTAGGCACGATTTACAGTACAATTAAAAATTTTGAAAAATTCATACCTAAACACCGAAAAATTTTAAAAAATGGAATACAACCCAATTTGTTGAAATTTTAGTTTTTTGCTGCAGCAATTGCGTCATTTTTTCGTATTTCTGTCAATCTTGTATGTAACTACATACTCGCAAAGTTTTCCAAGCATTGTCTGATTGAAAAGCTTTCTAACGTTTGTGTCGTTCAAATTTAATTTTCGATCCATGACAAATTCTTTGGCGATGTCGAAAAAAAATTCGAGTAGCTCTCTTTGCACCCGTGGCTCTGGTTTGATTTTCAAGCAGTCAGACATGCACGGATCAACCATTCTGGACATTCTGTCAGATTGAATGAAAGACGAATTGGAAAAATATGTAACAAGAACTTATATGTATGCCAAAAATAGCTTATTCAGCTAAAAATTCCTAAACAGGGCGCAAACTTATACGAATTTATAAAAAAACTTATACATCTGCATTGGCGTACGCTTAAATTGTTGAACGGTATAAACTCAAAGTTATTTCTACATAAAAATTTAAAGCAGACGTATAAAATAAAGTTGTAGAATAATACTAAATTTTAAATGTAGCCGGAGATACAAAGATTTGTTAAGCATATAACTTATAATATAATATATAAGATATAACAGTAATATAACATATAACATATAACATATAACTTAAGCACTATAAGATATAACATTTAACATGTAACTTAAGCCGATTAGAATGTTTCCCCAAAATTTGAAAAAAAGCTTTGCAAGAAAAATCTAGCATGCATAATGAACAGCAGAAGGAAGTCAAAAATTTGACTAACGAATTCTTTACTCAGTTTTCAGTTTATCAGCCTCTTTATCACCAGTTTGGTCATTGCTTTTGTTTTCAATTTCTGCCGTAGGCTTTGTACCTATTCTACCTGCAATGCACGAGAATAATGGACACACCATCAGACGATTTATCAGAGCAGATAGCAGATTATTTTTAAAAATAATGGAGTCAAATATAGGTAACTTCTTATTAGTGGCAGGTAATTTTAACAAATCTCAATGGAAAAGGTTTAATCTTTAGAATTAATCGCAAATATTTTTTCCTGATATTTTTCTCTAGCAAAAAAGGTGTGATGCAAAAAACATCCAGAATCATTCTGACATTGTTCCTTCTTTCATGCGATTATGAAAGTTTCCTAAGAAATTTCAGGACGATGAGGACGATGTAGTCGAAAAAATGGCATTTGCTGTATCTGATACGCTCGCCGAAAAAAATTATCCATTGAGAAAATCTTTCCTTTTTGACACGTCGAGAGCTCTTAAGTCTTATGTGGGGAGGGGGCAGGAACACTGATGACGTATTAAACAACCGGTATAATGTACAATATGTATGTATGTAGATATGAAATATGATGAACAAGTAGAAAGTAAGATTAAAATTCTTCTCTGTGACTCGCGAAATTTACCGTACTTGCATAAGCTAATAAGCAAAGTAAGAACAATATAATATTCATTGTAAACGACGAAATTAATAAGAGCAAAGAACAATTCTTTTCAATAATTAAGTTGAAATGATGACCGTTTTCGACGCTCCGTCGCTGCTAAAATAAATGAAAATAAACTGAAAGAATCTCGATTAGAGAATTGCTGATTAAGTATAAATATACCTAGTTTTATGTTTGCTTGAGAAGCTAATTTAAAGTAAATAAGATAGACGCATGATAACGTCGTAATCGAGCGCAGTTGAGCTTTATAGAGATAATTTTTCCTAATTTCAGTATGAAGTACAATCTGGTATATACATATATATGTGCATACAATTTCGGATGTTAATTTTTGCATCTTATGTTATGACTAACTTTCTTAGCCGCTTTGCTTGTGTAAGAAGAGCAGCTAGGAAGAAAAACCAGAAACACTGTCATATTAAATTACAGAAACAAAAAATATAAGGAATGAAGAATAGAAAAATTACGATGTTCAACATTTAGAAAAAAGAGGATACGTAGAATAAAACTGATGATTGTAGTTTTGCCTTACATTCAAATATAATCTAAAGTGAATAAAAAGTGTACATGAATTATGTCAATATTATTTTCTAAAGTTTAATGGAAAAAGTTTTTCTTCGCATTCGGTTACGACGCTTGTTGTTATCAAGGCTTCTTTAGAAGATGAATACCTCATAGTGTAAACAAAAAACCACCAAATTTGTTTTTGAAGATCCCGTCCTTCTACACGCGAACATGGAACAACAAAACTATGTATAACTTACTAAAATATATGAAATCTGGAAGTACAAATAGCCTTTAAAAATGATAATGATATAATTTTAAAAAATTAAACGGAATCTTTTCATGCTCAAACGCCATATTCAACACTATGCTTATTTTATTTTCAGCTCTATCAGACCGTAATTCTAGGTACAGTGGCAAACCCAGCATGTGTGCACGCGAACTTAATACGAAATAAATTCTGTATCACAAACCTGATGTGTGAGTGAGTTGATATTATTGCACCTTCAGGCGCAATGCAGGTAGGTAATTTTAACACTATTTCAGCATTCATTTAGTTTTTGACTTCATTTCAAAAATCACCGGATTTGAATTCCCGTAAGCCGGCTGACTCTCCAGACCGACCATGCTATGTGCATTCATTTTGATTAGGGAGCAAGTCTATCGATGAATGAAGAAATCGGAGTAGTATAATGATGAACTTCGATCTCCAAGCGATTTTCATGCGCCCAGATGTATAATTGGCTGATTTTTAAGAGTGAAACCGGTTTAATTCTTCACTTGTGCGCAAAACGAAAAACTCCCATTTTATATCCGGAATAAGCTTCTTTAGATAAGCTTACATTTCTAAGCGGCCCATTTCCGCTTTACTTACCCAGTAGCAGAATATTTTATGGTTTGGGTTGTCGTCGCGCAGTTTTGGGTATAAATTTTACGAATTTTTTCGAAAGTTAGTCGACGGATTATAAGACTAAAGATTAAGGTTAAAGGCCGGGCTTTACACCCAAAGTGGGTTTTACCCATGCATCCGAAGATGCTCGCGGCTAGATACCGCAAGGGGCGCAAGTCCCAAGGGTTCAACCTCCGCCACACTTCCTCCGCCACACTCCCTCCACTTCCAATGCATAGGATAATTTCAAATCAATGCTATAATCGCAATCTGTCGGCATATTGTCTGACACACTTTTTAAAATTTATGACAAAACTTGTGTGAAACAGACTATTAGTAGGCGCAACTTAGAAAAGCACAACTTATCTGTGGGAAAATTTATGGTTCAGGGAAATCGACATATTTTCTTTTCTATTAGTCAGAAATCGTTAACTTTTATCTTGTTAGATGCGCGAGTTAATACTGGTGCAAATACAAGCACTTCAAGCATCCATGGTTCACTGTAGCGAGTGAAAAATTACTTTGAGGTCCGATGCCGAATTTTCACAATTTTTTTGTTTGTTGTTTTCTGCATTTTTTGATGCAAATTCTTACATGTACCACTTACACATACTTTATTTAATGAGATTCGCGGTCCATTTATCTATAAAACTCCCGTGGCGCGCGCGCTCACGGGAGTTCAAAAAATTATTTTTTTCTGAATTTTTTTCTGGAAATCGCTTTTCCTGGTCAAACTATTGTTCCTAGGCTAAGGCTTAGATTTATGTGGGTGGTAGTCAGTGATGGAAAAAACCCAGATTTGAATATTTGGAGTTTTAGGTTTTTTTGTGAGTCTTTTGGTTTCTTGGGTTTTATAGGGGTTTTTATTGGTTTTTTTATAGAAATGACAGCTAGAGCTACATACAGTAGCTGGGATTACTTTCATCAGCTGCAAGACACGAAAGAAACAAAATAAGATAGTTATTCTTTCATTCTGTGTGGAGGTGAAATTTACCCCGACTAGCAAGTTTTAGCATATGTATCATATTTTTGCCAAATTTCCATGGTTTTGGGCTCCATATCGGATTGTTATCTACTGTTTAGATGTTAAAAGAATGTTTGCTCTTGTACGTACTATATTCATTCATAGCTAACACTATGCAGAAAATCTATTAAATAGAATCATGATGGGGAAATTTTTACCTCCATTCGGTGTGCTAGGGTTAGGCATATTCCTGAGATCGACTTATCCAATTGCTGAAGTCAAGTCGAACTATTTTACAAAGACAAAAGACCAGGGCCCGGTTTCACCACAAAACTACGAGTTACGAGTTACGGTTGACGTTTTCACGAGTACGGGCCACGAGCATACGTGGGCAGCAAGAAAATTCTGGAGGGGTGCAAGATTTTTTGAATGTCAAAAAATGGCCTTAAAAATGGTGGTATGGCGAAAAAATATCATTTTTCGACGTTTTTCATCAATCACTATCCATTGGCATCAAAAAATTGCAAAAAAACGAAAGAAATCTTCAAAAATTGAATTCGGGGGGAGGTATTTTGATTTCTGGGGGGGGTATTTTGGTTTCTGGGGGTTGTATACCCCCCAAACTCCCCCACGCCCAGGGTGTGGCTACGAGTGCTACGAATCTCCCTTTCACCAAAAACTGAAATTTACGAGCCACGGGCTACGAGTTACAAGTTCTACGAGTACTTTTTACGAGTGTTTTTTCACGAATAACGACTGGGCGGTTTCACCACGATGTTGCGATCGAATGTTACGAGTGGGAAGATTCGTGAATTTCGTAATATTATCACGGATCAAAAAAAGGTCCGGTGGAATCGTAAAGAAGTGGCAGACTAGTGCTTTTAATAGTTTTATGATTTGTTTTTTCTCAATTTGTTTCACTTTTGTGCTCACACCTGTATAACACATATACTGGCAGCACATGTAAAGATTAATAAGATTAGCATTTAAAAAAATAATATATTTTTCGAGAAAATTTTTCAGAGAAATCCCATAAAATTAGATTCTTAAGCTGTATTGTTGAGTAGTATTTCAAAATCTTATTTCCTTAGCCTTTGTTAGTAATGTTCGAAACTTTTTTTATGAAAAATTTTACAATCAGTGATTTCATGACTTGCGAACATCAGACATTTTTGATCAGATTGCTGAAAATTAGAATTTCATCGCCCTCCCTTTGGAAAAGAGCGGACTGTATATTTTATGTACGTATTAATGACAACTAAGAATGATTTGTTAAATTTGAAAATTGAAATGATACTTCGTTACATCTCTGAATCTGATTTAATTGATTTCGTTTATAAATAATCATAATAATTATAATAATAATAATAATAATTATTATTATTATTATCATTAGTATTAGTATAATAATAATAATGATAATTATTATTTTTATTATTATTATTATTATTAATATTATTATTATTGTTATTATCGTCATTATTATTATTACTAATATTATTATTTTCGTTTTTATTTAAAGTTATTAATTCCTGAGAAACTTAGCAATTCTTGTTGACTAAATTCCAAACATTTCTTAACACTCTCTATGTTTTTCTATCGAACGGTGTAAAATTGACAATTAATTACATAATTATGCAGAAAAGAAAAGAAATACAGAAAAAAATATGTATTTTGTTATGAGTACTCGTGAAAAGGTCCAAAAAGTACTCGTAAAAAATGAATTTTTATGAGTCCTGTGGAAACCCTGATGAAACCCTCGTAATACGAACTCTTAACCCGTTGCTCGTTACTCGTAACTCGTAGTCGTAATTCGTAACTCGTAAAAAGATGGTGAAACCTGATTTTTCCGTAAAACGGAACTCGTAGGACTCTTAGGGCTAGTAAACTTATGGTGAAAGCGGGCCCAGAAGCGCAGAAGTGGCATCTTCTATTTGTTGATTTGTCTTTGTAAACTAGTTTATTCGACTTTCCGAGATCAGAAAGTCTATCTCTGAAATATGCCTTTAAACATCAATTGGACGAGTTTAAAGCAACTAGCCGCTGCAACGAGTACGCCTGCCTATAATTTAAGGAGTCATTTATGCAGTGAAAAACTATTACAGTAATGAGAATTTATCGAAAATGGATCTTTTGGAATGAAACGGAGTGTAATGTCATGAATTTTGCCGAGTTGTGCGCTTTGTTGGTCTGAATTTAGGCGAGCTTTACTTTGAACGATGCTCAGCTAAATTTCATTTCAAACATACATAGAGCTGCCGTCGTCTTTGTCAGCTGTCCGAGAAATTATCGCATTGAAAAATGTTAGCCGCGTATGGCGCTATTTGCTCACCGCCCAAACCTGTACGAACTTGCTATATGTTTTTCGTTCAAGAACACTTTCGGCATTCATTCGAGCAACTCAAGACGGAAGACAAAAAGGACAACAAAAAGAACTCGATAGCGGTTGATGCTATGAAACTCAGTGCCAAAAACTGGAAAGGGCTGCGTACGTATTTTACTTTCTTCCTCTTTGAGAGTCTCGCGCCGCTCTTAGTGATCAATTTTTTTCCACGATGCTTCGATGCAATAAAAAGTTCGTTCCCTCTTCATTGAAACTTTTACTTTTTAGCGCTCATGTTTAGGGTCACACAAAATACATATGCTAAAAAACTATTTACCATCGAGTTAAGAGCGATTTTAACGATATCTTCTAATTTTACTTGGTATTTAAATTCGTACCTTCATAATTTCTGACTTACACATGTCCGTAAGCATGCACAGTAGGTAAGTAGGTACCAGTGCCTGCCTGCCCCTCTCGAGTTTCGTGATTTTGAAATCCAATCTTGGACCCCATTCTTGACCGGATGCATTTGATCACAAAAAATCGTTGGCTTGCGAAATATGTAGGTAACGAAGTTTACTATCAGGGCTTTGAAAATCATGCGCAGTAAAATATGTAGTTATGTATGTTAGTAACTTACTATTAGTTTTTTATCTTTGTTTTTGAAATTATGTGGATCATGCTACGATTTTCATCCTGAAAATGATAACTTTTATTCATTCGACGATTCGATTAAACGATCTGACAACTCGGGTTTAAAGTCTACATTAATCAAGCAACGGTGTTAAATATTCATTGACAACTTTAATAATGCGCAAAATTAAGCATAATCTACATGAGCTCTTTTTTCTGCCAATTAAGCTAAAAAGCAGAGATACGCATGCAAATGCTGGATCAGTGTCGGTATGAGTCCGAAATGAAAGCGTAGAAACAACGGTTTGAAATGAAGGTGCCTATTAGAAAAAGGAGGTTCAATGCTGAGTTTGGGCTTCCACTCCGAACCAGAATTCCATTCGCATTTTTCGTATGAAAAAAGGCAAGGAAATTATGCCCACAGTGTCGGATGATTATCGTGCAACACCGATGAACGCCTTCGCGGAAATGTACGTTATGATTAATTGTGGGCATAGGTACATAATTACATACATTCATCTGCGCTCGGAGGAAGATTTAGGGGTGAGTAGATCCTCAGTAGCAAAAAAAGATAATTTTAATGCAAAATCGGGACATCAAAACAGCATCATTCTGTGAAAGTATTCGAAATTTTCTAGAAACTAATAGATAGTTTATCCGCAATTTTAGCCTTTATCCATAGATGCATGTTAGAGGAGAGGGGAGATTGAGAGAGATTTTTCCACCTAAAGTTGGTCGTTCGTCTCCCATTCCCGAAAGCCATAAAAATTTTGAACTTATCCCGATTTCAGAAAAAATTTGTATTTTTTGGCCCTTTTTGGCCAAAAATTAAAAGTAATTTATCGCAATCCTAAAAATGGCCAGTGACATCCCACCCAAAAGTTCGAGCCGTTACATATGCATTAAACCGTTTTTGGGCTAAAGAGCTCAATAAGCTCTTTTATGAGTGACCCCTTATTTCGGGTTTACCCCAGGACCAGTCATGTAGAAAAGAAAAATACTCCGATGGAATAAAAAGGACGACTATACTTGGAATTACGCATCATAAAGGACCTAAAATGAAGGGACCAGGGAAAAGTTACCTATGTATGCCGGTGAAAGCTGTGAGAATCTACTAAAAGGAGTTGCATCTCCGATGTAAAAATAAATAACGTGAATTGCTTATTCTTAGAAAAGAAGCGATCACTAATCAAAAACGATAATGTGCATTCTTACACTAGCATGGCACGCCTTACTACAAGGCAGCAATTAACAAGATGGTGTGCTTGCCATAATATCATTTATGAAGTCATTGACGATTAATTAAATTTTGGTTAGATATTGAAAGATAAATTAGATATTGATAAGAAACTAAATCGATTATTAAAAGACATCAAAGATTCCTCATAATCTGTCTTTCTGATTTAGTGAACAATGTTTCGTGAAGGAGCGCTTTTTTAAAAGCCGCACAATATGTACTTCGATTTTTTGTGTTTCTTAGCGGAAGTCTAATTTTTAGTAGATTCTTACAACTTTCACAGGCATACATAGGTAACTTTTCCCTAGTCCCCTCCTTTTATGTCCTTAATGATGCGTAATTTCAAGTATATTCGTCCTTTTTGTTCCCTCGGAGCATTTTTCTTTGCTAGTACTTCTAATTAGCATGATTTGAGTAAATCAGTCAGTAAATAATACGGTAGCATGCCACAATAATGACCGCAGTCCAAGAACGCGGAAAACGATATTGTTCTGAACATTTGCATTATCTTATCTAAACAAGACAACCTTACCTTAAGCAGATGAAAAGTTTTTAGCGTAAACTTCATGGAACTACTTGGTGCAAAGAAAGCTTACACTCAAATCCGTAATCCTGACGTTACATGGAACATTTTGATGAAATTAAGCTTTAGCATGAATTAGTAGATCCAGCAGTTTCTCTTTTCAATGAAGAATTAAATTTATATAGGCACTCGTTTTATAATTCGCGAATATATTTGGTACCCATGCATACTACCTACCAAGATTGAACTTTTATTCCTTCGAATCGATTCGGCCTTTTCTAAGCGAATTCTGAATTAAAATTAGGAGTACTTGTTTTTTGCCTTAGGTTTATGCGAATCATATAAAATTTTCAAGCATATTTTCTTCGAAGACCCATCGAATTTGACGCTAATATTTTGGGTATGTATAGGAAATCCGTCTCGTAGGTGGCGCAGATTGCCAACCGCACAGAAGAAAAAGTATAGGAGAAAATTTCGCCGTGACAAGATCCGTTATAAAAAGGAGATTACGGATTTTCGGCGCAATATTTTGATACGCAAAGCGGCGCGACACGATGAATTCATGCGGCTGTGCAATTTGCAGGACGCTGTTGACAGAGAAGTCGAAAAAATTCGTCATCGCCATTGGATCTATCTACGAAGTGAACGAAATTTAAGCCACAAACGCGATTTACGAGGTTTAATCGCTTCAAATTTGCATAATTCCTACCGACTTCAAGTTTCTGTTCACGTGATTTATTGATTTTTAGTCGTAATCATTTGATCGATAACGGATAACTATCGGTTCCGCTATTCCCATTTTAGCTGATTCGTCTACTAAATATTGTTCGATTTGATTACTATTGAATAAATTTTTTCGCATTATTTTTTGACGCCGAGCCGTGTGATATTTTCGCAACGATAGTTGTTTCAAAGTGATCATAAATTTACTTTATTCGAATTGCACCTTAAAATAGCGTTTCAAGAGTAGATATAATGTGACCGCACACAGGCGCGGGGGTCTGGAATCTGGACCACATGTGGACGTAGGGGGTATTTTAGGGTGGCGTCATAGAGTAATCCGGCAGACCTAAAAAAGTCTACAGGCCGCAGAATTAAACTCCTATCATGTTTTTTGGAACGTTTGGTAGTTTTACACCAAGCAGACATCTAAAATTTGACTATTGCCCATGTTTAGTCTAAGGACCACCAACATCCGAAAATTCGACCCCTCCCCCAAAGAATTAAGTGAATTCTTAGTATCATTTTTCAGAAATTTCCGCCTTTTTTGATCTAATTCAGCCCAATGAGATAAGTTGAAAAACAACATTTTTTTACCTTTTCAATTTTTCATCACATTTTCAGCTTTAGAATTTTTCGACCTCACCTGATCCCTAAAACTTAAGTGCTGCCCATAAGTGCACAGCATGGCCGATCTGGGAGGGGCGTCAGTCGGTCAAGGGGGAGTCAGGAATTAAGGTTTTCGGGGCCAAAATGACCTCAAAATTTGGTATAAGCGCTAAAATAGCGTTAAAACTGCGTTGTTAAACAGCTTCTGGTCAATTTGAAACACTTTGAAAGAAAATGTTCAATTTTCATCCGTTTTTCGCCTTTATTTTACCTCTTTTTGTTGAATAAAACATTCAATTTTTCCATTCTGGAGTTAAAGACCTCGAAACCCAACCCCCTCTCCCACGTGCCGTGCATGTCTGGTGCTGCCTATGCACGGTAGATGTGACGCCATTATCGCATTTTATAGTTGATTTTCCAATTATTGAAGTTAAATTTTTTGAATTTTTCTCGCCCCTCAGTTAGTGCGCCTCTAACAGTTTTTAAATGCTCGAAGATTTGTTTGAAAGATTTTCTAGCTTTATCTTAAAACTTAATCGGCAAATTCTTATATATTTTACGAATATATCTAAAATTAGCGAAGAAAAGTGCTTCGATTGAACAAAAAGGACGAATATTGTTGAAATTACGCGTCAACGCATCATTAAGGATATAAAAGGAGGGGACTAGGAAAAATTTGTCTATGCCTGCCTGTGAAAGTTGCAGGAATCTACTAAAAATTAGAATTCCGCTAAAAAGCGCAAAAAAATCGAAGTATAGTATGAGGCCTGCAGTTGCACCTGTGACGTAAAACTTAAATAACATGAATAGCTTATTCCTGTAGTCTATTTCAAGAAACCTTGTGCATAGAAATCAATTTACAGCCATCTATGTAGCAAGCGGTTACAGAAGCGGTTTCTAGGCAGCTTACAGTAATACAATTTTGCACAGTAAAACTCCATATGCTTATCAATTTCTATGCATAGTATCGCGATTCCAGCTCCACTTTAAACCTCTATTGTAATCGATTTACATCGCCCCAAAAATTGTGACCCACTATACACAAGGTTTCGTGAAACAGACTATAGAAGAGAAGCGATCACTATAGTCTATTCATTTAACTTTAGGGTTTTCTCTTCAATTTAATCCGCGTACTTCAAATTTTTTTAGAAACCTAAAAATTAAACGGAACGGACTTTAATCAAAAAACAACCTCACGGGCATTCTTGCGCTAGCATTGCACGCACTGCTATGGGGCAACAATTAAAACGATGGTTTTCTTGTCATAATTCATTTATGAAGCCATTGACGAAAGAGAAGTTTGATATTGATAAGAAACTAAATCGCTTATTGAAACACATCAAAGCCTCCTCATAATCTCTCTTTCGGAACCAGCAAACAATATTTTGTGAGTGCACACTTTTATTCAGAAGCCGCAGAATATACTTCGATTTTTTTGCGTTTTTATCGCAAGTCTAATTATAAGTAGATTTTCGCAACTTTCACAGGCATATGTACATAGGTAACTTTTCCCTAGTCCCCTCCTTTTATGTCATTGATGATGCGTTGTTCCAAGTATATTCGTCCTTTTTGTTCCATCGTAGCATTTTCCTTTGCTAGTACAGTACTTTTGATTAGCATGATTCGAGTAAATCAGTCAGTAAATAATACGGTAAAATGCCACAATAATGAAATCAGTCTAAGAACGCGAAAAACAATATTGTTCCGAACATCTGCTTTATCTTTTTTAAACAAGACCATCTTACCTTATTCAAGCAGATCTAATGTTTTCAGCGTAAACTTTAAGCAACTACTGATTGTAAAGAACACTTACACTTAGATTTGTAATCCTGACGTTACATGGATTATTTTAAGAAAAAATTAAGCTTCCGCAACGCGCTGAAACTAAATTTAATTTTCATTGTAAACTTTACACAAGTACTGGGTGTAAAGAAAACATATAGTCAGATTCGTATTCCTGGCCCTAACAAAAATATTCGAAAAAATTCACGTTTTTCAACGCTCTGGAAATAGAATCAATTTGTAGCGTAAACATTACTCATCAAGAATAAATGAATAGTGTAAACTTTACACATCAACAATAAATGAATAGTGTAAACTTTACACAATTACTGGGTGTTAAAAAAATTGCAGTTTGATTCGTGATTCTGACGTCACATAGAACACTTTGAAAAAAATTAAGCTTCCACAACGCTCTAGAACTAAGGTTAATTTATAGACTCTACACAACCACCGAGTGTGAAGATAATTTTAGTCGGTTTCCTACTTCTGATATTACTCTGATATTACGATCAATACTTATGAAAAAATCAATTCTACAAAATGGTCTAAAAGACAAATAAATGTTTTATGTAAACCGCTTTGCACCCCTGTTGAATGTAAACAAACGCCCGACTAACGTATGACGTTTGAGCCCTGGTATATTTATAGGCTTGTGATCATGTCCAGACTCATAACCGGAGAATTTGGCAGAAAAAACGAAACAGAAACACGTTTAACATCCCCCATCCCCAATTTTGACTTTACACCTCCCGAAAAAAGTTAATATTGATGTAAATAAATACAATTTTCTGTGACGTGTACCCCTTTCGACTTATTCCGACTTCTAAACGGAGAAAGTGGCGAACAATAAAAGGGACACAAACGAATTTTTTTACCGTCTACCACATTGTAAACTTTAAAAGCTGAACCTAACTTCCCACTGAGTTTTAAGAAATTAGGTTTAATCTAGTTTGTAGCTTTTGAATCGTAGTACGTTTGTGCGTTAAAAACTTCTGTTTCACAAAATATTTGGCATACTGATCAATCAAAAAATGGAAAAATCCAATGTTACACCCATGATTTCGAACTTTACACCTCCATAAGTAATTCACTACTTAATTTTTTTTAAACGCGGTTTGCTGCGAGGTTTAGCAATTAGGACGGAATTTATTGTTATCCTTTTCAATATGTCCTGACTTATAAACGGGGAACTTGGCGGAGAAATCTCAAAACAAAATCTATTTTTTACACTATCCACTAGAGTGTTAAGCACACCTGGGCGTGGGGGTTTGGGGGTTTGCATCCCCCTCCCCCGAGAAAGCAAAATATTACCCCAGAAACCAAAATACCCCCCTCCAGAATTCAATTTTTGAATTTTTTTTGTTTTTTTTCGCAATTTTTTGATGCCAATGGGAATTGCTCGATGAGAAACGTTGAAAAATGGTAAGCCATTTTTCGACTTTTGAAAAATCATGCACTACCCAGAATTTTGATGCTACCGACGTATGGACTCTTTAGTCTCAACCCCAATATCCAAATCCATATTGAGTGGTATTTGGAAAAATTTAATGTGCCTACAAAAAATTATAAACTAACGCCTCAGTTATGATATTCTACTGTATATCGAGCTACGATGGGACGTTCGCCACTGTAAAGCCGCATTACTGTATCATAATTTCGAACGACTTTTGCAGCCTGATTCGTGCAGATTGAGTTCAATAGAAAACCGCTAATTGACTATAAATACTGGCCTAAAGTAATGCTAGGATCGTTATATTACACACGGAAAAGCTACAGAAGCTATTATGATGCAAAATTGCGTTACTGTAGCTTAAGTGGAAATTACTTTCATAGCCAACTTTATACTCGTAAGTGCTTTAAATAAATTTTCATGCGCAAAGTTTCGCCGATAGACAATAGGTCGTCATGTTGCTTTACATCAAAAAGTCAATGTAAAAAATTGGCATACTTTAGAGAACGATTTTGCAGCATTTTCTGCAATTTATATCACACACAATTTCAATTTGTGGGTGCTTTGCTATTTTTTAAATCAAGCAAGAGTCATTTTTGATTTTCCGATTTGGAGCAAGCGGTTTATAGAAACCACAATTATAGCTTTGCTTTGATAGGGACTCGTTGGAAGGATTAGGCGTAAAACTTATGTCGGATGAAGAAAAGGTGTAAAAGTACTCACATTGAAAGACAAACACATTTTCAAACAATAAAGTAACAAAATACAATAAATGCACATTATATACGTACCTTCATAGTTTGATGCATTTTTAATCGTGGTGTAAACCGACAAGAAGCAATTAAAATTTACAAAGTAAAGATATTTACTTTAGTTTTTATCTCAAGAGTTATCCTTCATTTTGCTACAGTGTACCTACTGCGAATTTGAAAAATCATTGGGGTATAATAGTGTGGAATTGAAGGGATAAGCTGCAATGCAAGCTGACTGAAAGCTACAACATGGATAGGTATTCAGTAAATCGAATTCTTGATAGGTTGGTACCACACTTGGGCATAGGGGGTTTGGGGGTATGCACCCCCAGAAACCAAAATACCCGCCCCAGAAATCAAAATACCCCCCCAGAATTCAATTTTTGAAATTTTTTTCGTTTTTTTCGCAATTTTTTGATGCCAATGGATAGTGCTTGATGAGAAACGTCGAAAAATGGTGTTTTTATTGCCATACCACCATTTTAAAGGCCATTTTTTGACCTTCAAAAAAATCTTGAACCCCCCTCCCCAGAATTTCCGTGCTGCCCTCGTATGGTTGGTACTGTTTTTTGGGATATTCCTTTGTAGCGCGTATTAATCTTAACTTTTCGATAAAACGTTTGGAATGTTGCAAAATAAACAAAAAAGTATGAAACAACGAAAAAAGGCTTATTTGGATGCCCATCAAAACTTAACTTGAATCCACCATTATGCTCAGTTCATCGAAACATAAGAAAGAAGCAGCAATCTTCTCTCTCATTACGCCTCGTTTTTATCTTAATCCTCTTATCCTCGATTCGATCAAATTGTACGATTGTGGCTGCCTAAAAGGTCCAGCATAGGCGCGTTGACCCGTTCGTTGAATCGACTGATATTGATTCGCGCCAGAACGACCGCTGTTACTGTTAGCGGCAGAACCTGATCCATATACAGAACCAAAACCGGATCCCGTACCAGATCCTGGTCCGGAACCAGAACCGGATCCATATCCGGAACTAGAACCATACTTAGCCGCCGGAGCGTACTGCTGAGCGGATCCACGTTGAGCATTTAAGCCGTACTGATTGGACGATCCGTACTGGGAGCCGGGGCCGGCACCGTATCCCGATCCGGATCCGTAGGCTGGTCTGTTACCGTACCCATTGTTACCGCGAGAACCGTATCCCTGGCCGCCGCCGTTGTAACGCGGTCTTACGCGTTGCGGTGGGCAATTCAGCTGCTCTTCACACGCCGTCGGGATGCGTACCACGTTCGGATTAGCAGATTGGCCATCTCCTCCTCCTCCCGCGCCTCCGCCGGAAGTAACGTGGGTCTGCGCCAGCTGGTTGCCTTGTCCAGCGGTGGTAGCTTGCGCCGGTCTGGGCGTAGCGAATAAGGTCGTAGGTACTGGTGGCGCCGTCGGAAAAACGGTCGTTGCCGCCGGAGGTGTGGGAAAAACGGTCGTCACCGCTGGAGGCGTTGGGAAAACGGTTGTCACCGCTGGAGGCGTTGGGAAAACGGTTGTCACCGCCGGAGGCCTTAGGGAAACGATTGCCACCGCCGGAGGTATTGGAACTGTGAAGTAAGTGATCTTTTGGGGAGTCGTCTTCGTTTCCATGAAAGTCTGAGAGGCGGTCGAGTCGTAGTTAGTGTAGTCGTAGTCCTTATACACCCTACTGATCATGTCGGGCAACAGCGGAATCGCATCAGGCGACGCACCATTCACCAAAAATTGGCCGAATTTATTCTTGTTCGAATTGATGTACTGTTGAACGGGTCTCGGTATTGAAAGCTTTTCTAAAAAGATCAGTGGCGATTTGTTCACATGAAAATTTTAAAATGACGCATTATCCTAGAGGTACAGGCCGATTTTCTTAGGAATCTGTAGGCACGCAGCTCAGGGGATGATTTAGAAGACTAGTCCTCTGAAAAATTTTGAATGAAAGCACGAATATTGTTACAATAATCACGTCTAGCTTGGGCAAAGCGTAGTGGATAGGTCTAGATTTTTTAGCGCTTTATGCCGAATTATTACCTTTTGTATTGTTTTTATTTGAAATGCATCACAATCATACAAGGGCAGCCGGAAAATTCTGAGGGGTTCAGGATGGGGTAAATCACCGAAAATGTTACTAAAAATAGAATGATTGGGGTCTACAATAATCTGTGGGGGTATTTTAACTTCTCGGGTCGGAGTACAATTCCCTTCCCTATCCCCCACGCCCATGTTTGATCACAATGAGTATAAAAACTAGAAATAATGTTTGTCAGAATCAAGCTCGGATGGAATCCTGAGAAGTCTACAAACGGCTGATTATTTTGTTTGTTTGAGCTAGAAATGAAGTGAAATATTTAGAGGAAAACATACTAAAAACTTTGATAATCTTAGAAAAATACCACCGTATATTGACGTTTCTCATTGAGCCATAAGTCTTAAACATTAAAATATCGCAAAGTGCAAAAATTTTCTTGAAAGTAAAAATCTGCTCTTTTGATGTGTTTTTTGTACATTATGTGTGGTGAGGCCTTAGTTTGGGAGATATTGCGCACAGGATTTATCACGTGCAATGCAGGCAAGAAGAACCATCGCAAAAAAGAATTTCGGTAGTGTACATAACATCAAATTTGCGAATTTAGTGTCTGGGTATTTTGAAGTCCGGAATAAAAAAGAAAGTTTTTATGCAAGAAAAAAATCAAAGGCAATGCCTTAGGCCCGTATTCACAAAGGCGAGCTAGCTTTAATCTCGAGCTAAGTGACGAATTCAGCTCGAGCTAAGTTCTTACCCCGTATTCACAAAGGCGAGCTAGCCTAGCTCGAGCTAATTAATTGGACCCTTAAGCTCTAGATTTTAGTCCTGCTCGGAGCAGGACTAAATCTCGAGCTATCCATTTTTTGAGCAGTCTGTTTCGTTTATTGTGCTTTTAAATAATGGACGTGATACAAAATGAAGAGAATGTCCAAAGGCCCATCAGGGAACGACTTAAGCCATTTTATGCTTTTGATGGTTTAAAATACGTTATAGATTACGGAAGGTTACGGCTAACGAACTTATAAATTTGTTGGAACCGCAGCTCAAATCAGCAGCTTATCGGAATAATCCACTACCACCCTACTTACAGGTGAAAAATTATTACATTTATTTTACGTCCATTTATCATCATTCATAATATACTTTGAACACACGTAAGAAAAACTGCTTCAATTTAATCAGCATTCATTTCATTATGGTGAATGTGTATTATTTTCACATTTGGTGGTAAGAACTATAACGGGAAGCCGATTGATAAAGATAATCCGTTGAATCGCCCATGCGCTGCGACACTCAGGCACGTAGCTGTGGGGTACTGGTGGGGGGGGGGTCCGGACCATACGTGGGCAGCAAGAAAACTCTGGGGGAAGGGGTGCAAGATTTTTTGAAGGTCAAAAAATGACCTTAAACATGGTGGTATGGCGATAAAAACACCATTTTTCGACGTTTCTCATCAAGAACTATCCATTGGCATCAAAAAATTGCGAAAGAAACGAAAAAAATTTTCAAAAATTGAATTCTTGGGGAGGGTATTTTGATTTCTGGGCAGGGGTATTTTGGTTTCTGGGGGTGCATACCCCCCGAAACCCCCCCCCTCCACGCCCGGGTGTCGTCCGGACTCCCTCACAAAATACAGAAAAAACCGGAAAAATAGGACTTTTTACACGTTATTTTGTTCTATTTTTGGCTTAGACCCCCCAAAATTGGTGTTGGTCCCCCCGAAATAGGAGGGCCAGCTACGTGCCTGGCGACACTGAATAGCCCTGAGGTTGGCTCTGCTGCTGCTGTTGTCCTAGTCTTTGAAGCTTTGTTTCGTAGAAGCGCTTCTTGGTATCTGCTGCATCTTGCTTTTTTAATCAACTCCATTCTTGCTTCATGCTCTTTCTTTTGTGCTTCTTTTTGAATAGCTAATACTTCATGCCACAAAGTGCAAAAATCTATGCAAACTTGATATATCGATTTTTTATTCCCATTTAGCTCGGGCTACGTAGCACACTGCTAGCTCGCCTTTGTGAATACGACCTAACGTTAGCTCGAGCTAACGGTTAGCACGAGCCAAATCTCGAGCTATGTAGCTCGAGCTAAACTAGCTCGCCTTTGTCAATACGGGCCTTAATTCTGGGGTGGAGCAAAACTTTTATTAAGCATCAGGAAAATATTACCTAACAATTGAATTTGGGGCAAAAATACAATTTTTCGATCTTTCGCATTGCTCTCTAACCATTGGCAATCGGTATCAAGAAAGAGCAAAAAAAACGAAAAAGAATTAGAAAATTGAATCATGGGGTTATTGTAAATTATGTAAAGACTTTTGAATTCTGTGAGGTCCAGAAGTTTATATGAAAAATTGGGAAATTAATACGAAAGAACGGAAAAATGCAAATTTTCGGGAGTAAATGATACAGAGTGAAATGGAACAAAATTAGAAAAAGACGAAAAGGAAATGAGAAAAATTTTAATTTCTTATGGTAAGTAAAGTGAAGTGAAATACCTAGAATTCATGAAAATCAAAAATTTTCTGCAAAATTACTGGAAATGATGAAAAATTTATTAGGTTTAATGCTATTTTAGCGTTTTTACCAGTTTCAGGCTGTTTTGGCTCAAAAATTCTCTAATTGCTGCATCTTTAGTCCAACCAGTCCCTCACCTAGACCATGTGTGGTATCCGCATTTAATCTAATTACTTGGAATTTTGACTGAAATATTTTAAAATTAAATATTCTTCTGGAATTGTTATGGGATGCCGAAACAAAATCTGGGATCAGCCTATCACGCCCTATTACTATCAGCCGCAGTGCATTACTCGTTAAATGAGATAGAAGTTTTAAAGGACATAGGGATTTGGCATGTCACGTAGCACACATTATTTTCCATACTCTGCGAAAGGCCAAATTGACCGATTTATTTTATCGATATAGATAGTTCAGAAACGAGATAAATTTTTTCCTCGAAGTTTTCGAATATGGATTAATCCTGTGTATTTTTCGCCGGCTTATGAAGTGGTCTGAAGCACAAAGTCGCAGAAAATACGTATGCAAATATATTATTAAAATTTAGAAGTAAATTATGTATTACATATTTACATATGTACATTTACTCGTATTTAAAAAATGCATATGTTTGCTTTCATGTACGCTTTTTATGCTAATTTTATACAGTTTTTGAGAGTACCTATTCTTTTTTACAAATTTTCATCTCCCTTCTAAAGCTAATATGCCAAATGAAACAAATATATTCGCAAATTGAATTATATTGGTTTAAAAATTATTCGATTAAATCCTTCTTTCTATATTTTACGAATTGAACGATGATTTAATATTTTATGGAGGTATTATTATACTTCTCTGAACATCCACCGCAGCACAAGCTTCAGTATTTTTCGTAAGACAACAAAAGAGCCAATGAAAGTGTTAAAAAGAGAATTGGCATAGTTAAAATCATTTATTACTATTTTAATAATGGAGCGGTAGAATTTTCAGAATACTCGTCTCAAGCGAGGAAAAAGGCCTAATAAATTAACCGCAAAAATTTCGTTTTTGAACTAAAAGGAGCTCTGTGTCGAGTGCGAGAATAGACCGACGTAGAAATCTAGGACACTTACGGTGTTTAGACAGAAATTATACAGAATTTTTAGTGCCGAAAAAACAGTAAATGCCAGGTCAATTTCAAAGAGGGCGCAACATTTTTTTAGGAATTTGCGTTCGTTTTACGAATGTGATGATTAATGAGCGTCTGAAGGCATTAACTGATTGTTCAATGACTAAACAATTGGTACTGTAGACTATAATTTGGCAATCGTCCATCAGAATAGGACGTTTGGGCGCAGAAGGTTTGGCGCGGCCACTTTGGCGCGACCCTTTTGGCGCAGCCGTTTTGGCGCAAGGACATTTTGGCGCAGGGACGTTTTGGCGCCGCCGTTTTGGCGCGGCTGTTTTGGCGCAACAGTACCAGTAGTAATGGCTGTCAGTCTGGAGGGCAACGCTGTAGGATAGGCTGTGTTATAACATAGGCGATGACGTAAAAATCTGCACCCTGACGTCATCCCAGGGTGCAACGTTAAAGAATATAGAATATTTGGACGGGAAAGGAGGGGTGTATAAGGGGCTCCCACCGCGCCGCCTTTTATAGCATGGTTTATCTTGCAGTGTTGTTCCTCAGGTTGCATGGTCGATCTAGGGGTATCAGCTGGTGTGCCAAAAAATGCTAAAATGGCATAAAACCAGCACGTGGCTGGCCATCCTATTTTGGGGGACCAGCACTGATTTGGGAGGACTATGCTCAAAAAGACCAAAAATAGCACAAAATAACGTTTAAAAAGTCCGATTTTTCTGAATTTTGGGGGTCAGGACCCCATTCCCCCAGATCTACGTGCCTGCATAAAAATTATGTATCTGGTCAAGCATTTTTCCGATTTTCGCCCTATTTTATCTAGAAATTTTCCTTGCTGAGATGCCCCCCGTGCATGTCTTGTTGTATGTATTTTTTACTGTACGAAGAAAGCACATACACAACAAGTCACGAATAAATAAGTGTTTGCTTCATCTGTCGGTAACTCACTGAAACATTAATCGCGAAAAGTTACTGAAATCACAGTAAAATGAAATAGGCAGCCAAATAGATCAGCGAATATATCGGATATGCTAAACCTTTGCAAATATGATCTGTTTCACATGTTTGAAAAAGAGAAATACGATATGACAAATCGTCGCAGGCTGACGTAAAATAATAAAAAATTCGCAGTTATTACACAATATCAAGTGTTTTTTAATCATTTTGAGCATCTCATCCGTAGATGCATGGCGGCTTAAAGGGTCAGCCTTCAGTCTCAAAAATAGGCATAAATTGACAGTCATTGCAGCAAAAAATTTTAATTTTTATCAATTCCCAGGAACTTTTCCATTTAGGTCCTCTCCCTTCGGTGTTCTTCTCGTCTCCTCTCATTTGCATGGGTCTGCATACTACAGAGAACTTTGCCGTTTAAAAAACAATTGTTGATATTTTTTGTCAAGTTGCGAAATATTTTTGTCAAGTTGTGGAAATTTTTTGTCAAGTTGTGAAATATTTTTGTCAAGTTGTGAAATATTTTTGTCAAGTTGTGAAAATTTTTTGTCAAGTTGTGAAAATTTTTTTGTCAAGTTGTGAAATTTTTTGTCAAGTTGTGAAAATTTTTTGTCAAGTTGTGAAATATTTTTGTCAAGGTGTGAAATATTTTTGTAATGTTGCGAAATATTTTTGTAAAATTTTTATATTTTGCAAAATATAGATAAAAAATATGACTTTTTAAGCACTCAATTCCGCTGTCTCAGCCCGATCAAAAGCTGTTAACATCTTAAAAATTAAAATTGCTTCAATTCTGCATCATGAATGCAAGTTTACTGCATCCATGACCCCAGCTGGCACTAAGTGGACCTATGAATGTTGCGGTATTATTGACCGCACATTCCAAATAAAATTCACGTAACTCACCGAAAAATTCCTATAACTGCAAACAATTTCGCAGAAATTATTAATTTGTATGTTTTTCTATCCTTTCTTTTAGGGGCTAGGCACCAAAATTCTGAGGGGGTGCAAGATTTTTCAAAGGTCCAAAAATTGCCTTAAAAATGATGGTATGGCGAAAAACACCATTTTTCAACGTTTCTCATCGAGCACTATTCATTGGCATCAAAAAATTACGAAATAAACAAAAAAAATAAAAATTGAATTCTGGGGGGGATATTGGTTTCTCGGAGGGGGTTGCATATCCCCCAAACCCCCAGACACCTAAGTGTGCTGGCAGCCAAAACATGACTTAGTATCAGGATGAGTCATCGTCAAAGCACTACAAGGAATTTCGGTATGTTGCGTCATATTTTGCAATTTGCGCGCAATGATGACTCATCACAAACTCGTTCCGGAACGGGTTTGCAAGTTATTCCGGAACGGCTTTCAGAGCACTCTGACTATAAATAGGCCAAGCAGAGCTAGCGAGCTCATTCCTCTCAAGAACTATGGCGGCGCATTTCGAACTTCCAGCTTTCAACAATCTATTGGCGGTGGCCGAGTCGAAGATCTGGGTCGGAAACGAGCGACTCATTGGCGTTATACTACGGAAGATTTTGGAGTATGGACGAATAGGCGTTCGGAACGCGATTACGGCGCAATTTTGGGCGACTATTGTTGAAGACGGGTCGTCGTAGGAATTACGAGAGCCGGTCATTAATCGTCAAACGCTTCAAAAGCTCGTCGATAGCCGATTATGGGCTGGCGAAGAAAAAATCATTTCGTTTATTTTCCGAGAATTTATCAAGTTATCGAAAGCGGACAGAACAAATTTTGGATCGCCCGACTTTTGGGACGTTATTTTCGGCGAAGAAGAGGGAGCGCAGGTCGGCTGGGGACGAGAGGCGAGTGATTATTATGTTGTCGGCGAAATGTTTAGGACGAGAGTGAAGCGATTTAACTCTGAGGCCAGGGGCTACAACCTACGTTTCCTACGCGTGGAGGAGCTCCGCGGTTTTGGCGGATTCCTCCAGTCCGTTTTAGACAGCGCGTTGGGAAAGGTTTTAGACGGTTGTAGCCCCGACGATTTGGTCGGAGTCGAGCCTATTCACCCATGTCTGGACCGACACGTAATAATTCCTTTCGTCCCCAGACAATTTATGACCGCCGATCGGATTTTGAGCGTCGTAGAAGGAGTAAACCAATCATTTTTCATTCGATGAGATAATCAGTTTGAATGTTATTATCGTTAACGCCCCCATGGGCGGCGGAACAGATCGTAAGAAAATTTCGAAAACGAGAATAGTTAATTGGGACACTTGGCTTCAAAGACACTGTGGGAACGGGGGGTGTTTTATCCAAATCCAAAACACTGATAAATTATGTCTGGCTAGGGCTATAGTCACGGGAAAAGCTAAATTAGACAATCATCCTCAATGGGAGACTATAAGAAAGGGAGACAAAAGTCGTCATACTTTACAAAAACGTTTGGCCGAAAATTTAATGGTCGAAGCGGGGCTAGGGGAGCATAGCGCACTCTGCGGGATCGAGGAAGTTCGTATAATTCAGGCTATTTTATCACCTACGTACCAATTAAAAGTCTATTCTCGAGATTTCAACGATTCGCTAATTTTCGCAGGCCCCACGTCCGAAAAAATTATCCATTTGTACCACCACCACAATCATTTTGATTTAATAACCCGAGTCCCCGCATTTTTCGGCGCATCTTATTATTGTGAAAGCTGTGATAAACCACATGATCATTCTGAGCGACACGAATGTAATAAGGGCGAATGTAGGTGTTGTGTTGTGAGTTGTGACCATACGTGGGCAGCAAGAAAATTCTGGGGGGGGGGTGCAAGATTTTTTTGAAGGTCGAAAAATGGCCTTAAAAATGGTGGTATGGCGATAAAAACACTATTTTTCGACGTTTCTCATCAAGCACTGTCCATTGGCATCAAAGAATTGCGAAAAAACGAAAAAAAATTTCAAAAATTGAATTCTGGGGGGTTATTTTGATTTCTGGGGGGGTATTTTGGTTTCTGGGGGGTGCATACCCCCCAAACCCCCCACGCCCAGGTGCGGTTGTGGCTCGTCTCCGGAATGTACATTTGGAAATTGGCAGTTATGTAACGAATGTAGTCGATGGTTCGTGAGCGAATCCTGTTTTGACAAGCATATAATTGGAAAACCGTCAAAAACTAACGATCAAACTCGTCTTTCACTCTGTCAGGCTCTAAAACGGTGTAAATCTTGTAATCAATTAATAAGCAGCAAATACGGTAAAAATCATAAATGTAGTCAGTTTTTCTGTAAAACGTGTAACTGTAATGTAGATCGAGACAGTCATCAATGTTATATGAAACCCATAGACAAGAATTCCGAACCAAAACGAAAACCTTTCTTTATATTTTTCGATTTCGAAACTCGTCAGGATGTAGAAATTGGAGAAAACAAGTACGGGAAAATTTTCAAGCACGAACCAAATTGTTGTATAGCTCATCGCGTATGTGAAAAATGTATAGATTCAGATTTTGGTCACAACTGTGGCAAATATACGTAATTAGGCGACAAATGTCTAGAAAATTTTTGTAAATGGTTGTTTAGCGAGCAGCATCGGGGCGCCACAGTTTTAGCCCATAACGCTCGCGGTTTCGATTCACAATTTTTACATCCTGACGAGTTTCGAAATCGAAAAACATAAATAAAGGTTTTCGTTTTGGTTCTGAATTCTTGTCCATAGGTTTCATATAACATTGACGACTGTCTCGATCTACATTACAATTACACGTTTTACAGAAAAACTGATTACATTTATGATTTTTACCGTATTTGCTGCTTATTAATTGATTATAAGTTTTACAACGTTTTAGAGCCTGATAGACTGAAAGACGAGTTTGATCTTTAGTTTTTGACGGTTTTCCTAATTTATGCTTATCAAAACAGGATTCGCTCACGAACCATCGATTACATTCGTTACATAACTGCCAATTTACAAATGTACATTCCGGAGACGAGTCCCAACACCTACATTCGCCCTTATTACATTCGTGTCGCTCAGAATGATCATATGGTTTATCACAGCTTTCACAATAATAAGATGCGCCGAAAAATGCGGGGACTCGGGTTATTAAATCTAAATGATTGTGGTGGTGGTACAAATGTATAATTTTTTCGGACGTGGGGCCTGCGAAAATTAGCGAATCGTTGAAATCTCGAGAATAGACTTTTAATTGGTACGTAGGTGATAAAATAGCCTGAATTATACGAACTTCCTCGATCCCGCAGAGTGCCCTATGCTCCCCTAGCCCCGCTTCGACCATTAAATTTTCGGCCAAACGTTTTTGTAAAGTATGACGACTTTTGTCTCCCTTTCTTATAGTCTCCCATTGAGGATGATTGTCTAATTTAGCTTTTCCCGTGACTATAGCCCTAGCCAGACATAATTTATCAGTGTTTTGGATTTGGATAAAACACCCCCCGTTCCTACTGTGTCTTTGAAACCAAGTACTCCCAGAAGTTGGAAACCCCCGCAGATTACTGTAGACTCCAGAATTCTATTTTTAGTAACATTTTTAGCGATGTACCCCATCCTGACTCCCCTAGAATTTGGGCGCTACCCACATATGAACATAAGTCAGTTGCAAAAAACAAATGTATGTATGTATGCAGGTACTTCATATGTAACAACTTTCAGACTTTCGCTTTTAACTTTTAAAACGTTCGTACCCGCGCTTTTGTGTATTTATAATTGACTACAGGTCATTAATCGCATGTTGAATTGCCTAACTTAATTTAAGTCTTGAAGAATAACATTAGCGCTGTCAATGCCGTTCAATGGTCGCGTTTTGGCAATTTTCTATCTGATTCTTCATAGTCTACTTCGCGCATTGATTTTGAGCCAGAATTTTAAGAATTTCCATCGACAATGAGACGAAAAATTGGACAATTATGAGTCATTTTGCTCAATGCTATTATCGAAATCTAGCAGTTCACATCACAATCAGAAAATATGTAAGTCATGTTCGAACTTATTTGAAACGGACCATAATTAAATGTTTATTATTAGCGTTTCAGGAATTGCACCTAATGCAATTTTGTGATATATTTCTGATGCTTTCTTTTGTTGTACAATCCAGTAAATTTCGGAGCGATAGATCTAACGTAGTTGTCTTAGATAAGAAAAACTGGAGAGAAACGCGTTTTGCTTTGCTTGTCGTTTTTTCTTACTACTTTTTTTCCAGTACATTTACTGAATCGTTGTTTTTACAGTCCTTAGCTGGATAATTGCTATCAATACCGTAATGTATATTAATATGAATTAGGCTTAGACGTGCATGAACACTTTAGTCTGCTGACCCTCACAATTTCGCTTTCGAATCATAAAAAATGACGAAAAAATGTGTTGCCCTGATGCATATACCAGAATTTTCCGATTCTTTCTTTGGAAAAATTTAGGCCTCTGAATATCGGCCTATCACACATGCGGTTAAAACCTATCAAATTGATTAACTAATTAAATAAGAGTGATCCGCAATATAGACCACATTGTAGTTTTTTGGCACTTCATTCAGTCAATTCAATTTTCAATTGCATCTTCTAGAGATGCTTTCGGTTTTTACTCGGCAATTATGAATTCTGATATTGCAAGTACAATTGCAATTACAATTGAAGCAAGCATATTGTACTCGTATCCTGATAAAAAGAGCGAATTTAAAGAGGTCGGAGAGCGGTCAACAGTCGGCCCAAGATATTTGGGGTTTCTGCCTAATTTTTTGTGCTTTTTATAAAGAAAGGATTCTTGTGTATAAGCTTAGTAAGACTTTTCTCCTTTATTAGCAACACTGTATTTTATCGTAGCGTAAATGTAGGTAAAGGGAAGGAGAGTTGCAGTGATTCTGAATTTTCAAAAAATTCTTGAATAAAATCGTAATAAAAATGCAACGTTTTTATAGAAAATTTTCGAGAAATTTTCAATTCTTCTCTTTCAGAGAAATAATTATGTGTACAAGAAAATTGGGGAAGACGCTATTTTGCGCGTTATACAACGTATTTCTAGTACGGTTTTTCGATAATTTGCGTAAAGTTGGGGAACCGCTGTTTATCAGAAAATCTTAAATCCACCACTGTTGATACATGCGAAAAATCGAAGCGTAAATAAATATTCTATTGGATGTATAAATATTTAGCATATTATACTTAGTAAATATTTTATTCGCATTTTTAGTGAAAAAAATATAAAAAATAAAATTAGAAAAATTCAATTGAAAGATAAAAATGATAAAACGTTAATACGTTCACATTTTCATTTAAGTAATTTTGGAATCACACATGCGGTGTGCTGTGTTTTGGCCTAAAATGTTTTTTATTTCCTGGAGCGCTCAGGACGCTGCATTCCTCAACCACACATAATTTCATTGTGAAACATACTATAAAATTTTACAGATTTTTAGTTCTCTGGCATGCACAAATGCAAACTGTTCCTGTACCTATCGCACTTTTTATGGCATGTCCCAAAAAGATCGCTAGCTTTTTCCTCTCATTCTGTACGGTATTTAAAAAATTTTTTGGTCAGAGAAAGTGTAGAGCACGTTATATTAGCTGTAATTCCAGCTTTATAAACGTGTCTTTAAATTTCGATAAATCATCTAATATACCATAAACCTAAGCACGACTGTTCGCCATGAAATAGTTTTGAAAAATGAGCTTGCTAAGCGAAAAAATATACCTACAAGTAACACATTTCTTGCAAAGTTTGACCTGAAATTTTAAGTTTATTTTGAATTTTTCAGATATTTCTACATTTCAGGTATGTACTTCTATATAATGAGCAACAACAGCGGAGCTTTTCGTATCTACTGATATTCTGTAAGCTTGAACTTAATCTTATTTTTCGAATGAAACTGTTTCTACTTATCACGTCTATGTATCATATATCTAACTATCTAAACAGGTGAATATACCGTATTATCCACTTTGTTTAATGACGAACTCTCATTCAGTGATCATGACAGTAGTCACTTTGGTCTCGGCTATGTGTGTGCTGCTCGGGTAAGAAAGCCGCAAATTAGATTCTGATACGATAGAAGTCTCATTCGAATTTAAATTAATTTTTCTTACCGTTCACAGGGTGGCTCAAAAAGCTACGCCTCGATTTTACATCTCAACTAATGCTCAGAATTTTCGAAACTGTGGCTGCTTTACACGCCATTTTTAATACTTTTCAAATCACGGAGTTTCTGCATTGTATCACATTATACACAATATTTTCTGTGAGAAAATTATTGGAAAAAATTGAAAAAAATGCGACATCTGGTCTAACCAATCATTTAAATACCTACATATGTACCATAGATGCACAACTTGGCCGATCTGGCGGGCGCAGCCGATCTTGGCTATGGAGGGGTCAAAAATTGAGCTTTTTGGACCAAAATGACCTCAAAAATTGGTATAAATGCTAAAAGAACGATAGGCCTATTTTATGCCACAGTTTCTGATCAATTTCAAGCACTTTTGAAGGTTGTTTTAAATTTTCAGTCATTTTTTAGCCTTTATTTTGCGACATTTTCTCCCACAGTACTTTCCATTTCTCTATTTTAAGCAATTTAGAGCTATCCCTACCCCTCTCCTTCCCCCAAGACGTGCATGTCTGGTATCTACTTTTCAAACCAGGTACAAAAAACTGCAATTTATCGTCATAAATGAGAGCAAATCGAATAGCAGAACCTAACAAGCGTTTGGTGTTTTAATGAGGTCAGAATAGATTGTAAAGAAATCGCCATAGCGCAAGAACCGCTGACAACTGGCAAAAAGTTCTTACACACTCTTATTAATACATTTTGTCCATCTAATGCGACTGGTCTCAAACATACTTGATCACATTAGCCCAGGTTATGACCTTTAATATTATGAAGTAGCCTTGTTTTTGGGTCATCCTGTGTTTAAATAGGGAAATTATAACATTTTGCAACTAAAAGTTTTCGTGCGAAAAAAAATAATTGAAATGCGTATACATTTGTATGCTAACAAATTGAAGATTCCATTAAAAATATTATATGGTATTTCGATTTTTTAATGGAAATCGTATAGGTACAAATGTACGCTACTGTTTGCTTTTAATTCTTTTGCCGAATATTGTGTATTTGAAACGTTGTGAGAATTAATTATAATTAAATGAATTTTTTTCAGATGCGACTTCATCAAACTCACGGTAAGGAAAATTTATCGGATTTTCGTTGTAGACACGATTTAATTTCTATCCTGATTTGCCATGTAAGCATTTGTGAAAATTAAAGTCTTGACAGAGTTTATAAGGGCCCGGTTGCAGATAGCTCTTAGGGCTCGGTTTCCGCATGAAGGGGTTAACTAACCACGGGGTTAAATTACCCCAGGGTTAGTTAACCCCGGGGTTAAGTTAACCCCGGGAATAACTTTATCCCCGGTTTTCGAATGAAATTTAACCCCAGAGTTAACTAACCCTCAAGGGTTAAATTAACCCTCAGGGGTTAAATTAACCCTCAGGAGTTAAATCAACCCTCAGGTTAAATGCTTCATGCATTCAGTGTGCACATATTCATGTAGCTATGCATTGCATTTGTAGTTAGGGCATAGCTGGTTGATAGTTTGTATTGTACACAAGTAATCGATATTTCAAAAAAATCTGAATAAATCCGAGCATGAGCAAGCACACTTCGCATCTATCACTATTGGAATGTACTTGCGATCGACAACACCGGTTGTCAAATGTGACGGATATAAGGAGTTTGACATACTTATGTACTACATAATATTCAGTCAGTCGCAGATCTAGGATTTTTGCAGGCAGGAGGGGCGTTAGGTACCCTAACTTTTTCCAAATAGGTCAAAAATAAGTTTAAAACCAGCTACTCACGTGCAGAATAATGTTTTTTGCCGTTTTATATTGCCTATTTATTATTTTCCCATCGCTCCCTCTTAAATACACCCCTGCATATATTAAAATGGAATAATCAAACTCGGAATAGGACATGTAGGATAAACCGCCAGATAGTCAGACTCAGAATTCCGATAATGAAAAATTTGGAACTGGACAATCGAAGATTTCATAATATTGGTAGAGTGTTATTAGAAACATCAATAATTCTGGAATCTTCATTTCATTGTATATCGAATATATAACTTGCATACTATAGTCCTTTTCATTTAACTTTGAGGGTTTTGAAAGAATGTAAAATGAGTAAAAGTGTTATAAAGTAACACCATAGTTTCGATGTTCTACAATATACTGAGTTATGGGGAGATGTTTGTCATTTTTAAAGCGCATTATTGCATCGAAATTTTAATCCTCTTTTGTAGCCTGATTCATCCTGATTAAATTCAAATGAAAACCGCAAAACGAAACAGACTATAATTAAATTCACCTTTTCTCACAATAGCACAAAATATGAAGCTATTCAAAATTCTTATACAGACCAAACCGTGAGCGACCAATACAGTTTGCAGAAATAAATTCTGATCGGCATCAGGGTTAACTTTTTATAGGACAAAACAAGGAAAGTTAACCCTCAACAATTTAAGCCTTTCATTCGGAAACCTGAGATAAGCACTGACATCAAATGCATATTATATACAACGCACTTAACCCCCAAGGGTTAATTTAATCCCGGGGTTAAGTTAACCCAAAAGCTTTAAAATTAACCCTTGAGGGTTAAGTAAACCCCTTCATTCGGAAAACGGGAATAAATTATTTAACCCCCATCTCGACGAAATTTATCGAATTTAACCCCGGGGTTAGCTTAACCCCTTCATTCGGAAACCGGGTCCTTAGGACTTCTAGAAATTAGGAGGTACGAATAAATCCGGATACAGGTGTTAGGAGTATTACTCCTAGACAGGCCCGGTCTTAGGCATTTGGGGGCCCTGTACGAGGTACCTATTTGGCTGCCCTGTGCAAGGCACCTTTTTGGTATTTATGGGAAGCATTTGTATAGTGCATGTGGCGGGGCCCCTTTGGGGCTCTAGGGCCCTGTGCGGCCGCACACTCCGCACATGCCTAAGACCGGGCCTGCTCCTAGACCATGAATGCAGAAGTAGATAAGAGCAAGGCTAGCAGTAAAAACTGGTTATTTAAGAAAAAAATAAAATTGGGTTGCTGCAGATGTCTAAAAGTAAAATTCTAGGAGTAAGGCTACTTCTAAATCTTGCGCTTTTGGCTCTATTAAAAGTTTTTGTCTCGTAAGTTAATCGCAATTATAGTTCCAGCGAAGATGCAAATGATTTTATTGCATGCAAGAAGCCTTATTTAAACCACGGATTGAATTCGGTATTAATAATTTCAGTGAATACTTTCGTTTGTCCTATGGAAAAGTTAAAGAGCAAATCGTTTGGTCTAATAAATAAATATAACTGCGAAGAATTGAAATGAGCTGTCAGCGAAATCAGGAGACAAGCTGAGCGACCGAGTGAGTAAGTCATGTGTTCTTAGTCTTTAATTTTTTACTCCTAGACTACTATTAGCTCCTAGGTCATCACTCCTAAACCACTCCTAGCTAGGAAGTAGGAGTAACAACGTCGATCACTCCTTAATTTACTCCTAGAAGTTACCACTAATCTCGGAGTAAGATCAGCAATCGTTTCAGGAGAGACTCCCAGCCTAGGAGTGTAGTTTACTTCTAGATTTCTAGCTCCTAAAGTCCTTGATATCTGCAACCAGGGCCAAGATCGTAGTTTCGTGTTCGATATTTTTTTCTGCTCTTACGACTTTTTAAGGGTCGAAAAACGGCCTGGTTTTTGGCGCTCTACGCCAGATTTAAATCAGCTCTGCATCGTTAGTCCTTTGATATCCAAAAGGGAATGCAGAACAAAAAGTCGAAATTCAAGATTTAAAATTAAAATTTAGTAACTTATCGATTTACCGTGTGCCGCTTGTCTATAAAGCTCTAAGTTTGAGTCGAATACGGTAAAGGCGTTGAAAATTTTCTTATGCGAAATTTTGCAATTTTACGTTCCATTCTTATGAGCTGAAGCGGTATATTGCAAAAAAATTTTTTAGCCTTTAATGATGCCTATTCGGTAGGTTTCTGAAGCATTCATTAGTCGTTGAAAAGCGTTTAGTTCTAAAAATTATCAAGATAACAAAATTCTCTGCAAAAATTAGTTATCTGATCGTGAGATCTCTGGAATTGACTAATGTTTATTCTTACCTAATATCGACTTTAAATCTAAAGCTTCAAATTGACTGCAGGACCGCTTTTTTAACTTCCTCTTCCTGATAATAATTGATAATAGATTGTCATAATAATAGATTATGATTTCGTTGATTTATAAAATTGATTACATGAATGATAACTCGAGAAAAAAACTGTTTTCTCATAATGTCGCTTATGCTGCTTGCTTATACATCTTTCGACCAATCCTGTTTCGCGAAAAAATTCTCTCTGTTTTATAGAATGGCGAAACAGGGTTCCTTCAAGGAGAAACGGAAATGGTTGGTCGTACTACACTCTTTTATTAGCCTTACAATCGCAGTCTTTCTAAAAATTGATGTTGTTTTTTAGTTTTTAGGAGAAACAAGTCGACAGCTGGGTAATATTTTGCATGAAGTAAGGCTATAACGATTTATGTATGTATACTCGTCTTAGCGTATGCTGCAATAGCCTGAAAATCTTTGATACTATGAAGCTAAAAACGGATGGAAATAAGGCTGATAAAGTACACCAAGATCACATGGTATTAAAACTAATTTTTCTAGCATTTAAATATCATCCGTAGTCTCAAAATTTTCACGTTTCGAAAACTTCAAATGTTACAAAAGCGTTTTTTGACTGTGTACGTGGTATACCGACAAGACTTTGGATTGTTCAGGCCCAGTTTCAATAAACTTGGCTTCAGTGTTTAAAGAAACGAGGTCATGTTTCAAGCTTGACTTTAGCTATCGCCAATGTTGAAACAATGTGTACAAAATCGAATACTTCCTCCACACGATATGGATAAAAGTCTAAGTTATGGAAACTTACATATTTTTGTGCCATTTCTTGTAAGCGACATCGCTTAAGAAAAGTATCTAAGACCTGAATCGCTATCATCTCTTTCGTCAAGTCATTACTTATTCAGCACACATATTTTTGTGACTTACACCTGCTGAATACTAAATTTCACTTTTTTAGTTTTCAAGGAAAGCAACAGACGACCCTGTTCAAGAAAGTGCGCCGATGTTGGTAAATTTTGTTAGTTACATTAATTTCATTCAATTATTCTGTTTCTCAAAAATGAGCTACAAAGAGTTTTTGCAGCCGCACGTGACTGCTAAAAAGCACATTGGCTCCAAGATCATTTAGTAAAATAGCACATTACAGTAGTCTCACTGACAATAAGACAACATGATATACACCTGCTTTAAAAAACTACAAATGAAACTAAAAGGGTGCGTTAAACATTTCCGTAATATATCTTGAATTTTTACACGGCTTTGTATTCATTTATCCCTTCTTCTTTTCTTAATTAAACAAAAATGCGAGGAAATTAACATTTCTGTCTCTTGCACTTGATTGCTAATTCATTAAAATTAAGGATACCTACCCTCACAACGATAGAGGTGCATTAGGCAGAGGCGGCCGCCTCTCCCCCATCAAGCGTAAAAGAAATTTTGACAGGTAAGATAATGCACGGAAAGAAGAGGAAATTGTGGGTAGTTTGCCTAAAGTTGTCAATTTTGGCTTTAAGTGACGGTATTTTCTATAGTTTTGCCTCAAGCACGACCAAAACAATGACACTTTCAGAGCCTGTTCCAGAGAGATGAAATTTTTTTAAAGTCCAAATTTTATTAGCCTAATGCATAGGGCATGTTGAAAAACGTAAAAAAATTCGGTTGGTACGAGCTATCCCTACGAAATTATTAAGATATTAGCTAATTAACTTTGGGTCCGCTCCACCACCACTTGGCCGGATCCTGGATACGGGTCTGTATGTACATGTGCATTAACGTAGGAATAATTTGTTAAAATTTATCGCTGCAAGTGCTGCAAGCATACGAAACGAAGTTTTCTTTCAGGTGAGAGAATTTTTGCGGTTCTACGAACCTTCATCCTATAACCCGATGAACAATCCAAGCAGGGATCGCTCCTCTGCGAATTTTGATCGAGTAAATCGATATGCAGTGCTCATTAGATAATTTTGTAGCTTTAACGTGGGCCGATAAAATAAGTCAAAAGCAATCATCAATATGAAAAGTGCCGCTAAATGTTAAGTCCGGAGACGGAAATTGATTAATGAAATCAGAGAAAAATTTCATGTTTGGAGAATCCTGTGAGGAAACTAACTGAGGTCACTGGGCTTTCTCGAAGAAAAAGTACGGATTGAAGTCGCTCTTTAGCCCCCTTTCTGTGAAACGAACGATAAAGAGTGGTTCCGGACCAGAATTATCGTATCAAAGAGAAATATTTCTCTCTATCGTGTAAAAAAGACTGGTTCAATGCTCGCAGTTCCTGGAACAAAAACAAAGGACTCCATTTGACTGAAATCACCCCGTTGAGCCGTTTCCGGAAAATTTTCTGAAACGATCAAAAATGGTTTCAGGACAGCCAGAATCGTAGATTTTTATGGAGGCTCAAAAGGCTGAAATCGCCCCAAGCTAGGGAAATCTCAGACGATTTGAACGGTTCCATCTTCGGAGTAAGGAGAGGATACCCAGAAAAATTTGTCATAATAGTAGTTCCGGATCCGGTATTGGCGATTTCATCAAGAGAGTCAGGCAAGGGCGAAGTCAGTGGATAATAGAAAGACATGTGCCCCTATCCCGAAACCAAAGAAATTTTAAAACGGAATATAAAGCGAAAGAAATTTATTTTGCTTTAACATGTTTTTACTTTTGTTTCCATTAGCTTTACGACCGACTGTACATTCGAATTCTTATTATTGTAAGATAAGTATGTTTTATAGCCCGCTCATTTTACATTCCCACCAAATAAGGTGCGTGTTTTTCAGGAAGATTACTGAATAATTCTATTATTAGTCTAATTTAGTATCAAGAATTAATGCAGCGAGTATTCAAAGCTAAATCAGCTGCACACTTTTTCGAATTTTAGATATTCAGCTAACTTTATATGGAGTTTTCGTATGCCGTATTAAACTTCCGGCTTAATTTCATACTCCTAAAGTTTATAAACAAGAATTATAACAGTTTTTTAGATCTGAGCCATGTAGCTAATCATTTCTTAGGGCAATCAGAAATTAAAACTATGCAGTTTCATCTTAGAATTGCCACTGATGAATTGTAAAAATCCAAGCTTATTTTCAAAAAGGTGCATATAAAATTTGACTATTTTTTCAAAATTATATGTGTCAGACAAACAGATGAAACGAAATTTACTTTGAATTAAGATTATTTTTTCTTCAGATTCGCAACACCGTGAATGCATTGCAGGCAGTGGGCGAAGCTTTTCCAGTACTCTTCAGGGTAATTTTATCTGCATATTTACGTTTGCTTTTAGGAACTTTAGCCTTGCCCGAACAAAAATATTTACTTTAGTATTGTAAAGTGTGATCTAAGAATCCGGCAAAAACTGATTGGGTGCTTGGATTGCCCTAATTAGCCGCATGGCTTTTTAATGTAGATCTGAAAGGACGTTAACAAATTATTGCAATAAATCTATTTTTAATTTAATTTATTAAGTTGCTATATATTAATTAATCTGCATTTTTTAAATATTAATATATTCTTACAAAAAAATTGAAAGCTAATTTGATCTGACTGACTCAAGAAATTTCGCATTTCCAATTCGATTGCAGAGAATTCGTTAGAGACTGGCATTTTGTAAAGGAAAATGTATGTACGTCAGACAATCTTATGCGGCGTAAAGTGAAACGCTGGTAGGGAAATCGTGAACGAGAAATCTTCTGATATTGAACGCTTGAGTTCTGGCGGAAAAATGAGATAAAAATAAAATTTTTCCGTTTAATTTGTGTTTTATGGTGGAATGATAGTGAACGATAATGCACAAAACTTAACCTTTCTATTGTTTGATCCGTAATTCGAGAAGGTTAGTTTTTCTCATCTTTATCCTTACTTCGATACTGGCGATATAATATGCATGCGGCCATTATGCTTCTTAGTCAAAATTAACATTTCTATCGCTAATGTGTAAGCATATTGCCCAGTATTTTCTATTGCCAGCTAAATGTAGTGTTTCTGCGATTATTATATTAAAAAATGCGTTATAAAATAAACACTCTTTACTTCATAAGCTCACAAAACGTGTAAAAGTGATGATGTTTATCAAAATTATTAAGGTGGTTGAATTCATCAAAATTAATCATCAAAAATCTAGATTATTCGAAAATCAATTAATCATTTTATTGCTGATATATATATATATATATATATATATATATATATATATATATATATATATATATATATATATATATATATATATATATATATATATATATATATATATATATATATATATTATATATATATATATATATATATATATATATATATATATATATATATATATATATATATATATATATATATATATATATATATATATATATATATATATATATATGTCTAATACTAAATCATTACTCGCCGGAATTTCACAGTAAGGACTTTTTGGCTCATTGCGACTCTGATATTCAAAAATTTGTAAGTAGAATTTTTACGATTTTTAAATTTTATCACAATGTACAAAAAACGTCCCTTTAATAAATTTGCGAAGTTGGTCCTATGACCTAATCGTACATCGCATTTTGTCATAGATGTTGAATCGACAGCCGGACAACGCCACAAAGCCCGCCACCAATGTTAATTTGCTGCGTAATGAGCTGGACTACCTTGGACGACGAATACGAGATGTAAAATTAAATTACTAAAAACTGTAAATAAATATGCTTTTTGAAAATTCGATCTAATTTATTTATTATTAATCATATTACTTTCATTTTTTATTCATTATATTCTTATATATTTTACTAATTATATATTTGTATTAATTTTATATACATATAATTATTTTACAAATTTACATTTTATTTGTTATATTTGCTTTTTTTAATACAATGGGCTTTCTGTCATCAACGAAGTGGACAGAATATACTGCATCGTAGCTCCTTCGCTTCTTAACACAAACATTTATTTTCACTTTTTTCTATTAAACATATAACTTTTCAGCGAGTAACAGCTGCTAGCATTGTTATCGTTCGTTTTTCAAATTGCGCTTTAAAAAGCTTCCAGGGACGCCTTCTTGTTTCTTTGTGAAATATAAAAAAGGAGAAAGTTTTGAATGAAAAAGTAATACAATTATCATCAATAACTATCGAAGTTTTTGACTTAATAGAAGAAGCGATCAACAGAGAGCGTTAGACTAAGTTTTATTGGGTTGATGAAATCAGAATGCAGATTTTGACAAAGTCCAGACATGCATGCATCATAAAAAGTTAATATAAAATTTAGCTAGTACGGTCACATTTTCGTATACATACTATGCAGAAAATTAGTTTCTAACCGAATACTTTGAAGTTAACTAAATTTTCAGGTTATCAGCAAATTAATTGGAAAATTTCATAGTTGGTTCGACGTATGTCTTAACTTCTAACTCTTTGTTCACTTAAAAATTCATTGAAATTAGTACGTGACTCAAGAATTAGCGATGTCGAGTGAAATCGACGATTCGTGACAGATATTTCGAATCATTTTAACTGACTGCTTAAATCTTTTTTCAGCTGAGGAAGACAATCGCCTAACAACGCAATTCCGGTAAGTCAAAAATAGTATAATTACAATGGCGGATCCAGGATTTTCTGACAGGGAAAAACCCCAAATTTTTCTAAAAGCGTCAAAAAGTGTCCGAAAAATCCGTTCATTATGCTTCAATATGTTCATTATCGGGTTTGTGCCCTCTTTCGATAGATACATTCATCTGGGATCCGAAAAACTTGGAAATTTTTTAGTTTTTGACGATGAAAAAAGCGCAAAATTAGAGCGAAAATCGGCGCAAACCCCCGAAAAGTACTCGAGAAATCATTCTTAAGAACTAAAACAATCCATATTCTTTGTACATAAACTACTCTTCTGGCGTACAAATTAAGCCTTGGAGCGCCAAGAAAGTTACTAAATGTCATTAATGACACTTCCATCGCGAAGCGCCATGAAAATTTGAAAAATCGTAATAAAAATGGCTAAAATCATCAAAATACAAATTACCCTCTATTGCACCCGCCCAACTATTTTTTGACGACAGGGGTTGGACGGCTGCCCTCTCAAGTTCCATAATTTGTAATCATTAATTTCATAATTTTAACTTACAACGCTCTTCAAACGTAAGTATCGGTCTATAGATTCATTGAATTTTCATCTTTATCAGAAGGTTCAGCTTTCAAAACTATATGTTCATTCGATTTTTAAAACGTCCTGGCCTAAAAATTCGAGAAAATAACCCAATTTTTCTTGCTGTCCTAAATATTTGCAGCGATGTGTATAAAATACTGAATATGGTCTCTGAAAATTATGCAAACAGGATAGCGTACTTGTATAGAATTTCTGCTCTTTAGAAGACATAAGGGCTTATTTCGGCATGAAAAAATCTTAGTGCAACAAAAGTATAAAAAATTCGTGAATCTCTCAATAAAAAGCATTCTTGAAACATATTTAAAATGGCTTAGTAAATTTAATGAGTCACCGTTTTACAGAAAGTTGATGAATTTTATACCGATCTGCTAACAACCGGATTACATACGTGCCCACGTATTGTTCGGAATTCGATTTATTAATGTGATAACTTCCTCGTAAAAGGAAAGGTTTTGCTTTATTATTGTTTTACAATCAAATTCTGATATATTGTTTCGTCCGCCCACTTTTGTTTGGTTGTGATTCGGAATGCGGTTAGTTATGAATTGTTCGTTTTTAAATCACCATTTTCATCATTAATAACGTTTGCGAATTTCGAATAAACGATACACATCATTTTCACCATAACATGTAAAATTTGCTCTTTATGGTCTACTGTGCTTGACCCAGGAAGTCATATGTAATGATTAAATGCACTTTCGAATCACTTTTTGAAGAGCTTTCAAATACATGCAAATTGAGCTCTGAGAATACAGTAATCCGCTTGCAGTGCATAATAAAAGTGTATGTGATTGTTGACACCTGAAAAAAGTGGTTCATACCTTTTAGGTTGTTTGAGCAAATCTCAAGATCCATTTAACTACTTTTAAAAAGTAAAGTTTTTCTGATAGAAAAACTTAGGGCGCAAGCAACTATTTTGTTAAATAAAAATCTCAAAAATGTCAAGATATTATACTTTTGGAGCATGACAATGACGAAAAATTGCTACTGCTATCATTATGCACACATTGTAGGTAGAATGCCCGACAGTAGCAAAATAGTTGTCTCTTTGAACAAGCTTAATATAAATTTTTAACATGGAGGCAGCCATATTGGAAAGATGACGTTTTAATTTATGTCTCTTGACCTATTTTATATTATTTCATGTTTGAGACGATTTTGGAATGTGTTTACAAAGCGCTTTGCACTGAATATTCATTTGCATGGCGTACACAAGTTTTAAGAAAAAATCAATATTGCTGCCATGTAGGCCGCCATACTGGAAAATATGCAATTTTTGTGCTTTTTGATCTCTGATCTTTGACTGATCCAATGCAGTTTTAAATTTTTACACATAGACATACATAAAATTTTATGCTCTTTTTGATGGAATATGTTTAACAGATCAATTCCCTTAAGTTTTCTCGAATTTTATGTTTTTTCTTCAAAATCATTCATGTTACACTGAAAACGATGTGGATAACGTACATCGTCAATTGGACGCATCTAATAATTATGATTATTCACTGAAATTCAGGTTACGACATTACAACAAAAATATGTTGTATGTATTGTATGCAATATGTACAAAGTAGAAAATCAAGTTGTTGGCCTAAATTCTTAATATTTAAAATGCGCTTATCCGATTCTTGACGCCTGATTCCTCGGCTACATTCACACTAGGATTCTGAAACCTCGGAAATAAAAGAGACTTCGCAGACCTCTATATTTAATCTTCATAAATTTTGAGTACTCTCTTGAATTTTTTGATGCCGATGAACAGAATTCAGAGATAAACGTTAAAAAAATTCTTTTCTGTTCCTACTATCACACTTTAATCACTTCTTCTTAAAATTTTTTTCGGGCACGTTCGAAATTTAACGCTGCCCATCTGTGATGGTTACCTTACAAGTATGTATGTGGTGAATTTATTCAAAAAAATGGGAGAGTTAAATTAATACTCATAATAAGAAGGCAATTTTCTAACATTTCGATTTAAGCCTTTTCCTCTTTAACGATAGAAAAAAGGCGGAAAAAATTGTGAAGATGAGAACGATGCTACTAAATCATTAGCGGGGAAAAATCGTTAACTTTATGCGGTAAAATCAGCTAAAAAATTATCGAATGAAAAAACCTTATGTTTTTGGCACGTCATGAGTGATTGAGAAACGCCTTGAATTAATGAATTAAACGATAAAAATATAGGTAAATGAAATTGGAGATAAAAACCTTTTAGATACCTAAAATAACTGACGATAAAACATGCACGCAAATACGCAGCAATTGAACAATACTAAAGAACTGGAAATTTACAGCTTGCAAAAATACTGTATAGTATAATCACAATGGTACATAATTAAAAAAGCGTCTGGAAAATTACGATATAGGTACATAAAGTCCCCATGAACGTATCCCAGCTCTTATCTGTAGAATCAGGGCGGGCCACCACACTATCCGCAGTCTTTTTCAGTCAAAACTTCCAATTATTTCAATATAATAAATTTTTTCCGAGATAGACTATGCAGCAACAAAGCAATTTCCAAGGTTTTGTTGGAAACGAGGGAGTTGATCAAACTCGACTCTAACGGGATCACTCAATCGAACGCTGAAGCCATTCCTTACATTTAGCATAGTTTTCATTCTCATCTCGATAATGACTCCAATAAAAGCCAATCTAATGCAATTTTCAAAGTAAGAATACTAGCAGGGCTTTTCTTGTGTACTTTAGACTTGAAAAAGTTTCATAAGAAGAAAGTGAATGTAGTCAAATTAAATGAACGATCACATTAAGCCAAATCAGATGAGGGCGTGTTGGTCATCTGGATTCGACTCGATGCCATTTTTGTGGTATGTAGGCACGAGCTCATTGAAGCCGTCTGCTCAACAAAAGCCCTGTTTGTATTCCTGACCTTAAAAATCGAATTAGATTGGCTTTCAAGGACGTAATGCCGAAATCAGAATGAAAACAAGGGACGATTTTAGCTCATGATTTAGTTAAATGATGATTCGTTGAATTAATGCATTGTTCGATTAACTTTTTTTTGTTTTTAACAAAACTTTGGAACATACTCGTATTATTTTATTATTATGGATAGTTGGATAGTCTGTAATTGCCAAATTTGCATTATTATACAGGAAGGTTTGAAAAACAGCGGATACTTAGGTAGTCCTCCCTGTCACAATAATAATATGATAAAACGTAATGATATAGTAATAGGAAATTATAAAAATATTCAAAGACTGATAATAATACGAATAATAATAATAATAATAATAATAATAATAATAATAATAATAATAATAATAATAATAATAATAATAATAATAATAATCAAAATAATAATAATAACAATAATAATAATAATAATAATAATAATCTTAATAATAATAATAATTATTATTATTATTATTATTAATAATTATTATTTTTATTATTATAATTCTTATATTAATAATGATAATATTAATAATAATAATAATAATAATAATAATAATAATAATAATAATAATAATAATAATAATAATAATAATAATAATAATAATAATAATAATAATAATATTAATAATAATAATATTAATAATAAATTTTAATTATAATAATAATAATTATTATTATTAAGATAATAATAATAACAAAAATATTATCATTAAGTCGGACAATAACGATAATCATGATTCAGAAACGCAGTTATATCGGAATCTAACAGTTCACGCATTAAACAAGTTATGCCCGAACATATTTCAAACGGACTATAATTATTTTTCAATATCAGCATATCAGCGTCGCTCCTAACACAATGTTACGAATGTTTTTGTTGCTTTCTATTGTATAGTCCATTAGATTTTGGAAGCATAGTGCTAACATATTTGTCGTAATACGTAATTGTAAATTAAGAAAAACTGAATCAACAATTCGCTATCCCTTCTTTTTCCTTTCTTTTTACTTTTAGATTTCAAATTCTTATTTGGATAATTGGCTAAATAACGTACTATCAAATACGAATAGAAATTAAATAAGGTGGGCTTGCATGGGCGCTCGGTAATTTTCTTTATTGTTTTTTCTTGATAGACAACTGATGGGAAGCGGCGAAAAAATGTGCTTTTATATACACAATATAGTAATTATAAGATTTTTGATCTTTGGAAAAATTAGAATCTTTTAATATTAGCTTCTCACATGTGCAATTAAGCTTATTGACAGAGTGGAAGATTCTAAAAATGTTTTCGATGAGACGCATGCAATTTAAATCTTATTTAAAAAGCTGGTGGTCTTTCAGGTGACCTTAGCTACATGACGATTTTTCTCATTCAGTGAATATGACAGTGGCCACTTTGATTTTTGCATTATGTGTGCTCGGGTAAGACGCATTTTATATGTAATTATCACATGAATCACTTGAATTAGGTGCATAAGTTAACGGAAGATATATACTCGTACGAGGCAATTTTAATAATAAAGTTAAAAGTGCATTTTAGTTGAGTAAATTGAATTTTTCATTCTAATGTATAGAACGAAATTGTGTACATAGTTGATGCATTTTACATTTTTCCCTCTTTTTCCTACTCTGAAAATTGATTCATGTTGTTTTTTGGTGCTTAGAAAAGATAAATGAAATGACGCGAGTATCTTTTGTTTTTCAGATGCGACTCCATCGAACTAACAGTAAGGAGACTTTGCATTCGTTTTCGTTTGAACTTCGATTTGAAATGAATGTACAATAGTATATCAATGAAAATTTAAGCTTTGACTGCGCTATTTTTTTCTGTCTTTCGGTTAAAAATAATAGTTTTGACTTCGGCAATAATTATTCCATCTTTTTTAAATAAATGAGAAACAGCTAAAAATCGTCGAAATAACAAAATTTTCTGCAAAAAAATGGTTCTTCTAAGTTGCTAGAAATATCAGGTCAGGAAACGACCTGAGTACGCTGAAAATCTATACCCTTACCTGTAAAGATAAATTGAAACAATTACCTAAGTATTTAATTCTTAGCTTTGAGATCACAGGCCTATTTTTCGGAATGATAGATGTTGGAATTTACATATGTATATGTGCATAAATTATGCATCCACATTAATAGCTGATCCGTTTCAACTTTCAGTGCGTCCTAAAGCTTTTCGTATGATTCCTTGCAGTTTCGATTAACTTTCAAGTCAATTTAGTTATGATTAATGATAAATGATTATTAATCAATTATTAATAAAATTGTTAATTAATAATTATTAATTGAAAATCATTAATTAATAATTAATTATTAAATACCAATTGTTAAAATATATCAATTATTTTAATTTTCAAATCAATTGTGATTCATTTTATTCGATAATTCAATCGGATCAAGAACAATTAAATAATATTGCGAAAAAGTTTTTTGCTTTATAGAATGGAGAAATAAGGTTCCTTCAACAAGACGTAGCAACGGTTCGTCGTATCCTCTTTTGTATTCAAATCGCAGTCTATCCAAAAATTTATTCTATTTTTAGTTTATTGGCGAAACAAGCCATCAGCTGAGTCACGTTGTGCACGAAGTAAGACCACATTGAAAAACGTACCTAACATACTTAATAATATATGAACGCTTGCTGACGAGGAGTCTAAAATCATTCATACCTCAGAAAAAACAAGAAAATTTTGCTGTCGAAATAAGCAAGTTAAATGAACAAAAAAGCAGAAAATTTTCCCTAGCATTATACAAAATAGTCTCAAAATATCTAATTCTCTCCTGATCATCGCATTGACAAGGTTGTGGCAGAGATACTAGGTCGGATTTGAAACCTAATTTTAGCCGTTTCCAATGACACATAGGCATCAGCCACGAAGTTTTTTAACAGCATGCTAATTTATGTTTCTCTTGTTCGTGAAAATTTCGGTCATTAGCACGACGTACTGATCAGGCCCGGTCTTAGGCATTTGGGGGCCCATGTGCGAGGTACCTTTTTGGTACTTATTGGAAGCATTTGTATAGTGCATGTGGCGGGGCTCCCTGGGGGCCCCGGGGCCCTGTGCGGCCGCACACTCCGCACATGCCTAAGACCGGGCCTGATACTGATGGATCGAAGACTTCTCTGATATCTTATTCGATTTTTTTGCGTATTTTCGAGGCGAACAAACCTACTGAATAATTTTTGACATCATTTACTAAATAGCTTCAAGCGTGCAATTTAGACACTTACTCGTACAATCTTGTGTGTTTTTTAAATATATATGTCTCTGCTTTTTAGGGATATCAGGCAGAAGTAATCGAAAACTGCGTCCAGAACTTTTTTTGTCTCTAAAAACAAAGTTAGTTTCCCAATTGTTAATTTATATTATCATTCAATTTTTAAGTGTAGTGGCGTCTGTTTTCCAGATTCAGTCGGTAGCTATTATCATAATGGACAGTTTCAATAATTATGCATTAATTTTTTTATTTATTTAAATCTAATTGCACTGTATTAACGCAAGCAAAATATTCAATTGCAGAATAGCATGCATTTCAAGAATACAGGTTTTATTGAAACAGAAAGGGCAGTTGTTCATTACACTGCACGTATTACATAGGATTGTAGGTAAAATGTGCTGCGTAAGCCATTTCATGCTCATAAAAAAGTTTTTCATTATCAGCAGTGCTAATGGGTGACGTGCAAAAAAAGAAAAGTTTGGTAGTAAAGCAACCCAAATTCTTGAGGTCCAGAAAATTTCTAAAGATTGTGAAAGTGTCGAAAAATTGATGGTTGAGGCAATAAACATCAATTTTAGCGTTTATTGACCCTTCGTTTAACATCATGTTTTTGGAGTCGAAGGGTACCAACACAGGACGCCGTCCTTGTCTATGTTAATCTACACCTTCTCAACACACTCTGGCAGCTATTACTTTATTTTATGTAATTTTTTATGCTCTTTCTACATATCTATGTTTCTTTACGAAAGTCATTCATCTACTTTTCATGAAAATTATTCTTGAAAGACAACTGATAAAACTATTGCAATGCATAAAAATAGTCACATGGTGGACATCCATGCAAAAACAAGAAAAAGTAGATTTCTCTTGAGTTAAACACAACCAGGCGATGCATTTGAAAAGAGAACCCTATTTTATCATTTTAAGTTTTTTGGTATACTGTAAATAAGCCAAGAAATGCTCATTTCGTAATGCTTTATAAGTTCTCATCTAAACCATTTAAAACGATGTAAGTAGAGGTAAAACGTGTCTTGATAAAGTTCTAGACACAAGTGATTAAAAAGGTCAGAAAAAATGTCAATAAAGCTATTCAGATAGGACGCTGACCTAACTACGGTAAATGGAGAGCTCTATAGCCCTATTAGCATCAAAAATTTTGGAAATAAACGGAGAAAACTCTGTGAAAACTGGACGGATTCCGATGAGGGTTCAGATGGTCTCATGGACCCTCACGTCAGTGTGTGATCCTAATATGTCCAGGTTTAAGCCAGACTTAACATCAGAGCTGAAGCATCTTGTTCGATATACCTACACGATTTTGAGCCTAGGAGCCAGGAGTATTTTGAATGTTTTCTAGCATTCTTTTTACGTCGATCGATGCAGCTTACAGAATCGTATAAAACTTAAACCTCTAATAAAACGTCGAAGGGTTTCATTTCCTTTCAATTTACCATCGCAAAAAATGCGATCTGCACCAAATTTTATCTGTTGAATACTAAATTTCACTTTTTTAGCTTTCTACGAAAGCATCGGACGACACTTTTCTACGAAATACGCCAGCGGCGGTAAATTATATCTTTACATTAGTTTTATTTGTTTTTCACTTCGAAAAAAGAGCGGATAATGCAGAAAGGGTATTTGCAGGACTGAAAAAGACACATTGGTATTTACAGATGGGCAGCAGCCTGGGGGTACAATGGAGCCAAATTGCCTAAAAATAGCACCGAAGGTTCTATTCTGAAGGCTTCTGATTTTTGGGGGTCCGCCTAATTTTCAGGCGGGGGGGGGTTCAGTGACTTCAGACCTCACTGCGCTTGTTCATATGTGATTGGGTGATTGGTTCGGAAGCACATCACAGTCTAAGTTGTCAAAAAATAAAGAATTATTAAATATGAAATTTTAGATCCTTAATTAAGGCACCCTAAGAGACTTGACAAGATATTAGTTGAATTTGTATCGTCGGCATGATTCGAAAAATTTGAACCCAAATTATGTAAAACAAGCTAAAGTTTATTTCACAAGTTTTATCATCCAGAAAAAATCCAGAAGTCGTTAGGATTTTAAAATTTTTCAACAAAATTTTTCCTTTCCTGTTTTGACGATTTTTACGAATACTATCAGTATGTTTCATTTATCCGATAGCTTTTTCAGCAAATCATTTCCGAGGCTACAGTAAGTCTATCTTATCTACTTACTGTAGTTCATTTAGAGATCACTGTAGCTGAATAGGAAGGAAGGGTTTTTTAATAAATTTTTTGACGGCATAATTCATCCTCGTCTTCCAGCAGATCATGCAACATGCGGTTGGAATTCGCGCATCCGGCTTGTCATAAATCGACTATTAAACACAATAGACTAGCATTTTAAACAACGCCGAAAAAATCCGCTTAGCGTAGTGGTAGAACGTCTGATTGTCGTCGCAGCAACGCGGGTTCGATTCCTGCTGCAAGACTTTATTTAGCGCACTCACAGTAGTATGTCACAGCACTATTTAGATGCTTGAATTATGTCTACATGGATGTTTTAGTGCACTAAAAATGAAAGAAATGGCGGCCGTTCGCCTCCACTCAAGTTTTCTGTCGAGTTACAGTAAATCAACTGTTAGGCATACTATATAGCATTCAAAAAAATTTACTGAAAAAGCTCTCGAATAAATGAAACAGACTTTTCTTATAGTAAAACATGATACGAAAGTTTGAACATCGCCAAGTTAGCCATAGCAAGCATCGTTAGTCTGATAAGAAACTTTCAATTACATTCTTACTCAAATCCTTCTTTTTTAGATAGCCTACTTCAAAGAACTAGAAACTAGACTACGCGAGGTACCTAAAGCATTTATTAATATCTTTTATTCACATTCATATTTTTTCTATACTTTCTCATGCTCCACGTCGTACGTATTATGTACATATCTCAGATTTTTGCAGCGCCATTGTATCGATCTCTATTGAGTATAAATGAGCTAGTATTTCTATTTCTCTGCATTAAATTGCCAATTTACTGAGCTAAATAGGTACTAACTTTAATTACGATGAATACACATTAACACAGTATTTTTAAAAAAGAATTATTGCTTGTATACTAATTGAGTTTTGTTTTAGGTGAATCAAGTTTTCCGCTTCTACGAACCTTATTTTCTTAGCTTGATGAAAAGTCCAAGAAGGGCTTTATTTTCCATGGAATACGGTCGAGTATGCTTATTAGATAATTTTCAGAGTAACATAGAAAAATAATTTTTTCTATTAGTAGCCTTAATTTTTGTTTGAATATTTCCGGCTCATATATTCCCCTGGGTAATCGGCTGAATGGAAATTTTTTAGTCTTTGGAGATCAACTCCATGCAATAATCATTTATTGAGAGTAGAAAGAAGAATGGATTTGTTTACTTTTGGATTTATTTGATTTATTTACTTTATTTATTTATTTATTTATTTATTTATTTATTTATTTATTTCTTTATTTATTTATTTATTTATTCATTTATTTATTTGTTCATTTATTTATTTAATTATTTATCATTATTCATTTATCGTTTTAAGCTTCATCGTTTTAATTGCAGTTTATTCATTTTCGTTTCCCGATTTTACGTTGTCGATCAATCTAAGTAAAAAGTAAGTAGATTCACCGTGAACTGTAACAGACATCTGCAAATGAAACGTTCACATAATCAAAATAGCAGCTTCTTTGACGAGAAGTCCTTTGTTTTACCGCAAAGTGAGCAGTTCTTGTTGAATAATCTTACAAATCTACACATTGCGACGACGTCCTAAAATTCAACCTTTTGGTTGCAAATATATTTTCGTGTATTTCTCTCTAAATCCTTATTCAGTCAAGCGTGTCTCTCACCATAGGTGGGCAGCACCAAAATTCTGAGATGGGGTGCAAGACTTTTCAAAGGTCAAAAAATGGCCTTAAAAATGGTGGTATAGCGAAAAAAACACAATCTTTCAACGTTTCTCATCGAGCACTATCCATTGACATCAAAAAATGAGCAGAAAAGAACAACAAACTTTGAAAAATTGATTTTGGGGGACGGAAGGTGTACTGGTTCCTGGAGGGTATTTTCGTTTCTCGGCGGGGAAGGGCGCATACCTTCCCAAACCTCCCACACCCAGGTGTGGTTCTCACCATCCATGGGCGTGAGGGTGAGGGTTAAACCCCGAGAATCCGGTAGACCCTCAAAAAATTATAATTTTTGCTGGTTTTGCATCACTCAGACCCCCAGAGTTGGACTGCTCCTCCATGAATAGTACTCACGGATTGTACGCATGGTCGGTCAGGAAAGTCAGACCAATTGGGTTCAAGTGCTTTTGAAAGTTGTCGTAACCTAAACTTCTTAACTCGCGCAAATGCATAATTCATAGTTGATATGGAGCCGTTTTAAAATACATTCCATATTTTTCTGTACCTTTTTAACATAATGTCCTATTTTCCAAAAAAACTTCTTCCTGTTGCCCGCCCATCAATCTTTCACACACTGCATTGATCTGTTGCAGTAATTGTGAATTGATCCGAAGCTGCATCTACTCAGTTCCGAAAATCGCATTTGATAGAAGTAAATGTTTTATTTGCAAAATAAGACGAATCAGTCTAAAGTTTGATTAATTCAAGCTGCAATACATCTTTTTCTTCAGATACACAACACCGTGAATGTATTGAAGGCAGTGGGTGAAACTTTTCCTCTTCTCTCCAGGGTAATGGTTGTAACATGCAATGTACATATATGTGGCCTGAACCGGTAAAAAGTTTGAGTGGGCGCCGGGAATGATGCTACTCTTTGTTCATGAACTTTTTTTGTTAGTTTTGAAAGAACATAAAAGATCATTGCAGAAGGACGAATTGAAGTATTTTAAAAGTATTATTAAAAACGATTAGTTTGATTTTCGGGCAATTGATTTGCATTTTTTTCTGATGTCACGTTTAAAAAATCAAAAGCTTTTAATTCTGACTATCCTTAAGAAGTTTTTGCGGCTGTTTCACTCAATTCTATGAATTTCGGGAATTTGCATTATTTTGAAGGATAATACGGACACACACATCTTAACAGCCATAAAGAGTGTAATAAATGAAATGCTCAAAACCCCTGAATAAACGGAGTAAAATATTGTTTCGATATTCGTTGCGTAATTATAGGCGAAAAAAATAAGATCGAGGACTACCTTCTTTTAAAAAACGAGTAGGATGTCATTTTTTTGCGCTTAGCCTGATATTTGGGTCCATAAAACGCATACAAAATTCAAGCATAAAATTTTTCTACACTATCATCCTATATTCCACAAGGTTAGCTTGAAAGGCTGATAAAAAGTTTATAAATAAAATTAAATGCAATTAAGAATAAAATAAATTTCTAATAATATCGACTAAACAAAACGAATTATCATCTATTAAAATAAGTCAGACGTCTATACTTGAATCACTCAATAGAGATAGATTTTAATGATTAATTAAATCGCTTGTGTCCATCGACTAAAGAATTGCTGATGGCTGGAACTTCTAATTATGGATATTTTAGCTCTTCTTACAATTTTTAACGATTTTTTGTCTCGGTCATGAAGAAATCGTCGTTTTGATAAATAAGCTAAAGTAATCCTATCGCTTTAGTAAAGAATCATATTTATACACAGATGTTAAATCGACAGCCCGACAATGTCGATTTGTTGCATTTTGAGATGGACAATCTAAGACGGCGAATACGAGAAGTAAAATATAATATTGAAAATCTTAGGTAGGTACTACTTACACAATATTGTTTTCTATCATCGATAACTTCGACAGAAATTATTAAATCGCTAAACTTCTCATTTTCGAAATCCTTCAGAATTAATTGCTCAAAATGTGATGAAGATTATGATGATGATGATAATGATGAGTCTTTTTTCAGGTGAAGAATGCGATTATCTGACGAAGGAATTCCACGTATGTACGTATGTAAGTTAAAAATACTTCGGCCAAATGCACCTACATATATAATGTAAAAAATTAGAAATATTTTTATCTTTTAAAATATATTGACATGATAAAAAATACGTAGAACATCTTAGAGTTGCAATAGACATCGAGAATCCTATATTTTGTTTGAAATTCCAGAATTTCCATGTGCTTTTTCAATGTTGTGTTCCCTTGATTTTTTAACTTTTTCAATTAATTTTAACTCAAAATTTGTAAAGACTTCCTAGACTATCGATTTGTCAAAAAGTCATATTTTATTCCCGTCAAATATTCAACGCAACGCTGTGATAAAAAACCGGAATTCAGATGTTTTCAAAGCAGACCGGATTTTTGGCTGCTAAGACTCGAAGTTTAACAAATAGACAAGCACCAGCATAGCTGGGCGACACCAAAATTATGCGGGTTGCAATATTTTTCAAAGGTCAAAAAATAGCCTTAAAAATGGTGGTATGGCGAAAAATCACCATTTTTCAACCTTTCTAATCGAGCACTATCCATTGGCATCAAAAAATTGCGAAAAAAAACAAAAAAAATTCGAAATTTCAAAAATTGAATTCCGGGGGTATTTTGGTTTCTGGGGAGGCGTTATTTTGGTTTCTAGGGGGGGGGTGTGCATACCTCCACCCATTAACCCCCACGCCCAGGTGTGAGCGCCACACGTCTTATGCATACTCATGCTTTAGAAAAAATCAAACGGCTTAGTTCCAGCATGAATAATGCGAAATTTGAATATGATGATCGTTCTTTGCAAAAACGTTTCGAAGAATGTATGTACAAGACGTACATACATAGGTGTAGGTTCCGTACCTATAGTCTATTTCACTGAAGTTCGGGCACAAATTCTAAAAACTATGTCGGGCAATAAACCGACAAGACTGCGATAGCATTCGATATATAATTATCAAAATTCGTTGGCTTACTTCCGAAAAAATTCTTAGAACTCTCTTAATTGCACTTAATATCAACTAAAGCTCACTGTTTATGTTTATTTGTGTGTTCATATTATATGAAGCTGAATTTTTACAGAATTTGACTTCGATCTGCTCAACGAACGAAATTTTCCGGAATTCGATTTCACTAATATTATTTATGAATGCAATTTTTATAATTATTGTGATTTTTAAAATAAAGTTCAAAAGCGATAAGAGCATTGTAGGTGGGCAGCACTAACATTCTGGGAGGGGGAGGGTGCAAGATTTTTCAAAGGTCAAAAAATGGTACTAAAAATGATGGTATGGCGAAAAACACCATTTTTTAACCTTTCTCATCGATTTCGATCCTCAGACCTTTGGCCCAGTGAAACAGACTATAAAAGACGGGTAAAAATCCAAATTGACTCTAGAATATGATGAAACGCATCACGCCTGAAAATTGATGATTCAAAGAATGTATCTGATCGGAACGTATGTTGAATTCTGCATGGCCAGCAGCAAAAAACATTTTTATATTAACAGCTGCCATAACAAGTCCCGTCTTGGCACCATAAAATTGCCGTTGCCTCATCGGGAGTTGCACGTAAATAAAGGTCAGATAATGCAAAGGAACAGACATCGAAAATTAAAGCCATTTTAGAAAGCCTAAAAGAAAGAAGACAACGTAAGAAGATATCAGATATGATCGTATACACGCTAATGTTGGGAAAGATAGAAAAAATTTGATGACCACTTACATAATTGCATTCGATGGCTACTTACATAAGTGCATAAGTGCCCGAAGGATTTGCTAAAATATAGCATAATCACCTAGACGTATGTTCAGGGTGTTACAGTATATTGGTTTGCCGATCAAACTCATGCAATAGATCGAAAAGTGGACTATACTTTCAGACATAAGCTTACATTTTGCATTGTCCGGTCTTCGTCCTTGTTCTTTATGCAAATAAAAGTGATTTGTTGTTAAGAACATAGGTAATCTTTTCTTCCTTTTAAAAAGCTAATTGTATAATACTGTGGTAACTAACCAGCGCTGCCAGGTAGATCTGTCTCGTGCTCATGGTCACCGTTTTTTCCCCAGCGATTTGGTTGACATTATAGACCAGACCCAGAATTTTTTTCCACTTTTTCCGACCTTTTTTCACCTTTTTTTTGGGGTCTAAAAACATTAAAAATAGAGCGCCTGGGTTGAAAAATCAGTGTTTTTTAAGTAGAAAATCCTATGTACACATGCGGTATTCCTGTGCCTGGTGCACACCCACCTTTGTGTGTGTGTACACGTTTAGCACCTACAGTAATTGTATAGGTATTTTAATTTAGCGTACGATAGTACCTGCGACTCCTACTTCTTGATATTCACAAATACGCAGATTTCACTAGTGACTTTTTTAAACTGAATTAAAACGCAATAAATGTTACAAAGATAAAAACAATATAAACAGATCAACAGTAAGCTAAAAAATAAACTGCATGTATGTATTTGTCTTACAGTAATATTATTTTTTACAGCACGCTAAATAGTTGTGCATGATGAAGGATGTTTCGATTTCTTCACTGTTTGGCGAAATCAATCACTGGCCGTTAAGCAACTACTAAATCGGGCGCTACAGTAATAAGGGTGTTCTATTGTCGAGCAATTTCATGCACTAAGCCGGGGTTAAAAAAGACAACAGTAATCTTATGTTCACTAGGTCTATTTTTTGCAGGCCTTACAGTAATAAAGTTTTCTATATTATATATGACTTACAGTAAGACTACAGTAATCTTATGTTCACTATGTCTATTTTTGCAGGCCTTACAGTAATAAAGTTTTTTATATTATATATGACTTACAGTAAGACTACAGTAATCTTAGTCGTTTTGAAGTTTTTTAAAAAACTTTCTACCAAAATGAAATAGACATAAGCGCGTGACAATTTTTGAATTTGAGGTTCAATTATTGTACAGTATTTGTGTTGTAGTTAAGCACGTTAGAAGGTAGATTTCATTTTGTCGTTCTTTTTGGGTCAATAAAAGGGCGTTTTGTAGGTGGAATACCTTTTTTTCCTTGAAATGTACAATGGGGCCAAATCACTAAAAAAGGGAATGCTTACGTATGTGGGGAGCATTTGTGAGCAGCACCGAAATTGATTGGGGAGTAGAAGCGACTGTGCACTAGGTAATAGTTTTGAAAAATGAGCTTGTTAAGCGAGAGTTGTAAACCAAGAGAAAAACTTAAAGTTTTAACATACCATTAAATTATGAAGAGAATTATAAAAGATTTTAAACTAGAAGAAAATGAAAAAGGTGGGATTTCAGTAAATTAAAACAAATTTAGAGGATATGATGAAACATTATTGTTGAGAATAGGACGATCACGTGCTATTTATAACGACTCCTTGATTAAAAGATCAAAAGAGTTGGATGCTCGACTAATAACCTTGAAGCAATCTGATGTAATTGAATGATTGCTATTTGAGACATGTTTGTGAATAGCAGATAAGCTATCACCCTGAATTGGCTTTCCTGTAGCAAATGAGATGCCAATATGTTCTGCAATTCTACTCCCAAAATGTCGGCGAGTTTCGCCAATGTAACTAGCCATACAGCTAGAACACGTATACTTATATACTAAATTTGAGAGTAGCTTAGCAGGTACAGCATCCTTGTTCTTGAAAATCCGGCTTATACACATGACAGGTTTGTAAACAAAAAATTGGGAGTGGTGCAAGATTTTTCAAAAGTCAAAAAATGGTCCTAAAAATGGTAGTATGGCGAAAAAACACACTAAAAAATTCAAAAATGAAATTATGTGGTGTAATTAGATTCCTGGGTGTATTCGGCCTTCTGGGGGGGGGTGCATATCCCCAAGTTTATAACCTCGTTTGGACCCAAAAACCCTCTGAATTGAATTTGTAACTTTTTTGGTGATGTATTCCCACCAGAACCCCAGGATTTGGTCATGCTAATACACGTTGAGCACTCATCCTCAGTAAGTAGAATAGTCTGCATCAACCAAATACTTTTGCTGTGGAAAATTTTGTACTAAATGCTCAGTTAATTTCAGAAGGAATAAAGACGTGCGCAGGTACTTCTGAAAATTCTAACATCTAAGACTTCATAGCATTGTACATGTGTGTATGCAACGGCGTATTTAGAGGGGGCGACGGTGGCCGACGGGCACGCGCAACAATTTTTTAAATTTTCCGGAACAGTGTTGCTTTATGACATACCTACTGACTTTCTTAGCGCCCGGAAAACCTTACTTTTACATCGAAAAGTAGTTTTTGTACGAATCTATGCTTTGGTTGTTCTAATAATGTATCGAGTAAAAACAGCATTTTGAACAGCTATCCATAGTCTGTTTCACGTAAGCTTGCGCCTTTCATTTAAGAATTTTTAGATGTTGTAAACCAGTTCTCGACAAGACGTCCCCCATAGGTGAGCAGCACCAAAATTCTGGGGGTGAAACAATTTGCAAAGGTAAAAAAATAGTATTAAAAGTGGTTGTATGGTGAAAAAAACACCATTTTTCGATGTTTCTCATGGAGCACTATCCAATGGGGGTATTTCAACTTCTGAGGGGGAGGGCGTGCATACCCCCAAACCCTCCCCCACGCCCATGTGTGGTCTTCACCCCACCCACACAATAAAACTTTCCATCCCACGACAAAACGTCTTTAATGAAACATCCCCATGACTCAACGTCCCCATATTAATATAATCAGTGCGATTAACGAATAAAAATCGTAATAAATCAAAATGAAAGAAACACGATGTAATTGAAACAGCATTTGTCGAATTTCAGGCATTTGGGCTTATTTTGTCAGTAAAGTACATATATGTATATGTACATAGTACAGAACCAGCTGCATGCAACAAATCCAAAGCAAGAAAGAAGCGAAATATGTAGGTACATAATACTGAAATCAAGGCACTGATTGCATGAATAAGATGCACATGAACGATGAAATGTCGTGAAATTCCATTGTGCGTAAGTTGACGAGGCATGATAAACACGCGACGCGAAGCTTTTATTCCCATTAGCATACTCGCCCGGTCCGCCTCCCTAAACACGGCTACTACATATGTACCTAATACATACTCAAACAAATGTATGCGTACATACACTACATACATTCCCTGGTACGTCCGCCGACGACGCTGCTACTATTACACATGTACGTACTAGATACCTGAGGTTTTTGAAAGTTTAAAACGACTACAAAAGTGTTTTTAAACTAATACAACAAATATGATATTCTACAGTATGTTGAGTCATGTAGAGATGTATGTATGCTCGTGTTGATCTGCATTACTGCATCAAAAGTTTAAACCGCTTTTGTAGTCTGTTTCTTGTTGGAAAAATGCAGAAGAAAACCGCAAAGTTAAATGAAACAGACTATACATAGGTACATATTTCTAATTTTATCCTTCATATGTATGAGCATTGAGAGCAGCAATAGCAAAGAAAGTTGGTTGATACCTGTACTCACTCGTACTATGCAGCAGGTTCCTACTATACTTTTGTTCCATATCTAACACGTTCACAAAGTTATGTACATACGTACATTATACATATACATACATGCATAGGTAGGTACATGAAATAGGTTCTACAAATATTTGTATGCCTTTTGTCAGCTCGCTTAGTTTCATCAAGATGAGCCTCCAAGTCGTGACAAATAGTTATCGTTCTCATTTCCACCTCCTTGCTGTAATCTTTTCAACCCCGGCTCGGTGCATGAAATCGCTCGACAATAGAACACCCTTATTACTGTAGCGCCCCACTTCATCCTTTCTCAACGGCCGGCAATTGAATTCATCGAACACTGAAGAAATCGGTCGTTTTTTCACAGCAAAATACAGAATTAATCTCATGCCATAAAAAATATTATTAATGTAAGTCATATATAATATAAAAAACTTTATTACTGTAAGGCCTGCAAAAATAGACATAGTGAACATAAGATTACTGTAGTCTTACTGTAGGTCATATATAATATAAAAAACTTTATTACTGTAAGGCCTGCAAAAATAGATCTAGTGAACATAAGATTACTGTAGTCTTACTGTAAGTCATATATAATATAAAAAACTTTATTACTGTAAGGCCTGCAAAAAATAGACCTAATGAACATAAGATTACTGTTGTCTTTTTTAACCCCAGCTTGGCGCATGAAATCGCTCGACAATAGAACACCCTTATTACTGTAGCGCCCGACTTAGTAGTTGCTTAACGGCCAGTGATTGATTTCGCCGAACAGTGAAGAAATCGAAACATCCTTCATCATGCACAACTATTTAGCGTACTGTAAAAAATATTATTACTGTAAGACATATACATACATGCAGTTTATTTTTTAGCTTACTGTTGATCGCTTTATATTGTTTTTATCTTTGTAACATTTAATGCGTTTTAATTCAGTTTAAAAATGTCACTAATGGAATCTGCGTATTTGTAAATATCAAGAAATGAGAGACGCAGGTACTATCGTACGCTAAATTGAAATACCTATACAATTACTGTAGGTGCTAAACGTGTACACACACAAAAGGTGGGTGTGCACCAGGCACAGGAATACCTACACATGCAATCAGGCCCGTATCCAGGGGGATAGGGGGCACGTGCCCCCCCCGAAATTAAATCTGAAGATAATTTTTTCCTTTACTCCCCCTTTGGTATTTTGGTAAAAATTGCAAAAACTTTTCGGCGCTTCGCGCCGAACTCATGTTATTAAGCTAATAATGAAGGTTAGTGTTTTGTGTTTATATGATATTTTGTTCACGAAAGTTAAAATAGCTCCGTTGCGCACCTCCTACTTCATTTCACATTGCTCTTTCTTTTAAGATTGCTTGCTGCCGTAAACTGACAGCTCACATAAAACGCAATCGTCGATTTACAATGGTTGAAATTTGTTAAGTGAAAACCACAAGGTTCAGCAGACTGTATGTGTGTGTGTGTGTGTGTGTGCATGGTCAAGCTCGCTCAGTCATACTGCATAATATGAACTGAAAAAGAGGTGTATTATGCAAAGCATTACTTTCACTCATCTCATCCTACTTCTAACAACGAATGCTGCTTGTTTAATTTTAGTGACAAACTAATGACATCGTCTTTTATCTGAAAATTTACCTTTTTTCAGACAAATGTACATAGCTTAGCTAGTCATTTATAATGAGTAAAATTACGCCCGTGAAATAAGCAGCGATGTTGTTATCAATGCATTTAGTGAATCTGGAAAGCGTCGTATTGCCTTACGTTGATTTGCTTATCACATTTTAATAAACTTTTTCACTGTTTTTATTATTTTTACTTTTAGTAGAATGGATAGGATTCACTTTTTGTCATGACTAACAAATTAATTAAAAACTACTTATTAACAAAATTCCAATGGAGAAATCCTAGCTTAGTACTTCTACAGAATAGTGATTTTTATGACGTTATCAAGACATATTAACGCTTGTATCTCCGCCCAAGTGGGAGCAATACCGTCCTAAGCGGGAGCGAAATCGACCTAGGCGGGAGTAATACCACCAACATAAACCTACAAAATTACGAAGTTTGAAAAAATCAATAACCATAAATCACTACTCTGTAGAAGTGCCCCTGGATGTAGTCAACATTCTCATCATTTATGTTGCCATTTCTTGAAAGAATTTGCGAAATTCATCCTTTGGTCCCCCCTTATGTTTTTTAAAAATTTTGGTAGTGTGTGCCCCCCCCCCCGAAACAAAATCCTGGATACGGGCCTGCATGCAATAGTGGTGTTTGATGCACTTTTTGTACAAAAATTTCGCACTCTACAAAAAATATCACGATCAGTATACGTTATTTCTGTTGAAACTTTAATTTCCTTCCGTCAATACAGCATTTGGTTTGGGTATTTTGCACTAGTGATCGACCGGGGCACCGGCCCCGGCCCCGGCCCCGGCTATCCCCGGCCATTTTTGAGCATCCCCGGCCCCGGCCGGGCAAGGTCAAAAATGGCCGGGAGCCGGGGAAAATTTAGTGTAATTTGTATTTTGTACAGGCTGTGATACTGGTACTTATTTATCAATGAGCAAGTGTTAATTTTGAGAACTGTACTGATTAGACCATATGTATACTTACTTAGTCCTTGTTATAACTTTGCAACTGTGTATAAATAAGGTTTTACTGAATAAATGTTCAGGAAAATCTGCATGTTTTCGATTCCTCCACTTAACTTATTCGAACTAAATGCTACTTTAAACTCATTCATTCATGGCTATGGCTAAAAGATTTAGAGTTGACAAATGCGTTCTATTTCTAGTTGGAAATCGTACGTTTTCAACAAATTATTTTTACAAAAAACACTTTTACATTCAATTGAATGAGAACCGCGTGCTCTAAAATGCGTTTCTTGTGTAATAGTTATAAGGACGGTGGTTAATTGTAGGCGCATGTAAACTATGCTGCAGAATTGCGTCCGATCCAACAAACTAAATATATCTCAAATAGTTTCCTAAGGTCCAGAGTTGAGGGAGGGGTGAAATCCCAAATTGGAGGACCAGAAAATTAAGTGGTGGACTATTATTAGCCGACTCTATTTTGTTGTACCCGCTTCTTGGGCTTGTACAAAGATCTCGAGAAAAGGTGCGTTTCATGAGCCAGCGAATTCTTGCAGCTGATTTATGGAGTATAGACATAGAGGTTTGTTAGAACATATACGTTTTTGTATACTTGACATCAGCCAAGTGGCAGCCGCGGAAAGAAAACCGGAACGTTCAAGCTGCAAAGCTGATACCCAAAAGTCCTTGTACATTTTGTACACACAAATTTTTGGCTACTATAATATGGTACAGTGGCGATTTTTGTGTGGTAAAACAGGGTCTTTTGACTTTTGATTGTATATTTTAGCTAATTTCTGGGCTTCTAACGCAAAAAATTACTAAAAGTGTCTTAAAATGGCGCGAAGCGCCTAAAAATCTGACATTTTTCCATGCTAAATACGAATTTTGCCATTTTAAACATATATAGGACAGACAATTTTTCACATCATTTCACACCTTTTTACAGTTTTTATCTTCCCAAAAACCTTTGTATATGTACAAAGATAGTTCTGTAAAGTCTTTTACATCAGGAAAAATCTTTGGCAAATACAAAAAAAAACACTGTTTTGTACATGCAAATTTTTGTATACTTTAATATGGTATATACAGTAACGATTTAAGTCTGGTAAAACATACTTTTTCGACCTGTAGCAGTGTATTTGGCTAATTTTTGGGTTTCTGAATATTTGACATTTTACCATTTTTCCATTCTAAGCGCAGTGTTGCTTATTACAAGATTTAATTCGCATATTACAATTTTTGTAATATTTCTGATTTTGTAGTACAAATTGTTTTAGCTTTCTCAGTCGAGTTTTATGTGTGAAATCCATCAGAAGCTCATAAAAAGTTCGGCACTTCGCGTCGAACTAATATTATCAACTAAATTTAGGCTGAATTATCACATTTAGAAGCACGGTCTTTTTGTATTCGGCGAAGATTTTTGCTGATGTACAAAGACATTTCAGGACCGTCTTTGTACATGTATAAAGATTTTTGAAGAACAAAAACTCTACAAAGGTGTAGAATTCCATATTGTAAATTCTACCATTTTAAAGATTTTCAGGGGGTAAGCGGCTGCAAAAATGGAGCCGCTTACCCCCCTTCTCCTGAAAATGGCCGAGAAATATACATGTGACAGGGGGTTTGGGCCATCCCCCATCCACGTTTTGAAGCCCTGAACTTCCTTGAAATTCAGAAAATATTTGACCGCCCTTCCCAATTTTTTGGCGAAAATCTGCGCTTTTTTGGCTATTTTTATGTGTTTTTACCATTTTTGATCTAGTCGCTAACCCCCTCCATCTAAACATGGCGAGGGACCCCTACCCTAGATTTCCAGCCGTTACATGTATACTGAGGGACCCTCATAAAATTTTAAGCGATTACATGCATGTTTTATAGTGATAGTTTATCTGTTCACTCTAGCTCACATTCTAAAATCATGTATCACTTCGTGAAATTCTAATAGTTAGGTACACTTTTGCCATACTAAAAATTAAGTTCAGAAAATTCAAAAGGTTTTCACCAAAAATCGTGTGACAGTGACTTGTGTCTTGGACCCTGAGGGGGGTCCCTCCCACACCTGGGCGTGGGGTTTGGGGGGTATGCACCCCCAGAAACCAAAATACCCCCCAGAAATCAAAATACCCCCCCCAGAATTCAATTTTTGAAAATTTTTTTCGTTTTTTTCGCAATTTTTTGATGCCAATGGATAGTGCTTGATGAGAAACGTCGAAAAATGGTGTTTTTATTTCCATACCACCATTTTTAAGGCCATTTTTTCGACCTTCAAAAAAATCTTGCACCCCCTGCAGAATTTTCTTGCTGCCCACGTATGGTCCCTCCCCTTATGGGAATGTGTGATGTCTCATTCATTACATCCAATACCTATTGCATCCAATCGCTACAGCAGCAGTAGCAGTAGCGAAGATTCAAATGATATAGAGTGTGCTAATAGCAGCGACATAGACTTTATTGATGATTCAGACAATAAAACTGTGGACTATATTTGTTTATTGTGACATAAATAGTAATAAAACTTGATATGAAAAGAAGCATCTAACTTTGCGCTTGCCATTTGCTTGAATGGAGCAGTCGCTCATTATTTCTTTTTCTATGCCCACACCCCAAGTATGTGTCATGCAATAATATTTTCCTTGTCTGACCCCGGCCAGCCCCGGCCCTGGCCAAAAAAATCGCCCTGGTCGATCACTATTTTGTACTTTACCGGAATTTTTTATTTTTCGTTAAAATAACTTTTTCTGGCATTTTAAAGATTGGTGACTCCAAAAAACCAATTATTTTGCGCGGAAACTAATATTTTTTTTGTTTGAAATTTTAAAAAAACTTCAAAAAAAATTTTCATTTTTTCATGTTTTTTCGGTTTTACTTGATAAGATATAGGGAAATCTAAGTTTTTGCTTCTAATATACTTAGGCTTAGGCTAAGTATATCTGAAAAGGTGTTTTAAGCTGCTTAGGTCGAGGTCGCTCCCGCTCAGGTCAATGTATAGATGCTTAGGTCGATGTATAGATGCTAAGGTCGATGTATAGATGCTTATATCAACGTAAGAATGTTTATTAAATACAAAAGATTTCCATATTTTGTGTTAAAAATTTTCATGATACAGTTTTTTCCGCGCGAAATGATTGATCGTTTTGGAATCGGCGACCTTTAAAATGGCAGAAAAAGTTGTTTTCAGAAAAAAACAAAACATTCCGGTAAAGTGCTAAAATTCCCAGCATTTTAGCCAATTCTGAAGTCGCTTTTGATAATTAAAACTATAATTCATCAAATGGCGCGAAGCGCCAGAAAATTTTGATGTTTTAGCTCTCTAAAACGCATTTTTGCATTACAAAAACTAACCAAATCCGTGCATAAGGTAAGGATTTTCAATCGTAGTGAAGTCCTAGGACCAGATTGTCGATAAAAATGCTGCAATTGGCGCGGCGCGGCTTAAACATTACTAACAAGTAAGAATTAAATCAATCCGGCGCGAATCGCCGAAAATTTTTTGCAGTTTTACCTCTCTAAAACGCATTTTTAACATTACAAAAATTTTCCACATATGCCAACCAAGCCCAAAATTTTTTCCATTTCCTAAAATTTTGGTTGAGAAATAGACCAAAAAGTGGAAAAACGGTGCTCATGATTGCTAAATTAGCTGTTCTTCCCCAATTTTCGGAGTTTTTTGAGGCTGTTAAGGTTTTTTGGGTTTTTTAGGAATTTTTCGAGAACATAATGAATGACCTTCGTATTTTCTGTCAAAAATACTATTTTACTGGGTTTTCGGCAATGCTGAATCCAAGAAAGGTGGTATTATCGCTCGGAATGCGGTTTTTTTCAGCATGTTTTGAAAAATTCCTTTTTCAAATTTCAATTTCTAACGACAGCAATTGCTTGCGGAATCAGATTGATGCCAGACATGGGCTAAGCCGAGCGAAGCGAGTGGAGCAATTTTTGCTCCAGTTATCTCAAGCTTAGCCCACGTGCTGGCTTCAATCAATCAATCATCAATCAATCATCAATCAAACATCAATCATCATCAATCATCAATCAATCATCAATCAATCAATCATCAATCAATCAAAAAAATTCCCATCAATGCTCATTTAATAATTCTTTGCATTAATGTATTGGTATTAGTTGTAACATGTCTTGTCCATGTAATCCAGCCAATAAACTATTATATTCTATTCTAACTAAGCCTAAGCCTAAGAAATTGGTAAACCCGCTCAGTCACAGTCCCCCGATGCTTCGGAGACTAATCAGTGATCAGACCGAGGGTACTTTTTGGACCCTCGGCCTCGGTGGAGGCCGAGGCGACTTAAAATCCTTGCCTCGGCCGAGGCCGAGGCCGAGGCCGAGGGTAATGCCGATAGTCAAGCTTATATACCTATACCCATAAATAGTACTCTTAGAATATTTTGTATGTACATGAGCTAGAGAATAATCGTAATATTTAACACTTTATCGAAGTAAAACAAATGTTTATTGGTGTTAGCCAGAATATTTATTTCAATCTGATGAAGCAGATGATTCATCATCGAAATCTAGATCATCTGAATCAAAGTTAGCCTCATCTATTTCGCCTACTTTGAGATTGTGCTTTACAAAAAAGACTTTTTAAACGTTTTATGGTAGCATACGAATGCGAGAATTACTGTACTTTCTGATCCATCCAGTAGCGGAGGGGGCGGTATACAAACTTTTCCAGAAAAGTCAAAAACAGGTCCAAAATTTTGCCCTTAACATGCGAAATATCATTTTTCGGTGTTTTACATTGTATACTTTTACATAAAATCACTTTTGAAGTCATATTTTTCTTAAAATTTTTAGAATTTTCGACAATTTGAGCGAAAAACTCCTTAAATTTCTAAGACTTTAACAAAAATCTGGCGCGAAGCGCCGAAAAATTTGCTAAATTAAGGCGGATAGACGTCTAGAAGCATGATTTACCGCTTGATTTCCTGTATTTATTGCATTTGATGCAAAACATTGAAATTTTTTATTGAAAATAGAAGAAAACTATGCAAAAATACATAGCTGTTTTTGCTGTTAAAATTGTTTTGAAACCTGAATGAACAGAAAAGGGCTTTCAGGGCCAGGTTTCACCTTAAAGCTACTAGTTGCGAGTTACGGGTGACGGTTTCACGAGTACGGGCTACAAGTGCTACAAATTTCCGTTTCACCAAAAACTGAGATTCACGAGCCACAGGCTACGAGTTACGAGTTCTACGAGTACTTTTTACGAGTGTTTTTCACGAATAACGGCTGGGCGGTTTCACCAGATATTACGATCGAATGTTACGAGTGAAAAGATTCGTAAATTTTGTAATATTGTCACGGATCAAAAGAGGTGCATAGGACTCGTAAAGAAGTGGCAGACTAGTGCGTTTAATAGTTTTCTGATTTGTTTTTTCTCAATTTGTTTCAGTTTCGTGCACACACCTACATAATACATATACTGGCAGCAAATGTAAAGGGTAAGAAGATTAGCATAAAAAATAATATATTTTTCAAAAAATGTTTTAGAGAAATCCCATGAAATTCGATTCTTAAGCTGCATTCTTGAGTAGTTATTCGAAATTTTATTTCTTTAGCCCTTGTTAGTAATGTTCGCAGCTTTTTTATGAAAAATATTACAATCACTTAGACATTTTTTATGAATTACGGAAATCAGACATTTTTGATTAGATTTCTGAAAATTAGAATTTCCATCGCACTTCCTTCGGAAAAGAGCCAACTGCATATTTTATGTACGAATTAATGACAACTAAGAATGATTTGTTAAATTTGAAAATTGAAATAATACGCTTTGATATACTTTTAGCTTCATAACGTCTCTGAATCTGATTTAATTGATTTCGTTTATAAATTTTAATAGTAATAATAATAATAATAATAATAATAATAAAAATAATAATAATTATTATTTTTATTAATATTATGATTATTATTAGTATTAGTTTAATAATAATAATAATTATTATTATTAGTATTAGTAATATTCTTATTATTATTATTATTATTATTATTATTATTATTATTATTATTATTATAATTATTATTATTATTGTTATTATTGTCATTATTATTATTACTAATATTATTATTTTCATTTTTATTTAAAGTTATAAATTTTCTGATAAGCTTATTAATTCTTGTTGACTAAATCCCAAACATTTCTTAACACTTTCTATGTTTTTCTATCGAGTGGCATAAAATCTGCAATTAATTACATAATTATGCTGTTTAAAAAAAGAGACAATGACTAACAAAAAATGTCATACGCAACAGAAAAGATATACATTTTATTAGGAGTACTCGTAAAAAGGTCCAAAAAGTACTCGTGAAAAATGAGTTTTTATGAGTCCTACGGAAACCCTGGTGAAACCCTCGTAATACGAACTGTTAACCCGTTGCTCGTTACTCGTATTCGTAATTCATAACTCGTGGAAAGATGGTGGAACCCGATTTTCCCGCAAAATGGAACTCGTTGGACTCTTAGGAGTCGTAAACCCATGATGAAACTGGGCCCTGGTCGCCAAGAAAGTAAATAAATGTCATTAATAGGTATCATCCGGCGCGTAGTGCCGGAAAAATTTGAGAAATTATGGTCATTGACGGCTAAAAATCATTGCGAATTGCATATCCATTTGTTATCTCGCCAAATATTCTGGCCAATGGGGAGTGGCCGCCCCCCTTAAATCCGCCTCTGCATGTAGTGACTGTACTTTCCGATCCATGTAGCGCATACGTGGGCAGCAAGAAAATTCTGGAGGGGGGTGCAAGATTTTTTTGAAGGTCAAAAAATGGCCTTAAAAATGGTGGTATGGCGATAAAAACACCATTTTTCGACGTTTCTCATCAAGCACTATCCATTGGCATCAAAAAATTGCGAAAAAAACGAAAAATTTCCAATAATTGAATTCTGGGTGGGGTATTTTGATTTCTGGGGGGGGGCATAGGTGGACAAAGGCCGGTCTTCCAGATGATACTGGCTGCCAAAAATTATGGTTGGTTGCCGGTTCGAAAAAGGGTTGTTTTGGAGTATGTCACTTCATAACTTTTTTGAAACGTTCTGCAAGTCTGCATGCATCATTTGCGCTTGTTTTATTCGCCCCAATTTACTCACATTTAGTATCATCAGTCAATACACTAATTGTTTACAACTATAGTTTTTAGAGTTTGCATTGTGTTCACTTCTGGAAAATTCGTCTAGGCCTTTTTGTCATTCTCAGCTCAATTACGCAGATTTTTCAAGGACATGACAACTATCGCAACAAAATTGGCCTTATGGAAAATTTGTACCTTTTCCTTTTAGTCCAATTAAGCAGCCTCTTTATAAATAAACAATGTAATGATTAAGCATATCTGCCAAATAGTGCGGGAAAATTTTGGTCTTCTTATTTTTTAAAACATCAATAAATATTACATCTGGCACGAAGCGCCAAAGAATCTTGACCTTCTATCCTTTTCAGCTCAATATGATGGCTTTTCGAAGATACGAGTATAAAACTCATTTTGCAGCCCTAATCATCCTCAAACTTCGCTTAGGTATTTAAATGCTTTTTTCATGCGAAACAGGAAATAAAAATATTAAATCCAGCAGAAATATTGATAATTTCACATTCAGCTCAATTTTAGGAATTTATAAAAACAGACGTATGAATAAATTAGTAAATTCGGCACCATTAATGGAATATTATGGCATTTCCATATCTTCGACTTCATTTTGAGGCATTCAGAGTTGATAAGGAAAAGGTTAAATTCCGGTAGATTTTTGTCCTCGGAACTTTTACAGCAGCTGTAAAACTTTAACCCAGTACAAAAATATATTCGACTAAACAGCCCGGTATCCAGGATCCAAAGTGGATCGCAAACTTTGACGTCAGATATATCGAGAACCATTAGGAGATTGGCGGAAATAAACGCATTTTTGAGCATTTCTGAAACAGCTCTAAACAATGGCGAAGGAAAATTTTTAAAATATTCCTTCTCTTTTAAACTCAATTTTGCAGCCTTATAAGACAAATAGTGCAGAAACGTGCACATTATAAGACTATGGCGCGAAGCGCCGAAAATTTTTGACGTCTTTCCCTTAAGCTGAATTTTGAAGCTTTCTGAATTTAGACAGTGCTTAAATAATATATGGCGCGAAGCGCCAGAATATTTCTATATTTTTATTCTTTTAGGCTCAAATTTGCATGTTTCTCGATATAAATAATCGAGTATCATGCCTGGCGTGTAGCGCCGAAAATTTTTGAGATTTCTACACTTTTACCTAAATTTTGCAACTTTCTAAACAGCAATGCAATAATTATAGTTTGCACGAAGCGCCGGAAGTTTTCGATTTGTTCATCTTTTCAAGCACAATTGTGCAGCTTTCTGAATGTATGGAATTGAAATTATATTTGGCGCGAAGCACTGGAAATTTTCGATACATTTACTCTCTTATGCTCACTTTTGCAGGTTTCCGTACATATATAAGCAATGCAGCAATTGTATTTGGCGCAAAGCGTCGAGAAATTTGTGCGTTTTTATGCTGTTAAGCTCAATTTGGCACCTTTCTGAAGATAAGAAATGCAAGAAATATGTGCATCCAATGTTTGACTTCAGCCTTAAATGCCAAGCCCCAGTAGCGGGTCTTATGCCCTGACGCCATCGCCGATTGACATACCTTTATTCAGTGTTTTTTATACAAGGTCCCTTCGTACAAATGCGAAGACGGTCCCCAAAGTTTTTCAATTTATAGGTTTCTAAAGATGAAAAATACAGAAGAGCTAAAAAATTTTGATATTTTTATTTTCAAGCAGATTTTGCGGCCTTTTTATTGACAAATAATTTAGAAAATTCGAAAAATTTTATTATTTCTACAGTCCTTAACACAATTTCGAAGTTTTGTGAACTGATAAAACAAAAAATTGCCAAATTTGTGCAAAACAATTTTGACATATTTATCATACGTTCAGGTCAAGTTTAGTCATCCAATAAATAAACAGTGCAGACAACTTTTATAACAAAGGCCTGAATCTTTTGGCTGATTCAAACTTTTAAACTCAATGTTGGAGGTTTATAGAGAGAAAAAACACAGTAATCGACGCTGAGGTGCCGGAAAACATTGATGTTTTTGTATTCGCTCTATCAATGTTTACAGCTATAAATGCATACCGAACAGACAAAATTTCGGAAATTTCTTGAAATTCTGACAGTTCTACTGATTTTGTCGTACCAGAAATCTTTGTCTTTTACAAAGACGGTCCTAAAAAGTCCTAATAGATCGGAAAAAATCTTTGCCGAATACAAAACTAGGCCTTTTGCCCAAGATGTCTTTGTTGTAAATTGAACAAAAATTGCTCGAAAATTTTTAGCCGGTTGGTTGGTTGGTTGGTTGGTTAGTTGGTTGGTTGTTGATTGTTTGGTTGGTTGGTTGGTTAATTAATTGGTTGGTTGGTTGGCTGTTTAGGTTGCTATTGGTTGACTGGTTGGTTGGTTGGCTGATTAGCTAGTTAGTTAGTTAGTGAGTTAATTAGTTAGTTTGTTGGTTGGCTAGTTGGTTGGTTGGTCAGTTGGTTGGTTGGTTGGTTGGTTGTTGGCTAGCTGGTTAGTTGGTTGGTTGATTGGCTGGTTAGTTGGTTGGTTGATTGGCTGGTTAGTTGGTTGGTTGACTGTTTGTTTGTTTGTTTGCTTTGTTGGTTGGTTGGTAAGTTGGTTGGTTGGTTGGTTAGCTGGTTAGTTGGTTGGTTGGTTGGTTGGTTGGTTAGTTGGTTGGTTGGTTGTTTGTTTTGTTGGTTGGTTGGTAAGTTGGTTGGTTGATTGGTTGATTAGTTAGTTAGTTAGTAGGTTGGTTAGTTGTTTAGTTGGTTAGTTGGTTAGTTGGTTGGTTGGTTGACTGGTTGGTTGGTTGGTTGGCTGGTTGGTTGTTTGGTTGGTTAGTTGATTGTTTGGTTGGTTGGTTGGTTGATAAGTTGGTTGATTGGCTGGCAGGTTGGTTAGTTAGTTTTTAGTTGAGTGGTTGGTTGGTTGGCTGGCTGGCTGGTTGGTTGGTCGCTTGGCTGGTTAGTTGGTTGCTTGGTTGGTTGGCTGGCTGGTTGGTTGGTTGGTTGGTTGATTGTTTAGTTGTTTGGTTGGTTGGTAAATTGGTTGATCGGTTGGTTACTTAGTTTGTTCTTTAGTTAGTTAGTTAGTTACTTATGTAATTAGTTACTTATAGTTAGTTGATTGGTTGGTTGGTTAGTTGGTTGTTTGGTTGGTTGGTTGATAAGTTGGTTGATTGGTTGGCTGGTTGGTTAGTTAGTTAATTAGTTAGTTGGTTGATTGGTTGGTTGGCTGACTGGTTGGTTGGTTGGTTGTTTAGTTGGACTACTGATTGGGCTCTATGTCTAAATAATCCATTCACATGTTTTAGTAATCCTACATTGGTTTTGCAGCGTGTATCTTCATTTTTTTACAAAACAATTCAGGTGACACCCGCCATTTTCCCAGGTGATACCAGTGGCCGTCAGGTGATACCGGGTTGAACCAGGTTGAACCCATTGTCCAGGTGTGGGGGGTATTTTGGTTTCTGGGGGTGCATACCCCCAAACCCCCCGCCCACGCCCAGGTGTGATGTAGCGAAAAGACGCTTTTGGTTGTACAAATTATCATTCTGAAATTCAACGCGAAGCGCAAAAGTCTTTCGCGATTATTCTCACATTTCATTTTGAAAGGGGTACTTTCCCCCTATCCCCCTGTATACGAGCCTGAGCTCTACGCTAGGGTTAAAATAGGAACTATACGCTATGCAGGAAGGTCGGTAGGATACTTAATCAGTGATACTGACACACAAAACCTCTAAAATAAAAATAATTCATGACAATGCGGTGAAAGAATAGAAAAGCTGTGGTGAATGAATGACAGACAAATGTTCAGAAACTCCTTTTTGTAAAGCATAATCTCAAAGCAGTTGGTTATAATAGTGTGACTTTAAAGAATCTGATAAACGATGACGACGACGATGATGCGATAGCACAACAAGGCAAAATGGATGAGGCTAACTCTGATTCAGATGATCTAGATTTTGATGATGAATTATCTGCTTCATCAGATTAAAATCAGAATTCTGGCTAACAACAATAAACATATAAACATTTATTTTAGTTAGATAAAGTGTTTAATATTATGATTATATCTCTGCACTGTACTTTCCGATTCATGTAGCGAGCATGAGAAATAAAACTTAGTCATCATATGAATATCAATTGGCACTTTGCTGCATGTAACTTGGTGTAACTGGGTACGCGCCTAAAACCATAAGAAAAGCCAATAGGTAAGAAACAGCCTGTGTACTGCAGATGCATTCTAAATAGTTAATATTTAACGGATATATTAAACTTATTCAAATTTGATTTTAACCCTTGGCGCCTCAGCATTCTTCAGCTTCGCCCTCGGTGCCGAGGCCGAGGCTCCAAAAAACGCCGAGGCTTGCTGAGGCCTCGGCCTCGGTCCGATCATTGAGACTAATCCGAAACATTCCCAAAGGCTTCAATAATGCCAACCGCCACCTAATTCTTTCAGATTTGAATTCCTTGACCCTTAATTAGATTGAATCAACCAGGCAAAGCTAATTTCTAGAATGTCACTACGTTCTCAATATTAGCCGTGTTTTTTAATTGTAGGCTTTTCTGTGGTTTGTCTAGAAAGAACTGAGGTTTCTGGGGTTTTCAAATTATATGATTTGACACATTATTCCATCAAAAACTCAAAAATTTCTCAGCGCTTTGCGCCGAATTTAATTGAACTATTTTATATGAACTCTTGTGTGCACAATTTAAGCATTATAGAGTTATACTAATACTATACTAATACTTTATTCGGAAAAAACAAGGATAAAACAAAGTCCCAAGGAAAATAGCATAAGGTAAAATGTGAAATGTCCTGGACACACAGACAAATAAATTGCACTCACATGTGCCCCATCAAAAAATCTCCGAAATCAACCTTTTTCAAATTTCTCTTATGTAAGTAAGTAAGTAAGTAAGTTTATTTATCACATAAAGCGAAAGCAGCCAAAACAAGTAGATATAAAACAGCTTGAAATGGCGGACGCAAATAAAATGAAGCAGAAATATAAACACAAAAAATAAAGAGTTAAAAATTATGCTGATCGCAAAATGTAACAGGGGAGAAGGGCATTATTTATGCCGTGTGAATCAGCCCCTAACAGTGAGACTTAAATTTAAAGTTTTCTGCAAGTAGTTTCTCAAATTGAGTTAGGTTCTTTGCTTGTTTGACAATGGGTGGTAACTTGTTCCACAAAAATGATGCACGATTTCCAAACCAAAATTTTCTGACATCAGTACGAGAATAGTTAACGTATAAATTATTTGACTGATTGAAACAATTAAGACTTTTGGAAAATATTTCGTCAAAATTTCGAGTGTGCAGACAGTTCATGAATTTATAGGTTTCAATTAAGTCAATTTTGAAACGTCTGGCTTCAAGTGACTGCAGATTCAAAAAGTTTATCTTGTTGTAACATATCCTTTTAGTGAAATGTTTTTGAACTTTCTCTATTAAATTAATATCTTGAATAAAATGAGGAGACCAAATTACAGAACAATATTCGACTTTGGTCGAAGGTAAGTCGTAAAAGCTTTAACTTTGAGTCTTTAGTCTCAACATTTGGAGAATTTCGAATATATTGTGGAAAATCGTTCCAAATTCTAGCTGATCTAGTAGAAAAACAATACTTTTTACAATCAAGTTGGACAAATTATTGCTGACTGACGCCAACCTATGCTAGAGTGTACATTCAGCCTCTCAATAAGAAAAATTCTGCATGTTTCCTGTCAATGCATTGCTCACTGCACTGCACTGCACCGTTTTTTCCACATTTTTGTCTGTTTGTCAACCTAATTTTGAGAAATGGAAAAATTCTTTGGGCTTGGTTGACAGTTGTGGAAAATCTTTGTAATGCGAAAATGCGTTTTAAAGGGGCGAAGTCTCATAATTTCCTAGGCGCTCTATGCGGGACTCATTTAATTCATTACCTATGAAGTTGAAATAACAGATGGGAAAGCCTTTGATTGGAATAATTTAAAAAATTTTATTTTACAAGTTTCATTTCCGTCTGCTTTTTTCAATTTTTATATTAAAAACCTACTCGAATTCGCATAAAAACGCTATTATTTTGTCCAAATTTACGTAATCCTTCCCTCTCTAACTGACCCTAACAAAAAAAGAATGATAACCGGATGGATAGTTTGCATGACTTAATTATTATAATTACTAAAGTCCAAATTCTCACTCACTTTTATATGTTGATATCCGTGCTGATCCAGACAGTCGTACGCCTTCCAGCAGTCGCTGGATAAAATTTCGTATATCAATAGTTTCAAATGTTCGAAAAATGTGCCACGTCAAAACGAACCTTGATTAATAATCCAATATACAAAATGTGTATTACACAGCAGCATGGTAGAGCGTAAACAACGAATAAGCAATTCTAGCGTACAAAACAAACACCTATTACGCACATCACTCTTGATTAAGAAAAATTTGCATAGGAAGGCAATGTCGACTTCCATGTGAGCATAAGGTTACAAATCTGATGCCATACAGTACATAAAGAATTGATCAGTCAGAAGTGCTCCACAAATTACCTGCCTGTGATGATAAGCACACCTTTTATCCAATGCATTAGGAACGGAGTGTTCTATCTAGGCAACAGTAAATGCACCTATCTTCCATTTTTAGATAATACAGTCATGTAGACTTACATCGACCGATCACAGTGTATTCCATGCGATTTGCTTTGTGTCTCCTTTCTTAATAAGTACAGTACATAATGTTCGTTCAAGCTATGCATAGAAACCAATAAATGCATTGTGGATAGTTTCTTACGTACTTAATAAATGTCTATTCTATTATAGATTTAATCTATCTATTCTAGATTTAAGCCCTTTATTCGGAATAAATAACGCGAAACGTCCTTGACACAAAGGCAAACAGCTGATTGCGCTCACGTGTGCCTCATCCAAAAATTACCGAAATCAACCTTTTTCAAATTTCTCTTAAATGTCTCAGCATTTGGAGAATTCCGAATATATTGTGGGATATCATTCCAAATTCTAGCTGATCTAGTAGTGCAAAACAATACTTTTTAAAATCAAGTCGAAATTTACCTAGATAGATCTGATTTGCAAATGCATTCCTAGTTCGCAAATGACCATAAAACTGATAAAAATCTTCAGAAGGTCAAGAGATTATTATGAATATATTATATGTAACACTTATATCAGAATAAATTCTTCGGAGTTCAAGCTTCTCTAAATTTAAAGCTTTTAGCCTTTTATCATAAGAAAGTTCAGTATATCCAAATAACCTTTTAGTAAATTTCTGCTGTATATACCCGTTCTATCCTGTTGATATCAGAAGGCAAATGAAGGCTCCGTACAGTTGCGCATACTCCGCTATAGGTCGTATATAATTCTTAAAAGCAAGAACCAACATTTTTTGATTAGGTACGTGATTCAGAGCATTTAAAAATGAAAGCACTCATTTTCAAAGTTTTTGCTGATATATCAGTACAATGAAAACTGGAAGATAAGTTTGTTGTTAACAAAACACCTAGATCTCGAATCGAAGAACCTGCATCAGATAACAAAAAATTGTTAATGTGATATGTAATTTCATCCTCAATTTTTTACCTGTTTTTCATTTTCCGGCGATCTTCCATCTTGGCTATCGGATCTGGAATTTCAAAGAAAGACATCAAAATATCCACGATTTTAGCTGAATCTTTAGCAGAAGAACCATTTTCAGTGAAAAAATTCGAATATGACCGGAAAATTTCCCATTTTCCGTTTCCATTTTTCATTTCTCCGGATTGTACGCATTTTTTCCATTTTCTGGCGATTTTCGATCTTGGTCATGGATGCGGAATTTCAAATAAAGTCATCAAAATATCCATGACTCAAGCTTAATCTTTCGTAAAGGAACCGTTTTCAGTGAAAAAAAATCCGAAAATGGAAAATTTTCAATTGTCCATTTGCATTTTCCATTTTTTAACCTAATTTTTCCAATTTCCAGGCGATTTTTCATCTTGGCCACGCATATGGAATTTCAAATAGAGACATCTACATATCCACGATTTTAGCTTAATCTTTTATAGAAGAACCATCTTCAGTGAAAAAGTTCGAAATTGATAAATTTTCTATTTTCGGGGTTTTACACATTTTTCCCGTTTTCCAGCGATTTTCTATCTAGGCCATGGATACTAAATCACAAATAAAACCGTCAAAATATTCATGATTTTAGCTTAATCTTTAATAGAGGAACCATTTTCAGTGAAAAAATCCAAAATTAAAAAATTTTTAATTCTCCATTTTTCGGCTTTTGCCTATTTTTCCATTTTCCGGCATTCATTCATGTTTTGATGTTCCATTTTCTGACTTTTACTCACTTTCCCGTTTTCCATATTCCATTTTCCGGCTTTTAATCGTTTTTCCATTTCCATTTCCATTTTCTATTTCCGGCTTTTACCCATTTCCATTTTCCATTTTCATTTCCGTTTTTGGCTTTCACCCACGCCCTCCAAGGCAGCGCCTCAGAAAATTCTGCAAAATAAGCACTGTAATCTTGAATTTTAACATTAAAATTTTCAAAAAAACGTCCGAATCTTGTTTCTGAATTCAGCTGATAAATAGTCAAAATTGACTGACGCGAAGCGCAAAAATTTTCTAATATTTCCATGCCAGAATGACTAAAAAATTTATAAAACGCATAAGCTTAGGCGTAGCCAGGATTTTTGCCAGGGGGAATCCAAAAAAATTAATCTAAAAAAAGCACAAGAACGGGCAGGGGTCGTAAAACAACGTGTTGTTTTGGGCATTCCGCATCGTCCTGCACTATTTAAGCAATAAAAATTTTTCAAAAAATTCTTCCACGTTTTTGACGGAAAAAATAAACGCTCGAATCGCTATTTTTTGACTTTTCCTGCAATAAAATGATAGAAACTGCCAAAAGATCCACAAAGCGCCGACTTTTTTGATTTTCGTCGCAGGACAGCCTAATACAACCATATTGCTCAGTTCTTCGGGCAAGTGAAAATTTCCCCTGAGGGGTAATTCCCCTCACTCCCTCCCACTGGCTAAGCTAGTGCGCATGAGATGCGAATCTTTTGCTGACTCATTTTGTCATACAGTTTTTAAAAGCGCGATGTGCACAAAGCGCACGAATTTTCGGCTTATTTTCTAATTTTTCTTGATTATGATCTTCGAAAATAGGCAATCTCATGAAGACAAACGCTTTGTAGCTAGTTATCGTCGTTAACTTAAAGTAATAGCCAAATTAGAAGAAATCGGCGCGAAGCGCTGAATTTTAAGGGTTATTCTAAAAATTGTCGCAGAACAGCGTTACACAACTGCATATCTCCATTTCGAAGAATTCAAAATTTCCTTTATGGAGGGGGATTCCCCCATCCACTGGCTACGCAAATGGGTGGAAAAGTGTCCCTTCTGATAGTTCAAGTGGAATCGTTTTTTGGAAAAGTTTTATATTTAACTTTAATTTTAATTTTTAGTTTTTAACTTTAATTATTATTTTGAAATGCGGTGCCATATTTGTGGTCAAGATGTAAAATTGCCGGAAAATGGAAAAATGTGCCGAAAAAGAAAAATGGATAATTTTTCATTATCAGGTATTTTCTTTGAAAATAGTTTTATTCCGAATGTTTAGGCTATATTCTCTAGGAAATCTTGATGTACATATCTAGTTGAAATTTCGTAGGTACTTATGGTCATTTATGGCTATTATATATGGATATTATTTTTTGCGTGAAATTTACCAATTTAGGTTTTGATTAGTATATATCGACAAGCTGTTGTCGAATGCTTAAGTTTTGCATAAAATTTACTTTGATATATCAACGCCGATTTTCGAATAAAAATAAGCAAGTAGGTAGGTCATACATGGTCAAGGTAGAGGCGGCCAAAGGGGAGGGGTGAAATCCTGAAATGGACATGCAGTTTATTGTGGTCATTCATTGTTCTCTGTACATGGTCACTTTTACATGTACAAAGATATTCTCCAAAAATTTATGTTCATTCCGTGCATGTAAAGTTTAAGGTACTATATTATGGTATAGTAGCACGGTATATGCGGTAAGCTGGGTTACTTGTCCATTTTTAGTGAAGTTTAGCCAATTTATGTGTTTCTAGTGTTGAAAAATACAAAAATCCATTAATACGGCGCGAAGTGCCAAAAAATTTCAAAATTCTCACTGTTTTCCGGAAGAATTTTCGGTCTTTTTTCCGCAGTAAGTTCAAAAAATTGTCTTGCAACATCTTTTGTTTTCTCAAAAGCGCCTGACAGTACCTGATCTTTGAAACTCATATGTAGGGGTAATACTCCACTCTCACCCCCTGTGCCCATGTGTGAAGTATAGGTATGTATCTGCTTCTGACAAAAAATTAGCGATTTGATACCAGCTTCTGAGACACGCTTGTTTGTCGTGCAAGTGGCTGGAACAAAAATTTGATACCTCAATGTATTTATCTATCGGGTCTGCTCCTCCGATGGAAACTCAGCGTTAATCGCCTCTCGAATGTATTGTTGAATTCCATTCTGAAGAAATTCAGTTTTAACAAGATTCGATCATTCAGCTAATAACTTATTTGACTAACTATCCGACTGATCGATACATCAAGCTAATTGGTAATGGATCAAGCCCGTGAAGCCGCGCAAGCCGTAACCGAATTTTTTCAGGGCAATCCGTTCGGAACTCATATCGGAAAAATGATCGGTAGGTCGTTCAAAAAATGCAGTAAATGAAAATGTTTAAAAATATATAACAAAATAAAGTAAAAATACATTATGATCCCCTACCAGAACTTTTGAAAAGCATAAGCCCTCAAGCCATTTGTTTACCAAACCCTATTGCTCGAACTATGCAAACGCGCTAAACAAAGTGTACGGTATAATTTTATAGTACAACCTGCTGATTTTTGGAGCAGTATAGTGCGCAGTTCATTCTTCCAGACACTTTTCTTTCATTAAATCGGACATACTGAATGGTCTAAGACATCCCATTGTCTCTATTTTATTTTTCCATGCAAACGCAACCGCGGACATGTAATAAGAATAAATATGTACAGTGAATTAAGCGTCGATGTCGGCATGATTTTTCTAAATACTATTACCAGTTATAGTAGCTTTCAGGAAGGGGGTAAAAATGTCAAACATACTTATCTAAACAACGAATTAAACTCGCTGCTTTAGCGCCGTTTCCCGCTTAATTAGCCTGAAATGAAAATTTGGTCCAAATTTAAAAGTTTCGAGCTAGTCGCTGCTAGCCATTCCAGAACTCATCCTTTGACAATATAACGTGAAAAAATTTAAAGAAAATAAATTAAAAATTAAATGTAAAGAATAACTCATATACCCTCTCACCCATACGGGCGTGGGGAGTTTGGGGGTATGCACCCCCCCTCGAGAAACCAAAATACCCCCCCGAAATCAAAATACCCCCCCCCTCCGCCAGATTTCAATTTTTAAAATTTTTTTTCGTTTTTTCTGCAATTTTTTGATGCCAATGGATGGTGCTCGATGAGAAACATTGAAAAATGATGTTTTTTCGCCAAACTACCACTTTAAAGGCCATTTTTTGACCTTTGAAAAAATCTTGAACCCCCCAGAACTTTGGTGCCGCCCACCTATGCTCTCACCTCCTCCACAACCCCCAGGAAGATCGGATTACTTCCTCCCAGGTATTTTGACTGTGTGCATGTATGGAAATGCACAATCCCATAACTTGAATAGGAAATATATCTGTAAAGCGTCAGTAAGTTCTTTCGGAAAACGGAATGAGATTAAAATTGAATGAACAAAACTGAAATCGCTTATTAGTAGAACTCAGCTGTCGTTATTTAAAAATCGAAAAGCAAAACTAGAAACCAAAACCAAACCAAAATCAATCAAAACTCACAATATGGAAGAAAAAGAAAAAATTTTATTTTCAAGAAAATACAAAATAATGAGTAAATGTATAAGAAAGCAATATTTTGTAAAATTTTGTATAAAAAATGATAATATAACAGTTTAACGTAGTGTTTTTCATAACATTGATACATATAAAATTTTTTAACAATAACGTTTAAGCATTTTTTATCTTTGTAAAATATTCTATAAAGTGATTTATTTTAACCTTTAATATTTTTTTACATTTTTACAGTTAAAATTCAGCGACATCTTGTACCTTCAAAGAGCTGCGCTTTTACAGTCCTACTAATAAAGAATCAGGGATAGTCTTTGCTTTCTTTGAAATAATTTTATCAAAAATTTAGTCCGCTTTTCGGCTGCTCAGCACGTTACAAATTTATTTCAGAACAGGCCACAGACGATTCTTTGTCGACGGAAAATTGGGCCCTAAACATGGATATATGCGATGCGATTAACACCTTGCCCGATGGGTAATTTCGGAATTAAATTCGAATCAAATTTATTAGAGAAGAAATTTCTAAAACACGAGAGATTCGTGACAAGTATCTTACCAAAAATTAAGGACTTTGGCCATACATGATTTGGGGAGGGGGGTTTGGGGGGTTTTTACCCCCCGCAGAATCATTTTTCACCCCCCCCGCAAAAAATTCCCCCCCAGAATTGGCGATTTTTCAAAAGTTTCCGAAACTTACTTGAAAATTGGTAGAAAAAGTGTCTTTTTAAGGGTTTTTGGCTATCTATTTGCTCAAAATCGCCAAATTTTCGGCGCTTCGCTCCATATATTCATGTTTTAAGCGATATATTGGTCAATTTTTTCGACTTTTTTCGAAATTTTTTCATGATTTCATGCTCTAGAAGTATAGAAGTATCGTCAGAATGCCAAAAAACGATGTTTTTTAACGCGTAACGGCCATTTTTGGGCCCAAAAAAGGCACTTTAGGTTTTCATTCCCCCCAGAATTCCCATACTGTGCACGTATGACTTTGGCCATTATGGTCGCCTTTTTGTTCATTTTTAACGACATACTGTCTGATTCTTGAAAAAAGGCGCGTCAAAGCGAACCGGGTTATTTATTAACTAATTCGAAGAACTATTTTATATATTTTTACGATATAATATTAAATTATGCTGGTTTATTCGAATGAAAATTTAAAATAGTGAAAATGTTTAATTTTGCCTGCGTAGCCCCCGGGACGCCGTAAGAGCTATTAGAAAACGTTTACAAATCAACATGGGCAAAAATAATAAAGTCGTTTTGTACACGTTGACCGTTTTGGAAACTGCGGTTAAAAATTGCGATTTTCGGTTCGCCCAGTTGATAGCCCAAAAGGAATTTTGTCAAGATTTAGTTCGGCTAATTGGCTCGAAATATGACCCTCCTCAAGTTGTTCAAGAAAAAGTGCTTGGCCTAATACAAGTGAGTGTTATTTTTTAATTTTTTTTAAATTTCAAAATTTTTTGTAACTTTTCCACCTTTTACCATGTTGATAATCTATTTTTTATTCAAATGCGTAAAAGTCGAAATTATCGTACGCATTGTCTAAATTTTAAGATCTACGTTATTTCGACTCTTTTATTTTACTTTTAAATTGAAGACTTCACTATGGAGATCATTCTTACGGATTCAAAGCCAATGCGCGTTATTATAAAAATAATAAAATGTTTGTCAAGTTTTTTATTCTATTTATATTTTAATATTTTTGTGATCCCTAATTTAAAATTTATCGGTTTATGATTAATTTGACTTGCATAGTTTTCTTTCATTTTGTTTTTCTTATTTCAGATTTTGATCTAAACTTATATTTAGTTACTTTTATCTTTACTTAGGATTATTTACAAATGTAATTCATTAATACATAAATTTAACGTTAAATTTAATAAAATTGTAGTCTTTGATTGAATAAGCCAAAATGAATCTAATTGATTAAATATAATTTTTAAATTTGCGATAAATCGATTAAATACTTGATTTCTTAAGATAAATTTAATTAAATCAGATACGAGTTTTTGTATTTAATAATATATATGTCTTTGGGCCCGTAGTTAAGAGGGGCGGGGGCAAGGGACAATTGCCCTCCGCCCTCCGAAACAAAGGAAAATTTTGTTTCTCACAAGGGTCCCACCCAAAGGAAGGAGTGAAAAATTCTCAAATCGTTTTTAATAGGTCGACAAAACAGGTTTTTGCGTAATTTTGAGCTAGTGAATGCAAAATTTTGCTTTTTTTGTAAAGTTTTGTCCTTTAAATCTTTCGAATTTGAGTTTGACATGGAGAAAAAGTCATTTCCGGTTCTTCGCGCCTAATAACTCATTTTCTGCTTGTTTTTCTTCTCAGAGCAAAAAGTTGCGCAGAAAGTTCATTTGATAGATTTTTTCTTTATGAGTATGAAATAAACTGGAAAATAATTGAATTTTTTTAAAAATTTTCTTCACAATTGTGTCGAGCTCGTTGAGAAACGTTCGAAAATGGCCTTACATATTTTTGACTATCCCCTAATGGTTCTCGACATAGAGATGCACAAGGTCAGGGTCGGCAGAGGGAATAAAATCCCAGAACTGGCTGACCCTTCAGCGGGGTGAGGGGGGGGTAAGACCCTCCTCTAACCCCCCCCTATGTGCATGCATGGTTCTCGAGATATCTGACTTTCAAAATTTTTTGCTCCCCCCCCTCGAAATTTAATCCTGCTTAGGGGCCTGTACATAGGTATTTATATGTATATTTTTCAATGTTTATAAATCATTTGACGATCTTTTCAGGCCTGGGCGGATGCATTTAGGAATCAGCCGGATTTAAAGGGGGTCTGCGAAGTTTACGACGAACTGAAGAGCAAGGGGGTCGATTTTCCGATGACTGATATGGATGCAATGGTCCCCATAATAACCCCGGGAAGGGTATAAAATTTTTCAGCCTATTCTAGCATCTTAATTTTTTATTGTTCGTTTTTGATTTTTCTATGCGTTTTGGCTGTCACGGATGTTTTATTTTTGTTTTTTTTCACAAAATCGATTTCAATTATGTATTTCTGTTTCATTTTATTTTGTGGTCTGTTCGCTTAGTTTTATAATACCTTTCGTAATTATGTATCTCTGCAATTTTTCGAGTTTTTCTGCACCTTATTTTTAATGCTGTTACGATTGTAATTCAAATAGATATTAATTGTTGTTGTAAATGCGTTAAAAATAATGTATCATCCACGCTTGCGAACAGAGAAAATATTCTTTTTTGAAAAATTCTTTAATATCACCATTGTTTGTTCGAGTGTAATATAAAGTTGGTCAAATTGTGAAAAATGTTCACGCATTAGTGTAAGGTCGTGAAATTGAACAATTCTAAGAGTTCTTTAGCGTCATAAAATTATTAATTCTCGGCAAATTGTAGATCATTGTTCTCACGTCTGGCCGTCAGGCACGTAGCTGGTCGTCCTATTTTGGGGGGACCAACACCAATTTTAAGGGGGGGGGCTAAGCCCAAAAAGGCCAAAAATAGCACAAAATATCGTTTAAAAAGTCATATTTTTCCGATTTTTCTGAATTTTGGGGGTCCGAACCATACGTGGGCGGCACCAAAATTCTGGGGGTGCATGATTTTTCAAAGGTCAAAAAATTGCCTCGAAAATGGTGGTATGGCGAAAAACACCATTTTCCAACGTTTCTCATCGAGAACTATTCATTGGCATCAAAAATTTGGGGAAAAAAACAACAACAAAGATTTCGAATTCTGAGGGGGGTGTTTCGGATACTGGGGGATATTTCGGTTTCTGGGGGAGGGTAGTTTGGTTTCTGGGGAGGGTATTTTGTTTTCTCGGGGGGGGGGTGCGTACCCCAAACCCCTCCCCACGCCCAGGTGTGGTCCTAACCCCCCATTACCCAAGAGATCGTTCAATGACATGATAAGAAAAATAAAAAAATTTTATGCAAGAAAGAAGGCGAATATAATCCTTGACATACAGGCACGTAGCTCTGGGGGGAAGTGGGGGGTCCGGACCCCCTTCCCCGAAATTCAGAAAAAAAACCGGAAAAATATGACTTTTTTAACGTTATTTTGTGCTATTTTTGGCCTTTTTGGAGCCCGGACCCCCCAAAATTGGTATTCAGATGCACAAGGCCAAGTTCGGTAGGGAAGGGGGTTAAATCCCGAAAATCCGAGACAGTAAATTTTATGTTCACGATTTTTTTGCTATGCGTGCTTTTTGAGTAAAAAATACATAAAAATACTGATTCGGGGCGGACGCGACGGAAAAATTTTTGACATTTTTACAGCTTCCGATCTCAAAAATAATGCAAAAAAACGTTCCATCAGCTCAAAATTGTCGGACAGTACCCATACATGCACAGTATGGGAATTCTGGGGGGTGAAAACCTAAAGTGCCTTTTTTTGGCCCAAAAATGGCCGGTACGCGTTAAAAAACATCGTTTTTTGGCATTCTGACAATACTCTATCCTTCTAGAGCATGAAATCATGAAAAAATTTCGAAAAAAGTCGAATAAATTGACCAATATATCGCTTAAAACATGAATATATGGCGCGAAGCGCCGAAAAATTTGCGATTCTGAGCAAATAGATAGCCAAAAACCCTTAAAAAGACACTTTTTCTACCAATTTTCAGGTAAGTTTAGGAAACTTGAAAAATCGCCAATTCTGGGGGGGGTGAAAAATTTTTTGCGGGGGGTGAAGACCCCCCTCCCAAACCCCCAAGATCATGTATGACAGTACCTGTCCGCCTGACCCTTCAGGGGTAGTGGGGTAATATCCCGCTCACCCCTATATGCTCATGTGTGATGATCCTTGATTTGACGACTACAAATATGTTTGATTCTGGTTTTTAGGATTGTATGCACCTGCTTTATTCTAATAAAATGTATCGCGTTGAAGCAGAATAAATTTAAAAATAAATGATTTTTATTATTTCTTCGAATCCCTACGGTTTTGATGGGTTTTTAAAATTTTACTCATTTTTGCCTTAAATGATTTTAAAAGCGTTGATAAAAAATTTTCAGGTTATTCAACATCCGACGCCACCTACTCCCGTTTCTACGCCTGTGACAAATCGAGTAATTGAGTGTTTAATCAATAAATTTTGCTTAGATTTCAAACAAATTTTGTTATAATTCTGAAAATTACTAATTACTTAAATTTTATTGAGCGGCAATTTTGGAATTTTTCAATTTTCAAATTCTTATTTTGATTATGTTAGTTTGTTAAAGCTATGACAGTGTGCTTTCCAATTCTACGCATGCCTTCCCTCCATGGCTTTTGTCTTTTTAAATTATTTAGAACTGTGTTTATTCCTTTATTTAAAATTATAATATTTATCTATTTGAATTAAATTGCTTTTTATCAAAAAAAAGTTTACAATTCTAATGTATTTTACAAAATGATCCGACTCGATCGTTTTAAATTTACGTAAAAGCTAAAAATTTCTCGGATTGTACTTGTATTGTTGTAGGCATAGGTGGGCGGCACCGAAATTCTGGGGGGTGCAAAATTTTTTCATTTTCAAAAGTCAAAAAAGGGCCTTTAAAATGTTGGTATGGCGAAAAAATACCATTTTTCAACGTTTTTCATCGAGCACTATCAATTGGCATCCAAAAATTGCGAACAACAAAATTCTGGGGGGTATTTTGGTTTCTGGGTGTGCATACCCCCCAAACCTCCCACGTCCAGGTATGGTTGTTATTCAATTTTTGTATGAGAACACTTAATAGCAATTAGCATAAATCGAAATAAGGAAGATCAGATATAGATTGGAATTTGACAGTCCAAGTTGATCGATCACGTCTTACCTAGCAGCATACATGCACCGCGAATGAATTCTGGGGGAGGGAGGGGGTTGAAATTATATGTAAAGTGCCTTTTTGGGTCCAAAAATGGTAGGTACGCGTCAAAAAACATCGTTTTTTAGCGTTTCTGATGATGCTCTATCTTTTTGAAGCACAAAAACAAAAAAAAATTTTTGAAAAAAAATAAAAAGTTGGAACAAATCGAACAAACTGTAGTCGAAACATGAGTAGAATGGTGTGTGGCGCCGAAAATTTGGCACCTTTGAGGGAATAGGTGGCTGAAAACGCTTAAAAAAGCATCTTTTCTATTAACTTTTAGAAAATTCCTAGAAACATTTAAAAAATCGCTAATTCTGAAGGGGGTGAAAAATTTTTGCGGGGGTGACAATTCTTCTGGGGGCTTTGAAGTTTAGGGCTCAAACCCGTATTATAATGTTTTACTGGCTCATACAAATACAACGTTATATCGGCTTTAGCACTGATTTCGCAAATGTTTCAAAATGAATCTGTGTTACTGGATAAAATAAAAGTAACATTAATCGATTTTCGTGAGATCATTACTATGTTATTTTTTTAATCTAAAGGCCCCTCAGACTCACATAACTTTGGATGGCAATCAGCTGACAAAGTTGAGGTCAGAGTTGGACATTGTCAACGGAAATATGAAAGTATTGCGCGAAATGCTGGCCGAATTACACCCAGGCAAAGAGGATCCGGATGATTTGAAGCTTTTGCAAGTAACTTTTGGAATTTTGTCGAATATGTACATTTTTTAGATTTTTTGATACGATAAACTTTTCACCTTTCGCAAATTTAAGTCTGCTTTTTTTGATTTGATTAAATTGTCTTTAGAATAAGAATACGCTAGTAATTACAGAGTACGTTTATGAGGTACGTACTTCCATTCGTTTAAAAGGGGTAATTAATTGGAGGTAATTAATTTGATTAATTAATTTATCAATTAATTTACAATTAATTAATTTATTAATTAATTTATTAATTAATTCATTCAATTAATTTATATTAATTTATTTATTAATTTATTATGTAGGGAAATTAATTTATTTATCCGCTAGGGAAATTCTCTCTAAAGCGCTAAAAGTTGTTTTTTTTGATATTTTGTACCAAATTTTGGACACGTTTTGGGTAAAGATGCATTTTGGGACATTTTTCGGTTCTCAATTTTTTTAAATGGGTTTTTCTCCGTTTAAGGATCTCAATAAAACATGTCGGCAAATGCAACGTCGATTGGTCGTTTTGTTGCAACGCGTAGCCAATGAAGAAGTGACTAGTGGGTTTTTGTTTTTACTTATTCTTTGTAATTTATTATTTACTATATTCGTCTATTCGCATTTGACTTTTTCTTCGAATCCTGTTGAATTAATCATAAACAGTTGTCCGCCTCCTCTATTCTATTGTTTTATTCTTAATTTTTAATCTTTTCCACTTCTTTCTTAATTTTTATTGCTGTCTATTTTAGTTTAAATTACAGTAATATTTTTCTTTATCGACTTTTATTAATTAATAAGTTATTTTCCCGACGGTTTAGCATAGATTTTAATGATAATATTGCGTTTTTTAATTATCTCTTCTTTTCGATCTTATCTTATACGCTTTTAGGCGAATTGTTAATGATTAACGACGAGATGAATAACGTATTTTCGAAATACGATCGTTATTGGCAAAATAGATCCGGTGCCGGGCTCGGCGCCGGACCCGGCGCCGGCGATAAATCGGCCGGCGCCAGCGCCGGCGATAAATCGGCCGGCGCCAGCGCCGGTTGTGATTCGCTGATCGATTTTGAATCAAATTCGACAAATGCCGCAGCGCGTTCTTCGTAAATATATTAACTCGATTTTTTAATTCGCAGTCCGGGTCTGTAGGGGCCTCCAACCCAGAATACGAAAGGACCCTAGGAAGGAAATCCGATGAACGTATAATTAGATTTTCAGTTTTTTTACTTTTCGTTATTTTTTATGACCATCGGATTGAGCTCGGTGATAAACTTCGAAAAATGGTGTTTTTGCCCCTAACATTATTTTTTGACGCTTTTTGACCCGACAAAAATTTACAACTTTCGTATCCCACGATTTGGGCGCGGGCGGCACCAAAGTTCCGGAGGGGTGCAAGATTTTTTCCAAAGGTGTAAAAATGGCCTTAAAAATAGTGGTATGGCGAAAAAACACAACTTTTCAACGTTTATGATCGAGCACTATCCGTTGGCATCAAAAAAATTGCGAAAAAAACACAAAAATTTCGAAAAAAACAAAAATTTCGAAAATTGAATTCTTGGGGGTATCTTCGTTTCTGAGGGGTATTTTGGTTTCTGAGGGGGGTGCATACCCCCAAACCCCCACGCCCAGGTATGCCCAGTACCTAACCTGAGGTGGTCCTCTCTTATACAAAACTTCAGATTTGTTTAACCCGCTAACGGCTTTTAAGAAATAGGTTGCGTTTAAAATGTCTTTTCCTGAGATGTCTTGCTCCGGTTTACCAAAAATTAGTGACTTAAGAATTAAAATTCGAATTTTATTGAAAAGTCCGAATTTTTCCATGTTTTTTAGGTTGAAACTTTGAACTTTAGAAAAGCTAATTCCATTTATAGATTTCCACCATAAAATGGTTCACTACTATATTCACAATTTGAGCATTATCAGTTAATATTATGTATGTACATACAGTATTGTAATCACACATTCGTTGGGTTAAACCGTCATTTTATCGTTTTCGACTATAAATTTGATTTTGGCCGCTTTTCCGCTTATGTTAATCGCATAGTCGGCTATCTAAATTAGTGTTATAGGATAAGCGTGTCAAAAAATGTAAGCGAAGTGGAGGAATCTTTTTGAATCGAATTGTGGAGATTTATTTTGAAGATTTTTCCAAAAATTGTTCTGCCGATCGAAAATCGTTCATGTTAAAAATTATTCTATCAATTTCACTAAGATCATTTTAAAAATGACAAATTTTCAGATATTTTGATTTTTAATTTTTTTCAGTTCAAAAAAACTTTGTTTTTCTTCGAAATAATTTGATACTAACCAAATGCTTAAATTCGCGGTGAAATAATGATTTATATAATTATACCGGATTTAGCCGAAATTTCAATCCTGCTACTTGAGCCGAAATTTGAAATTTATCGATAATTCTAATTAAATATCGCATTAATTCGGGCTATACATAATGCGTTAAAAATCGGCGAATTCGAAAAATGCTGGACGATTGTACTCGAATTTTTGACAAATTTGTCTTGAAATTTAAAAAATCATGATTACCTACATATTTGTTTATTTTTCGATATTTTTAAAATTATTTTATGCTTTCCTTTCGGCAGACCTAATAATTTGCCAGATGAATTGGGCGTCGGTCTTGGAACGGCTGCCCAACAGAAAGGATCAAGGCAGCCTGTAATAACTCATAATGATCGTGTTTCATATTATTTATTTCAGTATATTAGCGTCTTTATATATTTTCTAGTTTTTTCCCAATACAATTATTTTTGCTCTTTTCTTCCACTCTCTTCTTTGTTACGTATTTTATGCTCATTTTTGGGCTTCGAAAATTTCATTTGCAACTTTCTCACGATATGATCGCTTTGCTTGTTTTTACTTTTGTCAGCATTTATATATTTTATTAATTTATATTATTAATAATTATTATTTAACAAATTATTATTTTACAGATTATTAAATCTTATATAATTAAATTAAATTATTTGATTGTATTGTAATTTGTATACGATTTCACTGAGAAAAAGGGTGGTCCTTAAATTTTTCTCAAAAATCTCAAAGATTCTTAAATTTGACGATTTTTCGGAGACATCTGCAAAATTATAGAGAATCGAAGAAGCCTTTTGAGTTTACCGATGTTTCGGACAACATATTTTTTGTTTTGCATTATTTACGTTGCTTTTGTTTTCTGTTTATTGTTTAAATTAAATTTTAGCATTTTATTTTCCCGCCATTTTTGTATGTTTTAATTTTTATTCCAATTTTAGATACCTAGTTCTGGTCCGGCAGTATTGCCGGTTAATGAGGTACTAATTCGTTGTAATTAATTATTATTAATTAACTATATACTGATTATTTACCGATTTTTTTCTAGCCATTTACGACCGCACAATCAGGTTAGCCCATTCTTTATAATTTTAAATCTTAACTCTTCCGACTCGTGAATTTTATGTTCCGCGTTGGAAGTTGTTTAGGAATAATTGTTCAATTAGAAAAATGGGTTTTATTTTTATATTTTCGTCTTTTGTTTAAGTGCTTTCTGTGATAATGAGCTTTTCTTCGCCTTTTTTATTTAGTTAGTTTTGTGATAATCGCTTCTTGTTATTTTCCAATATTCCAAAATAACTTTTGGGTGATTTTTGAATTAAAATTAAAATTTCGATTAAATGTACATCGAAATTTAAAATTTTCAGTCAAAATTTGAACTGTAATTTTGAATAATCCTTGGATTAAAGAGGAGTTTCTATAAAAGTAGGATTTCGTATATAAAAATGGATATTAAAATGCCCGAATTGTAATCGAAGTGTTTTTGACTGTTGGTAAATAATTTGGCAAAGATGCTATGCAATTTCAATTACTTTTTATCATTAGTTTTATATATTTGTTTCCTTGCGTTCATTATTAGCATTTACATAATTATCATTTTTTTATATCTTTTTATTTGCCTCAATTTTTTAATTTTTGTTAGTTTTCCTGAATGACGAATACATATGGTCATAATTCATCGTTATTATTGCATTGTTTATGCTATTTTTGATTATTAATTTGATTTTATTTTTAATCAATATCATGGTTACTGGCTTTAAATAATTTTTTATCGTGATTATAATTATTATTACAATCAGTTTTTTATATCTGATATAATCTTAAAAGGCGCCGGTGAAAATTCGGCTCAGCCGCGTCAGCATTCCTCGCAAAATAAGAAAGAGGATATTGAACAGCAAATGTTTGCTCTGTGAATAAATTATATTGCATAGAATATTATTTTCGGCCGTGGCAGCTGCTGCCAATCTTCTTGCTCGTCGTTACGATCCTTTACACTGTTTTATTTATTGCAAATTTCATGTATGCGTAAGGCGCGTGAGCGCGATTTAAAGTGAAAAACTTTAAACCAAAAACGAAATGTAAATCTCGGTGTAAACAAAGACGGCGTTTTAAAGTGAGTCGAGCTGAAATTTTTTAATTTGACTCAGAAGCTCGTAAATGTGAGCTTTTGCTGAACAGATGTAAAATTGTAATAGATGGCTATTTTAGGATGATTTCGCTTAAAAATTAGGAATTTTAATAGTCCTTTGCATTATTAGCCGAGTCGGGAAAATTATCATTCAAAAAAGAAAAACCGATTATTATTAGCCAAGAATTTATTTGTATAAAAATTATGTATTTCTCGAAAACAGTAAAATTTGTCAGAAATTCTCTCTAAAGTCATTGCGCGTTCACTCCGTCGTCAATTTAATGTATTTTTGCTGCTGTTTTGCTTTTGTTGGGTTGTGTTGTAGCATAGTGCCGCTAATGTTCGTTGTCTATTTATCCTTCTCACACAATCGTTCGGTTAATAAAAATTGACATATGCGGCCGGCTTGTTAAGATAATTATCTGGCTTTGTTGCCTAAAAATTGCATCACTATCAAGTAGGTACGTACTTAACATCATATCCGGGCAATAGATTTTGGGTCTGAAGGTACCGGGGTCCTTTTTATTGAGGTTGGTTGGCTAGTTGGTCGGTTGTTTGGCCGGTTGGTTGTCTACTTGGTTGGTTGTTTAGCTGGCTGGTTTGTTGTTTGATTTGCTCTTTGGTTGGTTGGTTTGCCGCTTAGTTGTTTGGTTGGCCGGTTAGTTGTTTGGCTAGTTGGTTAGTTTGGTTGGGTAGGTGGTTGGTTGGTTGTTTGTTTGGCTAGTTGGTTAGTTTGTTTGGGTAGGTGGTTGGTTTGTTGTTTCGTTGGCTACTTGGTTGGTAGGTTGTTTGATTTGCTATTTGGTTGGTTGGTTGGCCGCTTAGTTACTTGGTTGACTAGTTGGTTGGCCGGTTGGTTGGTTGAGGTTGGCTAGTTGGATTGGTTGGTTGTTCGTTTGGCTAGTTGGTTAGTTTGGTTGGGTAGGTGGTTTGTTGGTTCTTTCGTTGGCTAGTTGGTTGTTTGGCCGGTTGATTGTTTGTATCATTTTCTCACTTTTTTATTTTTGGGACGAAAAATTCTACCCCCTACCAATCAAAAACTGTTTTATGGCGCCACCCAGCTGGGGTTCTGAAGGTACCGAAGTGCCTTCTGGTGCCACCCGGTGGCAGGCGTTGCCCACCTGTGCTTACCATACCTGGGCGTGGGGGTATGCACCCCCAGAAACCGAAATACCCCCCCCGGAGTTCAATTTTTGAATTTTTTTCCCGCAATTTTTTAATGCGAATGGATAGTGTTCGAAGATAAACGTTGAAAAATGGTGTTTTTTGCCATACTACCACCATTTTTTGACCTTTGAAAAATCTTGCACTCCCTCAGAACTTTGGTGCCGCCCACTTATGGTACTTACTCATCTTGTCTTTCACATTTTAGATTCAATGAAAATACCGAATTGTAAAGTTGATGTCTTTCGGAGGATATATTTTTGTGTCGTCTTCCTAAGGAAATAAAGGGCGAGTTCTTATTGGCATAATGTGAAGTTTTCCTGACCTAGTTTTTTCGATGAATTTGAGATGAAGTTGTGCATGCGTGTCGACAACTTAGCAAGACAGATCTTAAAATCGTTGGACTCCGCGCCGGATTAATCGTTTATTCCTGAATTGTTCTTGCAATAAACACTTTCCATTGATATGCTCGCCGCTGACTCTTGTGTGTGCAATTTAGGCATTACGAAATTATGTTATTCCCCGAGGAATGAGCTTTTGCGTCATTTTTCTATTAGGACAAAGATTTTAAGGCTCGTTAGCATACGTGGGCAGCAAGAAAATTCTAGGGGAGTGCCAAGATTTTCGATCAAAAATGGCCTTAAAAATGAGTGATATGGCGATAAAAACACCATTTTTCGACGTTTCTCATCAAGCACTATCCATTGGCATCAAAAAATTGCGAAAAAAACGAAAAAAAATTTCAAAAATTGAATTCTGGGGGGTATTTTGATTTCTGGGGGGTATTTTGGTTTCTGGGGGTGCATACCCCCAAACCCCCCACGCCCAGGTGTGCTCGTTAGTGACTATTGGGTCGTCGAATTTACAGGGACTCATAATATAGAATGTTTTTAATAATTGTTTGAGGAAAATTAAAAGGTATAGACGTATCGTGTTCATGTTAGGTACATTCCATTCGCTTTTGGTCATTCTCAACTTTATTTTAAAATATGCTCCTCGCCATACAGTTAAACGGCTCAAAATTTGTTTTTTCCGGGAGAAGGGGGAAAGGGTAAATGACCTCCAAGTTTTTGGCCAAAAAATGGCAGAAGTAGCACATATAAAAAACGCAAGTTTTGCCTATGGGGGGTTTAATATATTCTGACTTTCCCCATCCGCCCTGGCTTGGCTGATTATAGTTGATTGATCGTTCCATCTTCCGACGCGTATGTGTACTGCATGCGCATAAAGGGGTTTCCGCCCCCAGCGTTTGAGACTTTTTCACCCGTTCAACCGGAATTCGGGATAAAGAATGCTCTGTGCCATTTTTACGTGCGTTTTTTGCCATTTTGGTCGAAAATATAAAGTCATTTAGTTTGCACCTCTCCGTTAAAAATAACCGACTACCCCATCCGGAATTTTAAGCCGCATGTGTACGCGTGCATTAATTTTAAACAGATGCCCAGCAATAGAGAACAAACGACCTCGAAAACCTACATCGTCCATTACGACGACGGCTCGTCGCCCGTCACATTTGAACCCAACAGCCCGGTTTACACTTGCTGCTGCGGCAGCGTGCACGCCAAAACTGGCTGTTTCTTTATCGGCATTTACGAAGCCCTGATAACATTGATCGGCCTGATAATGATTTGCATAAATTACTTCGAATTGTCCGCCGACTATTCGGCGCACTTCACCGTCGGACTCTGCTTCGTTTTCGCCCAGAGCGTAATTTTGGCTTATTTTTTCTACTCACTTTGCACCGGATCCAAGTCGGGCCTCGTACTACACGCTTTGATGCAGCTGACGAGCATGTGCCTCATGTTGATCGTATCGTGCTTCGTTTCGATCCAGTGGCTCCAGGGCGACGCGCGTAAATTGGGCGTGTGGCTGGGCCACGCGCCGCAGCCCGATTTACACCACTTCTTTTCCCTACCCGTCTTTTTCCTAGTCGGCGTGTGCCTTTTAAATTTTTTCGTCAACGTCTGGTTCTTGGTCCTCATTTGCCGTTGTTATAAATATTTTACGGCCAAGAAACGCTTCAGGCGTTGTACGATAGACGCCGATTTGATTCGAGTTTCTAGTTTGTCGAACCCGTAAGATTCGCGTTTGATAAGTCATTAGAGCGTTCGGTTTATTGCACATTTTTGCAAAATACCTCATTCTTATTACATTGAGTAGAATCCGCTTTTGTTGAATTGTGGTGCCCAAATTTCTTTTTTCCTTCTTGTATTGATACACTAATAAACCATTGGTCGTTGGTGATGTACGCAATGCATTTGAGAGATAACGGTGAAAGCTGATGATAATGGGTTACAATGCACAGCATAGGAATTCGGTGAGGGGGGTGGAATCAGAAAGTGTCTTTCTGGGCCCTAAAATGGTACATAGGCAAGGCACGCTTCCAAAACATCGTTTTTAGATGTTTCTGACAATGCTCTATCTTTCTAGAGCAGACGCATGAAAAATTTCGGGAACAAATCAAAAAAGTCGAACAAATTGAGCAAAATATAGTCATAACCATGAGTATAATGGCTCGAAGCGCCGAAAATTTGACACTTTTGAACAAATAAATTGATAAAAATGCTTTAAAAGCACCTTTTCGACGAATTTTTAGAAAATATTTCGAAACTCCGGAAAAATCGCGAATTCTGACCACCCCTCCGTATCATGTATGGTTGCAAGAGTGGTTTAAACTTGCGTGATACCTACTAATAGTTTTGAGCACATTATAGTCTGATTCACACAAGTTAAAGTATAAATTTTAAAAATTATGTGTGGCAGTTTGCGATTAACCCTCCTCGCGTTCTCGTGTTTTTTGAAGTCAACGGTTCCCGTGCTAGGACGCCGTCCCAGCCAGGTTAAAATGTAATTAGTCTCACTCAACAGAAAATATTACATAGTATGATTTTGTGCGATTTTTTCAGATCTTTCCGAGTATATTTGTCATTTTTCGCTAAAGTAACTGTAAGAAGTTATAACCATAGGTGGACAGCACCAAAATTCTGGGGGGGGGTGAAAAAATTTCTTGAGGGGGTGAAAAAATTTTTAAAGGTCAAAAAATGGTCTTAAAAGTGGTCGTATGGCGAAAAAAACACCATTTTTCGACGTTTCTCATCGAACACTATCCAATGGCATCAAAAAATTGCTAAAAAAGTAAAAAAAAATTTTCTCGGGGGGGTATTTTGATTTCTGGGGGTATTTCAACTTCTGGGGGTGCATACCCCCAAACCCACCCCACGCCCATGTGTGGTTATAACTAAAAAACTGCTACTACAATTTAAGCATAAGCACGAGGTGGAAAGGTATAAAATAAATTCAAATAGTATATTTTAGCTGACTAAAATATCATTCTAGGACTGCAGTAGCTGATTAAAAAGTAGAAGCCCAGCAATCTTGTACTAATCATTGACCGGAACTTTTTTTGCAATTTAAGTTTTTACGTGATAATCAAGAAAATATGCTAATATTTTAGGATGTATAATTTTATTTACTAGCTTGAACATTTCAAATGATGTAACTAGGGCTAAAATGAGGCTAGACAAAGTTTTGTGGTCATACAGAACATACAACGAAAAAATCACAAAAAAGTGGTCGGCTATGACGCCGCGGTATAGTCTTCATTTAACCGGGAGCTTTTTCAGTGACTGTTTTCAGAGGCTACAGTAACCCCTTCTTTCTCATTTACTGTAGATCCCTAGATCTCACTGTAGCTACATACATAGCAAAGGAGGCTTTTTCAATATCATTTTTAGCGGCATACTTTATCTTGTCTTCCAGTAGATCAATCAAGTTACAGATAGGAGCATACGTAGGCAGCAAGAAAATTCTGGGGGGTCCAAGATTTTTTGTAGGTCAAAATATGGCCTTAAAAATGGTGGTATGGCGATAAAAACACCATTTTTCGACGTTTCTCATCAAGCACTATCCATTGGCATAAAAAATTGCGAAAAAAACGAAAAAATTTTCAAAAAATTGAATTCTGGGGGTCTTTTTTGATTTCTGGGGGGGTCTTTTGGTTTCTGGGGGGTCCAGACCCCCAGACCCCCACGCCCATGTGTGGATAGGAGTCGCGCATTCAGCTTATCCTAAGTTGACTTTTTAAACACAATTGACTAAAGGTGTTAAAGAACTCCGCACACTCCCCCATAACTCAGTGGTAAAACGCCTGCTTGTCATTGAAGCAACCCGGGTTCGATTCCAGATGATGGCTTTTTATTCAGCGCACTTACTGTAGTATGTCCCAGCTTTGATTATATGCCTAAATTAAATTCATATGAACGGATTAGTGCATTAAAATGAATGAATTTCAGCCACTTGCCTTGACTGAGCTGATCTGTTGAATTACGGTAAATCGTGTGTTTCGCTTACTGTAGCCCTTAAAAAATTTCCTGAAAAGCTCTCGAATAAATTAAACAGAGTTATAGTTTAAGGAACGCGAGGGTTAGAGCATTGATTTGATATATAATTATCGTATTCCGTCGGCTTTCAAAAAATTCTTAAAATCATAGGCGTAGCCAGGGGCATTAGGGGCACATGCCCCCTCCCCGAAAATTTTCAGAAATATTGTTGTTGATTTTCCTGTTGCAATAATGTATATCCAGAAAACTGAGCTCAAAGGCAAAAGCTCCGGCGCTTCGCGCCGAAACATTATTATTTATTGTTATATACGTGATCCAATGAATTTAAAAGCTTGAATCAGCTAAAATAATCCAGCACTTCACATCACTTTAATAATTTAATGCACTATTTGTTCATCGAAACTGCGCATGTTTGTTAAGCATAATAGTAAAAGTGCGAAAATGATTGTGCACCAGTTTGTCTATTCTTTCCTTTGTTGGTCTTTCTTTAAGGACACATAATCATAGGTAGCGCGTACCTATAATATACTTAGGTACCCCTAACACCTGTGCACCCCCTACAGCTATAACGGGACACTTCTGGAAGGTGCGGTTTTTTTAAAAGATAGATAATGAAAAAATTCGCTGCCCCTGTTTTTTTGTTTTTCTTGAAACTCAAAACTGGCTGTGTAAAGAAGGTGTAAAGTTTTTGTGTAACGTTATAACATAGGATGAATTTTGGGAGGTTTTTTAGACGGCATATGGACAACTCAGTATTGACTCTTCAAATAAATTAATGGTACAGATTTGTAGAGGAAGGGATGCTCCGAAATGCCTTTTTTTGTTTGTTGAAATTTGCATCAGTTCTCGAATGGGAGTGTAAAGAGTGCGAAAATCTGGGGGTGAAAAAGCACATTTTGGTCGAGTTTTCAACCTGCTTATGTCTGATACTAATTCCGGTTATAAGTTTTTTAAAATGTTTTCTGACAGAAATGTAGAGCGGATCAAGGGCTACCTTCTGCATATAAGCAAAGTCTTTTACGCTCTATGGTGAGTTAGATCCTGGGTTTTAAAGTTTACACTCTAGCTGATGGTGTAAAAAACGGATTTTAACTAAGATTTCTCTGCCAAATTTTTCCGCTTTCGAGTCAGGGTAAATTGAATACGGCAGTAATGAAGTGCCTTCCAGGGCTACACATCGCAGCAAACCGCATTTAAAATTACGCAATATTGAGTTATTTATGGGGGTGTAAATTTCGAAATCAGAGGTAAAAAATGGGCGAAAAAACACGTTTTTTCCGAATTTTGATTAATAAATCATACCAAATAATTTTTGCAAGAGAATTTTGGCACACAGGAATATACTACGATTTAAAAGCTACAAATTGTACCAAACCGAATTTCTGTAAACTCAATGGGGAGTTCGGTACGGAATTTTAAAGTTTACAGTGTTCTGAATGATGGAAAATACGTTTTGTTGCGTTTTTTGTTCGCTACTTTCTCCGTCCAGAAGTCGGGATAAGTCCGATAGGATACAACTAAAGTGCTTTATATCGGGTGCATGTCAAAGTAAATTGTCTATACATTAATATTAAGCGAGTGTAAAGTCAAAAATTTGGTGTTTAAAATGCGTTTCTGTCTTGTTTTTTCGGCCTACTTCTCCGGTTATGAGTCAGGGACACGATTATCAAGTCTAGAAATGGACCAGGAAGCAAATTTGATATGCCAGTCTGGCGCATATGTGTACACACTACAGTGTTGTAAAGTGGTTTACACCTATTGTTAGTTTGCCCATAGGACATTATGGAGACTTAATTTTTTTCATTAATATTAATCGTAATATCGGAACAATATCAAAATTACGAATCTGACCAAAATCTTCTTTACACTAGGTATTTACATGAAGTTTACACTACATATGTATTTATCTTCGTTTTTGAGCATTCCAGAAACCTAATTTTTCCTGGAGTCTAGAAATTTTCAAAGAATGAAATGTGAGACGTCACGTAGACGCGTTTGTTTACATCCAACAGTGATGTAAAGTAGTTTACACTCATTGTTTATTTGTCCTGAGACCATTGTAGACATGCAATTTTTTCATAAATGTTGATAATAATATCCGAGTAATATCAGATTTACAAATCGGAATAAAATCCTCTACACTAGGCAGGTTGTGTAAAGTTTACACTGCTAATTAATCTTCGTTCTAGAGCTTAGCAAAAACCTGAATTTTTTGCCGAAATCTGAAAATTTACATGGAATCGAATAAGGGACGTCACTTATCTTTTCCTGAAGTCGTAAAATATATACGGAAACAGATGTGATACGTCTGCTAGGGCGCATGAAGAGTAGTGTAAAGTGATTAACACCTAATGTTAATTTGTTCTTAGAACATTATAGAGGTTTTATTTCTTAATAAATGCGTAGCTTTATATCAGAGCAATATCGAAATTATTAATTCCACTAAAATTCTTTACACTCTTGTGTAAAGTTTAAAATGTAAATTAAGTTTAGCTCTAGAAAGTTTTGGAAGCATATTTCTTTACAGGATGTTCTACGTAACATAAGAATTACTAATCAGAATGTTTGTTTCTTCTACAACTAGTAGCTTTGTAAAGTTTAAACCATTCAATTATTAGAAGAACCGCACAGTAAATAAAATCTAGTATTGTATTTCCAAATCTTGCTAATTAAAAGTAGGGTACTAGCAAAGAAAAAATGCTCCGATGGAACAAAAAAGGGAAATATACTTGGGATTGTGAATTATCGAGGATGTAAAGGAGGGGACTAGGAAAAATCTCCCTATGTTATATGCCAAAAATCGCAAAATATGTTAAAAATCCTACTTTCTCTAAACAATGCAAAAAATCGAAGTATATTCTGCGGTCTCTGAAAAAACGTATTATTTTAAAATAATTTTCTCTCATTGACATAATAAATTAAAAGCATATTACGTAATGCAACTTTTTGCAGACTTCATTCAACTCTGAGTTGCTTAATAATGTGACTGAAAGTGAAATTCGGTTAACAAATCATAATTAAGTTGTTCGTATTTCATTATTACTAAGCATGTCACTTAGCAGATACAGCCATTCTAAGTGTCAAAGTGCAAGCAATATTCAAATTACCAAAAATTGATTAAAAAAAGCAGCGAATTAGCAATGCAGTAGCTAAGCGAATTGAATGAAATAGTACATATCGATGCATTCAAGACAATCGATGATATTGTTGGTTCAAAGCAGTAGGAAACACGGAAGCTGACGTGCAACAGACCTTAAGTAGATACTCTTTTACACATGTCTACAACAATTGTTTACTAAACTTTTACTTTTTTCAAAGGCCGCAGAATATACTTCGATTTTTTGCATTGTTTAGAGAAAGTAGGATTTTTAACATATTTTGCGATTTTTGGCATATAACATAGGGAGATTTTTCCTAGTCCCCTCCTTTTACATCCTCGATAATTCACAATCCCAAGTATATTTCCCTTTTTTGTTCCATCGGAGCATTTTTCTTTGCTAGTTATATATATTTTAAATGAAAGGAACGGCCAGATTTCCTATTTTTGCGCATTTACTGTTTTCTGAACGCATCTTGTTAATAAGAAAGCCACAAATGGACCTGAAAACGGTAAGAACCAATATTTTCATTTATACATTTTTATATATCTTATTGGCAGCGACCCGTTACTGCGCGACGTAATTAGCAGAGAAACGCATTTCAGCTCAGAAGTTTTGTGCAATGTAGGAGTTCATCAATTTAAGTGCTTTTTGGGCTTGATTCAGAACCGAGATGTGGCTGTTTGCGAAAATTTTAACGTTACTATTTAACAGTAAAATGGTTTATTTACAAAATTTCCGGGACTCCGCCACGGACCCCGCTGAAGCACGCCTCAAGCGCGTCACCCCAGACCCCCGCAGCCGTCAAATCTCGTTGCACTGTGCAACGAGATTTAAAGAACAAGCATACGTGGCAGCAAGAAAATTCTGGGGGTGCAAGATTTTTGAAGGTCGAAAAATGGCCTTCAAAAATGGTGGTATGGCGATAAAAACACCATTTTTCGACGTTTCTCATCAAGCACTATCCATTGGCATCAAAAATTGCGAAAAAAACGAAAAAAATTTTCAAAATCGAATTCTGGGGGGGGTATTTTGATTTCTGGGGGGGTATTTGGTTTCTGGAGGGTGCATACCCCCAAAGCCCCACGCCCAGGTGTGAGAACAAGCCAAGCGTTTCGCTGCTGGCATTAATTTGTCTTTTTTTGTATGATTTAAGCGGTATAAATTAAGTTTAAAAAGCAAAAACGTTAAAATTTTCCGGCGCATAGCGCCGCAAGTTCTGTTCTTTCTTTTTGTAAAGCTCCAGCATGGCGTTTAAAAGCCTGAATCACTCAAAATATCTTCGGACAAAGTTAGTAATTCGCAGTTTCTTGTCAGAAGCTTGAACTGTCAAAATTGTTCTGTACAAATTTGATAATTTTCTGCTCTGTCTGACTATTAGCATTCGCAGAGCTACAAAATGTTAGGGGTAAAAATTGACTAAATTTCTTGGGGTTTTGCGTCATTTATGTATGATTCATGCACTGTTTGTCAATTGAAAGGCCGTAAATTCGGATCTTTTCTAGAATATTCCCCACCGTATTTTTCCCAATGACTACTAACTTTTTAAAAATTTCATTATTAGCTGTAGTGTACACACTTATTTACAAGTTGATTTTAAACTTTAAATGTAAGTTTAAACTAAATGTAAGTTTTTTTAAATTTCAAAAGATATTCTAGAATATTTCCTAGAATATCTTTTCTAAATTTTCTAGAAAACCAGTGAATGCAGATTCGATAAAATTTTGAATGATATAGCGTTATTTATGCCGGCACCTTGATTTACTTTGCTTATTTATGAAGCACTTACGTAGTTACATCTGAAAATAATACATAGGTACCCACATACCTTGAAAGACCACATATAAAGGAATTCGCATAATTAGTGTTTTCAACCGGATGGCGAGTGGTAAAAGCGCCCAACTATAGAACTGGAGCTCCCGGGTTTGAATCTGACCGATTCCAAACGATTTATGCCGAAAAAAGTAACGAAAATCGGTGGGGGAAATTCTAGAAAAGATCCGTAAATTCTACATGAAAACTGTAGAAATTCCAAAACTTTTTCGGCACTTCGCACCGCTTACACTTTTTGTATTTTTGATCATCAGAAACCCATAAATTATCTAGGCTTCACTACTAAAGGTCAAAAAACTCAGTTATACTGTACAACTGTTCACAACGTTATTGGCATTCAATGCAAAAAGTAGTCTTAAAAATTTTTTGTTCATGCCCCCCCCCCCCCCCCCCCCGAATCAAAATCCTGGATATGCCTCTGCATAAAATTATGCCAAAACTGATAGTTCTGTTTCATTTATTCGAGAGGTTTTAAGTCAATTCTTTTTAAGGGCTACAGTAAGCTAAACAAGACGAATTACTGTACTTCGGCAGATCAGCTCGTGGGGGCGAGTGGTTAGAATTCTTCCATTTTTATTGCACTAATACGCCCACCCAAACAAATTTGATTTAGGCATTTTAATCAGTGCTGGGACATACTACGAGTAAGTGCGCTAAGCTACATGCTATCGGCTGGAATCGAACCCGGGTTGCGTCGACTACAAGCAAACGGTTCTACCACTGAGCTATGCCAAGAGCTTGCAGAGTTTCTTAACATCTTAGTCGATTGTGTTTAAGGTGTCGACTCTGGATAAGATGAATAAGTCTATTTTTATCAGTAAGTTAATTGATCTGCTGGAAGACGAGTGACAAATTATGCCGCAAAAACGTTATTGAAAAACCCTTGCTTTACGGAGCTAAAGTGAGATCTAGCGACTAACAGTAAATAAGAAATAAGGGATTACTGTAACCTCCGAGAACATTTACTGAAAAAGCTCTCGGATAAATGAAACAGACTATATGTGAAACAAGACAAAGAGGCGGATTGATGCAATTTTTGTCAGCTCTCGAGAAATTTCATCAAAACGCAATGAGTTCTTTGAGACGGAAGTGGACAGTCAGGTCAGTCATTTTCATAAAACCTTTTGGGCACGAATCGCTTAATTTTTGTAGAATCGATGGAAATCTATAACAAATGTGGATTAAAATGAAATAACCACAAGTGCCCGCCTAGCAATTGTTAGACATGAAGTTTTGCTACGCCACTTGTAGTACTGAAAAATACAGCAGCTGTATTAATTTGATTTTTTGACCTACTCCCTTTAATGCTGATTATTGATTTTTATGCAAAACATTTCGAATTAGACTATACGTAGGACACTTAAAATAGGTAGGTACCTTGAGCAGATCCTGAGTTTCCAACGTGTTCATTCATACATATGTGACAATGTTCCTGTTTTCTGTACGACACTATTGTATCATAATTTACGGTTCGATGCAATTTGTTTGATGCGCCACAAGTTGAGCAAAGCACATTATACATCGATAAGAAGAGTTTAAAGCAACCAGAAATCACAGGAACATAACTGAAGAAGATCGGTATGTAGGATGGTGCATCTACACGCGCTTTGCGTCATAGAGCGGAACGCTCTTTACTGCATCCGATTTTGACCCAATTACTCGTCGAGTTACGTAGTTCGGCGCTCTAACCAAAAAGAGGCAAACTTTTGCTATCAAACCGCGATGCTGATAGTAAGACGCACGATGACGACTTAGCCCATCTGGGCTGATTGATCCCACTAGCAAAGTCACGTACGTACCCGGAGAGGTGCGCAGCGTGAGCTATCCTGTTGATTCAATCAATAGTCCCTTTTTTATCATATCAAAACATAGGCGACATGACCGCTATTCAGGTTAAGCCTGTGTTGAGATCAGAAAAAATCAATATTGCGTGTAAACGTTGTAAATCCAAGCCTTATGTGTTAAATTTATTGTCATAAGCATAATTTGTATCTTCTAGAAGCTTTGTTTTAGTCATATTATTCTTTGGCTGTCTTTTTTGCCGCCGTTTGGCTGCGTCTCGACTCGTATAGCTGTTATTTTGGCAATTCGGATGACGTTTTTCTTTTACATTTTATCGTGTATATAAACTTAGCAAATTAGCTGCCTAAGGTGCAGTATACTGCGGCTGTTGGACTAGGTCTGTGAAAGGCTCCAATTTGATTATTCGTCATAGAAATACAGGTGACTCACCTTTTTAGTTTTATACTTTATCGAAAATTCAATCATCCGATTTTCGATCTAAAAATCATAAAAATTATTACATAATTTTCACTTAAGATGACTGCCCGCTTGAGAGCTCTGTATTGTTGTGTTCATTGTTCACTGCGCTTGTTGGAAGCAGAAGGTAATCGTTTTCGTCATAGGTATTTTTTGGCGAAAACAAGTTTTCAAAGCTTTTCGCGACAATTATTATTTTGGTCCAAATAGGTTAATTCACCTAGGGCGAAATTCCAGGGCTACTTAATTAGTGCTGCGTTAGGTATCTATGTAGGGCGTAGCTGCCGAAATTTTCTGAGGTACGGACAAATCTAGGTCCGAGGAGCTTTTAGGCCGCAAGTAAATTGATGGGGTCGAGTGGTTGAGTCTGGCGATTCGCCGTAGCAACCTGACCAGCGCTAAGGTTAGGCAGGTACTTAAGTAAGTTCCGTAGGTAGGTGCATACGTATAGTCTGTTGCTGTTTAGGTATAGTCTGTTTCATTTATTCAAGAGCTTTTTAGTCAATTCTTTTAAGGGCTACAGTAAGCTAAAGAAGACGAGTTACTGTACTTCGGCAGATCAGCTCAGTGAGGCCGAGTGGTTAGAATTCTTCTATCATTTTTAATACACTAATACGCCCAAATAAATTTGATTTAGGCATTTGACAATGGGGACGCACTACAGTAGTGCGCTAAACAAAAAGCTACCGCTTGGAATCGAACCCGGGTTGCTTCGACTACAAGCAACAGGTTTTACCACTGAGCTTGCGGGGAGTTCGCGGCGTTTCTTACCATCTTAGTCGATTGTGTTTAAAGTGTCGTCAGGATAAGATGAATGCGCTATTTTTATTAGTAAGTTAATTGATCTGCTGGAAGACGAGAATAAATTATGTCGCAAAAATGCTATTGAAAAACCTTCTTTGCTACGTAGCTAAAGTGGAGATCTAGCGACTTACAGTAAATTAGAAGTAAAGGGTTACTGTAACCTCCGAAAACATTTACTGAAAAAGCTCTCGCGTAAATGAAACAGACTATAGTTGTATGTGTGTTACGTATCTCCACGGGTGGCATGCTGTCCATTTAGATATCTGTGCATACCGCAATTACCCACTCACAACACCCACTATATGTACTTATAATTAGTGCACCGCGAAAAACAAATACAGTTATAGGTATACGTGGGCAGCAACAAAATTCTGGGGTGCACGATTTTTCAAAAGTCAAAAAAGGATGGCGAAAAAACACCATTTTCAACGTCTCTTATCGAGCACTATCCATTGCCATCACAAAATTGCCGAAAAAGCATAAAAATGTATAAAAAATTGAATTCTGGGGGTATTTTGATTTCTGGGGGGTATATGGTTTCTCGGGAGGATGCATACCCCAACCCCCGCACGCGTGTGGTTATAAGACTTCAGTGAAAATGAGGCGTTTTGGAATAGAACAGACTAAATTCTACGCACAATTAGGTATGTACATTATTCTGATGGTATGTATGTACATAGATGAGATGAGGTTGATTTTTTGAGTGCACTCATGTATGTTACGTATATATATTCACCTTTTGAACGACGGAAATAACGTAAATATGTATACTAACACGGTCAACAAGAACTACTACGAATAGTGACAATCAGAAAACAAAAACGCGCAAATTCCTATAAATAGTCGCCAGGATCTGAAGTCAATGTGAAAGTTCGTTGCAAAGCCAGTCTGCTTTTTAAATTCATTTGAATTTAGGCAATAAATGAATCGATAAATTTGTTCATTTTGAATTTTTCATTCTTTTGGTTTTTAAATTCAATTGAATCCAATCAATGCATGCACACATCAGCGTTACATATATATATATATATATATATAATATATATATATATATATATATATATATATATATATATACGCGCGCGTGATATATATATATATATATATATATATATATATATATATATATATATATATATATATATATATATATATATATATATATATATATATATATATATATATATGTATGTACATATGCAGTACCTGCGTATGTTGGTTAGAATCATCAAATCGTTTTTTAAAAGACGCAAGTTGGGAAACAGACTAAAGAGAAGACATAGCTACATACATATATGTACATACATTCGTCATACGCATGAAGCACATTCTAGCTCCTATTGTTAATTTTGTTTGGTTTTTCTATGCGAGAAGAATCAGATGGATTCAGTGTAATCTAGTAATCTAATAAATTTGATGCCTTTTTATAAAATTTAGCAGAAGATGTTAGTGTTATTGGTTAGCTCAAAAATATTTTCTTACTGTAAAGGTGCCGTGATTTTCATTGTGAGTCAGTGTTGCCAGGTTGGCTCGAAAATCGGCCAAAATTGGCCGATTTTCAGCGCTTGATGTCCGATTTTGGCCGGTTGAAAGTCTTGGCCGATTTTGATGGCCGATTTTTTTAACAGTTTGGCCGAATTTGGCCGATCATAAAATTTTTCTGAATAAGGAAGGTTGTTGCTATGCTGCGTATTATTGTTTATGTCTACTTACTGTAGAAGAAGGCAACAACAACAACAACAACAAAGATTTATTGCAAAACGTACAAGACATGGTAAAAATAAAGACACAGCGTACGATACAAAGATATGATAAAACGATATATGACTAAAACGTCAGCAACGGGACACGCAGTCACGAACGTGAAAACTTACACGTGCCCCTTCAGATGAACAGAAAAATCAAAAGCATTTAGTTTGCGTTTAAAAATTTCTAAGCTAGGTGAATTTACAACATCAACTGGAAGTGAATTCCACAGATTCACATATCTATGACTGAAATCATACTTGAGAATATCTGAACGAGCTACTGGAACAGTCAGTTTAAGGTTATTGACAGAGCGAGTATAGTTGCGATTAAATGCGAAAAACTCGTCACAGAGAATGTGTGATTTTCCATTAATAATCTGATAATAAAAGGATAAAGCAAAACGAATACGGCGTATTTCGAGACGTTCTAACGACAGACTTTTTAAACGATCATTATATGACAAACCACTGTTAAAACCAAAAATACAACGGGTAAACTTGCGCTGAACTCGCTCGATACGATCAATATCTCGAATACGATAAGGACTCCAAAACGGTACAGCAGTACTCTAAAAGCGGACGAACATATACAACAAAAAGCACGAGACAAAATTTTATGATCACGAGAGAAGAATAACTTCAGTATCAGACTGGATCAGCTGAGAAGCTTTTTTAATCACTTCATGATAGTGCTGCTGAAATTTCAAATTTTGAGACATTAGAACACCTAAATCGTGGACACAGTCATGAATCAGAAGGTAAGTTGATTTCCAATAAAATATTGATGTATTAGGATTATTATCAACCCATGTACAGAAACTGAGCATTTATCACATAGAGTATCTGAAGCTGCCATTCACGCGACCATGTATAAAGCTTATTAGAGGTCGTTTTGAAGTATAGTTTTAGAAGAGGACAAATTATACATTTTAACATCGTCAGCAAATAACCGAATACGACTACTCATATTATCACATAAATCATTAATGTAAATCAGAAAAAGGTTGGCTCTATCACGCTCTCATGCGGGACGCCGCTAGTTACATTAAAGCTATCTGAGAAAGAACTATTAACAACAACGCACTGAGATCGAGAGGATAAAAGATTTGAGCCAGTTGGAAAGAAAACCATCTAGACCATATGCAGAAAGTTTATGAAGCAATTTTGTGAGCGATAAAGAATCAAAGCTTTTAAAGTCGATAAAAATTACATCTACAGTAGATTTTCATATCAATAAATTTTACTCATTCGTTTTTACACTTTAGCAATTGCATTTCACATGATCAGACCTTTTAAAAATCCAAATTGGAGAGGAGAAAGTAAATTATTTATATTTAAGTAATCCAGAATCTTTTTATTAACAATTTTTTCCATAATTTTACAAGGAGAGCAACACAACGAAATCGGACGATAATTTTCTACACAAGCAGAATCACCTTTATTTTTGAAAACTGGAATTACGTTTGCTTGATACCACTAATTTTGGAATTGAACCTGATCGAAAAGAAGTTTCAAAGATAGAAGCAAGAGGAGGAAAGCAAATAACTTGAGTTTTTAATAAAAACATGAGCATAGGCCATCAGGGCCACATGCAGTACTTGGTTTAGATTCGCGAATAGCTCTGTAAACGGTGTCTACATCGAAATTCATTTCTGCTAACTGAAGAAAAGTACGAGCCTGAAAAACAGAAGATTTTGATCATCAACAGAAAACAGAGGCAAAATATGAGTTAAAATGATTAGCTTTTACATGATCGTCATCTAATTCAATACCATTAGATAAAGTCAGGGGAAATGAACTTTTCCTGATTTTTAAACGAGAATTAACAAAATTGTAAAAGTTACTGATATCGCCTGATTTCAAAACTTCTAATTCTTCTTTAGCTTAAAAATTTTTGGTTCTCTTTTATAGATTTGTAGAAACTAGAATAGATAGTTCGATTTGTTCGAGTTTTGAACTTTTTGTAATTTTTCTATAATTTAAGTTTTTAAAATAGTAACTCACGGATGTGTTTAGGAAATATTTTCTTAAAATTTCTATGTACTTTTTTAGGTATTAGATCAGAACTAATAGTTTGAAGAACTGAAACAAAGACATTATACATATCATCTGTCGAAGTACACTGATTAAATAAATCGGGCTAAGAAACAGTGGCTAATCGCATAGAAATTAACCTCGTAATTGGCTTTTCGAAAATTTAAACAAGAGGGCATGTGATTTGTCTCTTCGCACTCTTGAATTTCGAAAGCAATAGAATTATGATCACTAACAGAAAAGGAGGTGATATCTTCACGTTAATGGCTTGATTAAGTGAAAAAAGCAAATCTAATATATTATTATCGTGAGTTGGACTACTGGATTGGTGCTCCAAACCAGTTGCACAGAAGGTGTCATAAAATAAAGTATTGATGGGATCAGAAGGAAAGGTGTTGGAGACCCAATTAATTTTAGGAAGATTAAAATCACCAACAATTAATAAAGGATAAGGTACATTAGAAGCCCATTCAATAGAATTGCAAAGACTTTCAGCATACATAATATCAGAAGTAGGAGGACGATAAGCTAGAATAAATCTAGTTTTGAAATCAGTATTGCATAAATCAAAAATTAAAATTTCACAGGCAGGAAAATTGATAGGAATTTTGATGTGTTTAATATGTAGATTATTATTAGCAAAAACTATAAGTCCACCCCCACGTTTATTTAACCATGATCACATCGAATAATTGGTAATTATTTGAACTGCAAAGTAGACTATCTGGAACTTTCAGGATAAAGCCAAGATTCACAACAAAGTATGATTTCAAAACTGTTTGCTATTTAGTAACAGTTTTAAATCACCTAGCTTATTTAACAAACTTCTTGAATTGAAATACAGAACTTTTAAACGCAAAGTAGCGAGAAAAGGGCAGACTACCTAGGTGAAGAGTTGGTTATTAATATTACGGTTTAGTTTGCGATTTCAACACAATCGGCGCGAAAATCGATAAAAAGACCTTCTTCACCTCGAGATTTACGATCGTTGAGCTCGGAAACCAGTTCGCGTTGACGTTTTCTTTGAAGGAATGATAAATCAGGACGGCAATCGCAAACGCGAAAGTTGGTCTTTGGATTTAATCGCGGATCTGTCTTATTGATCAAGGAAACGAGTTGATGCCTTGCCTGAACCGACGCTAGGCAAACTTTGACAAACTGGACGCGGTTTCTGTGGAATGGGACCATCACGAAAGACGCGTGAACATCAGATGATACTAGATCGTGACCATCAGAATGAGAATCGATTAGCCGTTTGACCTGATCAGTGATACCTCAACACTGTTCGATAAAGGCAAGTTAAACAGAACAGCATTACATTTCTTAGAATCTCTTTCGATAGCATCATTAATCAGAGCAGATAGTTCGTTTTTATCATAATTGGTAGGAGAATTTCGAGAATGTCTCAAGGCGATCAACTTCTTTTCTAAATCGGCAAGCTTAGTAGCAAAATCATCTAAGCGACGTTCAATATGCAAATATTTTTTCACAATTGGTTTACAGTGGAAACAATAGAAAGTGGAATCGGGCTTTGAATAAGTTTCATAATCATGATCATTAACTTTCAAACAAGAAGTATGACCCTCAACGGTCGCAAAAATCGCATAATAAGGCAGTGTCGTCATCAGAAACTAACTTTGTAGCAAATGATACAATCACAAGAATTATCGTTCGTATCATCAAGTAAATCAAAGTTGGACCTTCGAGATGGTGACTTAGAACGTAGGCTGGTATCCGTGATCTTCGGTACTCCATTTTTTTTACCCATGGTCGAAATATGTAGGTATGTAGAGTTGAAATATTGATCAAATTAATTAGAAGTAACGCATTGCGGCTCTTCAGCTCGATTGAGTCGCCACGCTCCTCAATAACCTAAACTGCATAAGTGCCCTTTTTATGTGTTTTCTTTAACACTTTTACCCACAAAACAAAAATTACAACAATTTACAAAAGAACAACAAACCAGCAAGGACTGTGGACTCAAATCCGCCCTTCCGACCCGGCACCCACCCACCCAGCCCAGGTTTCCTTCATTCATCCCCACACCCAATTTCCCTTCCCATTTCGTTCATGTATCTTCACAACACAACACATTAATCAAATCAGGCCACTCCTTATGTCGTGATATTCGCCCCCGGACTCACCGTCCCCGAACCTATCAGAAATGAGTGTTTTTAAGAAAATCGGTGAGAACCATTTATTAGATAAAAGTTTCCATATATTTACCATTACGGGGCGAATAATAAAAAATTATAGCCCCCGGGGGGCAAATAACAAAAAATTATCCGCCCCCGGGGGTCGGATAAGTGATGCCGTCTGATGGTGTACGTTGTCACTCGCTATTGGTTTCCTACACACGTTAACTGATTGCCGCTTTTAAGGACTCAACTATGCCATCACCGGTTAAAAAGAAACGCAAATCCGGATCTCATACATTTGTCAAATCTTGGCTTCGGGAACCAATTTTCAAATCGTGGCTAATAGAAGGCAAAGATGGTTCTGCTCACTGTAAAGTATGTTCTGCTAATCTACGCCCAAAACACGATGCTCTTGTTGTACATATTAAGTCGGTCAAGCACATTAAAGCTGTTAGTGACTTTGAAAGTTGCCAACAAACACATTCATTGACGAGTTCTACTGGATTTACACATCGAAAAGAGCAGAGCTCTGCTGAAGTAGTTAAGAAAGCTGAATTGAACTTAGCAGTATTTATCTTCGAACATTCCTCTATACTCACTATTGATCATCTCAGCGAAATGTTGAAGCGGTTATTGCCAAATGATTCGGTTGTTGGAAATATAAAGGTGAATAGGACGCAATCATACTTACCTACATCTTCAAAAATACAGGGTGGCCCTTTTATTTAAGTATAACCGATTTTATTATAACACAACTTAGGCAGCTTCTAAATGCCCTACCTCCAGCTTTAACTGATATTGATCTCGATAAGGCCATATCTGAATACAACGTGCTTGTGAAGAATGAATGGAAGTCAGCACTGCAAAATGATCCGGCTCTGTTTTGGGCCGAAGTCATTGAAGATGACAATAGCAATGAGTGTTCTTCCGCGCTTTCAAAACATTACCTCATTTGCAATGTCTGCTTTAAGTTTGCCTTTTTCTAATGCTAGTGTTGAACGAGCTTTTTCTGTATTAAACTTGCTGAAGACTAAACTAAGAGAGTCGCTTAGATGTCAAGACTACTGATGCTTTTATTACGTGTTCGTTTTTTGCTATGCTGGAAGGGTGAGGATTGTTGCGGCTTTACTGTTACCAAAACCATGCTTCAATTGTTTAAAAATACAATGTACAGTCCTATAATTTGTGATGATGATATCGTGTGCCTTAATGAACCGTTCTTAGATTCGGTGATACTTTGTTGAATGTTCAAAATGCGTTTAATGTAGTAGATATTTCACCCAGTAGTTGATTTGAATAAATTTTATCCGTTTTCTTATTTTTCAACTATATATACATAGTTTAGCCGATTTTGCTCGAATTTACCTTTGCTCTTGGCCGATTTTGGCCGGTTGTAAATGTCGATTTGGCCGATTAGCCTTTTCAGAGCTGGCAACACTGTTGTGAGTGCTGAGTAGTGAGTGAGTGAGAGAGAATCAGGGTGTCTGGGTAAAACATGGACATGGACCGGTCCATGGACCATGGACCTCACGGGTAAAAAATGGACCATGGATCGGTCCATGGACCATCGATCTAAGGGGAGTAAAATATGGAGCATGGAGCGGCTCCGAAGTGCATGGACATGAGTGTGCGTACAGTATTTAGAATGAGTGTAATGTAGGTAGGTACCTATTCCACTTTTGCAGGTCCATACCAGTACCATGGAGCGCCTCGGTTCACCCCTTTGTCGTGGATCCGTCCAGTTTTTTGCAACTGGAATCGGTGAATCTGCCTAAAAAAACACATTTCCACCAAATTTCAAGCAGAATGGTCGCTTAGAACGCAAGAAAATGGGCAGTCCATGGTTTTGTGGTCCATGGACCGCTCCATGGACCATGGAGCGCCTCGGATCACCCGTTTGTCATGGATGCGTCCAGTTTTTTGCAGTTGGAATCGGTGAAGCTGCCTAAAAAACACATTTCCACCAAATTTCAACTAGAAACGTCGCTTAGAATGCAAAAAATGGGCGGTCCATGGTTTTGTGGTCCATGGACCACTCCATGGACCATGGAGCACCTCGGATCACCCATTCGTCGTGAATGCGTCCAGTTTTTTGCAGTTGGAATCGGGAATCGGTGAAGCTGCCTAAAAAACACATTTCCACCAAATTTCAAGCAGAATGGTCGCTTAGAACGCAAGAAAATGGGTGGTCCATGGTTTTGTGGTCCATGGACCGCTCCATGGACCATGGAGCGCCTCGGTTCACCCATTCGTCGTGGATCCGTCCAGTTTTTTGCAGTTGGAATCGGTGAAGCTGCCTAAAAAACACATTTCCACCAAATTTCAACTAGAAACGTCGCTTAGAGATGCAAAAAAATGGGCGGTCCATGGTTTTGTGGTCCATGGACCGCAAATCCATGGACCGCTCCATGGACCATGGAACGCATGGATCGCCTATTCGTCGTGGATGCGTCCAGCGTGTTTGCAGTTGGAATCGATGAAACTGCCTTAAAGACACGCCTAAAACACATTTCCACTGCAAATTTCAACTAGACAGTAGCTTAGGAACGCAAGGAACAATGGGCGGTCCATGGAGGTTCATGGACCACCCATTTTCTTGCATTCATAAGCGACCGTTTCTAGCTTGAAATTTGGTGGAAATGTGTTTTTTAGGCAGCTTCACCGATTCCAACTGCAAAAAACTGGACGCATCCACGACGAGCGAGTGATCCGAGGCGCTCCATGGTCCATGGAGCAGTCCATGGACCACAAAACCATGGACTACCCATTTTCTTGCGTTCTAAGCGACCATTCTGCTTGAAATTTGGAGGAAATGTGTTTTTTAGGCAGCTTCACCGATTCCAACTGCAAAAAGCTGGACGGATCCACGACAAAGGGGTGAACCGAGGTGCTCCATGGTCCATGGAGCGGTCCATGGACCACAAAACCATGGACCACCCATTTTCTTGCGTTCTAAGCGACGTTTCTAGCTTGAAATTTGGTGGAAATGTGTTTTTTAGGCAGCTTCACCGATTCCAGCTGCAAAAAACTGGACGCATCCACGACGAATGGGTGATCCAAGGCGCTCCATGGTCCATGGAGCGGTCCATGGACCGCCCAATTTATTGCGTTCTAAGCGACTTTTCTGCAGCTTTCTCGATTTTTAGAGTGAAAAATCACATTGCTGCACAGAAGGTTGATGATCCACGGGGTCCTGAAAGCACAAGATATTGAAGTGTATTATAGTGGTCAAACTGTAGAGTTCACGCACTGCTGTATTGACCAGTTAAACCGGTGCGTTACACTCACTCTACATACGTAGTTCGTACTCATGTCTACACTCATTGGAGCGCTCCTTGCTCCATATTTTACTCCCTTAGATCGATGGTCCATGGACCGATCCATGGTCCATGTTTTACCCGTGAGATCCATGGTCCATGGACCGGTCCATGTCCATGTTTTACTCTTCCCAGAATCAGGGTTGTCAACTTGTCTGGAAGCCGGACATTTATGTCCGGTCCTCAGGCTTGGATGTCCGGTTTTGTCCGGCCGACAGTCTTGCCCGGTTTTCGATGTCCGGTTTTTTAAGCTGTTGGTCCGCTTTTGTCTGGTCTCGAAATGCAAAAATGCGTCTTAGAGAGGTAAAAGTTGAAAAATTTTTCGGCGCTTCAGCGCCGCAATTGAATTAAATCTTACTTCGTTATTAATCTTTAAGCCGCGCAGCGCTACGTCAATTGCTGCATTTTTATCACAATCTGGTCTGGAACTACGCTCTACGATTGAAAATCCTTATCTTCTGTACGGATTTGGATAGTTTTTGTAATGCAAAAATGCGTTTTAGAGAGCTGAAATTTCAAAATTTTCTGGCGCTTCGCGCCATTTGATAGATTATACTTTTTATTGTCAAAAGCGACTTCAGAATTGACTAAAATGCTTTACTGAAGGAAGGAAATTCAAATTTCAACAGAAATAGCGTATACTGATCGTGATATTATTAGTAGAGCGCGAAATTTTTGGAGTTTCTGAATAATATGGTGTGAATTGATTTTGCGCCATTTTCGGCAGAACTGCCATACAATTGCTTGCAAAAACGTATACTTTATGTCACTACAAGACGCGGAAAGAAGAAATAAACCAAATCCATACAAAATTCACAGAGTTACGGTACTTCATACACTATCCTTGGACATTCACCATTTTGAGCCACTTTAAGGAATTTTTCGCAGTTTTTCAGAAGTGTCCAATTTTCACTAAAAACATATTTTTCTGCCATTTTAACGGTCGCAGATTACAAAAAAATTAAGTAATACTGCGCATAAACCAAGATTGAAGAAAATTTTTCTGTAATGTTTTGCACAAAGTTTTTTAAGAATTTTTTTTGTAATTCTACTATTTTTATCATTGTTTACATCCAGTTAAAGATTTCTACTCAAATACGATGTAAACAGCATTTTTGTATTATCTCAAAGTCCCAACTATTTGAAGATTCAAACAGTGGAATGCAGAATAACGGAGTAACTTAAGAATATGGTACTTTCTGAAAACTAACAAATAAACTACAGAAGAGCGGATTTTTTTGCTCAGTACTTAGAACATGTTGAAAGAAAGCGCGGAAAAAAATTTCATCCGTCTATAATCAATATTACAAAAGCTATGGGTTTCTTTAATTAGCCTCTTCTCGACCTAAACAAGCATCTTCTCGACCTAAATATTTGAAGATTCAAACAGCTGAATGCAGAATCACATGTAGTTACCCAATTTACGTCGACCTAAGCATCTATGCATCGACCTAAGCATCTATACATTGTGTTAAATGCAAACCAAACCGTAATATTAATAACCAACTCTTCACCTAGGTAGTCGCGCCCACACCTGGGCGTGGGGGGGTTTGGGGGGGTATGCACCCCCCAGAAACCAAAATACCCCCCCCAGAAATCAAAATACCCCCCCAGAATTCAATTTTTGAAAATTTTTTTCGTTTTTTCCGCAATTTTTTGATGCCAATGGATAGTGCTTGATGAGAAACGTCGAAAAATGGTGTTTTTATCGCCATACCACCATTTTTAAGGCCATTTTTCGACCTTCAAAAAAATCTTGCACCCCCCCAGAATTTTCTTGCTGCCCACGTATGGTCGCGCCCTTTCTCGTACTTTGCGTTTAAAAGTTCTGTATTTCAATTCAAGAAGTTTGTTAAATAAGCTAGGTGATTTGAAACTGCTACTAAATAGCAAACAGTTTGAAATAATACTTTGTTGTGAATCTTGGCTTTATCCTGAAATTCCAGATAGTCTCCTTTGCACTTCAAATAATTACCAAATTATTCGATGTGATCGGTTAAATAAACGTGGGGGTGGACTTATAGTTTTTGCTAATAATAATCTACATATTAAACACATCAAAATTCCTATCAATTTTCCTGCCTGTGAAATTTTAATTTTTGATTTATGCAATACTGATTTCAAAACTAGATTTATTGTAGCTTATCGTCCTCCTACTTATGATATTATGTATGCTGAAAGTCTTTGTAATTCTATTGAATGGGCTTCTAATGTACCTTATCCTTTATTAATTGTTGGTGATTTTAATCTTCCTAAAATTAATTGGGTCTCCAACACCTTTCCTTCTGATCCCATCAATACTTTATTTTATGATACCTTCTGTACAACTGGTTTGGAGCAACTAATCCGTAGTCCAACTCACGATAATAATATACTAGATTTGCTTTTTTCACTTAATCAAGCCATTAACGTGAAGATTTCACCTCCTTTTTCTGATAGTGATCATAATTCTATTGCTTTCGAAATTCAAGGGTATGAAATGACAAATCACATGCCCTCTTGTTTAAATTTTCGAAAAGCCAATTACGAGTTAATTTCTATGCGATTAGCCACTGTTTCTTGGCCCGATTTATTTAATCAGTGTACTTCGGCAGATGATATGTATAATGTTTTTGTTTCAGTTCTTCAAACTATTAGTTCTGATCTAATACCTAAAAAAGCACATAGAAATTTCAAGAAAGTTCTTCCTAAACACATCCGTAAGTTATATTTAAAAAAAACTTAAATTATGGAAAAATTACAAAAAGTTCAAAACTCGAACAAATCGAACTATCTATTCTAGTTTCTGCAAATCTATAAAAAGAGAAACCAAAAATTTTTACGCTAAAGAAGAACTAGAAGTTTTAAAATCAGGCGATATCCGTAACTTTTACAATTTTGTTAATTCTCGTTTAAAAATCAGGAAAAGTTCATTTCCCCTGACTTTATCTAATGGTATTGAATTAGATGACGATCATGTAAAAGCTAATCATTTTAACTCATATTTTGCCTCTGTTTTCACTGTTGATGATCAAAATCTTCCTGTTTTTCAGGCTCGTACTTTTTCTTCGTTAGCAGAAATCAATTTCGATGTAGACACCGTTTACAGAGCTATTCGCGAATCTAAACCAAGTACTGCATGTGGCCCTGATGGCCTATGCTCATTTTTTATTAAAAAACTAGGTTATTTGCTTTCTTCTCCTCTTGCTTCTATCTTTGAAACTTCTTTCCGATCAGGTTCAATTCCAAAATTGTGGTATCAAGCAAACGTAATTCCAGTTTTCAAAAATAAAGGTGATTCTGCTTGTGTAGAAAATTATCGTCCGATTTCGTTGTGTTGCTCTCCTTGTAAAATTATGGAAAAAATTGTTAATAAAAAGATTCTGGATTACTTAAATATAAATAATTTACTTTCTCCTCTTCGATTTGGATTTTTAAAAGGTCGATCATGTGAAATGCAATTGCTAAAGTGTAAAAACGAATGGGCAAAATTTATTGATAGAAAATCTACTGTCGATGTAATTTTTATCGACTTTAAAAAAGCTTTCGATTCTTTATCGCACACAAAATTACTTCATAAACTTTCTGCATATGGTCTAAATGGTTTTCTTTTCAACTGGCTTAAATCTTTTTTATCCTCCCGATCTCAGTGCGTTGTTGTTAATAGTTCTTTTTCAGATAGCTTTAATGTAACTAGCGGCGTCCCGCAAGGGAGCGTGATAGGGCCAACCCTTTTTCTGATTTACATAAATGATTTATGTGATAATATGAGTAGTCGTATTCGGTTATTTGCTGACGATGTTAAAATGTATAATTTGTCCTCTTCTAAAACTATACTTCAAAACGACCTTAATAAGCTTTATACATGGTCGCGTGAATGGCAGCTTCAGATATCTATTGATAAATGCTCAGTTTTGTACATGGGTTATAAAAATCCTAAACATCAATATTTTATTGGAAATCAACTTCTACCTTCTGATTCTGACTGTGTCCGTGATTTAGGTGTTCTAATGTCTCAAAATTTGAAATTTCAGCAGCACTATCATCAAGTGATTAAAAAAGCTTCTCAGTGATCCAGTCTGATACTGAAGTTATTCTTTTCTCGTGATCATAAAATTTTGTCTCATTTTTTTGTTGTATATGTTCGTCCGCTTTTAGAGTACTGCTGCACCGTTTGGAGTCCTTATCGTATTCGAGATATTGATCGTATCGAGCGAGTTCAGCGCAAGTTTACCCGTTGTATTTTTGGTTTTAACAGTGGTTTGTCATATAATAATCGTTTAAAAAGTCTGTCGTTAGAACGTCTCGAAATACGCCGTATTCGTTTTGCTTTATCCTTTTATTATCAGATTATTAATGGCAATTCACACATTCTCTGTGACGAGTTTTTCGCTTTTAATCGCAACTATACTCGCTCTGTCAATAACCTAAAACTGACTGTTCCAGTAGCTCGTTCAGATATTCTCAAGTATGATTTCAGTCATAGATATGTGAATCTGTGGAATTCACTTCCAGTTGAGGTTGTAAATTCACCTAGCTTAGAAATTTTTAAACGCAAACTCAATGCTTTTGACTTTTCTGTTCATCTGAAGGGGCACGCGTAAGTTTTCACCTTCGTGACTGCGTGTCCCGTTGCTGACGTTTTAGTCATATGTCGTTTTATCATATCTTTGTATCGTATGCTGTGTCTTTATTTTTACCATGTCTTGTACGTTTTGCAATAAAATGTTGTTGTTGTTGTTGTTGTTGACCTAAGCATCTATACATCGACCTAAGCATCTATACATCGACCTAAGCATCTATTCATCGATCTGAGCATCTATACATCGACCTAAGCATCTATACATTGACCTGAACGGGAGCGACCTCGACCTAAGCAGCTTAAAATACCTTTTCAGATATACTAAACCTAAGCCTGAGTATAATAGAAGCAAAAACTTAGATTTTCGTATATCTTATCGAGTAAACCAAAAAAACATGCAAAAAATATGAAAATTTTTTTCAAGATTTTTTGAAATTTCAAACAGCTTTCCGCGCCTTTTTTCGTTTTTCTCCTTCATTGCTATGCTTCCTTCCGTTATTTCAGCCCATATTATTTATTTCTGACAAATGTATAAGTCCTTGGATCGAGTCGTTTAATCGTCCCACGCAACACTCAAATCGAGAGTGCCTGCAACTTTGCAAGTATGGCTCAGATTTTCACCAAATTTTCTTTCCGCGCTTCAATTTATCATGTTCTATCATTTTGACAAAAAAATTTTGGCATTCCGTATTCGTTTTGCACCTTCTCCGAAAGTACCATATTCTTAAGTTTAGCCCAGAATAACGTACCCAATTTAGGTCGACCTAAGCATCTATATATCAACCTGAGCATCTATACATTGACCTAAGCATCTATACCTCGATCTAAGCGAAAGTAAAAAAATGAAAGATAAAAATTCATTCATTCAGCCGATTTATTCTTTTGCTTTTTATATTTAATGACAGAAAAAAATGCAAAAAATTGTTTTTTTCAAATTTGAAAATTTTGAAACAAAAATTTTTTTCCGCGCAATAAAAGTCATTTTTTCGTGATCAGCGACCTTGAAAATGTCAGATAAATATTTTTTTAGCCCAAATTCGGAACATTTTGTTAAACAGTAAAATACCCACTTTAATGTAGCTATATCCAGAGTAACTTGTTCAATCCTTTTTGCTCACATCGCCACAGACTTTTCCTGATGCCCTAGTTTTTGAAACACCTCAGATCCACATTCATATTCTCGCTTACATTGCCTACCATCTGGGTGCATATATGACAAAGTTTTCTACTTTAAAAAAATGACAAAATTCACAGAGTTACGGTACTTCATACACTATCCTTGGACATTCACCATTTTGAGCCACTTCAAGGAATTTTTCGCAGTTTTTCAGAAGTGTCCAATTTTCACTAAAAACATATTTTTCTGCCATTTTAACGGTCGCAGATTACAAAAAATTAAGTAATACTGCGCGTAAACCAAGATTGAAGAAAATTTTTCTGTAATGTTTTGCACAAAGTTTTTAAGAATTTTTTTGTAATTCTACTATTTTTATCATTGTTTACATCCAGTTAAAGATTTCTACTCAAATACGATGTAAACAGCATTTTTGTATTATCTCAAAGTTCCAACCATTTGAAGATTCAAACAGTGGAATGCAGAATAACGGAGTAACTTAAGAATATGGTACTTTCTGAAAACTAACAAATAAACTACAGAAGAGCGGATTTTTTGCTCAGTACTTAGAACATGTTGAAAGAAAGCGCGGAAAAAAAATTTCAACCGTCTATAATCAATATTACAAAAGCTATGGGTTTCTTTAATTAGCCTCTTCTCGACCTAAACAAGCATCTTCTCGACCTAAATATTTGAAGATTCAAACAGCTGAATGCAGAATCACATGTAGTTACCCAATTTACGTCGACCTAAGCATCTATGCATCGACCTAAGCATCTATACATTGTGTTAAATGCAAACCAAACCGTAATATTAATAACCAACTCTTCACCTAGGTAGTCGCGCCCACACCTGGGCGTGGGGGAATTTGGGGGGTATGCACCCCCCAGAAACCAAAATACCCCCCCCAGAAATCAAAATACCCCCCCCAGAATTCAATTTTTGAAAATTTTTTTCGTTTTTTCCGCAATTTTTTGATGCCAATGGATAGTGCTTGATGAGAAACGTCGAAAAATGGTGTTTTTATCGCCATACCACCATTTTTAAGGCCATTTTTCGACCTTCAAAAAAATCTTGCACCCCCCCCCAGAATTTTCTTGCTGCCCACGTATGGTCGCGCCCCTTTCTCGTACTTTGCGTTTAAAAGTTCTGTATTTCAATTCAAGAAGTTTGTTAAATAAGCTAGGTGATTTGAAACTGCTACTAAATAGCAAACAGTTTGAAATAATACTTTGTTGTGAATCTTGGCTTTATCCTGAAATTCCAGATAGTCTCCTTTGCACTTCAAATAATTACCAAATTATTCGATGTGATCGGTTAAATAAACGTGGGGGTGGACTTATAGTTTTTGCTAATAATAATCTACATATTAAACACATCAAAATTCCTATCAATTTTCCTGCCTAAGAAATTTTAATTTTTGATTTATGCAATACTGATTTCAAAACTAGATTTATTGTAGCTTATCGTCCTCCTACTTATGATATTATGTATGCTGAAAGTCTTTGTAATTCTATTGAATGGGCTTCTAATGTACCTTATCCTTTATTAATTGTTGGTGATTTTAATCTTCCTAAAATTAATTGGGTCTCCAACACCTTTCCTTCTGATCCCATCAATACTTTATTTTATGATACCTTCTGTACAACTGGTTTGGAGCAACTAATCCGTAGTCCAACTCACGATAATAATATACTAGATTTGCTTTTTTCACTTAATCAAGCCATTAACGTGAAGATTTCACCTCCTTTTTCTGATAGTGATCATAATTCTATTGCTTTCGAAATTCAAGGGTATGAAATGACAAATCACATGCCCTCTTGTTTAAATTTTCGAAAAGCCAATTACGAGTTAATTTCTATGCGATTAGCCACTGTTTCTTGGCCCGATTTATTTAATCAGTGTACTTCGGCAGATGATATGTATAATGTTTTTGTTTCAGTTCTTCAAACTATTAGTTCTGATCTAATACCTAAAAAAGCACATAGAAATTTCAAGAAAGTTCTTCCTAAACACATCCGTAAGTTATATTTAAAAAAACTTAAATTATGGAAAAATTACAAAAAGTTCAAAACTCGAACAAATCGAACTATCTATTCTAGTTTCTGCAAATCTATAAAAGAGAAACCAAAAATTTTTACGCTAAAGAAGAACTAGAAGTTTTAAAATCAGGCGATATCCGTAACTTTTACAATTTTGTTAATTCTCGTTTAAAAATCAGGAAAAGTTCATTTCCCCTGACTTTATCTAATGGTATTGAATTAGATGACGATCATGTAAAAGCTAATCATTTTAACTCATATTTTGCCTCTGTTTTCACTGTTGATGATCAAAATCTTCCTGTTTTTCAGGCTCGTACTTTTTCTTCGTTAGCAGAAATCAATTTCGATGTAGACACCGTTTACAGAGCTATTCGCGAATCTAAACCAAGTACTGCATGTGGCCCTGATGGCCTATGCTCATTTTTTATTAAAAAACTAGGTTATTTGCTTTCTTCTCCTCTTGCTTCTATCTTTGAAACTTCTTTCCGATCAGGTTCAATTCCAAAATTGTGGTATCAAGCAAACGTAATTCCAGTTTTCAAAAATAAAGGTGATTCTGCTTGTGTAGAAAATTATCGTCCGATTTCGTTGTGTTGCTCTCCTTGTAAAATTATGGAAAAAATTGTTAATAAAAAGATTCTGGATTACTTAAATATAAATAATTTACTTTCTCCTCTTCGATTTGGATTTTTAAAAGGTCGATCATGTGAAATGCAATTGCTAAAGTGTAAAAACGAATGGGCAAAATTTATTGATAGAAAATCTACTGTCGATGTAATTTTTATCGACTTTAAAAAAGCTTTCGATTCTTTATCGCACACAAAATTACTTCATAAACTTTCTGCATATGGTCTAAATGGTTTTCTTTTCAACTGGCTTAAATCTTTTTTATCCTCCCGATCTCAGTGCGTTGTTGTTAATAGTTCTTTTTCAGATAGCTTTAATGTAACTAGCGGCGTCCCGCAAGGGAGCGTGATAGGGCCAACCCTTTTTCTGATTTACTTAAATGATTTATGTGATAATATGAGTAGTCGTATTCGGTTATTTGCTGACGATGTTAAAATGTATAATTTGTCCTCTTCTAAAACTATACTTCAAAACGACCTTAATAAGCTTTATACATGGTCGCGTGAATGGCAGCTTCAGATATCTATTGATAAATGCTCAGTTTTGTACATGGGTTATAAAAATCCTAAACATCAATATTTTATTGGAAATCAACTTCTACCTTCTGATTCTGACTGTGTCCGTGATTTAGGTGTTCTAATGTCTCAAAATTTGAAATTTCAGCAGCACTATCATCAAGTGATTAAAAAAGCTTCTCAGTGATCCAGTCTGATACTGAAGTTATTCTTTTCTCGTGATCATAAAATTTTGTCTCATTTTTTTGTTGTATATGTTCGTCCGCTTTTAGAGTACTGCTGCACCGTTTGGAGTCCTTATCGTATTCGAGATATTGATCGTATCGAGCGAGTTCAGCGCAAGTTTACCCGTTGTATTTTTGGTTTTAACAGTGGTTTGTCATATAATAATCGTTTAAAAAGTCTGTCGTTAGAACGTCTCGAAATACGCCGTATTCGTTTTGCTTTATCCTTTTATTATCAGATTATTAATGGCAATTCACACATTCTCTGTGACGAGTTTTTCGCTTTTAATCGCAACTATACTCGCTCTGTCAATAACCTAAAACTGACTGTTCCAGTAGCTCGTTCAGATATTCTCAAGTATGATTTCAGTCATAGATATGTGAATCTGTGGAATTCACTTCCAGTTGAGGTTGTAAATTCACCTAGCTTAGAAATTTTTAAACGCAAACTCAATGCTTTTGACTTTTCTGTTCATCTGAAGGGGCACGCGTAAGTTTTCACCTTCGTGACTGCGTGTCCCATTGCTGACGTTTTAGTCATATGTCGTTTTATCATATCTTTGTATCGTATGCTGTGTCTTTATTTTTACCATGTCTTGTACGTTTTGCAATAAAATGTTGTTGTTGTTGTTGTTGTTGACCTAAGCATCTATACATCGACCTAAGCATCTATACATCGACCTAAGCATCTATTCATCGATCTGAGCATCTATACATCGACCTAAGCATCTATACATTGACCTGAACGGGAGCGACCTCGACCTAAGCAGCTTAAAATACCTTTTCAGATATACTAAACCTAAGCCTGAGTATAATAGAAGCAAAAACTTAGATTTTCGTATATCTTATCGAGTAAACCAAGAAAACATGCAAAAAATATGAAAATTTTTTTCAAGATTTTTTGAAATTTCAAACAGCTTTCCGCGCCTTTTTTCGTTTTTCTCCTTCATTGCTATGCTTCCTTCCGTTATTTCAGCCCATATTATTTATTTCTGACAAATGTATAAGTCCTTGGATCGAGTCGTTTAATCGTCCCACGCAACACTCAAATCGAGAGTGCCTGCAACTTTGCAAGTATGGCTCAGATTTTCACCAAATTTTCTTTCCGCGCTTCAATTTATCTTGTTCTATCATTTTGACAAAAAAATTTTGGCATTCCGTATTCGTTTTGCACCTTCTCCGAAAGTACCATATTCTTAAGTTTAGCCCAGAATAACGTACCCAATTTAGGTCGACCTAAGCATCTATATATCAACCTGAGCATCTATACATTGACCTAAGCATCTATACCTCGATCTAAGCGAAAGTAAAAAAATGAAAGATAAAAATTCATTCATTCAGCCGATTTATTCTTTTGCTTTTTATATTTAATGACAGAAAAAAATGCAAAAAATTGTTTTTTTCAAATTTGAAAATTTTGAAACAAAAATTTTTTTCCGCGCAATAAAAGTCATTTTTTCGTGATCAGCGACCTTGAAAATGTCAGATAAATATTTTTTTAGCCCAAATTCGGAACATTTTGTTAAACAGTAAAATACCCACTTTAATGTAGCTATATCCAGAGTAACTTGTTCAATCCTTTTTGCTCACATCGCCACAGACTTTTCCTGATGCCCTAGTTTTTGAAACACCTCAGATCCACATTCATATTCTCGCTTACATTGCCTACCATCTGGGTGCATTTATGACAAAGTAAAGTACCGTGACTCTATCTCCACCAATATTGGTCCGTTTTCCATGAAATTTCTTTTCCACACTTTCTTTTTGTATGTCCACCTCATTTCAACCAATATCGTTCCTTTATACATACAACATAACGTAAAGTTTAGCCAAATTTTTAAACAAAAAGTACATCAAACACCGCTATTACATGAGCACATAGGATTTTCTACTTTAAAAAAATGATTTTTCAATACAGGGGGTCTATTTTAAACATTTTTAGACCTCTTAAAAAACGTGGAAAAGGTTGGAAAAAGTGGAAAAAAATTTTGGTTCTGGTCTATAATGTCAACCAAATCGCTGGGAAAAAAACGGTGTTCTGGAACCAAATTTCAAATCGTGGCTAGTAGAAGGTTCAAACGGTTCTGCTCACTGTAAATTATGTTCTGATAATCTACCCCCAATACATGATGCTCTTCTTAATCATGTTAAAACGGCCAAGCACATCGAAACCATTAGTTTTAAAGCCTCATTTGCATTGTCTGCTTTAAGTCTTCCTTTTTCTAATGCTAGCGTTGAACGGGGTATTTCTGTATTAAGTTTGCTGAAGACCAAACTACGAAATCGCTTAGATGTCAAAACTACTGATGCTTTATTACGTGTTCGTTTTTTACTGTGTTGGAAGGGCGAGAATTGTTGCACCTTCACTGTTACTGATCCAATGCTTAAATTGTTTAACACTAAAATGTACGGTCGTAGCATTTGTGACGATGATATCGTGTGCCTTAATGAATCTTTATAACTTTCTGATGAAGCCTTGTTTAATGTGCAAAATGCGTTTAATGTGGTAGATATTTAAGTGCAATAGCTGATTTGAATAAATTTTAGCCGCTTTGTTATTCATCAAGTGTATACATCGTTTGTCCGGTTTTGTCCGGAATTTAATTGTGGTCTTGTCCGGTTTTGTCCGGTTTTGAATGTTGGTATGTCCGGTTGCTTTTTTCAGAGTTGGCAACACTGGTGAGAATGCAAAAAGGAATTTAAGCGAACTAAAGTGGTAAAAATAGAGCGCGGAAAACAAGTCTGATTAAAACCTGACCATTGTTTTCCGAACTATTTCGGATCTTACTGCAATATTTCGTGATTTAGCAATAGTTCATCAAATTCATTTTTCTGAAGTGTTTTCGCCAAGAAATTAATTGGCACTAATAAGGTACCATCATTGGTACCCACTTTTTTTTAAATACCAACCTTGGTTACCTAATGCTGCATTTGGTGCCAACGTTTTTCCTTTGAAAAAATTTTTTGAGAAAAACTTGCTGTTTCGGGGATCGAACCCACGGCTACAAACCACCTTCCCAACACAAGACGGTGCTCCAGACCACTCGGCCAGGCATCTGAGTTTTGAAATTCTACCTATTTTTATAGATCAACAACAGTAAGAGAAAGGAAAAGAAAGAAATTATTTTACTGATAAATCAAAGTGATAAAATACGGAATGACGGGTTACATAATAGATACAAATCAGTAAAGGGACATGCGAGTCAATGTAATGAAAATTTTTATTGTACTTTTGAGCTTTCTGATCGTCTTATTCATTAGTTTAATGCGTGTACTTGGAACATTGATCAATCCGTCTCAAATAATAAGCAAAACACGAAAACAAAAAATGACAAAATCTCAGACAAACTTTAAATCTTTTTAGGGACAAAATTACCTCAAAAACTGGTATAAACGCTAAAATAGCATTGAAGCTACATTGTGCCACAGTTTCTGATCGATTTCTAGCACTTTCGTAGAAAATTTTTAAATTTTATCCATTTTTGGCCTTCAAAGGTTCTTTTTCTATTGGTCCCGATGGACTCTGTCATTTTTTCTTGAAAAAACTTTCAAATTATCTTGCTGAGCCTTAAGCTAGTATCTTTAATGTTTCATTTTTGACTAGCACTATCCCCAATTTTTGGAAATTGGCAAATGTAACCCCAGTCTTTAAAAAAGGTGACGCAGCTTTCATGAGAAATTACAGGCCGATTTCTATTTGCTGCTCATCAAGTAAAATCATGGAAAATTTGATAAATTCAAAAATTGTCGATTTTCTCACTACAAACAGACTCTTATCTCCTTCTCAGTTTGGTTTTCTAAAATCAAAGTCTTGTGAATTACAACTACTTAAATGTAAACACAGTTGGACGGTATCTTTGAGTAATAGAACTCCTGTCGATGTTGCTTACATCGACTTTTCTAAAGCTTTTGATAAAATTCCCTTTTCTAAGCTTTTATATAAGCTCTCTAAATATGGAATAAAAGGTCTACTTTTTAATTGGCTCAAATCCTTTTTACATAGTCGATTTCAGCGTGTTTGTATTAACGGAGTTTTTTCTGACTTCATGCCCGTTGGCAGTGGTGTCCCCCAAGGTAGTTGTATTAGTCCTACTTTATTCTTGATCTATGTAAATGACCTATATATGTAACTTGATTAAATACAGTAAAATTTAGCTCTTTGCCGATGATGTCAAAATCTTTTGTCCATCTTCTGATAATCATTTAATACAAAAAGATCTGGACAATATTTATATTTGGTCTATAAATTGGCAACTTCCTGTTGCTTCGGAAAATGTGCAGTTTTACATTTTGGTAAAAATAATCCAAAAAAGCTTTATTCTTTAAATAATATAAATATTCTAAATGACATTAGTTCCGTTCGTGATCTATGTGTTTATATTTCCCACAATCTCAATTGTAAGGAACATTTAAATCACATAATTAACAAAGCTGTTTCTCGTTGTTTTCTCATACACAAAGCTTTTCTTTCTCGTGATAAAGATATTTCAGTTAGGGCCTATACTACTTATGTAAGACCTATGCTTGAGTATGCTGTTTCTGTATGGAATCCATATTATGCAAATGATATAAATCGTCTTGAAAATGTTCAGCGTAAATTTACTAAACGTCTTTTTGGTTTTAATAGCAATTTATCCTATCTTGAACGCCTAAAGCTTCTTAACCTGCCTTCTTTAGAACTTCGTCGTCTTCACATATGTCTATGTCTCTATGTCTCATGTATCAAATTATTAATGGTTTATCTTGTATTGATGCTAATGAATTTTTCATTTTTAGTCAAGGCATTACCCGATCAGTTAACAGTCGTAAACTTACGTTGCCAGTTGTCCGTTCCAATGCTCACCTCAACGATTTTTCGCAAAGATACCGAGAAATCTGGAACTCCTTACCTAATCAAATAGTCTCGTCTCCAAAAATCCGTTTGTTCAAAAAAAGAGCCCCTAAACATTGATTTTACAAATTTATTGTTGGGGCATACCTAGTTGTATCACTTCCGTGATCTTTGTATGTCCTTTTGTTCAGTCACTATTTTATCATGTTTTTGCGTTTTATCAAATTTCGTGTATTTTTCTGACAATAAACACTTTCTTGTCTTGTATTGTCTTTGGGTGGTCTAGACACACTCGGACCCCAACATGCGTGCATGGTCTACATTGTAGGATGGAGAACAGCCAAATTCTGGAGGCCCGATGGGACAAAACCTAGCTCCAGGATTTCAAGTCTGGGTTCTATCGATTTTTTTGGGGAGGGGTTGTCTTTCAGATTCTGGCGGGTCCAGCCAGACCCTTTTTGGGAGGTTCCAAGTTCAGACCCCCAGACGCCCCAGCTCCCGCGCCCATGTGTAGCCTAATCCCAATCCTGCGCACATGTGAGCTCTTAACCATGAAGCTGATCGCATTAGCGTTTTAAAGTTTGAGATTTTATTTGTTGCCGCATTTCGCCTATTATGTAAGACGGATTGATCATAGTCCACGCATCAAACGAATGAACAGGACGGTAAGAAAGATCAAAAGTACGATAAAACCCATTTACTATACCTACTCTTGTTGATCTATAAAATTAGGTAAAACTTCAGAGTTCAGATGCCTGGCCAAGTGGTCCGGAGCGCCGTCTCATGCTGCGAAGGTGGTTTGTGGCCGTGGGTTCGATCCCCGAAACAGCAAGTTTTTCTCGAAAAATTTTTAAAAGGAAAAACGTTGGTACTTACGCAGCGTTAGGTACCAACGTTGGTATTTAAAAGAAAATTGGGTACCAACGTTGGTACCTAAGTAGTGCCAGAAATAATTGCAAATTCATACGAATTTCAATCCAAACGTTTAAAAGTCGACCTAAGCAGCTTTAAATTCTATGCTATTGCTATCTAAAACTAACCCTAAGCATAAGAAAAATAAAGAGAATAGCGACTTATAGGATAAATGTCAAACTGACTATTTTTAAGCAATGTCGAATTGTGATGTTTATGGCTCTATATCTCCCTTAATATTGGACAGATTTTCGCGAAAATTTCTTTCCGCGCCATCTTTCAACATTTTATGTAAGTTTTGTAAAAAATATAAAGTTTCTAACAGATTTTTGCTCATTTCTGACGGAACCCATATTCTGCACTTTAGCCTTTAATGAGTTAGCCTTTAGTCAGTATACTTCTACAGAACAGTAAGTATTGCGACGTTGTAAGCAATGATAATGGTTGTTAAAGTGTGATAGTCCTATTTCTTTCAATGCGATGGCCTCTACCAAATCAAAACTTCTGGAGATAAAAAATGTTTTGCTGGATATGAGTGAGAAATTTGGGGTCTAGCAGACCAGTGTTTTTTTGTACTCGGCAAAGATTTTTTCCGGTGTACAAAGACTTTTCGGGACCGCCTTTGTACATGTACAAAGATTTTTGGGGAGACAAAAATTGCAAAAAATGTCTGAAATTCGCAAAAAATTTCGGCGCTTCCCGCCGAACTGAGTAATTAAGTGTTCTATATATCTATAATGGCAGAAATTGCATTTAGAATGAGGAAATACCACATTTTTCGGGGCTTCGCGCCATTTTGAGACAATTTTTAGTAATTTTTGGTGTCAGAAACCCAGAAATTAGCTAAAATACACTAACAAAAGTCGAACAAATCTGTTTTTACCACACTAAAATTGCTACTGTACCATATTATAGTATCCAAAAATTTGTGTGTACAAAATGGACAAAAATTTTTTGGAAAGACAAAAACTGTTAAACGGTGTGAAATTTCCAAAAATTTTTGGCGCTTCGCGCCGAAATGGGCAATTGTTTGTCCTATACATCTTTAGATGGCAGAATTTGCAATTAGAATGAAAGAATGTCAAATTTTTTGGCGCTTCGCGCCGTTTTGAGACAATTTTTAGTAATTTTTGGCGTCAGAAACCTTAAAATTAGCTGAAATACACTACCAAAGATCGAAAACCCTGTTTTACCAGATTAAAATCGCTGCTGTATACACTATATAAGTACACAAAAATTTGCGTGTAAAAATTGTGCTAAAACTTTTGGGGACCATCTTTGTACTAGGGTTGTTCCGGTTCCAGGTTTTTCAAAAAAATCGGTTCCGCTTCCACTCTCGGTTCTTGGAAAACAAGAATTTCGGTTCCGGTTCCAGTTCCGGTTCTTGCGTAAGTTGGAACCGTCGGTTCCGTTTCCTCAACTAGAGAAACGTCGGTTCCGGTTCCGGTTCTCGGTTCCTGTGTTAAAATATGTACACTCTTGATAGCCTGACTTCACCGGAACATATGACAATGTAATCAAAAGATGAATTATTCAAGAAGTCGTTTCAATCTGGCAACTGCACGTTCAAATAACTTTTACGTCTAGTTGACAATTCACTTATAAATCACTGAATATTATCTATGTGTTTCTCAATTTCTCAAAAGTCTTTGTACATTGTGTGCACACAAATTTTTGGGTACTATAATATGGTACAGTAGCGATTTTAGTGTGGTAAAAACTGAGTTGTTCGACTTTTGGTAGTGTATTTCAACTAATTTATGGGTCTCTAAGGGCAAAAATCACTAAGAATCGTCTTAAAACGGCGCGAAGCGCCTAAAAATTTGACATTTTTCCTTTCGAAATACAGTTTCTGCCATTATAAAGATAAATAGAGCACACAATCAGTCATTTCGACGCGAAGCGCCGTAAATTTCTGCGAATTTTAGACCTTTTTTGTTATTTTTGTCTCCAAAAATTTTCGTGCATGTACAAAGACGGCCCCGAAAAGTCTTTGTACATCGGGAAAAATCTTTGCCGAATACCAAAAAAAATCGTGGGGCGAAGCGCCGGAAAATTTGTGAGATTAAGACGGATAGACGTCTAGAAGCATGATTTACAGCTTGATTTACTGTATTTATAGCATTTGATTCGAAACATCGAAATTTTTAATTGAAAATAGAAGAAAACTATGCAAGAATAGCTGTTTCTGCTGTTAAAATTGTTTTGAAACCTACATGAATAGAACTTGGCTTCCAGGTGGCGAAGAAAGTAAATAAATGTCATTGATAGGTATCATCCGGCGCGTAGCGCCGAAAAATTTGAGAAATTATGGTCACTGAGGGCCAAAAAATAATTGTAAATTTTATATCCATTCTCTATCTCGCCAAATATTTTTAGCAAATGGGGGGCTGCCCCTCCGCCCCCTTAGCTTCACACCTGCTTGCAGCGCCAGCTACAAGCATTTCATCGGAACAGCTATTCAGTTGCACTGGAATCATTTACGACTCTCTCTGAAACAGGCTACATGGCTAATAAGCAGAACGACTGTTATTTTTAAAATATAATTTACCCGGAACAATACTAAGTTTTAGTCTGTAAACTTTTGGGTAATAAAAGATCGAATTGATGCTTCATGCCTTCACTTCAAAAAACCGAGAACCGACTCCAAAAAAGATCGGTTCCGGTTCTTAGAAAATCAAAAAATCGGTTCCGGTTCCAGTTCTTAGAATATCAAAAAATCGGTTCTCGGTTCCGGTTCCGGTTCCAAAAAAATGGTCGGTTCCAGCTGGTTCCGTTTCTGGTTCCGGTTAACCGGCACATCCCTACTTTGTACATGTCCAAACGGGCCTAGAACAAAAAAACACGAAAATTAGACAAAATTAAAGTCGCAGCTTTCTCCTAAAAATGCGTGAAGTTGTCTAAAAATTGTTATTTACAGTATTCTTGGGATATTTTATCGTCAATTAGTGCCAATTCTTAAAACCTCTTAAAAACTCTGGCTCTCCTCTTCCCATGCCGGTCTGATCCTACATTTGTTGTTTTTTACCTAAGTTCATAATCCTAAGATTATGTATGTATACTAGTTGTATATCTCTGCGAACACTTTAGGTTTAGTTTTATCTTAATTTAACACAAAATTTATCGAATGATAAATATTGCGCACTAATTTGATAAAAATATTTTATTTTGCATTATTTTTGAGTAGATACCTATTTTGTCCTCATAAAACACGTAATCTCTCTTAATATAATTTTTTATGTACACTTGCGCTATTTCATTCGTCTTTTTTTGTTTCTTTCTTACTAATAGCATGCTGCTTTTCTATCTCTGTCTTTCTTTTTTCTTTTTATTTAGTTTTTCTCATTTATCTATTAATTTTTCTCCATATTTTTTCGCGTATTGATGACTTCTTACTATTCCGGTGATATGCGGCTTAGGCAGCAATAATTACCGCCTAATGTTGAAATTTGGATTCTTTCTCATATACTCATATATATATACTAAGCACATGGGAATGACTATCCTTGTGAGGGAGAAATATTGTTTGTGGGATTTCGGTAAACCGGTATACTGACCATACATGGACACGGTCAAAAGCTCTAGGAGGGGGGGTAAATCGAGTTACGTTGAAGGGAATGAGCAATTTTCACCTATTTAATGCCAAATTTTGTATTTAATTTATCGTACTTGATTTTTCATGCATGAATTTGCATGAAAACAATTACAATAATGGCATTGGAATGACCTGTAACTCCAGGTATATACAAAATAATAAAAGAAAAGTGTCTGAATCACTGAATTGAACAGTCAACAGCTCCAAAAATAAGTATACTATTAGGCGTCATTTGACGCTTTTTCATGGTTCAAGCAATCAGTTTTGTTCCAAAATGGCCTGATAGGGTATGCCTTCCAAAAGTCCGGGTAGGGGAAACGCTTCTAGTGTGCATGTGTGAAAACTGACCAATTCATGGCATATGAACACACTTTCAATTTGAAATGTTTAAATGCACTTTTGTGTGGATTAAAGTGTATATCTTAAGATTAATATTAATCGGTGACTATCAATTCCAACAATGTCAGCTAATCCCATATCAAAGTTATCATACGAGGGGAATAGCACGGAAGTGAAAGGACTGATATTTTCGGATGCAAGCCTTATCAGTTCAAGGGACGAGGTTGGCCAATTTATCAATTTTATTAATTATTGATTTATTAATCTCTTGTATAATCAAATCAGACGAAGTGTTTTCATATAAGGATTTTGAAAAAGTTATCAAAAGTCCGTCTTAATGTTGGTATATACCATTTTCATGAGATGTGGCGAATCAATACTAGGTTTGAGTTGATGTACAATATTTGTCAAAATTGGAGTGAAAAGTATTAGTATACTCTTAGCTAGCTAATTATGCAGAAACGTAATAGCTAATATGAGAAAAATTTGAACAATTTGTTTGCAAGATATTTTTTGTAGGAACTTTATCAGACTGCACTGCACAGCATGGTAATTTTGGAGGGGGGACTAAAAAATTTGTTGAAAACGTTTTTTGGGCTTAACAACGAAGGGTTTGCGTCAAAAACGCCATTTTTGGTGTTTCTGTCAATGCCTATTGTAAAAACATAAAAACATAAAAAAATTTCGAAATAAAAGTGAAATATTTATTTAAATTGAACAAAATATAATCAGAAAATCAGTATATGGCGCGAAGCGATAAAAATTTGACACTTTTGCGCCAAAACGTCGCTAAAATGCTTAAAACAGAACATTTACGAATTTTAATAAAATCGTTGATTCTGGTGGGGGAGGGGTTAATCTTAAGGCTATTAAAATCATGTACATATAGCGCGAATCGCCAAAACTTTATGATCTTTTATGATTTTGTAACAAAAAGATGTCATTTTACACTTTCCATGCACCATTCATTACCTTTCGAAAATTCTTTTCGGCCAAGGGGAAGGTGCGGTCCTCATTAAACATGGTGTTCCTGTGTAATATTCATACACGATCTTCGGGTTCTGGTGGTTTAAGCCTGTATCAGAAAAGTTTTCCTTACCCTCTCCCTGGATCTGCAATTTTCAACAAATTTGTGAAAAAGGTACTTTTAAGCGTTTTTAGCTATCTGATTGCTCAAAAGTGCCAAATTTTCGGCGCTTCGCGGCATATCCTCATTTTTGACTATAATTTGTTTAATTCGAATTTTTGATTTTTCCCAAATGTTTTCATGTTTTACATTCTAGAAAGATGGAGCATTGTCAAAACGCTAAAAAAATCTTTCTGAGCCCGAAAAGGCACTGTATAATTTAACTTTTCGGAATTCCATGCTGCGCATGTCTGGTAATATCTCAGGTACTGAGTTCTCTTCGATTGACCATGGATAAAAGACATTGCGATAGATGAATGGAATGTTCACATGGCATTTGTTTTCACAGCTCAATAATAAATCAATCTTAATGAAATGAATTGCTTTACGTCGTCAATAAAAGTAACATTTTTAAAAGAGGTTAGAAAGTAGGTGTAACTTGTAACGCTGTCTTGAATCTGACGCTTGTAGCAGAACATAAAATTATTAAAAGTATTATAACTTGCGCGAAAACCTCACATTCCACACAGAACATGCGCAAAACTTGTTTTGTCCGAGTTCTGCTGGAAGGCTTATTCCCGTATTATAGTGTTAAATATACTCGTACATGCCTCACCTTTTGGTCAACTTATGAGGCTAATTTCAAAAATATGACCAGAATTTACCTTAGACCAAGGAATATTGTTAAGTTATCTAAATAATCAGGTCAGGTTACAATATAGCCAGACACGCGCGTGGGGGTTGTGGGGTCTAAACCTTCAGAATGGAAAAAATGGGAAATTTTCTCAGGAAAATTAGGCGAAATGAAGGCGTAAACCGGGTGGAAATTGAAAATTTGCATCTAAAGTGCTTTACATTGGCAAAAACCTGTGTAATAACGTAGTTTTAAAGCAATTTTAGCGCTTTTACCAGTTTTTCAGGTCATTTTGGTCCAAAAAGCTCAATTCTTGACCCAACCAGCAGACTGGCTAATCCCACCTAATCGGTCATGCTGCGCATCTATGGTTACAACTGAAATCTTATTTTCGTGCTCGAAAGTTTTAATATTTTCCGTTAAGTGTAAACGAACGCCATTGCACTGGGCTTCTCTTGGTGGTCATACGGAGTTGGTCAATTTTCTACTAGATAAGGGCGCTTCGATCGACGCCGTTGACGATGTAGGTGTAAAGTAATCGAAAGTGTATAGAATTGCGGTAGGGCTAAAAATTTTAGAAAGTGACTAGTTTAAAAACCAACTGACATATAATGCAGCTAATTTTTTCTATTATTGTTTATTGATCCCTAATTATTTATACTGAAACTATCGAGAAATAAGTCGATTTCGAAAAAATGATAAATTTTGCGGCTTCACATATGACGTTTTTTTAATAAAAAGTTTATAAAAAATTGTCCTTTGTTTGCGACTTTAGCTCGAGAAATTCTGCAAAATCTCTTTTTTCGACAAAAATTCTCCGATGTGAAAGATCATAAATTTGGTCGATAAATTGTCGATGTTTGATAAGGCATTTGACTGAATAACAAGTAATTATTGTTTAATAAGCTGTAATGAAATATAATTATAATAAAATAAGAATACGCATTAATTATAATAGATAAATAAATGTGTTATTTATAGGTACTGTGTTTAAAATAGCTTTTATCCACTGGAGCAAGTCTTGAGATAAGAATGCTCGAAAATGCTGCTGCCTCGCAAATTTGCATAATTTCGCTTGACTGTAGATTAGAGCTGCACACTGCAAATTTTACTACCCGGGTACCCGGCTATTTCATTACCCGGGTACCCGGGTAATTCGGGTACTCCGGGTACCCGGGTATACCCAGGTAGGACCTTAGATGAAAGAGAATGCAGTGAACATCGTTTATTTACGGTTGACAGTGAGGTATAGGGCAAAGTGATATTTAAGCAGTGAAATAATTGAAAAATTAATGCAAGATTAAATAGAATCAAGGCTTCAATCTGAAGAATTTGTATGCATTTTATGAAATTTAAGTCATTTACATAATTCAAAGCGAAAAATTGTGAAGCAGGTTTTGTATCTTCATAGCGTCATTAAAACTTTTGAAGCAGGAAACACATTGACGAAAAGCAATTTTGAAATCAACCGGAAATGAAAATTTATTCAAAAACAAGTCTAAGTCTATCTGGAGCTGACTGCAGAGATGTAGTCAGAATATTGGTTTGGGGGGGCATAAACATTTTCGTGTAGAATTTACGGCCTTTCTATTGACAAACAGTTCGGAATTCATAAGTGGCGCAAAGTGCCAAGAAATTTAGTCATTTTTTCCACCCTTAATACTAATAATCTGATAGAGCAGAAAATTATCAAATTTGTACGAAACAGTTTTGACAATTCAAGCTTCTAACAAGAAAACTGCGAATAATTAACTTTGACTGAAGATATTTTGAGTGATTCAGGCTTTTAAACGCAATGCTGGAGCTTTACAAAAAGAAAGAAAAGTAACTGGCGGCGCTATGCGCCGGAACATTTTGACGTTTTTGCACATTAAACTCAATTTATACCGCTTAAATCATACAAAGCAGACAAATTAATGCCGGCGCGAAACGCCGGAAATTTTTAGAAATTCCTAACCCTTTTACCTGGCTTGTTCTCCCTAAAATCTCGCTGCACATCTACAACGAGATTTATGGCTGCGGGACGTCTGAGGTGGCGAGCGGGATCCGGGGCAGAGTCCCGAAAAATTTTTGTAAAAAACATTTTAATGTTAAAGAGTAACGCTAAAATTTTCGCAAAATCGGCCAAATCTCGGTTCGGAAGCAAGGCCAAAAACACTTAAAATTGATTAACTCCTACATTGCACAAACTGATCTGAAATGCGTTTTCGACCTCTGCTAGGTAAATAGCGCAGCAACGGGTCGCTGCCAATAAGATATAGAAAGATGTATCCATGAAAATTTTGTTCTTACCGTTTTCATGCCCATTTGTGACCTTCTAATTTACAAAATGCAGTTCATAGAACAATAAATGCGCAAAAACATAAGAAAATTTGGCCATTCCTTCCAATTAAAATAGGATTGTGTCCTTGTAAAGAAAGATAAACGAAACAAAGAATAGACAAACTGGTTCACAATCATTTTCGCACTTTTACTATCATGCTCAACAAGCATGCGCAGTTTCATTCAACGAATAGTGCATTAAATTACTAAAGTGATGTGGAGTGCTGGATTATTTTAATTGATTCAAGTTTTTAAATTCGTTGGATCTATATAGCAATAAATAATAATGACTCGGCGCGGAAAATTCTGACGTTTTTGCCTTTTTGAACTCAGTTTTCTGGACATACATCATTGCAACAAACAAATCATCAATATTTTCTGAAAAATTTCGGGGGCAAGTACCCCCAATGCCCCCCTGGCTACGCCTATGGCTGACTGCATTTGGAACATCGATAGGCTTTGAACCAGGTCTAACTAAAACAGTTGCGCGCACGATGTGAATAAAAGTTGCAGTTTTAACTTATATAATGGTCATAGAAGTGAATGCATTATAAAAAAGTGTCGCTAAGAGATAATTTCTTGTTTAAATTTGTTTACAATGAAGAATAAGAAGAATTCAGCACAAATAAAATAACGTAACTAAAGCGCTATGCCTAGACCGTATGCGCGATATATTGTGACAATAGGAAATATTAACAGACTCGCTTATTTAACATTTTACGGTTGATTATATTAAATCACATTTACTTTGTGATTCAGTCGCACTTTAGAAGCAATACGTTTCTAGGTTTCTAATTCAATTCTTAGCACATATTGCATAACTGCAGTGCTAATTTTCCATTTTATATTAGGGGATTCGGTACCGGGTATACCTGGTACTCGTAGGTACCGGGTAATAAAATTATTTTCTACCCGGGTACTCGGGTACCCGTTCGGGTACCCGCGTGCAGCTCTACTGTAGATTTTCATGATTAATTTTAGTTTTTTTTGTTGTGATTTCTACCATGCGATCATTGTTCATTATGTATTTACTTTTAATACTTAGTATATCGATTTTTATTTTAGAGTTTTTCGAGTGTACGTAGTGAGATTTATTTTCTTTCCTAATTTGGCCCTTTGATATCATTAAATAATGGTTTGAGAGTCAGATACTTTTAGTCTCGCAACAAAAAATTAAAATTCTCTTACAATACAAAAAGTTTGGCTATTTTTAGCGTTTCAGAAGGACAATTGACTTTTCTTCTGATTAAAAGCTATCATGTTACCTAACATCTTTTGTTTTCCAAGAATCGCCAATCTTTCGAAATTTTAGGCTAGACAGGGGCGGATTCAGGGGGCGGCCGCCCACCCTCATTGGCCCAAAATAGTGCGCAAAATTAAGGACTTTTGAGCGATTTTCGGGTTAGAACGGCTATTTTTTTCGCCCAAGTCAGGGTTCCGCCCTCCCCGCTCAGGGGTACCGCCCCCCCTCTTAGGAAAATCCTGGATCCGCCACTGAGGCTAGACATGCTTTCTCGCATCCCACTCAGACATGTAGAGCTAAAGTTTAAGAAGGAGGGTATTCGGCCATTTTTAGCGAGGTAAATGACCTTGTATTTTTTGGCGAGAAATTGCAGAAAAAACATCTAAAAATGGTCAAACAACGCAAGTTTTATTAGAGATTGGGGGTAAAAAATTTATACCTCTGGGGATGAAAGGACGAGAAACTCTGTATAGAAAGTTCCCTAAGCATCCCTCCACCTGTTGCATGTATACCTACCCCTCCTCGTGCTGATAAATGATATAAATATTTTTTTAATGCAATTTTTGCGTTGTTTAACGTGTTATATATTATATTTTCGTATTTTTATACTTTCCTATATTTTTATACTTTGCCTGTTTATTTCATGGTCTCAGAGTGATTGGACGCCTCTGATGTTGGCTAGTTCGGCGGGCCGCACAAATACCGTCAAACTTTTGCTCTCCTGCCATGCGGATGTCAACGCCGCCAATCACACTAAGCAGACTTCGTTACATTACGCGGCTTCGAAAGCTCACTCTGATGTAAATCTAGATGAATGAAATAAATAATAAAATAAAAACATAAATGAAGTAAATAGTCTAAATAAATCTAATAAATGTCAATATCAAGTTTGCGACCGCTCGAAATTTTGGGGCTATTTTTCGCGTCTGGAATAGGGACGGATTTAAGGGGGCGGGGGTGGCGGCCACACGTGGGCGTGGGAGGGGTAGGTTTGGGTGGGGGTATGCACCTCCCCAGAAGTTCGAACACCCCCTGAGCAACCAAAAACCCCTCGCAGAAACCAAAACACCCACAGAATTCAATTTTTGAAAGTTTTTTGTTTTTTTCGCAATTTTTTGATGTCAATGGATAGTACTTGATGAGAAACGTTGAAAAATGGTATGTTTTTTGCCATACCACTATTTTTAAGACCGTTTTTTGACCTTTGAAAAATCTTGCCCCCCAAATTTGGGTGCTGCCCACCTAGGGTGGCAGCCGCTCCCATTGGCACAGAATAGTTGACTGGCGAGATAAAGGATGGATATGTAATTTGCAATGATTTTTGGCCGTCAACCATAGGTGGGGAATACCATCCACTGTGTCCACCCTGTGGCCACCCGGTACCCACAGAACTTCTGGCCGGTGGCCACAGAAAATTAAGGTTTAAATTGGAATAAAAATGAAAAGAAAGATAAGGAAAGATTGAGAGATAATGAATAATCAAGCAAAATCAATCAACCAGCCAACCAAGAGGCCAACCAATCAACCAACTAGCTGGCCAATCAACTAACCAACCAACTAACTAACCAACCAATCAACCAACCAACCAACCTACCAACCAACTAACCAACCAACTAACCAACCAACCAACCCACCTAACAAGTTAACAACCAAACAACCAACCAATCAACCTACCAACCTATCAAACAAACAACCAACCAACCAACCTACCAATCAACCAACCAACAAACCAGCCAACCAGCCAACTAAATGGCCAACGAACCAACCAGCTAACCAACCAAGTAAATGGCCAACCAATCGACAAACTAACCAACTAAACAACCAATCAACCAACCTACTAATCAACCAATCAATCAGCCAACTAAATGGCCAACCAACCAACCAACCAGCTAACCAACCAACCAACCAGCCAACCAACTAACCAACCAACCCAACCAACCTAACAACCTAATAACCAACCAAGCAACCTACCAACCTATTAAATAACCAACCAACCAACCTACCTACCAATCAACCAACCAATCAACCAATTAACCAACCTACCAATCAACCAACCAATCAACCAACTAAATGGCCAACCAACCAACCAACTAAGAAACCAACCAACCAACCAACTAAGAAACCAACCAACCAACCAACTAAAAAACCAACCAACCAACCAACTAACTAAACAACCAACCAGCTAACCAACCAACTAAGCCGACCAACCAACTAACCAACCAACCAACCAACCAACCTATTAACCAACCTACCAATCAACTAAACAATCAACCAACCTACCAACCAACCAATCAACCAACTAAATGGCCGACCAACCAACCAACCAACCGACCTACCAGCTAACCAACCAACTAAATGGCCAACCAACCAACCAAATAAACAACCAATCAGCCAACCAACCAACCAACCAACTAACCAACTAACCAACCAACCAACCAACCAACCTACCAATCAACCAACCAACCAACCAGCTAACCAACCAATTAAATGGCCAACCAACCAACCAGCTAACCAACCAACTAAATGGCCAACCAACCAACCTACCAATCAACCAACCAACCAACAAAACAACCAACAAACCAATAAAACAACCAACCAACCAACCAACTAAACAACCAACCAACCTACCTACCTACCAAACAACCAACCAACCAACCAACAAACAAACCAACCAACCTACCAATCAACGATTCTTTTTCCTGCGACAAAATGGCGAATTTTATTGCACTTGTGCATAGAGCTGCACGCGGGTACCAAACGGGTACCCGATTACCCGGGTAAATAATAATTTTACAACCCGGGTTCCCCTAATATAAAATGGAAAAATAGCACTGCATTTATGCAATATGTGCTAAGAATTGAATTAGAAACCAAGCAACATATTGCTTCTAAAGTGCGATTGAATCACAATGTAAATGTGATTTGATATAATCAACCGCAAAATATTGAATGAGCGAGTCTGTTAATATTTCCTATTGTCAGAATATATCGCGCATATGCTCTAGGCAAATTCCATTATTCAGCTCTTTAGTTACATTATTTCATTTGTGCCGAATTCTTCTTATTCTCTATAGTAAATTAATTTAAACAAGAAATTATCTGCTAGCAACGATTTTTTCTAATGCATTTATGTACTTCTGTGACCATTATATAAATTTAAACTGCAACTTTTGTTCACATCGTGCGCACAACTGTTTTAGTTAGACCTGGTTCAAAGCCTATCGATGTTCCAAATGCAGTCAGCCATAGGCGTATCCAGGAGGGGTGGGCATTTAGGGCACCTGCCCACCAAAATTTTTCAGAAATATTGTTGATTTTTTTGTTGCAATAAAGTGTGTCCAGAAAACTGAGTTCAAAAAGGCAAAAACGTCAAAATTTACCAGCGCTTCGCGCCAAGTCATTATTATTTATTGCTATATAGATCCAATGAACTTAAAAGCTTGAATCAGTCAAATAATTCAGCACTTCACATCACTTCAGTAATTTAATGCACTATTTGTTCGTTAAATGAAACTGCGCATGCTTGCTGTGTACCAGTTTGTCTATTCTCTGCTTTGTTTGTCTTTTTTGTACCACTTTGTCTATTTTTTGCTTTGTTTTTCTCTCTTTACAAGGACACATAATGCTATTTTAAATGAAAGGAATGCCAAATTTTCTTATGTTTTTGCGCATTTCTTGTTCTCTGAGCTGCATTTTGTTGATAAGAAGGCCACAAATGGGCCTGAAAACGGTAAGAACAAAATTTTCATTGATATATCTTTCTATATCTTATTAACAGCGACCCGTTGCTGCGCTATGTAATTAACAGGGGTCGGAAAACGCATTTAAGCTCAGGAGTTTTGTGCAAAGTATGATTTCATCAATTTTAAGTGTTTTTGGGCTTGCTTTAGAACCGAGATTTGGCCACGTTTTTTTAGTTTTTCGGGACTCTGCCCCCGACTCCGCTCGCCACCCCAGACATCCCGCCGCTGTAAAATCTCGTTGTACATGTGCAATGAGATTTTAGGGAGAATAACCCAGGTAAAAGGGACAAGAATTTCTCAAAATTTCCGGCGTGTCGCTACGGCATTAATTTGTCTGTTTTGTATGATTTAAGCGGTATAAATTGAGTTTAATGTGCAAAAACGTCGAAATTTTCCAGCGCATAGCGCCGCCAGTCACTGTTCTTCCTTTTTATAAAGCTCCAGCATTGCGTTTAAAAGCCTGAGTCACTCAAAATATCTTCAGGCAAAGTTAGTAATTCGCAGTTTTCTTGTTAGAAGCTTGAACTGTTAAAACTGTTTTGTACAACTTTGATAATTTTTCTGCTCTGTCAGACTATAAGTTCACAGAGCTACAAAATGTTAGGGCGTTAAAAATGACTAAATTTCTTGGCACTTTGCCCCACTTATGAATTCCAAACTGTTTGTCAATAGAAAGGCCGTAAATTCTATATGAAAACGGTAGAAATTCCAAAAAATTTTGGCGCTTCGCACCGCTTTACACTATTGATCGTCAGAAACCCATAAATTAGCTAGGCTACACTACTAAAGGTCGAAAAACTCAGTTTTACTATACATAACGTTACTGGCATCCAATGCAAAAGTAATCTTAAAAAATTTTTGTTCATGCCCCCGAACCAAAATCCTGGCTATGCCTCTGCAGTCAGCTCCAGATGAACTTGTTTTTGAATAAATTTTCATTTCCTGTTGATTTGGAAATTACTTTCCGTCAATGTGTTTTCCTGCTTCAAATGATTTAATGACGCTATGCAGATACAAAACCTGCTTCACAATTTTTCGCTTTGAATTATGGAAATGACTTAAATTTCATTAAATGCATACGGATTCTTCAGATTACAGCCTCGATTCTTAATGTTGCATTAATTTTTCAATAATTCAACTGCTTAGATATCACTTTGGCCTAGATTTCACTGTCAACCGTAAATGAACGATGTTCACTGCATTCTCTTCCATCTAAGGTCCTACCCGGGTATACCCGCGTACCCGGGTAATGAAATAGCCGGATACCCGGGTAGAAAAATTTGCAAAGTGTGCAGTACTATTTGTGCGCAGGCCCGCATTGAGGAAGAATTTATCCTGAATTTTTTCAGAATTTTATTTGTGAAACTATCGGTTTTGTACGTTGCTAGCAGAAAATACCCATTTTTCAGCACTCCGCGCCATCAGGTAAATCTAAAAGCTATTTTCAGATAGAAAATATTTGAAAATATTTCTATTTTCAATAGGCATACAAATTTTTTTGAAATTCTTATCCTAAAAAAGATGCGATGCGAAATCGAAATGATAAAATGATAAAGACGCCAAAATTTCCTGGCGCTTCGCGCCAGATATACTACTATCGGCATCAATAAACTTTAGAAAGGTTCAAAGTTGTCCTTAGAATGATAAAAAATATCGTAATCTTCTGGCGCATCCTTGCCAGATTTATTTCTTCCGTTTCTGATCTCCAGAAAACAGCAAAATTGAGCCGAGCTTTGGATAATAATATCAAAATTTTCTGGCGCTTTGCGCTGAATATACGGCGTCTTTTCATTGTGTGTATTCTAAAGGAGCTACATAATTGAGTAAAAGAGTAGAGATCCCAAAATTGTACTTTATCACCTCGAGCCACAGAAGTAATCCAGAAAAACGCAATAACTAGAAGCTACGGGGTTATCTGATTCTCCATGACTATTAAAGAAACAGGCGCGGATCTAGGGGGAGGCGGGGGGCGGCCACCCCCATAACCCTTTTTGAAAATTTTTTGAGCAGCAGATTAACGTTGGAATGCGCCCAAAATTCAGCTAAAAACTCCAAAATGTCAAAAATTTCCGACGCTTTGCGCCGATTCATCATTATTTTCCGTTTTAGTGTTCCAGCATTGTGTTTGAAGCAGTCAAAATATTCCAGTGCTTCACTGATTTGATGTACTATACTATTTATCGGCTGTAACTCATAACGCTGGTTGGACATCGTGTTAAAGGTGTGTGTCACTTAATGGCAATTTTTCGTTTTGTTTCGTTTTTCAGTTCAGAACGCATTTCAAAGCAAGAATTTGTAATGGTTTGTAAGTATGAAAAGGCTGGTTAACTGTTTTTAGGCTGAGTTCAGAACCATAATTGGGCCGATTTTGTGACAGTTTTAACCTTCATTTCAAAATTTTATTTCATAAAATTTTCCGGGGCTCCTCCTTGGGTCCTGCTGGGAGCATTTGAGCGCGTCCCCCGGATCCTTCAGCTGTAAAAGCGAGGATGTTTCTTGCATTTTTTGTGTCCAAGGCATAGTGGGTAATGTAAATGTGTGATCGTTGGGCTCGTTGGGCAGGACCACCCTATCTCCTAAATGGAAAAGAAATTTTCCTACAAAGGGTCCCCAGAAGGGAAACATGGAAAATTAGTTAAACACTTTTAAAACACCGCCAATATAGGTTTTTAGCGTCTTTTGAATTATGCAAACTTAACATTTTCCTGCGCTTTGCATTGGATTTATGTATTTTTTATATATGGCTGTGTCCTCTAAACGCTAAAAATCGCTCAAATGTGATTTAGACATAGAGAGCATGTCAATTTCTTTCCAGCGCTGTGCGCTGGATTCTTTGTTAAGCTATATTTTTGCCTTTCAGCTCACTCAAAACAGCTCAAAGTTAGGTTATGACATAAAAAAACATGAAATTCTTTTCTGGCGCTTCGCGCCGGATTTATTGTTCATCTGTGTTGCTTGTCTTATAGCCCACTCAAAACCGCTCAAATTTGAGCTTGACTTGCAGAATATGTCAATTTTTTCGGCGCTTCGCGCCGAATGATTTATTATCTGTATAATCTTCCCCTGTAAAGCACAATGATTAAATACAAAGACAGGAGATAAGAGATCACTCGTGAATTGCATTATAAGCAATTGGTTGTGCAGATAGCTTAAATGATCAATTTCCTGCATATCAATATTGAGTAAGGTTAAAAATTTTTGAAATTTTAGTTTAAAATTTGTCTTCACCATCGTTTAGAGCTACCGAGATACGCTCAAAATTGCCCTTATTTTTACTTATTTCCTAGTGGTTCTCGAGATATCTGACTTCAAATTTTCGGACCGCCCCCGAGAAAATTTTTTCCTGGATCCGCTAGTGAAGGAAAGTCATAATTTTAAATTGCTGGATAACAAGAGATATGCTAATTACTGTTTTCCTCTGGGCTTAGGACAAACAAGATCATGTGTTGTGTTCATTCAATGTTCATATTCTATGCACTGTTTGATCACGCTTTTAAGATTCGCTAAAAAATTTTGAAAGAATTTTGTCTGAAACATCGCTAAAACAGGTTTTTAGCGTACTTTCGAGCCAGTAAACGCAAAATTCTCGGCGATTAGCACGCTTCACATTTACTGCTTCGCTCATGCATAGTTTTGTCTTCTAAACCGCTCAAAATCGCTAAAATTCGAGTTAGCCATGGATAGCATGTCAATTTTTTCCGGCGCTAAGTGCCGGATCACAAAATTTTTTTCCAGCGCTTCGCGTCGGAGTTATTGCTTATCTAAATTTTCTGTCTTCGAGCCTGCACAAGACCGTTCAAATTTGATATAGACATGTAAAAGATGTCAAATTTCTTTTGGCGCTTTGCGCCGAATTGTTTCTGTATTGTTTGCCTTTGAAAAGGACAAGAATTAAATACAAGATAGAAGCTGAGAAATTATTTGTCTATTGAATGATGAGAGATCACTCAATAAATTTGTTGTATAGGGATCAATCAATATAAAATAAAGTTAGGATTATTTAAAAATTTTCTTCATCGTTATATTGAGCTTGCCGAGATACGCTCAAAACTGCCTTTATTTTCGTCTATCTCCTTTTGGTTCTCGAGATATCTGGATTCTAAATTTTCGGTTTCCTCTATATAAAATCATGGATATGGGCCTGCCCTTATGTCAACCTTCTCGCAATCAACCTCTTCATTGACCAACCAACCAACCTCAGCAAAAGGGGTTCCGGTACCCACAGAACCAAGATCCATTCCCCAGGTATGCCGTTAACTACCATAATTTCTAAAATTTTTCCGGTGCTTTGCGACGGATAATACTTATTAATGACATTTATTTATTGTCTTGGCGACCTGGAAGCCCTTTTTTGCTCATGGACTAGGTTTCAAAACAATTTCAACGGCAGAAAAAGCTATTTCGGCTTAGTTTTCTTCTATTTTCAATCAAAACTTTTCGACTTATCGCGTCAAATACAACTAATGCATGAAATCAAACAATAAATTAAGTTTGTAAACGACCTTCTGCCTAAATTTTACGAATTATCGGGCGCTTTGCTCCAGATTTTCGCTGAAGTTCAAGAAATTTAATGATTATTTTCGCACAAAATTGTCGAAAATTGTAAAATTTTTGAAAAATTTAGCGTCAGAAGTGATTTTAAATAAAGGCATCCAATGAAAAACGCCGAAAAAATGCTATTCAGCGTGTGAAGAGCAAAGTTTTGGACCGATTTTCGACAGTTTTTGTTAAAAATTTGGGGTACCTCCTTTCCTTGGGAAATTGCTAGATCCGCCACTGGTCTGGAATGACCCCAGAATTTTTTTTTGATAAAACAACTGAAAAGGAAAAACCTAAAAACCTCCGTTTTAGACTTATTTCTCCTAAAAATTGAATGGGGGTAAAAAATCAAGCTTTCCGGAAATTACGGTTTTCGGAAATTGGAACGGCTTATTCTAGATGAAGAACCTCTCACCTCCCTTTACGCAGCTGAGTGAAATCCGGGTAAAATGTATATTAATAGTTTTACTATAGAAAATGGATTAGATAAAATAATAATAGTCGATGTTTAGATATTATAATAACATCAATAATCGGCTCTTGATATTCATAGTTATTAATGTCATTTCACTAACATGACATAATAAATTAAAAATATTTGCAAGTGTTTACTAAATGATGTATTGATAATTAATATTATATAGTAGGAGGGATGCAACGGGTATCCGAACCCGAATAAACTGAACTTGATTTCCGAACCCGAATGTTTATGGGTTTAATTAGGGATTATTCGATTATTTTTAAGCTCTAAAATCCCACAATTGTATGTCAAAGATTCAAAAATTTTCGGCTCTTTGCGCCGTTTTCAGATTGCTCGACCCTAAAACGCCGAATTTCATGTAGTTATCAAGTACACATAAATGGCTATGTAATTAAGTGGTATGTTTCAATCGATTCACGCGAATTTTTAATCATTTAAATGATAGCATCAGCATCGACACAAAACATTATAAATCAAGACGGGCTCGCGGCCCATACATCGTACAACGACAAAATGTTGGACGGCACGGCAGACTCTGAAAAAATGTCCGGCAGTTTAAATTCAAGGGCTTAGCCAGGGGATGGGCATTGAGAGCATAGGCCCCCCTCGGAAATTTTTCCGAGATTTTGTTAATTTTTCTGATGCACTAATTGTGTCCAGAAAACTGATTTCAAAAAGGGAAAATCGTTAAAATTTTTCCGGCGCTTCGCGCTGTGTCATTTTATTTCATTCTTATGTATGTAGATCCAATGAGTTTAAAAGCCAGAATCAGCTGAAATAATCCAGCATTTCACACCTTTTCAGTGATTTAATGCACTATTTGTTCATTAGGTGAAACTGCGCATGCTTGTTGAGCGTAGCAGTAAAAGTGCGAAAATGATTGCGCACCAGTTTGTCTATTCTCTGCTTCGTTTGTCTTTTTTAAAAGGACACATATTCCTACTTTAAATTAAATGAATGGCCAAATTTTGTTGTTTTCGCGCATTTCTGTTTTCTGAACTATATCTCGTTAATAAGAAGGCCAAAAATGGGCCTGAAAACGGTAAGAACAAAATTTTCATTGATGCATCTTTCTATATCTTATTGGCAGCAGTGGCGGATCCAGGATTTTGCTAGGGGGGGGCGGTACCCCTATGGGGGGGGGGCGGAACTCTGACTTGGGCGGAAAAATTATCCGTTTTAACCCGAAAATCGCTAAAAATCGCTCAAATTTTAATTTTGCGCACTATTTTGGACCAATGGGGGCGGCCGCCCCCCTCGCCCCTAAATCTCGCCCCTGATTGGCAGCGACCCATCGCTGCGCTATATATACTTAGCAGAAGTCGAAAAACGAATTTCAGCTCAGAAGTTTTGCGCAATGTAGGAGTTCGTCAATTTTAAATGTTTTTGGGCTCAATTTAGCACCGAGATTAGGTCGATTTTGCGAAAATTTTAACGTTACTATTTAACAAAAAGTGCTTTTTTATACTCAACGAGATTTTTAGGAGGACAAAAACGGTAAAAGGATTAGGAATTTCTGAAAATTTCCGGCACTTCCGGAATCGTCTGTTCTGTATGATTTAAGCGGTATAACTTGAGTTTATAGCGTAATCAAAATTTTCCGGCGCATAACGCCGCCGGCTATTGTTCTTTCGTGTTGTACAGCTGCAGCCTTGCGTTTAAAAGCCCGAATCAGTCAAAATGTCTTCATACAAAATAGTAATTGGCATTTTTCTTGTAAGCTTGAACTGTCGAACTTGTTTTGTACAAATTTGATAATTTTATTCTCTATTAGACTAATAGTATTTACAGAGATCGAAATCTTTAAGGCGGTAAAACGTAACTAAATTTCTTGGTGCTTTGCGCTACTTAAGATTTCCATACTGTTAGTCAATGAATAGGCCGTAAATTCAACATGAAAATGGTAAAAATTTCGAAAATTTGCGGCGCTTCGTCCCGTTTTATACTTTTTATATTTTTAAACATCAGAAAGCCGTGAATTAGTTAGGCTCACACCCGGGCGTGGGGGTTTAGGGGGGTATGCACCCCCCAGAAACCAAAATAACCCCCAGAAATCAAAAATACCCCCCCCCAGAATTCAATTTTTGAAAATTTTTTTCGCTTTTTTCGCAATTTTTTGATGCCAATGGATAGTGCTTGATGAGAAACGTCGAAAAATGGTGTTTTTATCACCATACCATCGTTTTTAAGGCCATTTTTTGACCTTCAAAAAATCTTGCACCCCCAGAAATTTCTTGCTGCCCACGTATGGTTAGGCTTCGCTATTAAAGGTCGAAAAACTCAGTTTTGCTGTGATGTACTAAACGTTATTGGCATTCAATGAAAAGAAGTCTTAAAAAATTTCGTTTATGCCCCCCCCCGAACCAAAATCCCGGCTACGCCTCTGTTTAAATTGACAAGTTTTTTGCATAATACAATCATCGACGTCAATCTCAGCAGCAGTAATTAATGTTATTTGTAGGTGTATATCAGACACAATACACAAGCGCTACCTCTCATTTACATTAGCTTTCTTGCACACTGAGAGGAGGAAGGAAAATCACTGGAAACTTGAGTGAACCGTATTGGATAATTAGGCACTAGGCATCTAATAAGGATAAAAATTGTAATATCTGGCTTACATGTACCTAAGAAATTCGCTATACACTGGTATTCCTACATACTTACTGAAGTACACGAACCCGAACCCGAATAAATTGAATTGGACTACCCGAACCCGAACCCGAATACACCGAAATTCACTACCTGTTGCATCCACACCTGTACGTGGGGTGTTTGGGGGTGTATGCACCCTAGAAACCAAAATACCCCCCCCAGAAATCAAAATACCCCCCAGAATTCGATTTTTGAAAATTTTTTTCGTTTTTTTCGCAATTTTTTGATGCCAATGGATAGTGCTTGAAGAGAAACGTCGAAAAATGGTGTTTTTATCGCCATACCACCATTTTTAGGACCATTTTTTGACCTTCAAAAAATCTTGCACCCCCCAGAATTTTCTTGCTGCCCACGTATGGTTGCATCCCTATTAACCAGTAATATTACATACAAATATAGTAATGGATATTATCTTAATAATACAAAGCTGTATAGTAACAATAAAAACTTTACGGCTAGTGTTGCCGTAATATCGTATCCAATAGTGTATAGTCGTAAGCAATAATTCTGACGAATCTTTTTATTTGTTATTATGAAATAATTAAACACTCAGCAACATATGATTATCACTTATGTGTTAAAGGATTGAAGTGAAAACCCGTCGAATTCAAGATATGTTCTTTATTTAATCATTTAAAGCAAATAATTTTTTGCCGAAGAAAACAAATAATATTATAGCGAAATACAACAGATTGAATAAAACGCGTTCGTTGAACTATGTACAGACCTGGGCGTGGGGGTGGGGGTATGCACCCCTCCCCCGAGAAACTAAAATACCCCCACCTCCCAGAATTCAATTTTTGGAAATTTTTTTGTTTTTTCGCAATTTTCTGATGCCGATGGATTGTGCTCGATGAGAAACATTTTTTTGTCTGTTTACGTTAGTTATTTCATTCATTTAAAATGTATATTTTCATGAATTTTCCGTAGCTGCTTCTTTTACAATATCCTATAGTTTCTACTGGGTTTTTTTATTTTTTTAACTTTTTTTATTTTATTTCTACACCCAGATCGTGCATATGTATGTGCAGCTCCCAAATTCTCGGTAGTTAACAAATTGTAAAGGTATGTAAAGAAAGCCAAAAAATGGTGTCGGGACGAAAAACAACGTTTACACGTTTCTCATTTAGCTCCACCCATTGTCGCCTAAAAATCGCGAAAAACGGGAAAACTTTCGCACAAATTTGGCAATGGTGGGCCTATGGCTGGCATATATGTAACGGCTCGAAATTTCGGATAGGCGTCGCCTCGCCACTCGCCAGGCGTTTTTAGGGGTGAATAAATGGCTCAAATTTTCGGCCAAAAATAGCAAAGAAAAACAGCTAAAAATGGCCAAAATCGTGAGCTCTAGTCAAAAATGGGGGGGGTTAAAACTTTTTCGGACTCTAAGGGGATGGGTGGACGGTCAACTTCGGGTAAGAAATCCCTTTCCCACCCCTGTTACATATATAGTTTATGGAGTTTTGTTCTAGTTATGGTCGTCCAGAAAATCCTGTTATCCGCACGTGGGCGGAATTTAAATTAACGTTTTATTTATAATGCTGTTGAATGCGAATCTGCCGTGTTAGTTTAAAGGACACGCTGTCACTTTACACATTGTAGAATGTAGCAGGTTACTGTATTTTATAATTATTTTTTTAAACAATTTTTTTAGATCGTCAACCTATTATTAGGCAGTGATGCCGATCCGAATGCGAGGGACACTTACGGCGCTACTCCTTTGCACAGGGCTGCCTCCAAGGGCAACGCAAAAGTGGTCGATTTATTGCTAAAAGCTCAACGTATCAATCTGAACATTCAAGATGGCGAAGGCAATACCCCGTTGTACGATAATTTTTAATCATTATTTCAATTTTAGTCCATTTTCCAATTTTTCAACTGAAAAATCTGATTAATTCTATTTTTTATTTTTTTGTCAATTTTTGGTTTCGATTATCTTATTATTTTTGAACCGTAGGCATCTATCCTGCATGGAAAATCAAACGGACATAGCGACGATGTTGGTTAAACATGGAGCGCATTTTGACTTGGTCAACAAGGTATGTACTTATATGCGATATAAATTAATAAATAAATCAGTGATTAGAATTAAATCAATAAATAATCGATAATCGAAAATAAATCATCAATACTTCAGGCGGATCATGGATAATTTTCAATGAATTAATGGAATTTTTCTAAATTTTCGGCAATTTTTTCAATCATAAAGTATACAGCGCTCGTTCGATGACTCAGATTATATAGGTGTAAATTTATAATTGGAAAATTGGATAGTTTTAGCTAGTTATGTCGAAAATTTTAAATGAAATATTAACTTTTGGTCATTTTTTTATACGTATACGTACATCTATGTAGCTATTGAACTCGATCGTCTCTTCTGAGCTTAGTGAATTGCTTTATCGGTAGAAACTGAGCAATGATTGTAAATTCTAGAAACGAACATTGTTAAAAGTGTCTTATGTATGAAATTTTATTGAACGGTCAGGAAGAAAAAACGCCTTTGGATGTCGCTGAACCTGGTTTGAAGAAAATGCTTTTGCGTTTGGCTGAAGGATGATCATTTCTCGTGATTGTATGTGCATTACCGCGTTTACCGTACGGATATTTCTCAATTGAAATTTAATTTTTTTCTTATTTTTTCGACCGTTTGTCGTCTGTTTGATCGCTTGTTCGTACTTTAGATTAAAAAGCTTTTAAATTAACTTCAACCTCGTTCAAGTAGGTACTTACTTATCTACCTGTGTAAGTACTACCTACGTAGGTACTTAACGCATTACATCTTTTATAGTTTTCTAATTCCGCCGGACCCGGATTGGATTCCACCAAGTCGATTACCTATGTCTTCTGTTTTCGAAGCAATAGATAACAGCTGTCTAGATTTTTTATACCTAGGTAAGGCGACGTTAAGTGCTATAAACGAAGATTCTCAAATATTGCGTTGAATTACGTACGGACAAAGATTTTTGGAGAACTGTATTTTTTATAGTATAGAGTATTTTTTCAACAAAATGGTATGTTAAGTTAGTCTTTTAAGTTGGTTAAGCCTGGTTATTTACCTATTACTGTGCATTTGCATTTTGATCAAGGTTTGCCAATTGAGGTTTCTCCCTCGTTTTGTGGTATTTTGAGGTTGTTTGTAAAGGCGTTTTTTAGCGATTGAGGATTTTTACGCCTATGCTTAACTATTGGTTTAGGGGCTTTTAAGGCAGTTTGAGGTTAAAAGTTGGGGTTTTTGACAAGAGGACTTGGCAACCCTGATTTTATTGTTTTTTTTAAAATTTCAACAAAATTAAGCCCGCGTTCTATTCATATTCTGCAAAATCACTGCATGCACGGAATGAAAAAGAGTCTAAAGGACAAAAAGCGATTTGGTTGACATCTAGACCGGACCCAAAATTTTTTCAACTTTTCCCGACCTTTTTCCACCTTTTTTGGAGGTCTAAACACATTAGAAATAAAGCGTCTGTTAGTGATCGACCGGGGCGACTTTTTTGGCCGGGGCCGGGGCGGTACCGGGGCTGGAAAAAATCCCCGGCCCGGGGCCGGGGCCGGGGCCGGGGCCGGGGCTGGCCGGGAGTCAGACAAGGAAAATATTGTTGCATGACACATACTTGGGGTGGGCATAGGAAAAGAAATAATGAGCGACTGCTCCATTCAGTAGTAAATGGCTAGCGCAAAGTTAGGTGCGCCTTTTCATATCAAGTTTTATTACTGTTTATGTCACAAGAAACAAATTTAGTTCAGTGTTTCATTGTCTGAATCATCAATAAAGTCATGTCGCTACTATTAGCACACTCTATATCATTTGAATCTTCGCTACTGCTACTGCTGCTGTAGCGATTGGATGCAATAGGTATTGGATGTAATAAATGAGACATCACACATTCCCATAAGGGGGAGGGGTATAGTGATCGACCGGGGCGACTTTTTTCGGCCGGGGCCGGGGCCGGGGCTGGGGCTGGCCGGGGTCAGACAAGAAGATATTATTGCATGACACATACTTGGGGTGGGCATAGGAAAAGAAATAATGAGCAACTGCTCCATTCAGTAGTAAATGGCAAGCGCAAAGTTAGGTGCGCCTTTTCATATTAAGTTTTATTACTATTTATGTCACAAGATACAAATTTAGTCCAGTGTTTCATTGTCTGAATCATCAATAAAGTCTATGTCGCTGCTATTAGCACACTCAATATCATTTGAATCTTCGCTACTGTAACTGCTGCTGTAGCAATTGGATGCAATAGGTATTGGATGTAATAAATGAGACATCACACATTCTTATAAGGGGGAGGGTATACCCCCTCAGGGTCCAAGACAAGTCACTGTCAGACGATTTTTGGTGGAAACCTTTTGAATTTTTTCAACCTAATTTTTTAGTATGGCAAAAGTGTGCCTAACTATTAGAATTTTACGAAGTGATACATTATTTTAGAATGTGAGCTAGAGTAAATAGATAAATTATGACTATAAAAACATGCATGTAATCGCTTAAAATTTTATGAGGGCCCCTCAGTATAAACGTAACGGCTTGAAATCTAGGGTAGGGGTCCCTCGCCATTTTTAGAAGGAGGGGGTTAGCGACTAGATCAAGAATGGTAAAAACACATGAAAATAGCCAAAAAAGCGCAGGTTTTCGCCAAAAAATAGGGGAGGATGGTCAAATATTTTCTGACTTTCAAGGAAGTCCGGGGCTTCAAACCGTGGATGGGGGATGGCCTAAACCCCCTGTCACATGTATATTTCTCGGCCATTTTCAAAGAAAAGGGGGTATGCGGCTCCATTTTTGCAGCCACTTACCCCCTGAAAATCTTTAAAATGGTAGAATTTGCAATAAGGAATTCCACACCTTTTTACATTTATTGTTCTTCAAAAATCTTTGTATATGTACAAAGACGGTCCTGTAACGTCTTTGTACATCAGCAAAAATCTTCGCCGAATAAAAGAAGACCGTGCTCCTAAATGTGATAATTCGGCCTGAATTTAGTTGATAATATTAGTTCGGGGCGAAGTGCCGAAATTTTTATGAGCTTTTGATGGAATTCACACATAAAACTCGACTGAGAAAGCTAAAACAACTTGTACTACAAAATCAGAAATATTACAAAAATTGTAACATGCGAATTATATCTTGTAATAAGCAACACTGCGCTTAGAATGGAAAAATGGAAGAATGTCAGATATTCAGAAACCCAAAAATTAGCCAAATACACTACTAAAGGTCGAAAAACTATGTTTTACCACACTGAAATCGTTACTGTACCATATTAAAGTATACAAAAATTTGCATGTACAAAACAGTGTTTTTTTGTATTCGCCAAAGAATTTTCCCGATGTACAATGACTTTTCAGGGCTATCTTTGTACATGTACAAAGATTTTTGGTAAGATAAAAACTGTGAAAAGGTGTAGGATTCCCAAAAATTTTCGGCGCTTCGCTCCGATATGTAAAATTGTCTGTCCTATATATCTTTAAAATTGCAAAATTTGTATTTAGAATGGAAAAATGTCAAATTTGTAGGCGCTTCTCGCCGTTTTGAGACAATTTTAGTAATTTTTGACGTTAGAAACCCAGAAATTAGCTAAAATATACAATCAAAAGTCAAAAAGACCCTGTTTTACCACACCAAAATCGCTACTGTACCATATTATAGTAACCAAAAATTTGTGTGTACAAAATGTGCAAAGACTTTTAGGGACTATCTTTGTACATGCACAAATGGACCGTGTACAAAAAAAACACTGGTACAAAATGTACAAAGACTTTTGGGTACCATCTTTGTTCATGTATATACAAAGGTTCATTGTACAAAAAACACTCTCACATACTGATAGTATGCGAAAATGTGTATGTTTAAAAATGTATTTATATAATATAGCTACAAAAATTTGTTAGCTCATACAAAGACCTTTTTGGAGATCTTTGTACAAGCACAAGAAGCTCGTACAACTAAATAGAGTCGGCTAATAATAGTCCACCACTTAATTTTCTGAACCTCCAATTTGGGATTTCACCCCTCCCTCAACTCCGGACCTTAAGAAACTATTTGAGACATTTAGTTTATCGGATCGAACGCAATTCTGCAGCGTAGTTTACATTCGCCTCTCGTTCCTTATAACTATTACACAAGGAACGCGTTTTAAAGCACGCGGTTTCCCATTCAATTAAATGTAAACGTGTTTTTTTTGTAAAAATAGTTTGTTGAAAACATACAATTTCCAACTAAAAATAGAACGTATTTGTCAACTCTAAATCTTTTAGCCATAGCTATGAATGAATGAGTTAGAAGTGGCATTTAGTTAAAATAAGTTAAGTGGAGGAATCGAAAACATGCAGATTTTCCTGAACATTTATTCATTAAAAGCTCGTTTATACACAGTAGCAAAGTTATAACAAGGACTAAGTAAGTGTACATATGGTCTAACCAGTACAGTTCTCAAAATTAACACTTGCTCATTGATAAATAAGTGCCAGTATCACAGCCTGTACAAAATACGAATTACACTAAATTTTTCCCGGCCCCGGCCATTTTTTGACCTTGCCCCGGCCAGGGCCGGGATGCTTAAAATGGCCGGGGATTGCCGAGGTTGGGGCCGGGGCCGGGGCCCCGGTCGATCACTAGAGGGGTATAACCCCTCAGGGTCCAAGACACAAGTCACCGCCAGACGATTTTTGGTGAAAACCTTTTGAATTTTTTGAACTTAATTTTTTAGTATGGCAAAAGTGTACCTATCTATTAGAATTTCATCGAAGTGGTACATTATTTTAGAATGTGAGCTAGATTAAATTGAGAAACTATCACAATAAAACATGCATGTAATCGCTTAAAATTTTATGAGGGTCCCTCAGTATACATGTAACGGCTGGAAATCTAGGATAGGGGTCCCTCGCCATTTTTAGAAGGAGGGTGTTAGCGACTAAATCAAAAATGGTAAAAACACATAAAAATAGCAAAAAAAGCGCAGGTTTTTGCCAAAAAATGAGGGAGGGTGATCAAATATTATCTGACTTTCCAAGGAAGTTCGGGGCTTCAAAGCGTCGATGGGGGTGGCCCAAACCCCTGTAACTTGTATATTTCTCGGCCATTTTCAGGGAAGGGGGTACGCGGCTCCACTTTTACAGCCGCTTACCCCCTGAAAATCTTTAAAATAATAGAATTTGCAATAAGGAATTCTACACCTTTTTACAGTTTTTTCTCCAAAAATCTTTGTACATGTACAAAGATGGTCCTGAAACGTCTTTGTACATCAGCAAAAATCTTCGCCAAATACAAAAAAATTGTGGTTCTAAATGTGATAATTCGGCCTGAATTTAGTTGATAATATTAGTTTGGCGCGAAGTGCCGAAATTTTTATGAGCTTTTGATGGAATTCACACATAAAACTCGACTAGAAAGCTAAAACAACTTGTACTACAAAATCAGAAATATTACAAAAATTGTAATATGCGAATTAAATCTTGTAATAAGCAACACTGCGCTTAGAATGGAAAAATGGAAAAATGTCAAATATTCAGAAACCCAAAAATTAGCCAAATACACTACTAAAGGTCGAATATGTTCTACCACATCGAAATTGTTACTGTACCATATTTAAGTATACAAAAATTTGCATGTACAAAACAGTGTTTTTTTTTGTATCCGCCAAAGATTTTCCCGATGTACAAAGACTTTTCAGGACAATCTTTGTACATGTACAAAGATTTTTAAAAAGTTGAAACTGTAAAAAGGTGGTAATTTCGAAAAATTTTCGGCACTTCGGCTCCGATTTGAAAACCTGTCTGTCCTATATATCTTTAAAAGGGCAAAATTTGTACAGTCGAACTTCGGATAATGCGTACACGGGATAATGCGTTTTCTTGCATAATGAGTACAGTATTGCTAGGTCCGGACCGAAAGGCCATGTAAAACATAAGGCAATAGCATGGGATAATGCGTACTCGGTTAATGCGTAATCGCGTACAGCCGATTTCATCCATGGGCCCATGCCTGCATGTTAAACTACCCGGCTTAATGCATACAACATGTATTTTTTCACCTCAGATAATGCGATCAGCTCGAAATGTTTGTGTCTCTCTGCTATCTTTGATGTTCATCATTTTAAATTTTGATACATTTTCTTTTTCTAATAAAAATCCTTGTTTATACGAGTACTTTGGTCAAATTGACTTATGTGTTGTGCGAGCCTGTTTTCTCAAATGTGTATAATTTTTAGTCTGGATCTTTAGCTTTCTTTGAAAAGCTTAGAATTCTAAAGTTTTAGGGGAATTAAGCCTTAAAACGAATTGTTATTTTTGATTGGTCATGGCGTTTCCAAAAACGAAGTTTCTCTGGGGACAAATTTAAAAATGTTGACAAATCACCGCAAGTTCTGTGGTTATGCGGAGACTTTAGGCACATCGAGATGAGTGTTGCGCCTATTTGTTTTTAAAATGTGCATAATATTTAGTTTCAGCGACCTGGACGATCTAGGAGAAACAGAAACGGTTCCGAGCTATCAGGATTTAAAACCGAGTTTATCGAACATACGAATTTAATGGCTTAGGACAATTGTGACGCAAAGTTGTTCAGCGAAATGAATGATATCGAAAATTTTTGTGACTTTAAGCGTGAAAATATGTTAAAACAGACTTGTATTGCTATATTTTTCCTAAAAAAATGATTTTATCGCATGATAGTGTATTCCTTGTTAAAATCCGGGGTATTCGGATAATGCGTGCACTCGGATAATGCATACAGAAGGGCTTGGTCCCTTGGGTGTACGCATTAAGCAAGTTCGACTGTATTTAGAATGGAAAAATGTCAAATTTTTAGGCGCTTTGCGCCGTTTTGAGACAATTTTAGTAATTTTTGGCGTTAGAAACCCAGAAATTAGCTAAAATATACAATCAAAAGTCAAAAGACCCTGTTTTACCACACTAAAATCGCTACTGTACCATATTATAGTAAGCAAAAATGTTTGAAAATATATTTATATAATATAGCTACAAAAATTTGTTAGCTCATACAAAGACCTTTTCGGAGATCTTTGTACAAACACAAGAGGCTCGTACAACAAAATAGAGTCGGCTAATAATAGTCCACCACTTAATTTTCTGGTCCTCCAATTTGGGATTTCACCCCCCCTCAACATTGGACCTTAGGAAACTATTTGAGACATATTAAGTTTATCGGATCGGACGCAATTCTGTAGCGTAGTTTACATTCGCCTATAATTAACCTCCATCCTAATAACTATTACAAAAGAAACGCGTTTTAAAGCCCATGGTTCCCATTCAATTGAATGTAAAAGTGTTTTTTGTAAAAATAGTTTGTCGAAAACGCACAATTTCCAAGTAGAAATAGAACGTATTTGTCAACTCTAAATCTTTTAGCCATGGCTATGAATGAATGAGTTAAAAGTAGCATTTAGTTTAAATAAGTTAAGTGGAGGAATCAAAAACATGCAGATTTTCCTGAACATTTTTTCAGTAGAGGATTAAGTAAGTATACATATGGTCTAATCAGTACAGTTCTCAAAATTAATACTTGCTCATTGATAAATAAGTGCCAGTATCACAGCCTGTATCAAAATACGAATTACACTAAATTTTTCCCGGCCCCGGCCATTTTTTGACCTTGCCCCGGCCGGGGCCGGGATGCTCAAAAATGGTCGAGAGTTGAGCCGGGGCCGGGTTGGGGCCCTGGTCGATCACTAGCGTCTGTGTTGAAAAATCAGTGTTTTTTAAGTAGAAAATCCGATGTACACATGCTATAGCGGTGTTTGATGCACTTTTTATACAAAAATTTCGCGCTCTACAAGAAATATCACGATCAGTATACGTTATTTAAGTTGAAACTTGAATTTCATTCCTTCAATAAAGCATTTTAGCCAATTCTGAAGTCGCTTTTGACAATTAAAACTATAATTTATCAAATAGCGCGAAAGGCCAGAAAATTTTGAAATTTTAGCTATCTAAAAAGCATTTTTGCATTACAAAAACTAATCAAATCCGTGCAGAAGGTAAGGATTTTCGGAGTAACTTAAGAATATGGTACTTTCTGAATACTAACAAATAAACTTCAGAAGAGCGGATTTTTTGCTCAGTACTTAGAACATGTTGAAAGAAAGCGCGGAAAAAATTCATCCGTCTATGATCAATATTACAAAAGCTATGGGTTTCTTTAATTAGCCTCTTCTCGACCTAAACAAGCATCTTATCGACCTAAGTATTTGAAGATTCAAACAGCTGAATGCAGAATCACATGTAGATACCCAATTTACGTCGACCTAAGCATCTATTCATCTACCTAAGCATCTATACATTGACCTAAGCATCTATACATCAACCTAAGCATCTATACATCGACCTAAGCATCTATATATCGATCTGAGCATCTATACATTGACCTAAGCATCAATACATCGACCTAAGCGGGAGCGACCTCGACCTCAGCAGCTTGAAACACCTTTTAGATATACTAAGCCTAAGCCTGAGTATAATAGAAGCAAAAACTTAGATTTTCGTATATCTTATCGAGTAAAACCGAAAAACATGCAAAAAAATATGAAATTTTTTTAAGTTTTTTTTAAAATTTCAAACAGCTTTCCGCGCCTTTTTTCTTTTTTCTCCTTCATTGCTATGCTTCCTTCCGTTATTTCAGCCCATATTATTTATTTCTGACAAATGTGTAAGTCCTTGGATCGAGTCGTTTAATCGTCCCACCCAACACTCAAATCGAGAGTTGCCTGCAACTTTGCAAGTATGGCTCAGATTTTCACCAAATTTTCTTTCCGCGCTTCAATTTATCATGTTCTATCATTTTGGCAAAAAAATTTTGGCATTCCGTATTCGTTTTGCACCTTTTCTGAAAGTACCATATTCTTAAGTTTAGCCGGATTTTCAATTGTAGTGAAGTCCCAGAACCAGATTGTCGATAAAAATGCTGCAATTGGCGCGGCCCGGCTTAATTATTACTAATCAATTCGGCGCGAAGCGCCAAAAATTTTTGCAGTTTTATCTCTCTAAAACGCATTTTTGCATTATAAAAACTAACCAAATCCGTGCAGAAGATAAGAATTTTCAATCGTAGTGAAGTTCTAGACCAGATTGTCGACAAAAATGCTGCAATTGTCGCGGCGCGGTTCAAAGATTAATAACAAATAAGAATTCAATAAAATTTTTTGTAGTTTCACCTCTCTAAAACGCATTTTTACATGACAAAACTAACCAAATCCATGCAGAAGGTAAGGATTTTCAATCGTAATGAAGTCCCAGGACCAGATTGTCGATAAAAATGCTGAAATTGGCGCGGCGTGGCTTAACTATTACTATGTAAGAAGTAAGAATGAAATCAATTCGGCGCGAAGCGCCAAAAAATTTTCGCAGTTTTACCTCTCTAAAACGGATTTTTAACATTACAATAATTTTCCGCAAATGCTAACCAGGCCCAAAAATTTTTTTCATTTCCTAAAATTTTGGTTGACAAATAGACCAAAAAGTGGAAAAAAATGGTGGCTCCAATCCGACGTCTTCACCAATTGACGAAGACCGGATTTCGATATTGGAGGTAGCTTTATTATTGACTTTTGTATTAGTACTGATCATGAAGGTATCAGGGATTGCTTGAGAATTTGGATCGGTACCGGCAGTAATTATTTGCAGTCAACTGCAGGTAGAGAGAGAGAGAGAGAGAGAGAGAGAGAGAGAGAGAGAGAGAGAGAGAGAGAGAGAGAGAGAGAGAGAGAGAGAGGAGAGAGAGAGAGAGAAAGTGTTTATTGTCCAGAAAAATACACAAAATATGATAAAACGCGAATACATGATAAAATAGCGACTGAACAAAAGGACATACAACAAAGATCACGAAAGTGATACAACTAGGTATGTCCCAACAATAAATTTGTAAAATCAATGTTTAGGAGCTCTTTTTTGAACAAACAAATTTTGTTGACTTTTGTATTATATATTTTTTAAATTATATGCAGTCAAAAACCAGCAGCCTAGACTGCGGGTATTATAGCACACAATGTAAAATTATCTGCAGTCAAAAACCAGCGGCCTGGACTGCAGGTAATATAGCACACAATGTGATATTATATGCAGTCAAGTTGAATGCATAATGATATGGAAAGCTGGCGCTTCGCTCGCATTTTAACCTGTAGTAGATGGTTTTTGAATGCACTTTTATTTGAGATAGTCTGGCAGATTTGCTTCCTCGCTAAGAAATGTTTTTTCGCTGTATGGGTAGCCACCGTTTTTTTCCCAGCGATTTGGTTGACATTATAGACCAGACCCAAAATTTTTTTCCACTTTTTCCGACCTTTTTCCACGTTTTTTGGATGTCTAAAAATGTTTAAAATAGAGCGCCTGTGTTGCAAAATCAGTGTTTTTTAAGTAGACAATTTTATGTACACATGCAATCGCAGTGTTTGATGCACTTTTTGTATAAAATTCTCACGCTCTACAAGAAATATCGCAATCAGTATACGTTACTTATGTTTAAACTTTAATTTCCTTCCTTCAGTAAAGCATTTTAGCCAATTCTGTAGTCGTTTTTGACAATTAAAGCTATAATTTATCAAATGGCGCGAAGTGCCAAATCATGAAATTTTAGCTCTCTAAATCATTTTGCATTACAAAAACTGTGCAGAAGGTAAGGATTTTAATCGTAGTGGTATTCTAGGACCAGATTATCGATAAAAATGCTGCAATTGGCGCGGTGCGGCTCAAAGATTAATAATAAGTATGGATTGAATCAGTTCAGCGCGGAGCGCCGAAAAATTTTTGAAGTTTTAACTCTAAAACACAGTTTTAACATTACAAAAATTATCCACAAATGCCAACCAAGCCCAAAAATTTTTTCCATTTTCCTAAATTTTGGTTGACAAATAGACCAAAAAGTGGAAAAAACGGTGTGTTTAGCAGCTTCAATAGCTGCCCAGTCACCCATTAGCGCATTTTCATGAACCAGCGTAAGCTCTGGTCCTTCATGATAGATATTGAGTAGCTGTTGCTGTTCTTGTCCTCAATCTGAGGAATTGTTTTATTGTAGTGGAAATAAAATGCTTCATCGAAATTGTCAACAATAACAGCTAGAAAATTAGGTGCTTTAAGTGCAAGAAAAGGGCAAAAATGGCTAAAAAATAAAATATGTAGACAGCTTAGGCATGTACCTTATTTTCCAGTTGGTACGTACATATTTCCGAAGCATTTTATTTCCACTACAATAAAACAATTCCCCAGAATGAGGACAAGAACAGCAAAAGTTACTCAATATCTATCACTCAGGACCAGAGCTCATGCTAGCCCATCAGAATACACTAATGGGTGACTGGGCAGCTATTCAAGCTGCTGCCCATGCAGCGCAAAAAAACATTGCCTAGTGTGGAAGCAAATCTGCAAGACCATCTCGAATAAGAGTGCCTTCTAAAACAATCTACAGATTAAAATGTGAGCGAAGTGCCAGCTTTACATATTAATATGCATTCAACTTGACTGCATATAATATCACATTGTGTGCTATATTACCTGCAGTACAGGCCGCTGGTTTTTGACGGCATATAATTTTGCGTTGTGTGCTGTATTACCTGCAGTCTAGGCCGCTGGTTTTTGACTGCATATAATTTTTTATTGTGTGTTATATTACCTGCAGTTTAGGCCGCTGGTTTTTGATTGCATAAAATTATTGCCCCCAACATAGGCTAAGCTTAAGGCATAAATGGAGCGAAAATTGTTCCTTTCGCTTCGCAATTTGCGCCTCATTTATCTCAAGCTTAGCCCATTCGCTGGCACTAATGTGCACTGGTGTAGCCATTGGGGGGGGGGTGCACGAGGAAGGGGCGAATTCCTCTCTCCAAGAAAAAATTTTGAATTTTTTGAAATGAAGCCATGCGGCTGCGTAACGCTGTTCTGTGACGATTTGTTGAGAATAAGCCGGAAAATTCGGCGCTTCACACCGATTTATTTTAGTTTTGGCCATTATTTTAACTAGCCGACAAACAAAGAATTATAAAGCGTTTGTCGCCATGAGAAGATGAAATACCTATTCACGAACATTTTTAGTCAATAGAAATTCAAAAGTATGGAGAAAATTTGTGCACTTTGTGCAGATTGCATTTTGAAAAGCTGCTTAGCATGGGGAACATGACAAGTCTCTAAAAGATTCGCACCTCAAGCATTTTAAAAATTTTTCAGTTATTATGGCATGGGAATATCAGAAAATTTCCGTGCTCTGCGCTAGTTTATTTTATCAAATTTGCTGGGGCTATGCCCGGATTCCGCTATGGGCGCTTGAGCGCGCCACCCCAGCCTTCCAGCCCCAAAAGAGGTTTTCCATTGCATTCGCTGTAATCTAAAGTTCTACCCAAGTAGTAAAAGTTTCAAAGTGTACCGCATTAATTAAGAACATTTTCATAAAAAATTTTTGTTCTTTGCATTTTAATTGTTGCAGGACGATGTGAATAGTCCAAAAAAAGCATTATTTCACGTCAGTGTTTTTTTTTGTATTTGGCAAAGATTTTTCTCGATGTAAAAAGACTTTTCGGGACCGTTTTGACGTCTTTGTATATACATGTACAAAGATTTTTGGGACGACAAAAATTGCAAAAAAGATGTGAAATTCGCTTAGATTTTTGGCGCTTCGTTCCGAAATGTGTAATTATGTGTTCTATATATCTTTATAACGGCAGAAATTGCATTTCAAAAGGAAAAATGCCAAATTTTTTGGCGCATCGCGCCGTTTTAAGATGATTCTCAGTGATTTTTGCCCTTAGAGACTCAGAAATTAGCTAAAATACACTACCAAAAGTCGAACAACTCTGTTTTTACCACACTAAAGTTACTACTGTACCGTATTATAGTACCCGAAAATTTGTGTGTACAAAATGTACAAAGATTTTTGGGACGGCAAAAGCTGTAAAAAGGTGTAAAATTCCCAAAACATTTCGGCGAAATGAGTAATTGTTTGTCCCATATATTATTAAATGGCAGAATTTGCATTTAGAATGTAAAAATGTCAAATTTTTCGGGCTTCGCGCCGGTTTGAGACAATTTTTAGTAATTTTTGGCGTCAGAAACCCAGAAATTAGCTAAAATACGCTGCCAAAATCGAAAACCCTGTTTTACCACACTAAAATCACTACTGAACTGTATTCTAGTACTCAAAAATTTACATGTACAAAATGTACAGACTTTTGGGGACCATCTTTGTACATGTACATACAAAGGGACCTTGTACAAAAAAAACTGTTTCACGTCTAGGATGCATTTTTATACATACGCTTTTTATGGACTTTTGATACGAAAACATTGTCGGACCCCCCAGGCAAAATTCTTGTCTAAGTTTATGTCTCTTTGCACCGATTTCTTCTATCTTTTGGCAGTTTCTATCGTATTTTTTATCGTTAGTTTCTGAAATAAAGAATTTTTCGAATTCCCTGGGGGCTACGTATGCGTAAATACCAAAATACTTCATTTTATAGCACTGCTGAATTGTAAACTTCAAATCCGTGTACTTACCTTTCCCTCAATATTTTTCGAATTTTAGTGAAAGTTTTCCGCGTTCATTTGGCGTTTTCTGCGCGTTTTGTGCGAAACTTCTAAACCAATTTTCGATTTTTACCGAAGGAACCCTCCCATATTCAGATAGAAAATGCTTACCCTCCCATCCAACCTCCCTCCCTGCCTCTAGGTCGTAAGTTCTTCTTGTTTGTCTTAGATATGCAGGTGATGTAGGCTCGACCTGAACTAGATTGAATGATTGGATGGCTTATTATTATCATTGTCTGTGTTTTTTCTGACTTACATACTAATTATTTTTAAACTGGTTCTACTTTTTAAGAACTGCTATATTTAGGAAGGTAGTTGGATTTTTTCACGCTCTGTGCTTTATCGAAGCCTATAACTGAAATACTCAAGAAACTCTTGCCTACACTCAATAAGAATAGTTAGAGTGATGCGTTTTTATTAGAGCTGTACCGGGCCGCGTTTTTTTACTGAGGCCGGTGCCTAAGCTCCAGCGCCGGCCGTGGCCTAATTATGTTCTTTATGTCTTATGTTAATAATGTGCTATTAATGTGCTCGGCTCTTATTCGTGACGAATATTATAATAATAGTGATAGAAAGTAATAAAATAATAATAATAATAATAATAATAATAATTATTATTATAATTATAATTGTAAATATTATTATAGTAATAATAATAATCGTAATATGACAATAAATAAAAATAATTATATTTACTAGGTTGGCATTACCATACCTGGGCAATAGTCAAAGCTCCAGCCCGTCCAGATTTGGGCTCTCAGAAGTTGGTTGGTCCTAGTTGGGCTGAAAATGGGTTAAAAAAGACTATTTTCTTTGATTTTTCACGATTTTCTCCAATTTTTTAAAAAATCAGCCAATCCAAATGGACCCTTCAGCCGTCCACCTTTTATGTCAGCCCATTTCACGGACAAGCTGGAATGGGCTATTGCCCAGGTATGGGCATAACTCTACTCAAAGTAAGATCTAATTCAGTTGAAAAATTTTTCCTTTCTCATGTTTTATACTCGTAAGTTATTTATGATTGTACTGTTACTTTCTCAACTTAGTTTTTCTAGCTTTTTAACTAAGCCAGTGAATGCTGTTGAAATTAAAAGAGGCAATTAAGAATTTCAAGAGACATTGTATGACAACAATTTAACTAATTAGGTACGTTTTGAAAAATGAGCTTGCTAAGCGAGAGTTGTAAACTAAGAGGAGCTTAAAGTTTAAACCTACCATTAAATTATAAAGATAATAATAAAAGATTTAAAGAGAAATTTTGAGAAACGCATATCAGCCCATATACTGAAGGTTCATAAACAGAATGGACTATCTGCTGATGTCTATAAAAGTATAAATCCTGTAGGATGCAGTTATGGCAGGCTATATGGCTTGCCTAAGACTCATAAGAGAGATGTTCCTTTAAGACCAATCTTGTCAGCCATCAACACTCCAACTTATAAGTTGGCTAAGTATTTTGTGCCGATCCTACAAGACATAAGTACTAATGAATACACTTTATGTGACACTGGTAGTTTCCTGACAAGACTCAAGGCTTTTACATTCAAAAGCCATCATTTTATGGCTAGTCTTGATGTTCAAAGCTTGTTCACTAATATTCCACTCAATGAGACCATTGACATATGTATTAGGAAACTATTTGATGATCAGAATGTCGTGTTAGTAAATAACATGAATTGTCATCAATTCAAACTGCTTCTAGAACTTGCAGTTAAAGAGTGTTACTTTACGTGTAATGGTAAAATCTATCAACAGATAGATGGTGTTGCTATGGGTAATCCGCTTGGCCCAGTTCTTGCCAACATTTTCTTGAGCCATCATGAAACAAAGTGGCTCAGAGACTGTAGTATAAAGATTAGACCCAAGTTTTATGTACGTTATGTTGGTGACACATTTGTAGTGTTTTCTGACAGAAATCAGCCTAGAAAGTTCTGTGATTACATGAATCAGCAACATCCTAATATGAATTTCATATTTGAAACTGAATGTGACAAGAAATTAAATTTCCTTGATGTGCTTGTTGAAAGGAAGTCCGATGATTTTGTCACATCATCATATCAGAAACCCACATTTTCTGGCCTTTATGCCAAATTGTCTAGCTTCATTCCTTTTGCCTGTAAAGTTGGTTTAATAAAGACACTTGTGAGTCGTATTCACATGATTTGTAACTCATATCAGACTTTTGTCTCTGATATTGACAAGCTGAAGCAGACTCTACTGCAAAATGAGTATCCGCTTAGCTTGATTGATGAGGTCATATCAGACTTTATGACAAAAGTTTATAGTAAGAGTGATGACATAAAATTCGGGTGTGATAAACTATGCTATTCTCTTGTTTTGCCTTACACTGGTGTGCATGGCTACAATGTACGCAGCAGAATTATAAAGCTTATATCTGCATTTTACCCTCAGATTAGAGTAAGGTTTGTTTACAAACCTGTTATGTGTATCAGCCGGTTTTTCAAGAACAAGGATGCTGTACCTGCTAAGCTACTCTCAAATTTAGTATATAAGTATACGTGTTCTAGCTGTATGGCTAGTTACATCGGTGAAACTCGCCGACATTTTGGGAGTAGAATGGCAGAGCATACTGGCATCTCATTTGCTACAGGAAAGCCAATTCAGGGTGATAATTTATCTGCTATTCACAAACATATCTCAAATAGCAATCATCCAATTACATCAGATTGCTTCAAGGTTATCAGTCGCGCATCCAACTCTTGATCTTTTTATCAAGCAGTCATTATACATAGCACGTGATCGTCCTATTCTCAACAATAATGTTTCACAATATCCTTTAAATTTGTTTTAATTTACCACATTTTTCTTTTTCTTAAAGCTTTAAATCTTTTATTATTATCTTTATAATTTAATGGTTGGTTTAAACTTTAAGCTCCTCTTAGTTTACAACTCTCGCTTAGCAAGCTCATTTTTCAAAACTATTCCTTCATGATCAGTCGGTTCTAGAATTCGGTACGATTTTTATGCATCGAATATTTAGTGAGAATCGCTACCGCATCTACTGAAGCTGTACCTGCACCTGGAAGCTTGAGGGAAAAGGCTCATTCGCTGGGGTAGATAAGATATGGCAATATTAAGGTTAGAACCGAGCAAAAATCGAGACTTTCTCCGTAATATGATTGAAATCGACCAGAACTGAGAATTATTGTACTATTACGCTTTTTAAGTCTTTCTTTCTATTTTTAAAATCACTTCAGCTTGGAGAAACGCTATGAAACGGAGACCAGGCTGACTCCAGACCGTTGTAAATGCAATGCAAAAGCAACTGACTGAAAGCTATAACTCACAATCCAAAAATGATTGTTGTTAGAGCAAACTTGTTGGCTTTTTCCATTGAATTAAGTATTAATTTCATAAGTTCTATTGTCTCAAAAACATTAAATGTCTCACTTTTTGTCATCTACAACGGAATAAAAGTGTGATCGGTGGAACTAACTCAGTTTCCGCTCATTATTCGAGTGTTTAGCTTACTTATTTCAATCGATCAATGCAATAATTTTAATATAATATTGATACTAAAATTTTCAGGCCCTGTGCCGGGGCAGCTCTGGCCTAGGGCCGGGGCATAGGCCCCGGTACAGCTCTAGTTTTCATGAATAATGAATTTTAGGAACTAATGCGTTTTCTTTAACAAACGCATTTTCGATAAATAAGTTTACCTACTTGTATAACGTACATATGTGCGATTCATAGAAATGTACAATGGAATATATTTTAATCGGCCAGTAACTATGCATAATCATGTCATTGTTCAGTATAGGTGCAACAGGCCAGGTTAACCATGAAGGGGTAAAATCGAGACTTTTTGGGTCAGGGATGAGTAAAATCCAGGATTTTTACTGCGGATAATTGAATTTTTGGCCATTTTTATGTCAAAGTCGCTTTGAAATACGCTTTTTTGGCTCTAATTGCTGGGCAGTACCTAACTTTCGGACCCTTCACTTACCTTAAATACTCTAAAAGCTTAATTTTTGTCGAAAATTATTTGGCTTCATTAATTTGGTTCCTTGCTTTATTGTTCAGGCGAACTCCTGTTTACTAATCGTTTAAACTTTACTCCTCTCGAATCGAAAAATGAGCTAGCCATGATGTCTGCCGTTGCTATTTATAAACCATGAGCTTCTTATGTGAATATGCCGCACTCGGAATTTTCGGCTGAATGCGCATTGCTGAATAGTGTTGAAAGTGACATACCGCTGGACATCTTTGAGAAAGAAAACTTATGTCCGACCGCGGCGCTTTACAAATGTTGTCATGCGACTGCCGAAAAATCCGAAAGTTCTTGCATGAATCGCATGAAGACAAAATCCAACGCGCGTCATATGGACAATATTTTTTTGCTGAAAGATCTGACCGTCGATGTTAGTTTTTTTGACAGAGAGGAACACCAAGATCCGTCGCCGATTACCTTATGCGATTGCTCTGTAACGATGTGAGTCGGATTGAAATTTTAAATCCAAATTCGGCGGTTAAATCAGTTCTTCTGACATCTTTTTCGGTTTTCAGCTTTTGGCGCATAGGCACAGCGTAATTTTGCGATTAGGCACACTTTTTAAATAGAATTGAAATGATTTATGTATTTTTTAAATTATTTTTTCCCTTTTATTCAAGAAAAACGCCGAGCCGAGTATTTTTGCTTTACTTCCTCAGTGATTCTGCCTTTAGGATATCTCGGCTCTTTTTTCTATGTAAACCAGAGCATAGTGCTCTTCTGTTCCCAGAAAACCCGTACAATTTTTTAGAACACATAGGTACATAATTTTTCTTTAATTTATCATATCGATATTTCATCAAAATATGCTGTCAATTGCACTTATTTGTATCATTGGATCGGTATTCACATCAGTGTTTTCGTTTAATGTCTGTTTGTACATGTACAAAGATGGTCCCCAAAAGTCTTTGTACATTTTATACATGCAAATTTTTTTGTACCAAAATATGATACAGTAGCGATTTTAGTGTGGTAAAATGGGATTTTTCGACCTTTGGTAGTGTATTTTAGCTAATTTCTGGGTTTCTGACGCCAAAAATTACTAAAAATTGTCTAAAAACGGCGCGAAATGCCGAAAATTTGATATTTTTACATTCTAAATTCGAATTCTGTCATTTCAAAGATATATGGGACAAACAATTACTCATTTCGGCTGGAAGAGCCGAAAATTTTTGGGAATTTAAGCTCTTTTTGCACTTTTGTCCTCCCAAAAATCTTTGTACATGTACAAAGACGGTCATGAAAAGTCTTTGTACACCGGAAAAAATCTTTGCTGGATAAAAAAAACCGTGATTCACATCGTAGGTGCACAAGGTCAGGGTCGGCAGGGGTGAAATCCCGAAAATCCAAAACAGTACATTTTTTTCACGATTTTTTTTGCTGTTTTAACCATCAAAATGGCCACAGTAGCCTATGAAACGTTTTTTAATGGTAATACCGCATTTTAAAAGCAGTTTTAGTTCACTTTGACGGCACTGTATCACTTTTAACACTAAAAAATACAAAAATTTATCAATTTTGGGCGCTTTGCGTATCTGGCGCGAAGCGCCGGAAATATTTTGACGTTTTCACTGCTTTTGACCTTAAAAATGATGCAAGAAAAACGTTACATCAGCTCAAAATCGTCGGACAGAACCTGTCAGGCTGACGGGGGGGGTGGACAATACCCTCACCCCTACGTGCATGTATGATTCACATTAGCATACGTTTGCATTCATTCCTAATTTCGTTGGGTTCATTACGAAAAGTACATTAGGAATTAATATAATTATTTTTATATTTTTATGTTTTATGTTAAAATATATTTAAAATTCGAGGTCAGATACGGTTGAGATCTTGAAATTTCAGCCGAAATAATTAAAATTTTTCTTGCCAAGCGATAACTTTAGATAAATTGATTGAGTAATAATTTGATTTCTTTTTTTAAATTTTTTTGATTTCTGATTAATTCTCTAAAAAATTATTTTTTGTGTCGAGTCAAATTTCAGAATTCTTAATGGCTTTCCAGTCAAATAGTGTAAATTACTGATGTAAAAATATGTCAAAAACTTCTGCACAAAATTTTAAATTTTAATTTCTTTAATTTTTTTATCATTTTTTTGAGCACTGGATTCTAGAGGCACTCTATGCTACCAAATATATTACGGATCTATAACACTCTTTAGAGACAATTGTAAATCAAAATTATTATGAAGAAACCTACTTGATTATCATAAACTTGTAATCCACTCGTTTTCTGATTTAAAATTAAAACATTGTCGGGGATAATGTCCAATTCTTTTATCAAACAATCAAAACGTCGTTGTTGTCGTTTGTAAATAATGTTGATTATCTTTTGAAGTTAAACAATAAAAGCTTATAAAATCTTAACACGTTTGCTATACGCGTTTTATCGGAAAAACTGATTTAAAAAAATTCAAAGATTTAAATTAAAATACAACTTAAAGTTAAAACTACCTACAACGTTTTCCTAACGAATCAGTTTTTGAAATGGCTTATATAGGTCTCGTCTTGCTGAATAATTTAACATGCCGTAAATATGTAAATCATCACTTATCCACGTTACTGGCTTCACGCTGAAAACATCGGTATACGACTTTTCTGATTTTACGCTTGATTAGTTTACACTAGATTCCTTTGATTTGAGAAATCGACTGGAAAATGATCCGAATCTGGTGCAATACGCCGACTGCTGGCAGTCAAGTCGATCGAGCGAGAGCGATTTTTACGATGTAAAGTTGAAAAAAGAGTGTAAAGTTGTCTTGGAGCGAATTGAGGTCGATCGCTTACCCGTCGATAAATGCGACAGCGACGGCGACGCGGCGACGGACGGCGACGACGCGGCGACGGATGACGACGACGCGTTTCCGTTCCCGATCGATCGCGACCTCATCCGACAACAAGAACGCGTCAGCGTCGATTTGAAGTGTAAAGACGATTATTTGTCCCTGCTCAATTTACGCAAAACTACAAAAAGTTTGTTTACGCCGAACGATGGCCCGCTCTCGGCGCCGCCGCGTCGTGTTCCGAAGCGACGCGAAAAATCGCTTAAGCGTAGATTGTTCCGACGAAGAGGCGGCGGCGGCGCCAGAGTCGCGTCGCGGCGTCGTCGCAAACGGACGGCGTTTTATTCGGCGGCGGATAGTGATAATCATTGTAATGCCAAAAATGGACGATTTAGGAATATTTTGAACCTGATTCGCAAATACGGCAATGGGTCGATTGACTATGAAAAAACGAGACCGAAATTCGCCAGCGAAATGGCTCGCCGCTTGATGCCCAACTGCGACCGGCTGTTGTTGGCCGCGCGACGACGACGACGCGGCTACCGTCCGGGCGACGCGATTTTATCGATCGATCGCGACGATGACGTCAGCAGTATCGATGACGCCTCCGACGTCGCGATGATGTCGTCGGACAAGCGTCGCGACGTTACGACGGTCGTCGCGTCGTCGTCGTCGCCGTCGCCGCACGCTTATTGTTTCTTATGCGGCGCGTCGGATCGCTCGGTCGATTTGCCGCCCTTTTTCGATCATTGCGACGTCGATTCGGCCAGCTGGCTCTATTTGTGCGCCACGTGCTCCGCGCCCTATTCCTTGTGGACCTTGCAACCCTGGAAGTGGACCACTTTCTTTTGCCGAAGTAGCAGAGGCGAGGGCCTATCGATACTCAATTCCCATACGCTATAATTGGAAGCGTTCACGAAGCACGGGGATCCTCCACCCAAACTTGGTCATCCACCCACCCTTCCCCTCTGCTTCGAAGCTAGAAATTTTTTTGATATTCTCCACCAATCGTACATGTAATGGTTTGAAATCGGGGGGGGTTGTCCCGGCTTTTTAGGGGGGTCCGGCCATTTTTAGGGGCCATTTTTAGGGGGGGGGCTGAATGACCCCCAATTTTTGTCAAAAACGCCTAAACAAATTAATTTTCTTTTAAATCGGAAGTGGAGTAGGGTCAAAAAATTTTCTGGCTTTGGGGGAAGGGGGACGTCCGACTTTTGGGTGAGTGATCCTCCGCCCATCCCCCTATTACATGTTAACAATAATTTTTGGAAAAAAACTTGCATTTTTGTCGATTTAAGAAGTTTTTCGGTCAAAAATTCTAGGGCATTCAATAATGACAAACGCACTTTTTTCAAATATTTCCTGATAATTTACGTCATGCCCAAAATCGTACCAAAATGATCTTAAAATCCGTATTCCTCCCCAAATTGAGTAATTTATATATTTTTCAGCGTTAAAAGCTATATAATGTAGTCTAAATCGACTAAAACTAAAACGTCGCGGACTTATAATGGAAAAGCATTTTATACAGACTATTTAACACCATTTACGTCATTTTATTGGCGAAAAATTCTGAACAATAAATTTACTAATCTGGATTTCAGGGATTTTACCCCCTCCCACCCCCCCCCGCTGCCTACCCTGATCTTGTGAATCTACGATACGATAGACACGTTTTTATTTGATTTCGTATATTTTTATCTATCGATATAATAATTTTTATACATTTATTTATTTTTCGATCCTTAAAATTTTTCACCTGTGGAATTAAGTTCTGCCTCTACAATTAAGTTGCATGCAGTGTTTTTTTTTGTACAAGGTCCGTTTGTACATGTACAAAGATGGTCCCCAAAAGTCTTTGTACATTTTGTACATGCAAATTTTTGTGTACTATAATATAGTACAGTAGCGAGTTTAGAGTGGTAAAACAGGGTTTTCGATCTTTGGTAGTGTATTCTAGCTAATTTATGGGTTTCTGACGCCAAAAATTACTAAAAATTATCTGAAAACGGCGCAAAGCGCCGAAAAATGTTGACATTGTTCCATTCTAAATGCAAATTCTGCCATTTTAAAGATATATAGGACAAATAATTTATCAGTTCGGAGCGAAGCGTCGAAAATTGTGGGAATTTTACATCTTTTTACAGTTTTTGTCTTCCTAAAAATCTTTGTACATTTTGTACACACGAAATTTTTGGGAACTATAATATGGTATAGCAGCGACTTTAGTGTGGTAAAAACAGAGTTCTTCGACTTTTCGTAGTGTGTTTTAGCCAATTTCTGTGTCTCTAAGGGCAAAAATTAATCAGAATCGTCTTAAAACGGCGCGAAGCGACGAAAAATTTGACATTTTTACTTTTGGAATGCAATTTCTGCCATTATAATGATATATAGAACACACAATTATTCATTTCGGCGCGAAGCGCCGAAATTTTTTCGAATTTTAGACCTTTTTTGCAATTTTTGTCTTCCCAAAAATCTTTGTACATGTACAAAGACGGTCCCGAAAAGTCTTTGTACATCGGAAAAAATCTTTGCCGAGTACAAAAAAAAAACCGTGGTTGCATGCCCAGCCCAAGTTGATAATATGTACTCGTGCGGGTAGTATTTTTTATGTACCTTAATTTGTCGCTCGCATTGACTGGACCGTCTTTGTTACGATTATCTAATTTGATTTTCGACGTCTCTTCCGATTTTTTATAAAATCTAATTAATTTGTTTGATTTATTTTTTTAGGCCGCGCCTGTGGCTTTGTTGAGCGGAACGAGTGCCAAAAATGTTGGTTCTGGCATTGCGTAAATTTTGTGAAAAATCATCTGGGTAAGAGCGAATCGAGCGCCGACTTATTTTTTAAATTTTGGCACGATTCCAATAAAATTTTCCTCATCCTATTCAGCCCTTTGTCGCGCCGACGACGATTCGTACGCCAAATATTGCGACGCGTGCGACGACGAAACCATGTATATTAATGAGTCGGATAAGTAAGATCAATTTCAATTTATCCGAGCGGTATCTAAAATATTTAACTTTTCTTTAAATTACCATTTTTTGCTTTTATAAGTTTACGCGCAAAAAAAGTTTTAATTTTAGTTTACATAACGAATCTCTACTCGTATTTAATTGAATAGTTGGATTTTTGTCTAAAATTTGTGCCGTAATGTATACGTATAAGGCTAGGGAAGTACAGTGCTCGCCATGAAACATGACGCACTATAATCATCAGATTTATATTAGATGATGCGTTGCGAGCGCCGCGTTTCGTCTATAATGCGCTATCATCTCTTTTTATTATTATAGGATATTCTGTATCATGCCGTTTATCTGGCGATGCGGACAGCACAATTTAGCTATTAATAGCGCCAACAAGAGGAAAGCGCGCACGTGAATGCCGGAAGCGCGCACGTGAATGCCGTTCTATATTCAGGCGAGTGCGCGCACGTGAATGCCGTTCTACATTCAGGCACGTGCGCGCTTCCGGCATTCACATGCGCGCTTCCTTCTTGTTGGTGCTATTAATAGCTAAATTGCGCCGTCCGCATCGCCATATTAACGGTAAGATACAGCATGAATATCCTATAATAATAAAAAAGAGATGATAGCGAATCATAGACAAAACGCGGCGCTCGCGATGCATCATCTAGTATAAATCTGACGATTATAGTGCGTCATGTTTCATGGCGAGCACTGTAAAGCCGACTTGAGAAAAGTTGTCCCGCACTTGCCCCAATGCGCGTACAGAAGTGTAAAGCGCCTTTCCTGTCACTTGTAGTAATAGCGTCGCAACGTCGGATGATTCGTGTCGCAAAATGTCCGACGCGCCGCCTCTTCCGCCACCCCCAAAATTTGGCAAAATGCCCTCCGGATCCGACGGTCGCGTAATGGAATACGGCGCACTATTCGGTTCGACCAAGGGGGTCCGTTACGTCTCCCGGCAGCCCTGCATTGTCCTCGGAGATGTTGATTCTAATAACGTTTATCGAAGGTATTTTTCTTTTTTCTCGATTATATTGATTTTAAATTATATTTTCCTTTTTTCGCGTCCTCCTATTTTTCTCAATGCGCGGCATTGTCCGAAAGTTTTAGTAAGGGCGCATTGATCGAGTTTTTTAATATAATTTCGCGTTCGCCTTTTCCCTCTGGCTAATTGTTTCGTATATTTTATTTTCTTATATAACTCATCTTTTTAATTTATTCATCTATCGATTTCATTTAGTTACAATTGTTAAATATTTACTTATTTAATAATTCAATTTTAGTTATTATTGATGAATTTATGGAATTTTTTAATAATTTATTACTTTACTCTTTACTGATTGTTATTTTAGAAATTGTTCATTTTTTCTTTTTCTTTCTCTTTTTAAATTATGTACTTATCTTTTTTTAACTTTTACATTTATCTTTCAATTTTATTTTTTCTGGTTAGAGGCAATCTATTCATTATTATTATTATTATTATTTACATTTATTTATTTAATTTTTTCAGTATTTTTTTCTATATAGCCTTTATTCCTTTTCGCTATTGATGACTTCCTGTTATTTCATTTTCTTTGGTACTTCAGTTTTTTTGTTTATTTTTATCCATTGATTAATATTTTTATTATTATATGTATATTTATATTATTATATATATTTCTATTCATTTTTTATTTTTTTTATTGCATTATAGTTTTGAATACTTTTAAATTTTTTATAATCGGTTTTTATGCTTGTTTTTATCTCTTCCTTTCTTGACATTTTGTTGTTGATCAACTTAATCTCCATACTTCTTTTACGTTCGGTATAATTTTGACTTTTGTTTCATACCGTTTATTATTTTTTTATATGTTAAATCATTTTCTCGATTAATCTCATTGTTTTTTGTCACACATCTTTGTGAGAATCGTTTTTCTGATTATTTTTCGAATTTCACGTTGTTCTTAATCGAATGGTACCTTTTTTAATTTTTAATTTTCTTTTTCGTTAGGTATAAAGTTTTTATTTTTCAATTCAAGTGTAGTCCGCTTTATTGACTTGCTCTTTTATTTCTTTATTTATATTTTTTTGCCATTTTCTCATTTTATCTCCTCGCATTACATTGTAAAAATGATGTCGAATTCATGCATTAATCCAAACATTTTGGCTTATGCATTTAAGTTTGATGAATTGTAACAATGGATTTTTAGCACAGGAATCGCACTCGATATGGAATCCAAAATTTGGTGGGCCATTTATATACGAGCTAGACATGTAACGGCTCTAAATTTTGGGTGGGGGTCCCTGGCCAATTTCTTGGGGGAATGACCTGAAATTTTGGCCAAATAACAACTAAAAACGGCCAAGAAATTCGATTTTTTCCAATAATTGGGGAAGGGTCAAAAATTTTCTGGCTTTGGGGAGGGTCCGACTTTGAGGGATCCCCCATTCCCCCTGTCACATGCGTGTGTACGACCGAACTAAAAATCTTTATTTCCGCTTCTTACCCAATTATTATTGAAGATCGGTTTTTTTTCTTACTTTTGTGCCAGAACATTTTATTATAAAGCATTACTAAATCGAAAAAGCGTGTAAAATGAATAAAATTGGGAGCTTTCAAATTTAATTACAAAAATCGACTAATATCTAACTTTAATTTAGTTCTGAAATCAAAATATAAGCCATTTTTGGTGATTTGTTATTTTTGTCGAATTTTCAATCGTTATTCTTGCGTCTTAAGGATTTCGCTGCTTTTCCTACAATTTTTGTTTTCCTTTTTCATTCTTTTAAAATTTTTTCGTCTCCTCGTTTTTGCGTCAAAATCTGCGATTCAAATTTTTAGGGAAATTTTGAGGCTAAGCGCCCTGCCATTAAGCGTTAAACTTCGGCTTTTGAAATCCTACGCAATTGAGGACGATGACCATCAACCGGAGGGTAATTTTTTTAAATTTTAGGATTTACTAATCAACCTATTGGCCAACTAATCAACTAATTGAACGGCTAAGCGGCTAAACTACTGGCCATAGGTGCGCAACATCGAACTTTCAGGGGTGAAAGCCAAAAATTGTTAGATAGATAAATGTGTGTGTTCTGTAAAAAACGGTTCTATTGCGAAAAAACGATGGAGTCGCTTTAAAACAATCTTTTTTGAGCATTTTCAGCAAATGAATAGTTTTTTAAACTCAGAAGCTTAGCTTTATTGCCTTTTTGGACTTACAAACATATTTAGCCGTTTTTGTAGTCGAGAAAACAGCTATATATCGCTTTTAACCACAGAAAAGACAACTATATAGCATTTCTGAGCTTAGAAAAGGCTATATAGCTAATTTTCTGAGCCCAAAAAAGCTATATAGCTAATTTTATTAGTCCAAAAAAGGCTGAATAGCAGAGTTTATTTGGCCAAAATGGCTTTATGGCTATCAGTTTTTCAAAGCTCATGGTGGAGTACTACCCCCTCACCCTATGCTCTTGTATGCTACTGGCCAACCAACCAACAAACTAACCAGCCAATCAACCAATCAGGCAACTGGCCAACCAACCAACCTGCCAAATCATAGGCTTAGGAACATTGACTAAGTAAACCGCTCGTGGCTGGTATTACATGGCTATTGGACGTGACCCCTACGGCAATGAGGTTGCCAGTTCAAGTTGTTGAACTGGTAGTGACAATGTCAACATAACCCAACTCAATAGAATATTGATAATTTTTCAATTAAAAAAGTGTTAAGACAAGTGCACAGTGGCGGATCCAGGATTTTCTCAAGGGGGCGGTACCCCTAAGGGGGACGGTACCTCTAAGGGGGGGCGGAACCCTGACTTGGGCGGAAAAATTAGCCGTTTTAACCCGAAAATCGCTGAAAATCGCTCAAAAATCCTTAATTTTGCGCACTATTTTGGGCCAATGGGGGGGGCGGCCGCCCCTGCAAGTACATATGACCTAAAACATGACAGAATTTTTGTGTCGAAATAGAAGCGGTTGTAAACCAATGCCCCTTAACGTTGACCCTTTAGGGCACTGTATGCACACGTGGGCGTGGAGCGATGGCCAAACCCCCATACCCTCAGAAATCAAAATACCCCCAGAATTCAAGTTTTGAAATTTTTTTGTTTTTTCTCACAATTTCTCAATTTTTTGATGAAAAAGGATAGTGCTCGATGAGAAACGTTGAACAATGATGTTTTTCGCCATTTTTGCGGACCTTTAAAACAATCTTGCACACCCCTCCCCCTAGAATTTTGGTGCTGCCCGCCTATGACTGTATATTAGCGTTAGTCAATCAATTCCACTGATATAGGTAGCCCAAAACATACTCTTTCTAATGAGAGTAGTTTTAAAACCTTTCTAGGAGAAAGTTTTCTGCAACAAGGGATGAAACCATCCTATTTTTAGCCTTTTTATAAAAATCGTCAACTTTACACTTAATTTGCGAAGTAACCGAAGGTGCTACCAACTTCGAATTATAAATTCAGAAAGAACAATGCATCAAATTTGAGATTTATCATTCAATAATTTTAGGAGCTGTATGACGTAAAACTTAATTTTTCTAAAGCGCCAATCTTTTTGGCCGACTTTGACGCAATTTATCTACTTACGACGAGTTTAAAAATAGTTGTCATTATTTTCATCAAATAGAGCGCAAAAAGTTGTACAGGTTAGCTAAGTTTCACTCTTTATAAAAAAATATGAAGATAGATTATGTACATGTGTAGGTCTTAAAGTTGCTGAAATCTCAGTGTCGTATTCTACGTGGTCAGCATAGGTGGGCAGCTAAGAAATTCTGGGGGTGAAAAATTTTCAAAGGTCAAAAAATTGTCTTAAAAGTGGTCCTATGGCCAAAAAACACCATTTTTCGACGTTTCTCATTGAGCACTATCCAATGGCATCAAAAAAATCGCTAAAAGAAGCAAAAAAAATCTAAATTTGAATTCTAGGGGGTATTTCAACTTCTGAGGGGTTGCATACCCCCCACGCCCATGTGGGTGGTCAGTGTATGGGGTCGAACAAACGATTGTATCTCAACGAGTATTCCACCGGAGAATCTAAAACTTAATCAAAGTTTGTTTAAGACATATAAAATTCAAGAAAATTCATGATGGCCCAGCGGGGAGCCCTTCACCGTTTGACAGGGAATGACCCTCTGGCCATTGGCATGAAAAATCGCGGAAAAACGGAAAGACCAAATTTGAAAATTTTATTTTTTCAGGAGTCTTCCAGATTTTGGGAGTCCAGACTCCACGCCCATATGTGATTTTTACTACTCGTTACATTATTATTTGATAAATGATCTCTTATTTTTTATCATTTCGTTATAATCGCTCGCTTGACTATTCTTACTTACATGTATTTTTTTTACTTTATCTATTTTATTTCTTGCATACATATGTCGTAATTTTGATATTATTTTATTTATTAATCTATTGGGGGGATAAACGCGTCCCAGCCTCAGAATCGGTGCCAGTTCTTGATAACGAAATCGAACTCGATCTGTCCGATCAATTATTGGATATCAAAAACGTCGAGAAATCGAACAACAGTAACTTTGAATGGTTTTATTTTTTTAATAATTTATATATTATTTTGTTATCATTATTTGTAAATATTTTCAAGCGGTTATCGTCGGCTAAATTTTCTTATAACTCAAAAACTAGAGTTAATTCATGTTTTTTCTTCATCGAATACATTTTAGCCAGTTTTTGGCCAACTTTTGAATTTTTGTTATAATTTTCGTTTTTTACAATTTATATTCATTTTTCATTGTTTTGCAGTTTATTTATTTTTGGGATGTAATTTGTTTATTTATTTATCGGTTAATTTTAGCAAAAAAACGGAGGCGAAGAAGATGCGGCGAGTGCGTTCCTTGTTTGACGCCGGATTGCGGCAAATGCGTTTACTGCCTGTAATCATTTTTACCATCGAATCATTACAAAAAAATAAATTAAATTATTGAAATTATCGAATTGAGTAAATTAGTTATAATTAACAATTATAAATTATATTTTTAAGAATATTGAGTTTTTTGACTTATTTCGTTATTCTAATTATTTTTATTTTATTCCATTTTTAATTTTTTCTCCCATTTTTGTCTACGTAGATGTTTGCAATTTTTTTATTATTGCTACACTTTACTAATGCTTTAAATATTGACCACGTCATTTTCTTTGATTTTATTTTTGAATAAAATCAATTTTGAATCGACGTTTGAAATTTTGATTTGTCGGACGCGAAATTTCGACTACTTCGAAGTTTTTATTATAAATTGCGTGTAAAGTGTGTAAAACGGCGTGTAAAGTGCGCCTTATGCGCATAATGTTTTGCGTGTAAAGTGTGTAAAACGGCATGTAAAGTGCGCCTTATGCGCATAATGTTTTGCGTGTAAAGTGTGTAAAACGGCGTGTAAAGAGCGTCTTATGCGCATAATTTTTTGCGTGTAAAGTGTGTAAAACGGCGTGTAAAGAGCGTCTTATGCGCATAATTTTTTGCGTGTAAAGTGTGTAAAGCGGCGTGTAAAGTGCGTCTTATGCGCATAATTTTTTTTATTTGTGCAGAGATCAGGCGTGCAATGGTGGCCCTGGAATCTTGAAGCAAGTTTGCAAACATAGGAGATGTATTAACATTCGGCGAATAAGGCCGTCGGCAAGAAGGACTAGTCTCGTCAATTGATTACAGATATCAAATATTCTTAAATCTGACGTGTTCCGAGCCCAAATTTTTTGTCTACGCGTAAACATCTGAGCTTTTGTTCCAAAATCATACTTTGCCGACCCTTATCATCCTTTTTTCCGATATTTGACCTAAAATTTGATCCGTTTTAATTATCGTTTAAAAATTCGATTAAAATGCGGGCCCTACCTATTTATGCCGGAAATTTTTATTGGACACGTGCCAGCCCAAACTTTTAATTTTTTTACATCCGAGCTTTGGTTCTAGAACGGACGCGAAATTTCGACTTACTTCTTTACCGATTTGTATTCAAAATTTTTCCTCTTAATTATCATTTTGAAATTTGATTATTATACGGCCCCTCCATGATTTTTAACATGTGTACAAAACGATTTAAATCTTATATTGTGTCTTCTAAGCGTACGCGTATTTTGTTGCATTTTTTGTCTTTTTTTTAATCGCTCACGCTTTGTAGTACCTAGTAGCTTGTTCGTTTCGTTGAACGTCAATAAAGATTTTATACGCCAATTGGCATCTTGCCAGCATTCTTTGCAACGTTGTTACGGCATATATCCGCCTAAGACATTTCCCGATTTTTTTGTATTTCAATTTGAGAGACAAAGATTCAAAAGCTATCAATGCGAGAATAACGCCAAACATCTACTGTCACTTATTATTTAGTATCATTTCGTTTTCATATCATTTCGGAAACTTTTTCTCCATAGAAAACGGTTTTTTTTAATTTAACTGAAAGAAGCGTTTCACTTAAATAATAAGCTTTTAACCCTTCTTTCTTAATGTCTCAAATTTGCGTTTTATCGTTTGATTCTTTTCCTTAAATTTGGCTATTCGATTCGTTGATTTGATTATCTATGGTTTCCTGTCTTCATAAAATGGCTGGCGTTCTTAAATCTCTGATAAGAAATTTGCGCTACCTGCAATTTTCAAATTATTTTGTAAATTATTTTTAATTTATATTTTCTTTCTTTCTTAAAGATTTGGCCGAATGCGTCGGTTTTATTTTTCATGCGATTCATCCCATTTTTGCCATAAGAGGGGAATTCTAATGATTTATTCCTATCTTGCAGTCTCTATAAATACGTACGTTTTCCTGCCTGAAGTTTTTGTCCCTAAGAAATCGTAATTAGTTGAGTGGGCCTCCTAAGAATGACTGGTAGACCTCGGTTTAACAAATTTTCCGTCTTTTTGCATTTTTTTGATACTACTTTATGAGGTTGTAATAAACGTAGAAATCCGTCGTTTTCTTGCCCTTATCCTCATTTTTTAACCGTTGTAAACTTTTGGCCCCCTCCCCAGAATTAGCTCAATGTAAATTTATCGTACGAATGCGTTTTGAGTTTGAGAAATTTGCCTTATCTCAAAATGTCGTTTTTTGTTACAAGCCTTTCAAATCTTGAGGGAAAGGCGCTCGGTTTTATGCCTGCCCGTTATTTATCATGAATGCCGCCGATTGGTCTGTTCAAAACTGGCTGGGCGATTTTCATGTTTCGGTGAATGATATGAATCGCTTGATTATGGATTATCTTATCACCGGTAATTTATCTTATTTTTAATTAGGCTATTGAAGAGCACTCATGTACAATCAATCAATCCAATGTTTGCTCAACCTAATTAGAAATAGCATAAGATCTTTATTTACGGTTTTTCTTCATCTCGATCATTGACCAACATACATTTTTTCATCAGAAACAAAATTAGTCGATTCTTTACCAGATTTTTGCGTTGATTCCAAATATGGCCTTTAAATTTCTCCAGCGCATCAACTTTTTGAGATAGTTGCGTATTCAAATTTATGCAGATCGTAGCTCTCATTGACACCATCTATGCAAATCTAGCGGCCAGAATTATCCCCGTTGAACTCGTTACCATAAACCTATTTTTACGTGGACTTAGTCATAATTCTAATTTAACTGGCATTTCGTACTTTATTCTTGCATAAAAATATTGCACCTAATTTGAATAATTGGCATGGTTTGAAATTTATAGTATATATTTATCGTAACACTTTTGCATCTAGAAAATGCTAAATATCTTCTAGAACTGTTTTTACGCTGACTACAAATCTGTTTATGGTTTTGCGCTAGCACATCCACATCTAGTTTTTTAAGAAGTTTTGTTTTGAAATACCTACATAAATTGCACTACGTAGCTCGATAAGTTTCATGCTAGTGAAATTTTGGAAAAATGTTTACAACCGAAACGAAAAATCATAATCATTGTACATCTTCCAGTACTCACAAATTGTATTCTAAATGTTTGATAGAGTTGGAAGCCAACAGCTGATCAGTTTTAAAAACTTTTATAGCGGTAAATTTGCACACAAATTTTTTTAAAATTATTAAAGGTTCTGTAAATCCTGCATTTATCAAGAACTAGACGCGCTAACACAAAAGAGATAATGGAGTCTAAATCAGCATGAAAATTTTTAAGAAAGTGTTCAAAATTTTTTGAAGGTAGATATTGCGAGCAGACAGAAATTAACTTTACACTGTGTTAAATATGTAAATTATGCGTTTTATCATACAGGAGTCAGTAAGGTACACCATGGGAACACTTTTACATTAAGGATGGTATCATAAAATAATTTTTATATATTTAATCCTACTATGATCATTTTGCTATTCACATTTTTGATATTTATACGCAGAAAAATCATAATTGGCATGAATTTTTATATGCAAATATCTCAAGAAGTTGACATGCTGTCGAAATTTGAAAGCTAGATTTGGAATTAGCGCGAAAAATTCATCTAGAATCAATCGTTTCTGATGAAAACAAAAAGTCAAAATTTGTTAACGGAATTACCCGTATGAATCGACTTCAAATTCTGGATAATGCTTTTTAATCTTACAATGGAGGATTGTTCCGTCGATACTGTTTTGATAGAAAGTTCTAAAATCGACGAATTTCGGCCCGAGATAAGTAGAGAGATCAAAAAGCGCGTTTTTCGCGGAGAAATTTTTTAAGATCGTACAATTCAGTTACTTTTAATCCACTTGATATATTATAGTCTGTTTTGTTCATCGGTAGGAAGCAAAAGTCTCACTCGGAAATAACTAGAAAAACAGAAAGATTAAATTTTGGGAACTAATTATAGATCGAACGACATGAAGGCTCAGCTGATTTTCTTTACCGAAATTTTATGCGTTCACCTCATTAAAAGTGTTTATTTTTGACTTAACTTAATTTATCCGTAATTTGTTATTTTAGCCTAAGGAAGTATTCCAAAATGTCCATCTCTTACGCTAATATATATTCGTAACTTAAGCATAGATGCTTAGCATGGCCGATCTGGGGATCAATAATTAAGCTTTTTCGGGCCAAAATGACTTCAAAAACGGGTATAAGCGCTAAAACAGTGTTAGAACTACGTTATTACTGAGTTTCTGGCCAATTTAAATCATTTTTGAAGAAAATTTTCATCCATTTTCGCCTTCTTTTTGCCTCATTTTCCCGAATAAAATTTCCATTCTTCCATTCGCGATCTAGACCTGGCATGCACAGCTTGGGAATTCTGAGAATGGGTGTGAAACTGTGCCGTTTTTGAACCTAAAAATGGCGGGTACCATACGTGTTCTTGGGGGGTTGACCCCCTAGAATGGCAACTGATTCCCCGCAGAACGGCACCAGTTTCCCAGAGTTGTCGATTTTTCGTAAATGTTGGTTATTGCTGTAAAAAGTCTGCCTTTTTAAGCGTTTCCGGTCCATTTTTGGCTCAAAAAATCTCAAAGTTTCGGCGCATCGCCCCATATACACATTTTTTGACTATATTTTGTTCAAGTTACTCAATTTTTACAAATGTTTTCGAAATGTTTTTTACGTTTTCATGTTCTAGAAAGAGCGAGCGTTGTTTGGAACATCTAAAAAACAGAGTTCCTATCGTTGTTTATCCCTAAAAGCGCACTTTTTATAAATTTTTCCTGGCCCTGACACCCCCCCTTCACCAGAATTCCCATGCTGTACATGTATGTATGGTGGGTACCCGCCAAAAACATCGTGTTTCGGCGTCTATGACGATGCACTATGTTTCCAGAGCATAAAAACATGAAAAAATTTTGAAAAAAAATCAAAAAACTTAATAATTTGAAAAAAATATAGTCAAGCAAGACATGAGTATATGACGCAAAGTCGAAAATTTAACATTTTAAACAAATAGATGGTTAAAAAGGCTTAAAAAAATACCTTTTCTTCGAATTTTCAGCAAATTTTTGGAAACTTTCGAAAAATCGCGAATTCTTCCTCCTCCCCAACATCATTTTCGCAGTAGACCCCCACGCCCCCTTCCCTTACCATTTGCATGTCTGCTCGTAAGTCGAACTTACATATGGGATTGAATGGATACAAAATATTAAGCGAGCGCGTAAAAATCCAGCTTCGATACTAGCTAAACTAATTTCTTTATCGTAATTTTTAATTCTCGTTTTTTCTATCTAGAATTCTTAATTACCAAATTTTAAATTCCGTTCTATAAACTCCTAAAACCGGTCGAAACACTATCATAAAAAATTATTCTCAAACATTTTACTTTGCAAAAAGCATAAGTGAAGTTAGACTTAATCCTCTAAGTATTCTAATTCAACTTCTTCCGCTTTTCCTGATCTTCTGCTTTTTAATTTTGACGTCTAATTTTTAATTTGTTTAATTTTTGATTTTTTTTTTAATTTTTTAATTTTAATTTAATTTCTAATTTTTTTTAATTTAATTTTTGATTTTAATTTAGAATTGAAATTAAAAATTTAATATTAATTTTATGCGTTACAGTAATTAATGATAAATTAATAATTAAAATAATTATTCGCATTTCACTCGGTCTCATTGTTTGCTTTTAAGTTGAAATAATTTTTTGTTTACGCATATTTTCGGTGATCTATTTTTAGAAGGATACAAAGAAGCGGCCGAAAAGTTTCGCGAAGAAGCCAACGTCCATTATCCCGTTGAGGCCTATGCCGAAAGCTTAGATGCCAGGATACGCGTAAATAATTTTTAAAATGCATCTTATGCTTCAAAACGGAGAAAATGATTAATTTGTTTTTGAATTTTTTACGCTTTTGAAATTTCTTTCATTTTTTCATTTATTTAGAATTTTTTCCTAAAATCTCATTTTTTTAGCACAAATGGGCGTACATGAGGCCATTGTTCGTTGGAAAAACGTTCGTTTTGCCCCTATCATCATTTTTGACCATTTTTTGTTCTTTGAAGATTTTTCGATCTTCCCTTGTTTTATTTTTTTCTACCGTTTCAGCGAAAAAACGGTTCATGTTTGTTTTCCTTTTATTTCAGATTCGAATCGCAATTAGGGATGGCCAAATTAGCGACGCCGTTCGAATGATTAATAGTTTGCATCCGGAAGTGTTGGACGTTAAAAAATACCTGCATTTTCACTTACTAGTACGTCTAGTTTGCTTTTTTAATTTTATTTTCAGATTTTTTTTTATTTTTAACTATTCTGATTTTATTTTTTTAAATTATTTTCTTTGTACTTTTTCACCCACTTCGATTTTTGTCTGATTTGTGTTTAAAAGTTATTAATTACGGAACTGGGAATGAAATTTATATTAAATAAAACAAAAATGAAATTAATTATTTGAAATGGGATGCAATTTTTAGGTTTTTTATTTTTTTAGATTTGTCCAGATGATGATAAAACGATATAAATTTTTTACTACGCTTTGAACGCTATCGTTTATTGTTTATTTGATATTAAAAAGTTTAGTATAGATATGAGATATGTTTAAGTTTTTGTGTAAAATAACGCCGAAATGTAGCAGCTCAAAATTTTGGGTGGGGTTAGACGACCAATTTTAGGTCTGCGGAGGGAAGGGGGTAAATGACCTGTAAGTGTTGACCGAAAATTGCAAAAGAGCACCTAAAAATGGCCAAAAACCCAGTTTTTGCGGAAAGTCGGAGGGGGTTAAAAAATCTCTGACCTTGAGGGATGAGGTACGGCGACTGCTTGGGATGGGGAATAATCCCCTGTATTTATATATTAGGATTACTATGGTATTCAAAAATTCTATGTGTTTCGAAAATTGAGAAACTTGCCTTTTTCTTAATCATAGTCATAAAATTAGCGTTGTCGCTCATTAATATTCAGAAATAATTTAATAAAAACTTTAGGTAATCGAAGGATATATACATATCTGTTTGGTGTCACACCTGGGCGTGGGGGGTTGGGGAGGGTATGCACCCCCAAAAACCAAAATACCCCCCTCTCATAAATCAAAATACCCCTCCCGCCAGAATTCAATTTTTGAAAATTTTTTTCGTTTTTTCCGCAAATTTTTGATGCCAGTGGATAGTGCTTGATGAGAAACGTCGAAAAATGGTGTTTTTATCGCCATACCACCATTTTAAGGCCATTATTTGACCTTCAAAAATCTTGCACCCCCCCTTAGAATTTTCTTGCTGCCCACGTATGTTTGGTTTTCCTCCACTTTGCTTGGTTTACCTTTATTTTTTACTCATTACAGTAAGCCTTATATTTTTTGTTCGTATTTTGATACTTTGTTGACCACTACATTTTATATTGATTTTTCATATTCCCTATTTGCGCTTATGTAAATCTTAATCCTACTTTTGGCTTTGGCCCTTCTTTTTGCTTATACTATTATTTTTGCCGCGGTCTGCCGTTTTTCATCATATTTAAAATTTTTGTGTGCTTTGAATTTTAATTTGCCGTTGTACTGCCCATTTTCTGGATACATTGCAAGCTGGAAAATTTATAGAAAATAAGTGAAGCATCGCATTGCGGCTGAAATAAAATTAAAAGTAATTATAAATAATGAACAAATAAGTAAACGAGCAAAATGACTAACTTTGACAAATATAAGTCATAATTATTCAAATAGTCAATGACAAATTGAAACTATGTATCCAGTTTGAAAGTTATTCTGAATTGAATTATTTTACAAACATTCGCACTTATGTCAAGTTGGATAAAACAGATAATTGTGTTGTGAAAATAAGAAACGAGACGAATTCTAAATTGCAGATTGGAAATTCACAAAAAAGCAAAAATATACGCCCTATGTTTTGGACTGTATTATTGTAATTGTAAAGGTAGCGTAAACTCTATTATTGTGATTGTAAAGGTAGTGTAAAGAGGTTTCTGTGAGTTTAATTCAATTTTCTATGAATCTGTGAATATTTATGTGTACGTGCAAGCAGCCCCGTATCCAGGATTTTATTTCTAGGGGGAGGTCGCAAAGTTTAGAAGTCGGATATCTCGAGAATTGTGAGGAAATAGGCGAGAATAAATGCATTTTTTGAACGTTTATCGACGAGCTCTATACAATGGCGGAGAGAAATTTCCAAACAAATTTTTAAAAATTTTTCACTTCATTTCACAAATATATATATATACAAAATTAATCGTTCAAACTGTCCGCACAACTAATTTCTTATCATCCAATTCGTGAACAACTTCTTGAGTTTGGCTTTTGTACTCAATCTTTGTACGTTGCAAACAAAAACAACGGAAAATATAAATACGGAAAAATTTGGCATGTTCTCCGTGTCTAATTCAATTTCGAGTGGTTTTAAGCGCTTTAGGCTAAAAGTTGACATAAACAAGAAATACAACAAACGTGGCGCGAAGCGCTGGAAAATTTTGCGTTCAATAGCTTAAAAGTACCCTAAAAACCTGTTTTCGCGGACATTTAGATGCACATACGGGATGTTTAATTTTCTTCTTTGGCGCAGGGCGCCTGAACACTTTGACATTTTTGTCCTTTTAAGCTCAATTTCGCCGCTTTCTGAATACACTCAATGCATTAATTATAGCTGACGCGAAGCGCCGTAGATTTTCAACTTTTTTCCTTTTAAGCCCGATTTCGCTGCTTTTCGAATGTAAAAGCATATCTGGCATAAAGCGCTAGAATTTTTCCATATTTTTATTCTTCCAAGCTCACTCCCGTAGGCTTCCGAAGATGAGCAACGCAGAAATGATAATCTGGCGCGAAGCGCAGAAAATCTATACGTTTTCATGCTCTTATGCTCAATTTGCAACTTTTTAAAGATAATAAATTCAATAATTTTGACTGAATTAAAGGCGCGAAGCGCCGAAAATTTGAGCATTTTTACGCTGGGAAACGTCAAAAACCTATATATACATATATAGTTTCATAGCTTGAAGTTCTGAAAATCATTTCGTGGGGGATTCCCCTCCTTTAACCCCTGGATCCGGGCCTGCGTAACGAATAATTACTTTTTCGAGTTTATTCATTAATATACCAAACATTCTTATAAAAATTTATCCTGTTTCATTTTTTTTAATTTAGTCTGAATCCTGAACATTTTTCAAAGCTAAACCTGCTCATAAGTTCGTTAGGCGTATTTTGCTTCTTCGCCTAGCGTTTTAGCGAGGCCAACGCTTCTTAAGTAGATTTGTTTACAATGCTAAAATATGCGATGTTAAAATTTTTTTAAAAGAACTTTTTCTAAACGATTTTTTCATTTTTGTCATTCCACTTAATATTTACTAATGACATTTCGACTTAATTTGCCTGTAATCTAATTGTAATAAACATTTACTATATTCCGCATGATACCCGTGACTATGAGGTTTGGAATAGGGTTAAAAATGAACCCGTTTTCAAAAAGCTCAACGAGCCTCCGCGTTTTTGATCATTATTTTAGTTTGTTTTTATTTTTCTATTTTTATTAATTATTTATTCGTTTATTTTTGCGCAGCAACAAGAATTGATAGAATTGATACGAAACGGAAAAATCGAAGAAGCGTTGGTATTTGCTCAGGAAAATTTGGCCGAAAAGGGCGAAGAGAATCCGTCGCTTTTGACCGAACTCGAACAAACGATGGCTTTGCTCGCCTTCGAGCATCCCGAAAAATCGCCCTTCGCCCAATTGTTGCACATTTCGCAACGGGAAAAAGTACAAATGGCCAATTTTACCATTTTTCGATTTATTTCAAATAATATTTATGCCCAAAAATTTTGGCCCGACTGACCAGATCGAAACAAATGACCCCACGTTTAATTTCAAAAGTTCACTCGTCCACTTTTAATTTTGAGCGCAAAAGGCAACGGTGTAAAGTCGGAGTGTAAAGTCGACTTAAGTTTACGGCCGAGTACTTATTTAATTTTAATCGACGCGCGTCCAAATTTTTGGCCCATTACTGAAGTAGTTACGCCATTGTGGATTTTTGGTCATTAGTATTTAATTTCAATGGGTGTAAAGTAGCCGAATGTTGTAGGTCGCCGCCGAAACTAACGCGGCTTTGCTGGAATGCGAGCATAGGCCCACGACGCCCAAAATCGAGGCCCTGGTCCAGCTGGTTCACTGGGCGCAAGACCAACTCGACAAATACAACGTCGCCTACCCAAAAATGATCGACTTCGCCCAGGCCATCATTCAGCCGCCCCAACACAAATCCAAACAAACTTGATCATTTTTCCTTTCTTAATATAAGCATCTTTCAGTTTTTTCCGTCATTACAAATTTAATGGAGGGAATTTAGTTTTTTCTGTGAAAATCATCCGATTCCGTCTGCCGATTATTTCCGAATAGAATTTCGTTCAAAATGTCGCAATTGCTCAAAATATGGTCCTTATTCGAAACATTTTTTCATAAATAAAATTGCCCATTTTGCCTGCCCTGTGTTTGCGTAGCATGCATAGGAGGGCAGCACCGAAATTCTGGGGAGTGAAAAAATTTTTAAACGTTAAAATGGTCTTAAAAGTGGTCGTATGGCGAAAAAACACCATTTTTCGACGTTTCTCATCGAGCTCTATCCAATGGCATCAAAAATCGCTAAGAAAGCAAAAAATTTTCCGAAATTCGAATTCTGGGGGGTATTTCAACTTCTGGGGGGTGCATACCCCCCTTCCCCCACGCCCAATGTGTGGTAGCATGCAGTGTCGTCGAAATGTCGATTTTTTTAATAATACGCAGAGCCCGTCATTGTTTGTATTTTATATTAGGTATTTTCGCTTTTTTTTGTTGCTTGTAGACGTACTACCGTTATAAAGTAATTTCGACTTAAGTCGTCCATGAGTCGATGTGAATCAATTACAAAAGCCCTTTAAACTTCACCGACAATCACAACACAAAACTGCGCATAGCAATTAATAAGTACCTACCTATATGAAGCTTACGGTGCCGAATTGCGTTACTGTAGGCTGCCTATAGTTTGTTCCATTCCACACGGCCCATTTTTTTGTTAAAGTCCTATTACTATAATAGATTTTAACTTCACAAACGGCTTCTTCAATTATGCTCTCGCACATAACAGCTGGTTGCTTCAAACTGTTCTTATTCGTGTTTAATGTGCTTGGTTAAACATGTGGTGCATGTTACAGACTGCCGCAATAACCTAACCCGTAGGATTTACGACTTTTTGGCGCCATCAACTTGTAAATGATTCTAATTAAATCAATTTTGAAGGAATTTCAAAATAAATTATATAATCAGAAAGCAGGTTCTACAAGCTACAAAATGACATCTTGTTCTTTTCGATTCGATGAGTATCCATTTGTGTACGATTGAAAAACTGTAGAAAATCCATTGCATTTTTAGATGCATTTAATTATCTCATAAAATTCAAAGATACTCTAAAAGTAATTTATACCATCACGTAGAGAATTGAATGGGCTTTCAGAATCTGTATTATACTTCAATCGAAAATGAAATGTACAATAATTAATAATATCACAAAGAGTGTGGCGCCAAAACGTTCCATTCCGTAACCCTTAAAATATTCTGAGACGGTAGTACGTCGTAAAGCGAAAATGGACCGTTTGGAATGGAATAGACTGTAGAAACCATTCTTGCAGCTACTGGCTTGAGCGCTGAGATTCGATTTCCATACGCAGCGCAAGGTTTCGTGAAATAGGCTCTTCGTTTATGTACATAAGTCTGTTTCGCACAAGTTTGGGCATGAATTTTAAAAACTGTCCGACAATAAGCCAACAGATTGCGATTATAGCATTGATTTAATATATAATTATCGTACTCCGTCGGTTTAGTTTCGAAAACAATCATAACATTTATGCCTAAACTTATATGAAACGGACTATAATCGAATGAGCAAGTTGTGTTTTATTTTTAACAAGAGGTAGGTATGAAAAAACTTGAAGTCGATTTCATTTCTCCGAGAACTTTCTGATAAAGTTTGAGTTTAAAAGCGCTTTAAACTAATATGACAGTAATATTCGTCTCTCGAGGCATAATACATACGTAAGAACGGCTATGGTCTATTTCACGAAATCTTGTGCACGTGAATCAATTTACAACAGTCTAGCGATCAGCTATAAAACTGTTTTCTAGACAGCTTACTGAAATGCAATTTTGCATAGTAAAACGTCACATGTTTATTATTTCCTGTGCTCACAGTGTCGTGATTGCTGCTTTAGTTTAAACCATTTTTGCAATCAAAAAATTAAAAAGTGTTTCATCATATATCAAACTATGTAGGTATATTAGGCGAAAGGACGGTCAAGATATGTACCTGGGTAGCAACCTGATTCTGGAGGTCCGATAGGTCAAAAATAGCACCAGAAATTCGATTCTAGGGGTCTATCGATTTGAGGGTGAATCCCCTAGATTCTTAGCGGTCCAGACCCGCACCACGCCTACGTATGTTTTATGTTAATTCGCCACTTGCAATCTTTATATTTTCATTCGCTTCCTTGATTAACAAGTCCTTCATGTACGGCTACCTTAACATGCATATCTAATATCACAGTAAATGCGTTCAGTAGGTTTGCTCGGCTCGAACGATGTGCAAGACGTGAACTTCATTTTAAGCTTTGAAATCTTTTTGATTTTTTCACTTTGTTGACGGAAAAAATGCTTCTTATGCGCAAAGCGCAAATGTTTTCACTTTTTATGAAATAAAACGCTAGAAACTGCCAAAGTCTTGTCAAAGGATGGTAGGAAATGGTGCGAAGCGCCGGCTTTTCGTTCTTACGTCGCAGAACAGCATCATGCAAGCGCTATTGCTCTGTTCCTAAATATGTTAAAATTACCCCAGGGGATTCCTTCTTTCGCTTTATTTAGGTTTTTATTAAAGTATATTTATCACTTTCAAAATAAGGAGCTGGTATCTATTACCTAAGACTCAAATAAATAGATAGTTAATTGTAAACTTCAGCACTTAAGCAGTTTAGGACACAAATTTTGAAAATTTTTTGTCTCAAAAATTACCATTTAGTCAAGTAATTTCTTATCCTGATAACGAATCCAGCATTCAGTTTTGATTTCAGACAAAATTTGGGAGGAAAGTCAGGTTCTTTGTCATTTTTGTGAAAAATTTCAAAAAAAATTTTTTTCTCCGTATTTTTGCACATTCTAGGGTAATATTGCACGCTTAGCATTTATTTTTCATTTCCGTAAAAATTTGGTTAAAAAACAGGTTGTGACTGAACGGGGTTACCAATGTCTTAGACTTAGGCTTACTTATGTGCATACACATTGATGCCAGCGCATGGGCTAAGCCTGAGATGAATGGAGCAAAAATTGCTCGCAGCTGAGCTTGAGCAATTTTTTTGCTCCATTTATGCTTACGCTTAGCCCATGCGCTGGCATCAATCTGAATCCGCAAACAATTGCTGTCGACACAAATTGAAAACTGAAAAATACCCCACCCACTGTTTTTTTTTGTACAAGACAAAGATTTTGAGGGGAAAGGTAAAATCCGGAAATGGAAATGGAAAATGGGTAAAAGCCGGAAATGGAAAATGGAAATGGAAAAATGGGTAAAAGCCGGAAAACGGAAATGGAAAATTTTCCATTTCCCTTTATTTTCAGCGGAAAATGGTTCATTTTCAAAATTTTCGGTCGTTAATGTCAAACTCATGTCGTTTCTCACCAAATTTCTCATTTTTGAAGAAATTTCGAAAGTGTAACTAAAAAATGGAAAAGTCTGCAAAAAACGGAAAAAAACGAAAAATTGTTCATTTCTTCGTCTTTTCACTCAAAATTCTCCTCTTTGAAAAAATTGACCTTCCAAATCCGAAAAAATCGTTATCCACTTCGACTACAACGATTTCGTCGCAGATGGAAAATCGCCGGAAAATGGAAAAATAGGGTAAAACCCGGAAATGGAAAATGGAAAATGGAAAATCGAAAATTTTCCATTTCCTCTATTTTCAACGGAAAATTGTTAATTTTCAAAATTTTCGGTCGTAAATATCGAAATCATGTCGTTTCTCACCAAATTTCTCTATTTTTGAAGAAATTTCGAACGCGTAACTAAATATGGAAAAGTTTACAAAAACGGAAAAAACGAAAAATTGTTCATTTCTTCGTCTTTTCACTCAAAATTCTCCTCTTTGAAAAAATTGACCTTCCAAATCCGAAAAATCGTTATCCACTTCGACTAAAACGATTTCGTTGCAGATGTAAAATCGCCGGAAAATGGAAAAATAGGGTAAAACCCGAAAATGGAAATGGAAAATGGAAAATTTTCCATTTCCTCTATTTTCAACGGAAAATGGTTAATTTTCAAAATTTTCGGTCGTAGATATCGAAATCATGTTGTTTCTCACCAAATTTCTTCTATTTTTGAAGAAATTTCGAAAGCGTAACTAAATATGGAAAAGTCTACAAAAATCGGGAAAAAACGAAAAATTGTTCATTTCTTCGTCTTTTTCACACAAAATTCTCCTCTTTTAAAAAAATTGACCTTCCAGATCCGAAAAAATCGTTATCCACTTCGACTACAATGATTTTCGTCGCAGATGGAAAATCGCCGAAAATGGAAAAATAGGGTAAAACCCGGAAATGGAAAAAATGGAAAATTTTCCATTTCCTTCATTTTCAATAGAAAATGATTAATTTTCAAAATTTTCGGTCGTGAATGTCGAAATCATGACGTTTCTCACCAAATTTCTTTATTTTTGAAGAAATTTCAAAAGCTCAACCAAAAAATGAACCATTTTCCGTTGAAAATAAAGGAAATGAAAAATTTTCCATTTTCCATTTCCGGTTTTACCCTATTTTTCCATTTTCCGGCGATTTTCCATCTGCATTGAAATCGTTGAAGTCGAAGTGGATAACGATTTTTTCGGATCTGAGAGAGGAGAATTTTGAGTGAAAAGACGAAGAAATGAACAATTTTCAGTTTTATCCATTTTTTTGTAGACTTTTCTATTTTTAGTTACGCCTTCAAAATTTCTTGAAAAATTGAGAAACTTGGTGAAAAACGACATGAGTTTGACATTTACGTTCTAAAATTTTTAAAATGAACCATTTTCCGTTGAAAATAAAGGAAATGGAAAATTTTCCATTTTCCATTTCCGGCTTTTACCCACTTTTCCATTTTCCATTTTCCGGCTTTTTACCCATTTTTCCATTTTCCATTTCCATTTTCCATTTCCGGCTTTTATCCATTTTCCATTTCCATTTCCATTTCCGGATTTTACCACGCCCCGATTTTGAGGCTCGTACAAAGATTTTCAGAGCCATCTTTGTACAACGTACAAAGACTTTTTGGGGCAAAGTAATACTAATTAACACTTTTTGAGTATTTTCTAGCAAAATTTCAAAAATTTTAGGCGCTTCCTGCCGAATATCATAATTATATTGTATTTAGCTCCAAGCGCTGGCATTAAACACTCAAAAATCTATCTTGAAGCATCTTTGTTCAGATTTAAGCATCTTACATCTATTTCTACTGTTTTATAAAGATCTTATGCAGAAAAAAGAACTATTAAACAACGTTGCACTGTTTTCTATTGTTTGAAGATAAAATTGACTCTTTCATCTTTGCGTTGCATCAAATTTATAAGCAAATTGGTGTCTATTATGAGATTCACTCAGCACATTGCAATCGCTTTATTATTTATAATTGTGTAACACAAGTTATTTTAACTTACTGAGTCGAATTTTATGTGTAATTTCAACCTAAGACTCTGAAAATTTTGTGCGTTTCGGGCCGAACTAATATAATCAGCTGAATTTAGGACAAAGTTACACCTTTGTGAAGCGTGCGGGTCACAGATAACAATCTAGTAGTGTGTAAAAATGTGTACATTCAATAGCATATCTATACGTTATATGTACAAAAAATTTCCGCTCGTACAAAGACTTTTCCCGGAGATCTTTGTACATGTACAAAGAGGCTCGTACAAAAAAACAGTGACCCCACCCAAGAATGTGCAAAAATACAAAAGAAATTTTTTTTGAAATTTTTCGCAAAAATCAAAGAACCTGATTTTTTCCCCAAATTCGGATTAAAATGAAAAATGAATGCAATATTCGTCAGCAGCGTGCAACAATTACCCTAGAATTTGCAAAAATACGACGAAAAATTGTTTTTGAAATTGTTCACAAAAATGACAAAAAGTCTCATTTTTCACCCAAAATTTTGTCTGAAATCAAAACTGAATGCTGGATTCGTTATCAGCGTGCAAAATTACCCCATAGTATGGAAATTTTAAAGAAAAAACATTTTTGTCCTCCTAAACTGCATATATAAGTGCAGGGTACTTGCTTACTTTTTTAAAAATTAATAAAATTATTCCTATGCGGAACAACTTCTCGGTAGGTCCGTTCACTGATATCTCACTTCTACAGAATAGTAACTCTTATGACGTCATCAACAATAGTAAAGATAGTAATAATTGCAATAGTCTCGTTTTTATACTGCGATGGCCTCTATTATTTAATTTCTGACAATGCACAAATAAAAAATGCCCTTAAACTAAGCCTGAGCCTAAGGATAAAATAAAGCAGATTATTAATGATCATTTTAACAACGTACATTACTAAAATTATTAATGATACATATTTCGACAGCATACATTACGTAAACAGGTACTCCTGGTTTTTAAAAAAAAAATTGCAAAAATTTTGGCGCCTTATAATAAATAATCAAAATCTTCTTATCCTCAAGCGCGCGGTTTGAACAAACCTTATCTTGTCTTTGTCTTCTGTTTTTCACAAGATTTACGCAGAAATCAGGTTTATGCCGGAACCAAGACTTAGCACCTTTTTCTGTTTGAAAGTAAATTTAGCTTTGCTTTTATGGACAATTAAATGTCGGACTTAATTGGCATTTAATACCTACCAGATTCAATGTTCACTTGACAAGTGCAGTTTTAGCAAAAAATTGTTATAACTCAACTAAGTTTATGACACTGTTTTAGATGTCATTTGGTCATAAAAATTTTTCTTGGATTCGCTCTTTGGTCTTCTGTTACGTTTTCAAAAAATTTTGGTTGTTCTCTTTGTTGAAACAACCCGTTTTATTTTAATCCTAAGGCTTAGGCTTAGTTTATTGGCACTAACCATTTATGCATTATCGACTGACTGGTCGCTAGGAGACACTGTCACGCTATTAGAAATGGACTATTGCAATAGCTAGGTACTATCATATCACTGTTGATGATTTTACAAATAGTAAATATTCTGTTGAAGTAACGTCGATTCTACTCTCAGCAGCTATAGTCGACGTAAACAGTAAGCAGGTATTTCGACCTACACTAATTGCCATGAATGTTGATGCTCTAATATGCTTCAGAGGATGATAGAGCCTACCAAAGGGTATATCTTTTACGCATCGGTCCTATTTCCACCCATGCTTGACCAACGTGTTAAAATATATCCTTTATGCTCTATCATCCTGTGAAGCATATTAGAGCGTCAACATTCGTGGCGGGCACTGTAAGCACCGTAAAAGCATAGCATCTGACAGTTTTACCCTGTACTTTCTAATCGAATGCTAAGTTTCTTCTTTTAAGAAATATGATTATTTACTTACCCAAAATTTTTTCGATTCAATATGTTCCTTTGACCACCATTTTGCGGCTTTGTGCTTTCGATTTTTCCTGTGTTGGACTCGTGAATTTTTCAGCCTCTCTTTCGAAATTTTGGGCAGTTTTTCATAGAGTTACAGCAGCACTTTTCAGGTCCAAAATGTTCGCTCACTATTTTGCGGGTCTATGTTGGTAGATTCTAGATAGGTATGCATTTTTTGGGTTGGATCTGAATTTTTCCATATATGGACCCTCACTGCTGGCGTTTTAAATAAGTCTGAATGATGGGATACGACCAGGGCGTGACGAGGGTGGGGGGGAGGCCCGCCCCCTAAATTGAAAAATAATTTTTTAAAAGCGAAGGGGGACTCTTTGATTTTTTCGTCAAGTGAAGTGGAAACGGATTGTGGACAGCCATGATGCGTTTTAGCACACTTTTCAGCTTCTAAACTCAAAATTTTTCGGCGCTTCGCGCCGGATTTCTCATGTTCTGTTTTTTCTTACTTTAGAAGCCCAGATTTTACTTAAAAATAACGTAATTTGTCAAAAATTTTCGACGCTTCGCGCCGGATTTCTTATGTTCTATCTTTTTTCTTACCTTAAAGCCCAGATTTTACTTAGAAATAACGAATTTGTCAAAAATGTTCGGCGCTTCGCGCCGAATTTCTTATGTTCTATGTTTTTTTTACCTTACAAGACTAGATTTTACTTAAAAATAACGAATTTGTCGAGAATTTTCGGCGCTTCGCGCCGAACTCTTATGTTCTATATTTTTTCTTACCTTAGAAGACTAGATTTTACTTTAGAATAACGAATTTGTCAAAACATTTCGGCGTTTCGCGCTGGATTTCTTATGTTCTATGTTTTTTCTTACCTTAGAAGCCCAGATTTTACTTAAAAATAGCGTATTTGTCAAGAATTTTCGGCGCTTCGCGCCGATTTATCATGCTCTGAATTAGTTTCCTTAACAAAACTGCAAAATTAAATGCAAAGAAAAGAATTTCGAAGTGTTTCGGAGTCAAGCTTTTGATTTGATATTGAGAAATTAGTCATACCGATAGGTTAAAAGATAGATTTTTTATATCCAAATTTGAATTAAAGCAAGAAAATTTTAGAATTTTTAAAAATTTTTTACTTCACCATAATATAGATGTTGTCGAGAAACGCTCAAAAATACCATTATTTTCGCGTATCTCCTAATGGTTCTCGAGATATAGGACCTCAAAAATTTGGCCCCCCCCGAAATAAAATCCTGGTTACGCCCCTGGATACGACCATCATGGGTAATCTGGGGTCTGAGTTTTGAAAAATTTTGAGGAGCGCCCTTTTGGGGCATAAAGGTCATGGGTATACCAGACGTGTTCTTGAGGGGGTTGGGGCATAGGTCACAAGGTCAAAGTTGGCAGAGGGTGAAATTTTAAAAATCCAAAACAGTAGATTTTCAACGTTCACGATTTTTTTCTGTTTTAACGATCAAAATGGTCAAAATAGCCCATAGAGCGTTTTTTCGTGGTAATGTCGCATTTTAAAAGCATTTTTAGTTCATTTCGACTGCATCATATCACTTTTAAGAGTAACAAATGCAAAAATTTAACAATTTTGGGCGCTTTTTGAGTAAAAAGTACTTGAAAGTACTAATCTGGAGCGAAGCGTCAGTAAACTTCTGACGTTTTTACTGCTTTTGACCTCAAAAATAATGCAAAAAACGTTCCGTCAGCTCAAAATCGCCGGCAGTACCTGTCCGGCTGACCCTTCAGGCGTATTACTCACCGCCTGTGCATGTTTGTTTGGGGTATGAGGTTTTGAAAATTTCCCAGAATGGCAAATAACCCCTCGCAAAATAGCTGTGAACCCCAGAATTATTAATTTTTTTGTGAAAGTTAAAAGTGTGCCTTTTAAGTGTTTTTAGCCCATTTTTGGCTCAAAAATCTCAAATTTTCGGCACTTTGCGCCATACACGCATTTTTATTTTGTTCAATTTGCTCAATTTTTCGAATCTTTTCGAAATTTTTTTGCGTTTTTATGTTCTAGAAAGAACGAGCATTGTCTGAAACGTTAAAAAATATTGTTTTTGACGTGTACCCATCGTTTTTTAGCCCAAAAAAGGCAATTTAAAAAATTTTGGGTCCTGACACCCTCCGCCCTAGAATTCGCAAGCTGTATATGTATGGTATATACACGTCAAGAACAATGTTTTTCGACGTTTTAGACAGAGCTCATTCTTTCTAGAGCATAAAAACATTAGAAAATTCCGAATTTGTATACCTAACTGAACAAAATATAATAAAAAATGATTGTATCAAAAAATTGATACTTTTGTGTCAGAATATAGCTAAAGACGCTTAAAATCACGTTTTCAACGAATATTTCGGAATATTAACAATTTTGCAAGAGGGGGGGGTTAGCAGACCCGTTCCCCCAAGAACACGAATGGATGCGACGATCGATGTTTGCGAAACTTCATATTCTTATGTGAAATATGACGCTTTACAGTAGGTAAGAGCCTTACTGCGCTTTGACATCGCCTTACTGCGTCTGGTCCGCTGTGTTTTTCACGTGTTTTGTCTCTTTTAAGCATATGCGCGATGTGCGCTTAGTTCATTAGATTATTGGTGGTTTCAACGCGCGCGAGGCCAGGCCTTGTGCTTTAAAGAGGAATCTTAGGATGTGGTAAGCGTTCACATTATTTGCTGTGTGGCTTGCATAATACGAAAGTTTCGAAAATTTTTAATTTCATTTGGCCTGTGCAGTTATTATTTTTGTATTTTACTTCGCTATTGCTAGGTATAACCTATCCATTTATTTTCACTGAAAAAATAATAAAACTTCTATTGATAAAAAATGAAAAGACTAGGAATTCGTTAATTCGGCGGAAAAAATTTGATTTTTATGCAATTCTCACACGATTTTCGGCGCTTTTTGTGTAAAAAAGGCAAAAATTACTGATCGGGCGGAAAACTTTAGGCATCACTCCTTTTGCGCCCAAAAATGATGCAGGAAGCGCTCCGCCAGCTCAAAACTGACTGACAGCATTACGTATAACGGTTCTAAATTTTCGGTTGGGGGCCCTTTCTGGCCATTTCTAGGAGATTAAGGAAAAATAATAAAATTTCTGGTGAAAAATCGCAAAAAATATTTAAAAATAGCTTGAAACGTAAGTTTTCGTCTAAAATAGGGGTTCAAAAAATTTCTGACTTCTTTTAAAGTGGAGGGACGTCCAACTTTAGTTAGGGGATTTCCCGGACCCCTCCCCTCCGTCTGTTATATGTATGCCCTGCCTGATAGTAACTGTTTGTCTGACCCTTGAGCGAGCGGTATATCCCCTGATCCCCCTAAATGCGGAGGTTTAATATGAGGGACATAATAGCAGCGGAGGTTTCTTTTACAGTTATGATGGCGGCATTCTTGGCCTGACTGCCGCGGGGTTTGAACCTAAAAATTAATATGAAGTGCTTTTCTGGTCCTAAGAACGATTGATATGTATGAGTCAAAAACTTCATTTCTAGGCATTTCTGGCAATTTTCTTTCTTTTTAGAACATCAAATATAAAATATTTTCGTAAAAATATCAAAAGCCTAGTAAATCAGACTGATAGTCAAAAAATGAACCAAAAACTTGCGCTGTCGAATTAAAAGACTGTTAAAAATGTTTAAACCGAGATATTTTCTGCGATTTTCTGGAAAATCGCGAATACTGAGGGGGTGAAAATATTTTTGCGAGAGGGCGAAAACTTCCAAGAGTATGTACAGTTGTGCGGTCATCGCCCGACATGCACAGCATGGGAATTCTAGGGGGATGAAATTCTTGCGTGTCTTTTTGACCCAAAAGTGGTGGATACCATACAAGATCTTGGCGGAATTCCCCCTCAAAAAAGTTTTCAGCCCCTTGAAAGTTATTCACCCCTCCCCCAGAATGCTCGATTTTTCGAAAGTTTCTAAAAATCCGTAGAGAAGGTGCTTTTTAAGCGTTTTCAGCTACTGTTTGCTCAAAAGTGTCAATTTTTCGGCGTCTAGCGCCATGTAATCATGTTTTGACTATATTTTGTTAAATTTATTCGACTTTCTCGATTTTTTTCAAAAATTTTCTTTTTTATGCTTTAAACGATAGAGCATCGCCAGAAACGTCGGAAAACGATGTTTTTGACACATACTGACCATTTTTGGGCCCAAAAGTTGCACTTTAAGATTTTTTTATTCCCCCCCCTCAGAATTCCCATACATACATGCACATAGGGGGTGAGGGTGTGGTATTACCCTCCCCTAAAGGGTCAGCCGGACAGGTACTGCCCGTCGATTTTTATCTGATGGAACGTTTTTTGCATCATTTTTGATGTCAAAAGCAGCTAAAACGTCAAAATTTTGTTGGCGCTTCGCAATTAGTACTTTTAAGTGCTTTTTACTCAGAAAGCGCCCAAAATTAATTAATTTTTGTATTTTTTAGTGTTAAAAGTGATATAATGCAGTCAAAATGGACTAAAAATGCTTTTCAAATGCGATATTACCTTGAAAAAGCGTTTTATACGCTATTCTCACCATTTTGATAGTTAAAACAGCAGAAAAACAGTGATTGTCAAATTTACCGTTTTGGATTTTTTGGATTTAACCCCTCTGCCGACCCTGATCTTGTGCACCTATGTTTCTAGAGCATAAAAACTTCAGAGAAATTTTTAAAAAATTTAAAAAATCGAATAAATTGAACAAAATACGGTCAAAAATCGAATATATGGCGCCTAGCGCCGAAAATTCGACTCATTTGAGTAAATAGATGGCTGGAAAAGCTTAAAACAGCACGTTTTCATTGAATTTTCGGTAATTTTTGTGGAATCGTCGGATTAAGGGGGTTAAAACCTCCTCTAAACTGCCTTCCGTCTACAGATATACATATGTAGTTGTTGCTCGTTGTTCTAAACCACATAATGTCATTGTGTCACCCTCTATAAAATTTGTGAATGGACTAACTCGTTTGAAATATGTAGGACTACCTATGTTGATTTATTAAGCTTTTTTAACATGGCTCCAACCGGGTTCACCCCGTCTTATTGCGAATCAATATCAACTCTTGTTTGCTGTTGTATCGATGATGAGCTCAGTATACGATCCAATTTTGGGACTGTTGCGGCAACCCGATGTCACAATGTCACCAACAAGCGGTGTTTGCCAGCGTTTGTGGCCGGCGTCCGCTCCATTGGACATCAGCCCTCAATCGCCTAATGACGCCCATCTCTTATTTGGTTCACCATTTTTTTCGTGAGTCGATCGCCTTTTCACCATTTCGACTATATGGCAATTTTTTAGCCAAATTGTGAGTTTTTCGATAATTTTGTTATTTTTTTTTACCAAATTTGAAATTTTTCGGACAATTTGACAAATGTTATACCAAATTTTGAATTTTTCGGACAATTTGCAATTTTTTCGAGCAGCTATTGAATTTTTTGACAATTTCGGCATTTTTTATCGGCTTTGGAATTTTTCGACAATTTAGCAATTTTTTTACCAACTTTTGTATTTTTCGACATCTTGCTATTTTTTTACCAAGTTTTAAATTTTTCGATTCACCGACTTTCGGTCATCGTTCGATCCAAATTTCGCTTTTAATCGCAGAAATAAAATAGCCGACATTTCGCTCGGGACATTCAACGATGATCAACGCGCGTACGACAATCTCTTGCAATCGAATGGCAACTGCGAACAAGCGCCGCCTCTATTTGACAATTTCGCCTCCACAATCAATTGCGCGCATCTGGACGACTTTTCTTTCGACCACTCTTCGTTATTTAACGCTCTACACTCGGATTGGCCGGATCACTTTACGAATTTGCGAGGTATTTTTTGATAACCGGAAAATTTGTCAAAAATAATTAATCGATTCGTTAGGTAGCTAATTAATTAAAGGAAGAAGCGGAAATATGCACGCCTCTTGTTGTAAAAAATTGCTAAAAAATATTTAAAAAAACTAAAAAATTAAATGAACAAAAATTAAAAAATTTAAAAAAATTTAATATTATTTCAAAAATTAATTAAAATTAGAATGTAAAAAGTAAGGGAGAAAAAACAATAAATACATATAAAAATCAAATTCTACAAAGTTAACTTGAAATAGTTATTAATCGAGACGGAAAAGCGGCTAACCGACTTTTTGCTTTAAAAGTTGCCGGGCGCGGATTTCGGATTTCGGAGTATAAATGCGGCCAAAATTTACAAAGGCCAAATTTTAATTTCTTCATTTCTGCCCTAAAACGACTCTAAACGCGATTCGTTTTATTCGTGGGTTTAAGACGGCGATTTCGGCGGATGGAGTTACGTCGTCAGTTCGCCTTCCGACGCCGGATCCGGCGCCGTCGCCGGATCGGACTCATTTTGTTCGTATCCTCCGGCGACGAATCGGCCGCGTCACTCGTCGTCGAGTTGTTCGGAGCCGGAGGATTTGGCGGCTCTGGTCGAAGTGGTCGACTGGGCGTTGTCGAGTCCGGAGTCGGTCGACGAGCCGGGACGGTCGCCGCCTTTGTACAAAGACCAACAACAAGTGCTCGACGAGATTTATCGCGAATGCGAAAACGGACGCCTATGCTCTTCCGCCGGTACTTCGCGTTTTATTATTATTATTATTATTTTTTATTTTATTTTTTTATATTTTATTATTTTTTTTAAATTTTTTAATTTTTTTATTCTATTTTTTTAAATTTTTTATTAATATTTTATTATTTAATTTTATTTTTTTAATTTCAATATTTTATTTCATTTTTTTAATATTTTTTTATATTTTATTATCTTTTTATCATTTTATTTTTATTTATTTATTTTTTTATTTAATTTTTTTTAAATAATTTTACTATTTGATTTAATTTTTTTTATTTTATTTTTTTACCATTTTTTTATTTTTTATTTATTTTTTCTATTATTTTACTTTATTAAGCCCTCGGCGTATTAGATCGAACGACGTCTTACGGTCATTTTGAACGCAGTCAGTGGCGGATCCAGGATTTTCCTAAGGGGGAAGGGCGGTACCCCTAAGCGGGGTCTAAAATTCTGTTTTTCAATGCGAGGATAGGGGGGACGACCGACTTTCAGTGGAGGCTTTCTCCTGTTATATTTATTAATCTACATAAATCAAGGCTTTCCGACATTTTTCAGTATCCACGTCCGTTTTAGTTGTTGCAATATGACTTTTCTACATACTTTACAACGAGCGAATGAAAGGTCGATTGTGTAAACTAAGTTTTATATTCTTGCGGTATGAGTAAGAATACTAATTCTGGAAAAAAGCCAGAATTGAAAAGTCTATGTCATTCTTTTCGCGGGTTAAGTTTTTCAGTAGTCGCAAGCACGCGTGGGTGTGGGGGATGCACCCTCCCAGAAGGCCGAAGACCCCCTCCCCCAGAAACCAAAAATAGCCCCGAAATTGAATTTTTTAATTTTTTGTTTTTTTTTCAATTTTTTGATGTTAATGGATAGTTTTGGATGAGAAACGCCAAGAATGGTGTTTTTTCGCCATACTAGCATTTTTCAGACCATTTTTTGACCTTTGAAAAATCTTGCAACCCCAGAATTTTTGTGCTGTCCGCCTAAGGTTACATACGAGTAGATGTTGCGTAAACTAGAGAAATTTTTTAGCTCGTATTTATATATGTACGTCTTATCGTCGGTAGTCTTAATATCATTTTACATGGTTGATTGTCAAGCGTGTAGCTTAGTAGTTTTAAAAAGAATTAAAAATAAAGCATAAATTTGAAGTTGCGATAGTATAGGTGGGTGTCGCAAACGAATATTTCAATAAAAAATGAAAGCAAAAATCTTATTTATTTCGATTTACTTTAATTTTAATTTAGTAGCCCAAATCACTTAAAATCGATTCAAATTCAGCCGTAATTTTGTGAAAATTGAATTATTAAAGAAAAATGTCAATTTTTTCGGCGTCTCGCGCGTTTTGAAACGATTCTTAGTGATTTTTGCCCTCAGGAAGCCAAAAATTAGCTAAAATACGCTACTAAAGGTCGAACGACTCTCGTTTTTACCATATTAAAATCGCTACTATACCGTACGACGGTACCCAAAAATTTGCGCGCGCAAATTTTTCAAAGACTTTTAGTGACCATCTTCGTACACGCGTGTACAAACGGGCCTCGTACAAAAAAAACGCCGCATTCGAGTCAAAAAAGTCGCATAAATCTCTTAAAACAACGCCTCTTCTATTTCGCGGAAAGTCGCGAAATCTCGGGGTGAAAAATTTCGTGCAGTTTTTTGGGTTTTTTGTTGTTTTTCTGGTTTTTTTGGTTTTTTGCACTTGATAACTTTAGCAAATATTTCGTTTGAGGTCCCCCAATTCAACAGCCGACGCCGACGACGGTCGATTCGCGCTTTAGCGCCGAAGAAGAAGAAAAGGAAGAGGGGTGTTTTTTCGACGACGAGGAAGGGGAAGCGGGCGACTGCGAGGAGGGGCCTTCGGGGTCCCGAAAAAGGAGCCAAAATCGCAAAGCGGCCAGTCGGTACCGGGACAAACGCCGTCGGCAGAGTCGGCTGATCAAAGCGGAAAGGGAGCGGCTCGAGCAGCGACACAAACGACTCTTAGCCGAGGTGAACGACGCCCAACGCGAAATCGACTATCTTAAAGCCTTTCTGTCCGAAATTCGTCAAAAAGTCGCAAATTCGGCCGTTTAATTTCGTTAACGCTCTATCGAACATTATAACTATCGTCGACGATTTGCCCTACGATTCAAGTTTGAACGTTTTTTCCTAACCTAAATCGTCGAGGGCGTCTCTGGCATAGCCGGGCGGCACGAAAATTCTGGGGGATGCGAGATTTTTCAAAGGTCAAAAAATGGCCTTAAAAATGGTAGTATGGCGAAAAACGGCATTTTTCGACGTTTTTCATCGAGCACTATCCATTGGCATCAAAAATTGCGAAAAACCGAAAAAAATTTCAAAAACTGAATTCTGGGGGAGGGTATTTTGGTTTATCGGGGGGGGGTGCCCCAAACCCCCCCCCACGCCCAGGTGTGGTCTCTTGTCGGTCGTTTTGATTAGTTTATAATTGATTGGAAAAGTCGTTCAGTCGTTCGCGCTTTACGCTTCAATTCAATTTATAACGCTTCTTTCCTTTATTTGTCGCAGAGTTTTTCAATGCCACTATGAAATATGTTTACGCTCGATCGCAGCTCGAGAAATTTCAATCGTTTGCCATGTTCCGCACCCAACTCAATTTGAAACCGTATCCGAAATGTGTCAAAAGTCTATATTTTTACCGTCCGCCTCCGCTCGACCGGAAAGCTAATAATTCGTTTACGCTCTGCCGGAAAAGTTGCCAATTTCTCGCGTTACGCCCGTTACTTTAGTTTTGCCAGTTGCGAAATCGTAGGGCTGCGAGTTTTGGCTAGTTGCCAATTTGCGTTTTCGAGTCAATGATTTGGCGCGTAAAGCGGAGACTAACGTAAACTCGACGCGTTTTTCGAATCAAATTAGTCCATCTTACGATGTTTGCATTGGTTGATCGCTTGCCGTGAAGCCTTCCTTGCCAGGCGCGTAGCTGTGGCGGGGGAAATGGGGGGTCCTGACCCCCCTAAAATTCAGAAAAAAACCGGAAAAATAGGAATTTTTACATGTTATTTCTGCTACTTTTGGCTTGGACCCCCCCGCCGAAATAGGAGGGTCAGCTACCTGCCTGCTCCCTGCGCCATTCAAACCACTTCCCTCGTTTACGCATGATTTTTAACCGATTTTATTGACCTTATTCGCTCGCGCTTGATGAAATATCGATTAGTTTTCCATTGGAAGCGCCGTTCGCAGTTGCCATTTATTGTTTACAGTTAGTTTACGTCGATATAGTGGCGAAATCGTCGTACGGTACGTAATGCGCGTAACGCCTCTTCAATTGGTGATATGAATAGGTGGGCACCATTAGAGCTGCGGTGGACGGGTGCAGGAATTTCTCAAAGGTCAAAAATGGCCTTAAAAATGGTAGTATGGCGAAAAACACCATTTTTCAACGTTTCTCATCGAGCATCATCCATTGGCATCAAAAATTGCGAAAAAACACAAAAAATTATAGAATTGAATTCTGGAGGGGGGTATTTTGATTTCTGGGGGGTATTTTGGCTTCAGGGGGCTGAATACCACAAAATCCTCCCTCCTACGCCCAGGTATGGTGGATTGGTCATTTTTTAAATTTGGGGTTGTTTCATAACGTGGCTTAGACGGTTTTTAAGTCAAAAAGGTTCAAAATCGCTTTACACACTACGTGATTTGGCTTGAAGATACGCTTTACACCACGGATTATGTGCGTCGTACTTTGCATTTTAAATAATAGGTGGCGGGCCGTGTTTTTTTTTATTTTGATTTTATGTTCAGTCGTTCCTTTATTCAGCTTTTTCGTTGGCATACGCTTATTGTTAAGTTCCATTACTGTTTGTTAAAATGTATAGATTTTCTCTTTCTTATTCCAATATCGATTTGCATCCGTTTATGACGCTTTTGGCTGATGTTTTAGGTTCAATCGGTTTATTGGAAATAAAGATTGTCTAAACGCCGAGTCTGTCATCTATTATAGTTTAAACTAGCCAAATTTATAACTAGCCATTTTTTTACCTTTTTACATTTTCGTTGCGTTCGTTTCTTGGGCTTGTTCAACAATCGTAACTGCAAACGTGTTTTTTGTAAGAAACAAATTTTGAGTCTCATAGAAAGACTTTCGGACAAAGTTCTGATAATTTTGACACTGCTTAGTTTTCGGCAAAGTTTGGAAAAATTTCATCATAATTAGGGTCAACTCAGCCGCAAGCGCTGCAGGAATAATAGAAGAACTATTTGACGACTTAGCACTCTTTGAAGAGCTAATTAATTTTGTTATGCTAATACCATATTTACAGTTAAAATCGTGAAGACGTCCTCTTTTCTTATGTTTATCACAGCGAGTGCGAAATTTGTGCCCCCCTCACAGCAACAACGGCACACACCTGGGAGCACACCTGGGCGTGGGGGGTTTCTGGGGTATGCACCCCCCCCCCAGAAGTTGAAATACCCCCCCCAGAAATCAAAATACCCCCCCAGAAAATTTTTTTTTGCTTTTTTAGCAATTTTTGATGCCATTGGATAGAGCTTGATGAGAAACGTCGAAAAATGGTGTTTTTTCGCCATATCACCATTTTTAAGGCCATTTTTGACCTTTAAAAATTTTTCACCCCCCCCCCAGAAATTTTTTCACCCCCCCCCAGAACTTTGGTGCTGCCCACCTATGCCTGGGAGGTGCTGTTTTTTTAATCGATGGATAATTAAAAAATTCGATGCCTGTTTTTTTTGTTCACTCTCAATACCGAGTTAGCAATGAGTGTGTACAGTGTAAACCGAAAAGTCAAATAATTTGCAGAGCGCCAATTTTTTTTAAATGTTGCCCCCGAGCTGTAGATTACGAATCTGACCTTAAACTATCCTCACACTCAATGGCTGTTGCACAAAGATGTAAAGTATGTGGGATTTTTGCTCTTTGCTTGTTTCAGCTTATCTAACTCAATTTTGCTTTCTGTGCAGTCCAATTGGCTTTATGATGTAGAGGGTAACAAAATCTTGAGGAGAAATTTTTTCTCTTTTAACGCAATATTGTGTAAAGTAGACGGTTTTTTACTGTTTTCATGTGCAGAAGCGTATCTAACTCAGTTTTATATTCTATGCAGTCTGATTGGTTTCAAAAGATAGACAATTATAAAATAACGTAAAATTTTTAAATTTAGAGGCGGTTCATTGTAAAAAAATATTTCCTTCCTGCCATATTCTCCACTTAGTAGACAGAACATCGTAATTATATTTAAAACGTGCCTCATCCTAAGCGCTACACGTCAAAATTTATTTTGTACCTTTACAATCAATATTGCGTTATTAGAGCAGGTGTAAACTTTACACTGAAAAATTTTTTCCACTCAGAGCGCGTGGATGATGAATTTTAAAAAAAATGTTCTCCGTAAGGTCAGAATAACGAATCTGACCTTTAAAACTTTCTATAGCCAGTGTTTGTTGAGGTATGAAGAGGTGAACTTTGAATTATACATCTATTTTCTAATGCCGATGGATAACTCCGTATTGCATATTGTTTGATCAGATTTTTCTTATTTCAGAGGTTTTTGACTCGTCTTTAATAAATAATTATTTTTATTATCATAAGTGCACTGTTCTTAACCTTCAGTAGAATGATGAATATTTTACAAAATAGTATAATCAAGCTGAAATCGGCCGGTATGTTGAGTTGGTGCTGTTGCTCACGTGTCCGTTCTTGCATGTGGGTTTAAAAAATGAATAATGGGTTCAAATCTTCTGGATAATGACTTTCATTTTTTTAATTCTTTTGGCAAAACCGCACTTCATTTGACTTATTCATTTATTTAGGTTCTGCAGATAACACTTTTTTGTTTTTTGAATTTCGCCTTAGTTCTCGAGTGGGAGTGTAAAGAGTGCGAAAATCTGGGGGTGAAAAGACACTTTTTGGTCGAGTTTTCGACTTGTTTATGTCTGCCAACAACTCCGGTTATGATTTTCAATACATTTTTTCTGACAAATGTTTTACGGATCAAGGGCTATCTTGTGCTTACCGGGATGAATTAAAACAGATTTTGTCCAAGATTTCTCTGCCAAGTTTTTCGGTTATGAGTTGGAATGAATTGAATAAAATACAAATAAACTTACTTCTAAGGGCTACACGACGAAGCAAGCCGCGTTAAAAAACGTAATATTGAGTTGTTTATGGGGGTGTAAATTTCGAAATCTGAGGTGTAAAATGGGCGAAAAAACGGGTTTTTTCGTATTTTAATTGGTAAACCATATCAAATATTTTGCGGAACATAAGTTTGGCACATACAAACGTACTACAATCAAAGGGCTACAAACTGACCCGAACCGAATTTATTTTAACTCAATGGGGCGTTAGGTTCAGATTTTTAAAGTTTACAATGCGGTGGACAGTGGAAAATACGTGTTTGTAAATTTTTTTGTTCGCCACTTTCTCTGTTCAGAAGTCGGGCGAGGTCGAATAGGATAAAAATAAAGTACTCTCTACGGGGTACGCGTCACAGCTGATTGCGTTTGTTTACGTCAATATTTATCTTTTTTGGGAGGAGTAAAGTCAAAAAAATTGGGGCGTTAAACGTGTTTTCTGCCAAGTTCTGGGTTATGAGTGGACATAATCTCGAGTCTGAAAATGAACCAGAAACCAAATGTGATACGTCAGTTTGTTTGCACTCAACATTGGTGTAAAGCGGTTTACATCTGATATTCATTTGTCCTCTGACCATTGTGGAGACTTAATTTTTTAATAAATGTTGATCGTAATATCAGAGTAATATCAGAATTACGAATCCAACTGAAATTTTCTTTACACTCTGTTGTTGTCTTAAGTTTACGCTTCATATTAACTTTAGTTCTAGAGCCTTGCGGAAGCTTAATTTTTTCAAAATGTTTTACGCAAAATCAGAATTAGGAATCTGACTGTTAGTTTTCTCTAACACCTACTAGTTGTGTACAGTTTGCACTATTCATTTGTTGTTAATATGTAGTTTATACAACAAATTTATTTTACTTCCAAATCTGAGCGTTAGTGTTCCTTATACTTGATGTTTGCGAAGAGTTTATGCTGAAAAACTTTTATCTGTTGTCTTGTTTAAAAAGGATAATGCTGATGTTAAAAGAACAATATTGATTTCCGCGTTCTTGGACTGCTGTCGTTATTGTGGCATGTTACTGTATGTGTTTACTGACTGATGTACTCATATCTTGCCAATTAAAAGTAGGGTACAGCAAAGAAAAATGCTCTGATGGAACAAAAAAAGATGAATATACTTGGAATTGTGGATTATTAAGGATGTAAACGGAGGGGGACCCTTAGAAAGTATTTTATTTTTATCCTATTCGACCTCGCCCGACTTCTGAACACAGAAAGTGGCGAACAAAAAATGGACAAACACGTATTTTCCACTGTCCACCACATTGTAAATTTTAAAAATCTGAAACTAACGACCCATTGAGCGTAAATTAATTCGGTTCGGGCCAGTTTGTAGCCCTTTGATTGTAGTACCTTTATATATATGTGCCAAACTTATGTTCCACAAAATATTTGATATGATTAACTGATCAAAATACGAAAAAAACCTGTTTTTCGCCCATTTTACACCTCAGATTTCGAACTTTACACTCCCATAAACAACTGAATATTACGTTTTTTAACGCCGCTTGCTTCGACGTGTAGCTCTTAGAAGTAACTTTATTTCTATATTCATTCAATTCGTCCTAACTCTTTACCGGAAAAGTTGGCTGAGAAATCTTGGGACAAAATCTGGTTTTTTTACTCATCCACTAGAGTGTAAAGTTTGAATCCCTGATAGTAATTGCGTATTGATTGTAGAAAAGTTTGCTGGTAAGCACAAGATAAACCTTGATCCGTAGTACATTGCTGTCAGAAAAAATTTCTTAAAACTCATAGCCGGAGTTGTTGGCAGACATAAACAAGTCGAAAACTCGACCAAAATGTGTCTTTTCACCCCCAGATTTTCGCACTCTTTACACTCCCATTCGAGAACTAAGGCGAAATTCAAAAAAACAAAAAAGTTTCATCTGCAGAACCTAAATAGATGAATAAGTCAAATGAAGTGCATGGTTTCGCCAAAAGCATTAAAAAAATGAATAAAGTTAGTGTTCAGAAGACTTGAACCGACTATTTTTTAAATCCACATGCGAGAACGGATACGTCAGCCCTTGCACCAACTCAACTCATAGCGAATATTTCAGTTTGATTTTACTATATTGAAAAATATTCATCATTTTACTGAAGCTTAAGAATAGTGCATTTATGATAATAAAAATAATTATTCATTAGAGACGCGTCAAAATTCTCTGAAATAAGAAAAATCTGATCAAACGATATGCAATACGGAGTTATCCATCGGCATTAGAAAATAGATGTATAATTCAAAGTTCACCTCTTCATACCTCAACAAACACTGGCTATAGAAAATTTTAAAGGTCAGATTCGTTATTCTGACCTTACGGAGAACATTTTTTTCAAATTTATTATCCACGACGTTCTGGGCGGAAAAAATTCTTTCAGTGTTAAGTTTACACCTGCACTAATAACGCAATATTGATTGTAAGGAAACAAAATAAATTTTGACCCGTAGTGCTTAGGACGAGGCACATTTTAAAGATAATTATGTACCATGTTCTGTCTACTAAGTGGAGAATTTAGCAGAAAAAATATTTTTCCCCAGACTCTTCACAATAATCCGCCTCTAAATTTGAAAATATTACTTTAAAAAAATAGAAAAAAGGCTCACCTAGATTTTATAATCGTCTACCTTTTGAAACCAATCAGACTGTATAGAATGGAAAAATGAGTTAGATAACAGTGAAAAACCGTCTAATTCACACCCCTGTGGAACAACTAATGAGTGTAAAAAAATTTTAAGACCAGATTCGTAACCTGCTAATCAGGGAAAACATTTTTTTTAAATTGGCCCTCCGCTGATAGCTTTACACACTCACGCCTAGCATCGGTATTGAGTGTAAACAAAAACAAAAAGGGGAGTATTTAAGTTTTTTCATTATCTACCTTTTAAAAAAACCGCACCTCCTAGATGTGTTCCGTTATAGCTGTGAGGGGGGACACAAATTTCGCACTCGCTGTGATAAACATATAAGAAAAAAGGATGGTCAAGTATATTATAGGTAATATATATATATAAATATATATATATATATATATATATATATATATATATATATATATATATATATATATATATATATATATATATATATATATATGGGGGCGGTCCAAGATTGGTGACCTAAGATTTCGGGATAAGTTTGCCGGCGCATCAGAAAAATTGCATTTTCTGACGTTTCCGAACATTGTCAATGCGTTAAGCTCATAAAATTCAAACTTCAAAAACATTTCATTTTCTCCTAATAAGTTAAGGAAAATGACTGTTTTTAGCCGCGCTCAGGCCTAAATTTATTGAGCATAATGATTCTATGGCGCGAAGCGCCGACATGTTCGAGATGTTCTAATAAACAGATGCCAATTTTCATGCATTTGCTTACCTTTGCAATATTAATTTTGGGCTAAGGGGTGGTGTTTCGTTGACTAAATTTGCACGTCTTAGCCGCACGTACCTAATAATGAAATAAATCTTAAATCGTTTTGCCTGCCAGCTATACTCAATAATTTATTGAGCGATGACTGCCCAAGAACAGATCAGGAAAATGCTCGACGAATTAATGGGAACTGGTCGCGATGGTAAGCGAAATTGCTTGTGATTCGAGATGAAGTACATAAATTGGCTAATCGTGAGCTTTTTGCAGGCACCATCCCGGAGGATATGATTCCCTTCACGGACAGGCGCATTTGCAGAAGCTTCTTACTCGGTTGTTGCCCTCACGAAATTTTGTACAACACGGTGAGGCTTTACTGCGGTAGAAATTGAAAAAGTTCGATTATTCCTAAAAATTAAATAAACGAATAAATTAACGCGGGAAGAATAATATAGGTATAGTAAATGAACGTTACATATCTAGCGTGTCGCGATTAAGTACAATGCCTAATGCGTTTTATAAGGCCTGACGTCGACGTGGCTCTTGTTTTATTCTTCGCGCATTTCGGTACTAAAATTTTGCCTAATAAATAATTGCTATTCGGTAAAATATACTTGCTCGTGGCTATGTTTATTAAAGAAAAGGCTTAATGCGCGTATTTATAGCGTATGGAAATCGGAATGTGCCCCAAAATACACGATCCGGCTTTGAAGGCGGATTACGAAAAAGCGCAAGCGGAAAGAGACCGTTTTTATGACTTGGACGTAAGTAAACAATACTAGGTAAAAAATATTTGATAATTAAATTAAATTATTATTAAAATGAAAATATTGCAGAAATATTAAAAAAATAAAATATAAAAAATATTACAAAATATTAAAGTATTACGACTAAACGGATGTTAATTTTTATTTAAATGAAAATATAACAGCGAACGAAATAAAGGCGTGTAAAGAGCAAACGGATAGAATTAATGACCGACGGTTTACACAATTTATTCGTTATTATTTCTCGTATTTACACTGCGCTTAATTTCATAAATTTTGACACTAACAACCGAAATATTCAAATTGTATATTTTTGAAATTATTCTTTTCAGTTTTACTCTTAATTTTTGTCAAATTAGATGTCCGACACACATGCGCGCTGTGGAGGGGTATGGGGGTATCCCCCTACCATAACTTTTGAAAGGCACACCCCCTCAGGCCATTTGCGGACCAAAACCTATTGTTGGAATTATGAAAGGGCGCCAAACGATGCCCAGCCAGTGGCGGATCCAGGATTTTCCTAAGAGGGGCGGTAACCCTAAGGAGGGGCGGAACCCTTACTTGGGCGGAAAAATTAGCCATTTTAACCCAGAAATTGCTCAAAAATCCTTAATTTTGCGCACTATTTTTGGCCAATGGGGGGGCGGCCGCCCACCCCCTAAATCCGCCCCTGTGCCCAGCAGTATAATCTGAAGTATTTCTCGATTAGCGCTCTGTCCATTAACGCCCCCTTCCTCCTCAAGCAAAGTCCGTGCGCATGTATAATTTCCGAGTCTATCAAATTTAGAATGTAGAATTATTTGATTATATTAGAAATTTGGAAATTGTAAAAGTTCTAAAAAATCTTACACACGTCCTAAAATTGATCATTTTTGAATGATAAATATCAGGCTCTGGAACATTTGGAGCGGTTTTTCGACGATTGCGATCGGAAAACGGAGATGTCGAAGCGAAAGTTGGTCGAAACTCAGGAAGAGTTAACTGAGGAGTGCGCCGAAAAAGTTTGTCAGCTTTATAATTACTTGCTCTTACTGATTAAATCTACTGTTAAAAAAAATTTTAAAAAATCGAATTTCTTTTTCAGTCTATTTTTACCGTTTTTTTACCGTGTTTTCAAGTTAATTCCCGAATAATATTTGAAAACTTTTCAAAAAAATGGATTTTTTTACTCAATGGAATATATTGTTTAAATTTAATGGAATTTCAGGAATTCATTGCCTGCCATTTTACTAAACATTCGAAAAATATAATTTGAGATATGGCCATACATGATCTTGGGGGGTTTGGAGGTTTCACCCCCCCCCCGCAGAATCATTTTTTACCTCCCGCGAAAAATTTTTCACCCCCCCCAGAATTGGCGATTTTGCAAAAGTTTCCTAAACTTACCTGAAAATTGCTAGAAAAAGTGTCTTTTTAAGGGTTTTTGGCTATCTATTTGCTCAAAATCGCCAAAATTCATGTTTTAAGCGATATATTGGTCAATTTATTCGACCTTTTTCGAAATTTTTTCATGATTTTATGCTCTAGAAGGATAGAGTATCGTCAGAAACGCCAAAAAACGATGTTTTTCAACGCGTACCGGCCATTTTTGGGCCCAAAATAGGCACTTTAGGTTTTCACCCCCCCCCCTATGAATTCCCATGCTGTGCATGTATGGATATGGCTGTTGTATTGGACACGAATTTTAATTTTTTTCCTTATGAAAACCTTTAGAATGAATCTAGGTCAGTCAGTTTTCGCTCTGATTCCGAATCTGACTCGCGTCTGGTTTTTAGGTATTTGCATATTAAAATATAGGCAAGTTACGGTTTTTTTTCAAAGAAAACGATGCAAATCGAACAGCCAAAATGATAATTCATGGATTCAAAACTATCGGAATATTTTAATACGGTCTTTTTCTTAATTTTAACATCATTGGCGTCGTCTACTATATTTTGGCCGTAAAATATTATACCTACATAGTTTGCATATTTATTACAGTGTAAAGTTTAAAGATTATATCTAGCTTAATAGTTATATGTAATTGAGGAACAATATGACATTAACCTCACGGGTTTAACTTCAAAGTATCAATTTCAAATTGTGTAGTAGCACCTCTGTATGTATATGTTAAGAATATTGTGTGCTTTTTCTAACTGTTTTTTTGTGCTAATTTCGAATCTGTTTTGCCTTTTGCGCTAGCGCGTCTATTATGTTAAGAGTTTATGTTTTAAGATATTGTACAAATTGTTTAGTTTTTAAAAATTTCACATTATTTTTCAATTTTTGAAAAATTTTTCCAAGAGGGAAAGTCGCAATCATTGCTAAGCATTTTTCGTACTGACAAAGTATATTCCAAGTTTTTGACACGTTGAGAACTCAACAGTTGGACATTTTTGATAGTTTTCTACTGTTTTAGTTTCTTTTAAATTTTTTTTGATATTTTCTCGTTTTATAAATTCTCAGGCATTTTAAAAACCAATCGTGCTTGCGCAAAACAAAGAACAGATTTAAAATCAGCGTATAAAATGGTTTAAGAAACCATTTAAAATTAGGATCTAGTATACAATTTTCCCCAGCGTTTTTTAGCCGATCCATAAAAGCTACAGTAACCAAACTTTACAAGGAGATAGCTATAAGCCTATTGTACTAATCTGGCAAAATTGATTAACTTACGGTGTAAACTTACTGCTTCAAAAAAATTTAAAAAAAACTTACTTTACTTTACTTTAAACTTACTTTTTTAAATGTAGGATGTTCATTAAGTTACAGAAAACTGCTTTGTTTGAAACTCACCGAATCGTTTACAATTTTTAGATGCCTTTAGTACGTTGTAATTTGTGAGTGTAAAGCAGTAAGTTTACACCGTACGTTAATCAATTTTGCCAGATTAGTACAATTGGCTTATAGCCATCTCCATGTAAAGTTTGGTTACTGTAGCTTATATAGATCGGCTAAAAAACACTGGGGCTAAATTGTATACTAGATCCTAAAATTATTTAGATGCAAGAACATTAAGCTGACAATAATGTTCTAGCTTAACACTGTTGCATTTGCATATGCGCATTTTGTTATGTACGACAGTCAAATAGCTCAAGAACTGGACGTGCTACGAAAAATCCGAAAACAAATTCGGAATCAGCGCAAAAAAGTGATTTAGGATCACAAAAAATTGTTTTGGAAGGAAAATTGTTGTAATGCAGTGTTATCTTAGACAGTGTTTTATATATTAGGTATTTTTGGGAAGGAATTTTTGGTCATTTTTGTTTTTTAGGTATTTTTATTTAATTTAGGTATTTTCGTTTTTTTTCTAGGCCAACAAAGTTTTAGAATTAAACGAAATGATCGGCAAGACGTTGGCCGAGGCGGAAAAATTGGGCGAATTGGGCAAAGTCGACGAATCTTTAAAACTCATGGAGAAAATGGAGCAATTACGAAAAGAGAAGCAAGCGGCCGAAGTAAGATTCTAAATTTGATAGCTAATAGGATGTTATATACGTATGCTGTAATAAATTTGCATAAAACGACCTAAAAGTCAGAATACGAAATGTAAATTCTAAGCTTTTGTTTGTTTTTCTTCCAACAGTAGTGATCCAAAATCGAATTACTCTTTGATATTGTAAACAATGTTCGTTCTCATACATAATTCTCCTTTTTGCATGATGCCTGACCATTGGACTTTTTTTCTTGTTTGAAACGAACATATCGCTATGGAAATTGAGCAAAACTTTGGTAAGTGATAAACAGGGATTTTTTATCGAATTTTTATGTTTTTATATGGTCTTCTTCAAATTAATACGATTTTTTGACTTTTTAACTCAAAAAGCAAAAATATCAGATGTGCTCTGCAGCTGTTTTAGGTCGTGGCGGATAAATTTTTTATCGTTGGAAAAAATATAAATGTACGGTTTTCATATTTTAAGACTCACTTCACCTTCCTCGTTGTATTTTATTATTTATTCCATTTTCGCACAGTTGCCCTTAATTATAGCTTTTCTATACCAGACTCGTTTTTTTTTTAAATTTAATTTGTTCGAAATTCACGTCATTTTCACTATACAATGAATAATTTTGAGGTTTTTGAACTTTTCTGAAAGAACTAGAAAGATGAAAGATTCAGAGCATGAGACATAGCTCGTTAGAAAGAACATTAAATTTTCTAGCTATTTACTGAAAAAAATTTTGAAATATGTCAGAAACTCGCAGAATAATAGCTGAAAACATCAAAAGCTACAGTATGACTTGGGCTTTCTAAAATGTGCTTTAACATTGAAAAATATGAAAAATAGCGCGAGTAAAAGGCATATCTTATGGGCGCAGCCATATTGGAAAAAATGGAATTCAAATTGTAGGACGAACTATTCAAAAACACGAAAAACAAAAAGGGGTGAAATTTAGAGAACAAAAATATCTAACTATTTTGCTATTTTCCAACATTTGAAACTTAATCTGTGTACTGTAGTGACAAAGCAAAGTTTGAGCACTTTTTCGAGCCTAGCATACTGTAGACATAAGCTATCTATACTTTTTTGAGCAAAATAGTTTCATTTTAAAATTGTCCATCTAAAATACTTTATTTCATGAAAATCCGTTCAGTGGTTCCTGAATTCATCTCAAAAAACCTAACTTCACTGCAATGAGTTATTCAATGGTGGGCAGGTTCATCAGCTTTGACCGACTGTCAAACAGTGAGCATGTTAAAACACGAAACACGGACTAATTTTTGAGCAGGCTGAATGAATTGTGATCATTTATTGTATTTATTTTTATAACAAATACAAGCGAATCAAAAGTTATACTCATAAATGTACTCAAATTCTCAAATTGTGTGAAAATGACGTGAATTACGATAAAGTTTCCGATTTTGTTACACTTTTTAATTTTTTAAATTTTTCGCGCAAGTTTTTGAGAATGTGTCGATCATTCAAAATTTTTTATATTTATAATATTCGTATACAGTACGCCGTTGCGTAAAAAAATAGCAAATTAATAATTCGGAGGAATTTATCAATGGAATCAAGTAACGCACGACCCTTAGTAAGTTACATACAATGCATTGCCACGAATGTTTACGTTTTAATATGCTGCAGAGGATGATAGAGCTTGTTAAGGCATACATATGTTTAACACGTCGGTCGTGCGTGGGCTGAAATAGGACCGACGTGTTAAAGATATAACTCTTACAAGCTCTAGAAGCTTATTAAAGCGTAAACATTCGTGGCGAGTAGTGTACAATCGTTTTTTATGTTTTTAATTTTCGATTTCTAAAACAATAATTTTCAACTAGAAGCTTTGGAAGAGACCGGTCCAAAATATTTAAATCGAAATTTTCCGTTGAGATAAGTATGTAGGTTTATGCGAATAAATTCAAAATTATTAAATTTTTTTTAAAATAAAATATTTAATTTTCCCGGGAAAAAATTTTAATTTTTCGAATAGAAATGCTCAATTTTTCGAATGAAAATCCTTTTTTTACTTCGATGAGCAGCAAGAATACAGAGATTCTATGCCGGCCAGCAGCTATCAGCAGCAAAAATTGCGCGTTTGCGAAGTTTGCGGCGCTTTTTTGGGCATCCACGACAACGACCGTCGTTTGGCCGATCATTTCGGCGGCAAATTGCACATGGGCTTCGTTTTTTTGCGCGAAAAGATGGCCGAATTGAAGGTATGTACAAATGCACATAATTCATCGCGTCATTAAAAACTTTTTGCGATTTTTAATCGTATTTTTTATATTTTTTGGATTTTTTTTTCATTTTTTGTCATTTTTTAAATTTTTTCATTCTATTTCCGTACGTTTTTATATTACCGATTTATATGATCAATTCATACTGTATTATACTAATTTTTCTCGCTTAATTTTCTTTTTTGATTATTTAGGTTTTAATGGCAAAGGCCCTCCGGGGACTGTCGCCCATTTTATTTTTTCACGTCATTCAATTTTTAACGTCATTATCTTTTCGGGGTACCGTCGCTTTATTTTTTATTGCCGCTTTCTATTTAATTTTTAACGTTGAGGGTGCTTTAAGGTCCGTCGCCTCACTTTATTTTTGCTTATCACCTATTTTGCAACGTCAAATTCCCTTCAGGGGACCGTCTCCTCATTTTACATTTTTGTTACATCATTCATTCTTTATTTTTGACACGTATCTTTCGCCTCTATTGTATTTACCCGCGTTGGCGGTCTTACTGTAGTTACAGTATGCTCGCGTTCTGTAGTTACAGTACGCTCGCATTCTAGGCTACCGAGTCGGAACGGCGTAAGCAACGCGACAAGGAACGTTTTAAAGAACAAGATAGTAAGAGATTTGACGACGATTACGATAGACGTAGGCAAAGGTACGTTTACGTCGTTTTTATTTTTTCTGCGTTACGGTAAGACGGATTTTTATTTATATTATTTTTTTTGTTTTTGTTTTTTTTTATTTTTTAACGATTTTTTATCACTTATCACCACCCCTCAACATTCGTAGCGCGGTGATATGCTTTTATCGATTTTTTTAACTTAGTCGTTTACTTATTATTGTAAAGCGACTTAGTGTAAACATGATCTTTACCGGTTGTGTTTTAAAGTCGCAGCCTCGGGTAATCGATTATTAGTTTTAATGCGTAATCCCCAAATTTTGAATTATTTAATCTTTTTTTAAAATCAGTTTATTCGAGTTATTTCTTATTTTTTGCGTTATACCGATTTTTTCTTACCGTAGGCATTCGCGCAGTCGTAGCAGAGAGCGAAGCAAGAGCAGCAAGTCTCGAAGGTGAATGGCGTTGTGTTTATGCAAATTATAGTTGAATAGTGCGCAAGGATTGGTTTACACTTGGGATATTTTATTTCATTTATGTAAACTCAACGGTCTCGTAACGCCAAGTCGTCCTAGAAATAAGCATTTAAATTTTGTGTGCGTAAAGTGTTGGAAAGTTGCCAATGAGCTTGGTAGATACGTATAGCTTTATTTTTCAGTTTTTTTGTCCACTTTAGCACCCAATTTTTCTTAACGTCGCAACAAGTTGAGCTGATCTTTTTACGTCAGATTCTTCGAGCGATAACTTAGTTAAAAAATCACTTTTAATTTTGTTAGATCATTACGGAGATTGCGTCACATCAATTAAACTCAATTTTTCATCCGCGCCGCGTGTAGTAAGTGATTGCATTTTTTCGAGTCTGAGTAGAAAAATGTAGTTTAATCGAAAGTTTGTGTGTCTAAAGAAAAAGCACGATTCGAACGAAATACGTTAATTAAATCGCGTTTTGGAAATAAATTTTCGGAAAATGTTTATTTTTATCGATTTTTCTCGTTTTACCTATTTATTTGAATGGATTTGGCTCCTCATCGCGGTTCGTCATCATTGATTTGATTTGCAGTCACGTACGTAGCACAATTTCTCTTTTATTGATAATTTTTAAATGTTTGACTATTTTTTCGGAAATTTCACGAATTGAATGATTATCGACCGATTGCGGTGACGTAAGTTATTCGTTCTACTGTACAGACGTTACGTATAGAAAAATATCGCATACGCCCTCCTTACGTATAACATAAGCAATAGACGATAACCGTGTACATTTATGCAAGTTGGAGGATACGATTCCCACCATGCAGGGTATTGGGATCCCCTCTCCCAGAGTCTAAAATTTTTTTACCCCCTTCCCTCGATTTATGGCTAAAACTTGCGTTTTTTGATCATTTTTATAGCGCTTTTTTGGCATTTTTGGCCAAAATTTTAAGGTTATCGACCTCTCCTCCCCTGAAACAAGCCGACTAGTACCTTCCACCTAAAATTTTAAGCTGCGACATGTTTGAATTGAATAAATATTGCGCCAAGTTTATAAATACATACCTTGCCATATTTATCCCACTATTTTATTACGTAGGTACATACATATCTTCGAGTTATTAGAATTGTCGGATGTCTTTTATATACATATATTAAATCAAATAAATACTATTGAAATAGTGTACCTTCTTATTATCCCTTACTTGGTTTTTCGGGATAGCAATAATTGAGTCTATGGGAATTCCTCATGAATGGCTTCAGTTTTCTGCAGAAATAGATTTTTTATGAATTTTTCTTTAATGGTTTTTGTGCAGTTCAACTTGACCATGAAAAAGGCTCAAAATTACGTCGCATTCTATTCGTATAGTCGTATTTTTAATTTTAATTCAGTCGTTTTCTAACAATTAGTCTCTAGTTTTTTGGCTTCCACCGTTCAAACCTCTCTCCATTCCTTATATTGACTTTTTCGGGTTTAAATTTTGTAAAAGCTGGAAATTTTTCCTGATTGTGCCGATTTTCTGTTCAATCTTCCGTCTATCTTTGAAATCCTGAAAATTTACTCGAAAACGTGTTTTATGGATCTTTCGAGGTGAATATTAATGGTGCCGAAAAAGTTTTGGGGCCCTCATTACAATCGTCTCAGTAGCCGTAAATAATTAAAACTAAATAACGATTTAGTCGAAAATAATTTTAAAAGAAAAAGTTGACGGCGCATCTTGCCCGATGATATATTAATCGTGCAGCAAAATGTCGCATGAGGATGGATGACGTTTAGAATTTTACGAAACTTTAAAAAATCTTTGATCCGATGGACGTTTAGTGTAATTTAATCGGTTAGTTGAAAAGGTTAAAATGAAAAAATTTATTTAGTTTTAAATTAATTTTTATTCAGCCCAAATTTTAAATTGAAAATTAATTTAAAATTGAAAAGATAATTTAGCTTTCGACGTTGGTTACAGTGCTCGCCATGAAACATGACGCACTATAATCATCAGATTTATATTAGGTGATGCGTCGCAAGCGCCGCGTTTCGTCTATAATGCGCTATCATCTCTTTTTTATTATTATAGGATATTTATCTGTATCATACCGTTAATCTGGCGATGTGGACAGCGCAATTTAGCTATTAATAGCGCCAACAAGAGGGAAGCGCGCACGTGAATACCGGGAGCGCGCACGTGAAAGCCGTTCTATATTCAGGCGAGTGCGCGCACTTGAATGCCGTTCTATATGCAGGCACGTGCGCGCTTCTGGCATTCACATGCGCGCTTCCTTCCTGTTGGCGCTATTAATAGCTAAATTGCGCCGTCCGCATCGCCAGATTAACGGCATGATACAGATAAATATCTTATAATAATAAAAAAGAGATGATAGCGCATAATAGACGAAACGCGGCGCTCGCGACGCATCATCTAATATAAATCTGACGATTATAGTGCGTAATGTTTCATGGTGAGCGCTGTAGCAATGACTAGTAAAGGAAGCGCTAGCTGATAATAATTTTTTGATTACTGCATTGAAAACTTCCATTTTATTTTCCTGTTTTGAATACAAAATATATTGAAAGAACCAGTAGAGCTTAAGTATAAGACGAGGGCTCTAATTTCTCGGCGAATACTTATATACTGCTTTGATAGGCATTTTTGCGCGCCGAATAAAATAGAACTAAATTTTCCTTCTCTCGCCGTTTAAATCGATAATTTTGTTACTATCTTTTTTTAAATTAATTGTACGTTGAAGAAGGTCGAGATCGAGGTCGAAGGAGTGTTTGCGTCGGGAGCAGAGGGACAGGAGGGACCGGGACCGAGGGGAGCGCCACCGAAGCTCCAGTCGCGGCGAATCCTCCAGCAGAAGGTCCGCTTCTTCTGCCAAACATTATTCGAGGTACAACGCAATTTTACGTACAACGCAAGGACTTTTGCAGGCACGTACCTGGCCGTCCTATTTTCGGGGACCAACACCATTTTTTTGGGGGACTAAGCCCAAAAAAGCCAAAAGTAGCACAAAATAACGTTTAAAAAGTCCGGAATTATGAGTGGGTCCGAACCCTCCCCCCATTCCCCTCCAGAGATACGCGCCTGACTCTGGGAGCACGCGTGGGCGAGCGTTACGGTGGGTTTTCGATCCCATAATTTAAAATACCCTTATGATGAAATTTTTGACGTATTTCCGCGTTTTTTGACCACACGCCGGCGTGGGGCTGCTCCCATCGTGAATCTGTAAGTTTTTCCAAAATCGATAAACCCCGAAATTTTGTTGCTATTTTTGGCAGTTTTGCCCCATCATACCCCAGAATTTTATTGCCGCCCATTGCTCGTGCATGTTTTTGACCCGTCCGCACCGCAGACGCGTTCTCAGAATTCGGGAACCGCCCGTCTCACCTACCCGCGTTTGGTGGCCCTAATTAGAGCGGGTTGTTTGATCCCCAAAATTTACGATTTTGGTAAACCCTTATTTTTTGCTGAAAAGTTAATTTTTATGCGCTAGATTTATTTTTTCGCGGTTTAATTGGTGTTTTACGCCGAACGAAAAGAAAAAATATAAACGAGAACTAAAAAATGCTAAAGATGTCTAGTTACGTAGATCAGTGAAATCCAAACATTTTTTCGGCTTCAAATTTTTCATCACGTAAGAGCGCCAAAAATGATGAAAGTAGATTATACGTATAAAGTGTGAATAAATCTACAGTACACTATGAAAAGCGAATGAATGATATTGCCAAAAATGAATAACAACGATAAAAAGATAAAATGATAACAATAAAATAAAATGAATAACAAAAAAATAAAATAAATAACAATAAAAAAAGTAAAATAATAACAAATGATGAAAAAATAAAATGATAACGATAAAAGTTATATGTACGTAAAATGTCCAAAAGTCGGTAATTACTCAAAAATTTGTTTTTTGGATTCCTAAAATAAAAAGTTAGTTACTGTAAGGAAATTAATTGTATAATACGACGTAAGTGAACGAACAATATGAAAAATTTAAATTATAATGAATTTTTCGTTATTTCATTTATTTCGTTCCAGGCACTCATAAACGGTGTAATTTGTATGTATATTGTAAAGTTGGGGATAATCCATTTGTTCTGCTTTAATAGGAGTCGAAATGGCGAAGAACGATACTCGCAGCTGGACAATTAATCCGAAGTTGTTACTGTAGCCGTTTGGTCGGTTTTACGTCAGTGAATACCTATTCGAAATTTATCGGCCGTTTGCGATCTTTTATGCGTTTACTGTATATATGCGTACTAAAACTATATGTTTATGGTTTCTTTTTGGGGTCCGCTTTTCTAACGTTCTAGGTTTTAAGGAGTTTCCCTTCAAAATCTACGAAAGTCTAAAAGTTAGAATTTTTTCATTAAAATTTTGCCCATTTAATTGATTAAGGTGTACTAGAAACCAGAAACCAAAATACCCCCCCCCAGAATTCAATTTTTGAAAATTTTGTTGTTTTTTCACAATTTTTTGTTTTTTTGCAACGTTGAAAAATTGTGTTTTTTCGCCATACTACCAGTTTTAAGGCCATTTTTTTATCTTTGAAAAAAATTTTGCATCCCCCCACCTTTCTGCCAGAGCTTTGGTGCCGCCCACCTATAATTGTAATGGTGTAAAGTGTAAGGTGAGTGGTGGACTTGCTTTTTAGGTTGTAGTGAAAATAAATGTTTATTCGGCTAAGCGATGGTTTGTTTTTTCGGTTTCGCTCGATCATGGATTACATCCCGTACTTGTTCATGCGTCTATTGTTGCTTTATTCTGTTTTTCTTGCAGGCGTCGAATATGAAATAAAGTTTTCTGGATAAATATATGCATATAAGCTTAACGTTGTATCGAACGAGGACTTGAGTGTGCTTCTTCGTTTTCCAAATTGTAAAGTTGCCCTTTTGACTGATGCGTGATGTTCCTTCTGTCTGTATCGCTAGCCCTTTTCACGTCTTCGTCGTAATGTCAAGAAATTTGCATCTAAAAGTCTGGTTTATCATGCTTGGAATCATACGTGATCTTGGGGAGGGCCCAGAAAAATTTTCACCCCCTCCTTCCCCATGTAAAATTTTGTGAGGAGGTAGATGACATTTTTCGACCCAAATATGATCTTTCACACTAAGTAATTCAGAGCTATGTTTGTCTGTAAGTCTAAACCTGACTTGAATATCAGTGCACATATCTGGAAATTGTTTTGCACAGATTTAGCAATTTTATTTCAGTTTGCCTGTGCAAAGCTTCAACACTGTTTTTTATGCGGTTTGCATGGCTTTCTTTTCGGCACATCGCGCCATCAAATTTTCTGAAGCTTGTATACATATTGATTACGTGAGTAAAAAGAAGTCAATTCATAAATGGGAATGGTAGGTGGAGGGTATTGCTCACCCTGAGCTTTAGAAAACTATATTGCGATTTTAGCCGAAAACCGGTGGATTTAAGGAAGGCGGCCGCCCCGTTCCCGTTGACCCAAGACGAGATAAAGGATGGATATGCAATTTGCAATGTTTTTGGACGTCAGCGACCATAATTTCTCTATACTTATTAATGACATCTATTTACTTTCTTGGTGACCTGAAAGGCATTTTTGTGCTCATGGAATAGGTTTCAAAACAATTTCAAGTGCATAAGCATCTGTTTCGGCATAGATTTCTTCAATGTCTAGAGCAAATATTTTTTCGCGTTTCAAGTTAAATGCTACAAATACTGGAAATCAAGCTTCTAAGCGTCCTTCCGCCTAAATTTTAAAAATTTTACCGGTACTTCGCGCCAGATTTTCGATAAAATCAAAGAAATGTAATGATTTTTTCGCACAAAATTGTCAAAAATCTCAAAATGTTTTCAAAAAATGATGCATCTAAAGTGATTTTATAAAAGTAGACAATGTAAAACGCTAAAAAAGGCTATTCCGCGCGTAGAGGGTAAATTTTTGGACCTATTCTTGGAAAGTTGGGGTACCAACCACTCCATGGAAAGATCCTAGATCCGTCAATGCCGTAAAACGCCCTTTTTTGACCTATACCTATGTCGCAATTCTTACTCTTAAATCTGGGAAGGGTGAAATTCTAACGTTTTGGGGCTCAAAATCGTTGGAATACGCGTCAAGAACATCATTTTTGGCGTTTCTGACGATGCTCGATCCGTCTACATGTGAAGTACGTAAATCGTTAACAAAATTCGAAAAATATCACGAAATTCGAGTACATAAATTGAACAAAAAATTTCTGGGGTTCTCCGAATACCCCCAGATTATGTATGGTTGGGATCAATATCATTGCCATTTTTCTCAAACCCTTATTCTCTGACCAGTGAATATGATGAAAATGTGCTTTTCTTTCCCTCATTCTCAAATCTGAGAGGAATCGTTCCGCAAATTCATTGGCTGAGACGGATCCCTCTTTACTCTAACGCGACGTTTGTCATTCTTCTAACTATTTCATCAACGCGTGCCCGCATCTGTCGAAAATCAATTAATTTAGTATTGGCGCACATCTCTTTTGAGCAGGTGTGTTAGCAGGAAAAAGACAGGTGTCGAGCATTCACTCAGTGGGCGGATCGGGAGGTTCTAGGGGCGATATCGCAACCTTCCAAGAACGTTGAAAATAGGTCCAAAATTTGTCCTCAACGCCACGCTTTCTTTTGTATTCGAAAAGATTTTTCGCGATGTACAAAGCTTGGGGACCGTCTTTGTACTGTACAGATTTTTTGATGACACATTGCGATAGAGCTTCGAAATCGCAGAATCACGCTCGCACCAAAATGAGTAGTTGTGTTTTCGCCATACCACCATAATTTTAGAGGTCGCATTTTTAGGACCTTGTAAAAATTTTTTGCACTTCGCGCCGTTTCGAGATGATTAGTACTGATTTTAACCCCCAGAAACCTAGAATTTGCTAAAGTGCTGTCCACCTAAGGTCGATCGACTGTCTATTGCATACTACAATGGCTACTGTATCTAGGATTGTTCCTAAGGTGGCGTGTACGTACCCAGACTTTTCAAAAACCAGCTGTACAGGTACAAACGAACTTTGTCCTTAACACGCAGCGCGAAATATCATTTTTTCGGTGTTTAACATTGTATACTTTGGCGCAATATTTTTTCTATATTTTCGACAATTTTGTGCGGACAAAATCATTAAATTCCTTTGACTTCAACAAAAATCTGGCGCGAGGCGCCGGAAAATTTGTGAAATTAAGGCGGATAGACGTCTAGAAGCATGATATACTGCTTGATTTCCTTTATTTATATTATAGCATTTGATGCGAAACTTTGAAATTTTTAATTGAAAATAGAAGAAAACTGCAAAAATAGCTGTTTCTGCTGTTAAATTGTTTTGAAACCTACATGAACAGAGAATGGCGTCCAGGTCGCCAAGAAAGTAAATAAATGTCATTCATAGGTATCATCCGGCGCGTAGCGCTGGAAAAATTTGAGAAATTATAGTCACTGACGGCCAAAAATCATTGCAAATTGCATATCCATACTTTAGTATCTCGCCAAATATTTTTGGCCAATGGGAGGGGCGGCCCCCCGCCCCAAAATCCGCCCCTGATTATACTCATACATAAGTGGGCAGCACCGAAATTCTGGGAGGTGCATTTTTCAAAGGTCAGAAAATGATCTTATAAATGATGGTATGGAGAAAAATAAAATTGTCAACGGTTTCTCATCGAGCACTATCCATTGGCATGAAAAATTTGCGAAAAAAATTTCAAAAATGGAATTCTGGGGTATTCGGCCTTCTGGGGGTTGCTTACCCCCCAAACCCGCCCCCCCACGCCCACGTGTGATTAAACTACTAAGTATTTTTCATATTATGCTTAATTTGATTATTTTTTCCAAACTGTTTACTTTTCCCGCTGCTAAATTCGCCGTACAGCGAACGTTATTACACCCTTGACATGTGTTTCGTGTATAATCACTGGCATGTTTCAATTGGCGCACGCAACCAACGGAAATAAACAAAACAAAATCGATGTCCCGTACGTACGACGTGTTTCGAATGCGAAATCGATAAGTGTAGCACCAGTGACGCGCTTTTTTTACGCGTATGGAACTGCGCATGCGATTCTGGTTTGTCGATTAACATGCGCCATGTCTAGTACTGCGCGCACTTTTAGCCTACTTAGCCCTTCGCGACGCATTCTGTAACGTGTAGTTGTTTAAAGGGCCCGTATCCTGATCGATTTCCTGCGCCGTAAAAATTATATTTGCTTGCTACTTCGTACTATTCTTCAGATTGTTCTATTTTGCGTATCGTCTGCTGCGTCAATACGGTTCCTTCCCTGAATTATGTTGAAACGACTTTTGTCATCTATTCAAGGCTTTTAGTTTTAGAGCGCTTGCTCGTGCCCCTGGAAGTTATTATTATTCGCCAAAGTTCAGCGGAGGTCTAATATTTACGCAGGTTTTATGGTTTTCGTTTCGAGACCACTTACCCTCATTTCGCTTATTTACACCCATCGTTATAATATACTGCAAAGAATTATCGATTTCGTTACTACGCATTTCATCCTATACTATTATCAGTCACTGTAACTTAGCATGCGAGCTATGGTCTGCTCCATTCCAAACGGCCTATTTTTACTTTTACGACAACAGTTTCTTAGATGCGTTAAAGCAATAGTATAGCACGTCAAACATCGGTAATATTTTAAAGCAATCAACCGCTACGAATGTATAATTCAAGAAGTCAATTTGTGCAGTGAAAAACTAATAGAGTAATAAGTTTTGGAAAATGGGCGTTTTGGAATGGAACAGATTATAGTATGTAGTTAGTCTCGGAGATTTGGCAGGTATCCAAAAGTGTTTCGCTTGTCTTTCCTTTGCAACCTTACCTTTTATTATTTTATTATTGCTTATGAACTGTCGTGTTTCAGGCTTTCTTATCTGTTTCACTCATTTCAGAACGCAAATTACACGGCAGGTCAACATCCTTCGTACTTTATTTGCCTGTTCGTTAGTTGTTAACGTGAGTCCCTCCGATTTGGTTGTTTGCCGTAGTTTTCGAACTAATAAGAAATTAGGCTCTGTGGAAGACGCAATAAATACGTCGTGTTTGGATGACTATGTTCACTGCATTGCCTATTTTCAGTCACGTCTTGGTTTTTGATTACTTTATTTGTTTAATCGTGTTTTAGTGCCCACTTGTTCTCTAAAAGTATCGTACGACTGATATTTCCTTTAAGGAGCACGCGTTTCTTTTTGAATCTAATTGCATATAGTGCTGTCGTACGCATATATACGGCTTCTGTTGATTAATTTACACCTTGTGCGTTTGGTTTGGCTCATACGTGCACATAGTTGGGGTATAACCCCCCGCTGAAGGGTCAGTCAGACAGGTGCTGTCCGGCGATTTTGCACTGACGGAACGTTTTTTGAATATTTTTGACTTCAAAAGCAGTAAAAATGTCAAAATTTTTCTGATTAGTAAATTTATGTACTTTTCACCCAAAAAGCGCTGCAGTCAAAATGGTCTAAAAATGCGAAATTACCACAAAAAGACGTTTTGTAGGCTAATTTGACCATTTTGGTCGTTTAAACGAAAAAATTCGCAAACGTTAAATTCATATACTGTTTCGAATTTTTGAGATTTTACCCCCCCCCTTTTTTTCCCGCCAACCCTGATCTTGTGCACCTATGATTTGGCTGTCTTCCGAATTTTCATATCTATTAACCATTCAAATTCTTCTTTTTCATGAGTTTTTTTATAATTTCAAAAATCTGATTTCAGCAACAGCTTATTTCTGACTATTGGTTTTATCATATTGTCACTGTGATTAGAATTCTTGCAATGAAAATTTTTCGCCTCAGACTATGTTATGCCATGTGCTTATTTCGAATTTTCTCACTGTTTTTAGACTCCTGAATAAACTTTATTACATCTTCAACGTTTCTCTCGCTTTTTTAACAATCCTATTAATTCGGATTTACAATGGCTCGCACAAAACAAACAGCTCGTAAGTCTACTGGAGGCAAAGCTCCTCGCAAACAATTGGCCACAAAAGCCGCCAGAAAATCGGCGCCTTCGACAGGTGGTGTTAAGAAGGTTCGTGATTTTATTCTATATCAGACACTATAGAAATTAAGAAAAGTCATTGAGTACTTGGTTTGATTATTAAGATGTCTCTCATTTTTTGTGAATAATCACATAAGGCCGACCTTTTACAAAAATTAACTAAATTTCTTAGCTTTGATGTCTTTACTCGGCTGTGATATTGTGCTGATGGGCGAACTTTATCTGTCCGTCATATTCCGCTAATTATTTATTCAAGTATCACTACCTGCATAGTTCTTATATTGAACTTGTTACTGGCCATGAATCAAAATATGGTTGCTATAGTCCGTTCCATTCCAAACGGCCCATTTTCGCGCAAAATTCTTATTACTGTATTAGTTTTTCACTGCACATATAGCCCCTTCAGTTACGTTCGCGTAGCGACTGATTGAAGGAGAAAGGAAATTTTATTACTAATACCAACAGTTAAAATACAAAATGACAAGATATATAATAAATGCAATAACGAATTAGTAAAGGGACATGCGAGTCAATGGAATGACAAGTTTTACGCGCGCCCCACAAGATATCTAGATAAAGTTTGCTAATCTAGATTTAAATATGTTTAGGTTAGGGGAAGAAACAATGAAGTCAGGAAGATCGTTCCAAACTGCGATGTATTTGTAAAAGAAATCAAACTTTTCTAAATTAGAATGTACAGTAGGTATGACTAATTTAAATCTATTAATGCTACGGGTAATATTATGATTAAATACAAAAAAATCATCAGCTTCCAAACATGATTTATGACAAATAATTTGATACATCATACACAGACAAATCTGCAAGCGTCTTAATTCAAGTCTGCACAATTTAAGTTGTGTTAAACGATCCTCGTAAGAAAGAATATTATTGTAGCCAAAAATATATTTAGTGAATCTACGTTGAACAGCTTCCAATCTATCTATATCCTTAAGATAAGAGGGGTTCCATACACTGCAACAATACTCTAATAAAGGTCTAACATAACAACTATAAGCTTTAACAAGATTACCTTTATCACGCGAAAAAATGATTTGCGTATTAAAATACATCTAAAGAAAGCTTTTTTAATCAAAGAATTATAATGTTCCTTAAATTTTAAATTTCGAGGAATCAAAACTCCTAAATCACGGACAAACGGATCACTAGAAATAATTTCCCCATTTAGTCTATAAACAGCTTTTTGATTATTATTACCCAAATATAGAACTTGACTTTTGGTTCGAGAAATAGGTAAATCCCATGCAATTGCCCAGTCAATAATCTTATCTAAATCAGACTGTAATAATTTACAGTTACGACTAATATTGAAAATTTTGATATCATCTGCGAACATATAAACCGTACTACAAATATTATCACATATATCATTTATAAAAATCGAAAAGAGCGTAGGTCCAAGGACACTTCCTTGAACGACACCGCTGGTAACAGGCACATAATCTGAAAAAGACTGATTAACGCGAACACATTGCGAACGATTAAACAAATAGGCCTTTAACCATGCATACAAATTACCGTTTATTCCATATCCGTTTAACTTAATAAGAAGTTTTTCCATATTTACTTTATCAAAAGCTTTCTAGAGAAATCTAAATATATTATATCAACAGTTTCTTTTTTAGCTAACGACTGAATCCATGAAAATTTACACTTTAACAATTGTGTTTCACAAGATTTATTCTTTCGAAAACCAAATTGAAAAGGAGATATTAGTTTATTAACCTTAAGAAAGTCTAACAATTGACTATTAATAATTCTTTCCATAATTTTGGCAATAGAACAACAAAGAGAAACGGGCCTGTAATTATCCACTAATGCTGGATCCTCGCTTAATATTGGAATAACATGTGCCATGCTCCAAAGCTCGGGAATATTTCCAGACAGAAAAGATACAGTGAAAATACTAACTAACGGCTTTATCATTTGAAACGACAATTTTTTAATAAAAAGATTACATATGCCATCGGGGCCAACTGCAATAGACGTATTTAGATGGTTAATGGCTTCCAATACGCTATCCTCACTAAAAATAACGTCAGAAAGCGAAAATCACAGCGCTTCTGAAAAAGAAAATTCGCGTTAGTAATGTCACTAGAAAACACTGAAGCGAAATAATCATTAAAAATGTTAGCCTTGCGTAATGAATCGGTTATAACATTATTATCAGAAAATGTTAGAGGAGGAATTTCACTGCGACTTTTTAACCTATTATTTACAAAAGTATAGAAAGCTTCAGGATTATTATTCTTGAGCAATTTGTTTTCTTGAGAAGAGAAATAATTATGAATAGTTCTACGTAGAGCCTTACAATGATTTCGATATTTAACTTTAGTTCCTGGAGTTTTACACCTTTTATACTTATCCCATAGAGAACGTTTTTTAAGAAATAATTTATGTAAGCTTTTAGGGTATTTAAATTTTAATTTAGCCCTAAAAGTAGGTACAAAACTAAAAACAAGAGGATTTAATATACTTAAAAAAACATTATACATGTCATTAACTGTTGAGCATGTAGAAAAAATGTCAGGCCAAGAAACAGAGGATAAAAAAGTAGCTATACTCTCGTAGTCCGCTTTATTGAAATTTAAGCAAGGTTTATCTCCATCTTGAAAAGTTCTAGTTAAAATTTCAAAAGAAATCGAATTATGGTCGCTTGTTGAAAAAGGAGGAAGAACCTGGATATTAAAAACGTTATATGCAGCAAATACTACATCAATCAAAGTATTATCGTGAGTATTTTCTTTAACTAACTGTTGCAGACCACTAGCTGATAAGTAATCAAAAAATAATTCGTTTAATGGATTAAATGTAAAAGTACCATGAAACCAATCAATTTTAGGCAATTTAGATCCCCTACTATAATAACGGGATGACAACTATTAGTAGCCCATTCAATTAAATTACATATCCGAAGTGCAGTATCAAAATCATACTGAGGAGTGTCTATAAACTAACAAACATCTTATAACATCTCCACCTTTTAAAATTTCAACTACTAAAGTATCAGACACAAACAGAGAAGCTGGAACTTTAACGCATCGAGCATAAAGATGAGGTTTAGCAAAAATTAAAACTCCACCTCCCCGCTTATTCTTACGATCTGATCGGAGAATAATATAATTTTTTAACGGACATAATAGACTGTCGGAAATAGATTCATTTAACCAGGTTTCACAAAAAAATAATATATCGAATTTTGCAGTATTTAACAGAAAGTGAAGTTCCCCTAACTTATTCGCAATACTACGAGAATTACATAGCAAACATTTAATATTAACAAAATAACGGGGCGAATTTACCTTAATATTAGACGCGTGTTGACTCTTCCTTTAAAGTTTAATATGATTTGCTGAACACTCGGCGCATCTAAGAAACTGCCATAACAACCTAAACCGTTAAAAAATCTGCTACAGTAATAAACTACAAAGCAAAAGTGGGCCATTTAGAATGGAACAAACTATAGTATTTCAAAAATTCTGGAGGTGTTCCGTTAATTAATTTTCGGATTCCTTCGATTCGAAAGATAAAAATTCGTTTGAAACAGAGCGATGATAAAATCTAAGCGCTGAGAATGAAGAGTAGTGCGTTCTAATTTCGTTCAAAAGTGCACTTTCGAATGTTTTGCATGTGTAATATAGGATATAATTGTTTAAATATATCATATGATATATAATATAATATAATTAATCTAATGTAATGCACGTAATACAGTGGCGAATCCAGGATTTTCTGACATGGAGGGAGAGCCCGAAATTTTCTCAAAAGTGTCAAACATTGTCCGGAAATTCGTATATTATGCATAAAGTACCGATTTTTGCTGTCTTCGATAGGCAGAATATTTCTGATGCAAAAAAAGTGAAAACATTTCGAAATTTTAAAATTTTTCATGAAAACTCGCAAAATTAATGCAGAAATGGACACAAATCGCCGAAAAAACACTCAAGAAATCATTGTAAGAGCTACAAAATCTTTGTTCTCTGCAAAAACTCCCTCTGACTTAAGTTTAAGTTTTGTAGAGCACCAAGAGAGTCAGTAAATGTCATTTATGAGTACTGTCCCATCAAAATGGCTAAAATCATTTTAAAAAACACGTCTATTCTTGCCCAAATATTTTTTGACTATAGGGGGTCGCCCCCTCCCCGCCTCCCTCTAAATCCGCCAATGGTGTAATATTGTATTTATAATATCTATATAATATGAGCATACATATAACGGGTCGAAATTTCGGGGTCTCTTTCCCCATGGATGCGCAAGGTCAACCTTTTTAGGGGAAGGACGGGTGAAAATCAAAAATTGGTAGATGGCTAAGTGCTTCGTAAAAACAGTTATATAGCGAAAAAACGATATCGCTTTAAAACAATCATTTTCGAGGATTTTCGGTACGTAAATAGCCCTTATGGAGTCTGGAAACTAGCTATAAACTTAAAATTGACAACTGTATAGCATTTCTGAGCCCAAAAAAGCTAATTTTCTGAGCCCAAAAATGGCTATATATATATCAATGTTTCTTCGGCCAAAATGGTTGTTTAGTTTTTTTTAAACGAGGGAGTAATACCCCGTCACCCCCCATGCTTTTGTATGGTCCTCCCCCACCCTAGCGATATTAAGGGGGTAACCAAAAGTGCAATTTTCGCTAAAAATCGGGGGTGAAAAAATTTCCGAGTCAGGGGGTGGGAAGAGGCGACCAACTTTGGGCGGGGATCTCCGCGAATCCCCTCCGCCGTTACACGAATGATGCTGAGTTGATTTAATTTTAGGGTGCTAATTTTGCTTTTTAAGCCTCATCGCTACAGGCCAGGTACAGTAGCGTTGCGTGAAATTCGTCGCTATCAAAAGTCGACCGAATTACTGATCCGCAAGCTGCCCTTTCAACGTCTGGTGCGCGAAATAGCCCAGGACTTCAAGACTGATCTGCGTTTCCAATCGGCGGCGATAGGCGCCTTGCAAGTTAGTTCTTAAATTTTCTTAATCATTCGAAATACAAAAATCGCAGTGAGTTAGGGAAGATCGTTGTGGATATTTTATCGGCAAGTATGTATGTTATATGAGATCGAACCAAAAACGCTCGTTTCATGAATTTTTTATCATCAATGATTTCTACTGTATTTTACCCTCTTGGATTTCGATGCCTTCTTATGTAATGCTCGTTGCTGACTAGAAAATTTTGTCACCACGTGTCTTCAATGCTATCGTATACCAATGGACTCGAGACCAATAAACAATGTGATTATAGGAAATGAATAGTTACGGCGGATTTTCATAAAACTCAAACACATGTTCCACGGGGTCCTGGTCGTAGGTGCACAGTAGGGATGTTCCGGTTCCAGGTTTTTCGAAAAATCGGTTCCGGTTCCGGTTCTTGGAAAACAAGAATTTCGGTTCCGGTTCTTGCGTAAGTTGGAACCGTCGGTTCCGGTTCCGGTTCTCGGTTCCTGTGTTTAAGTATGTACGCTCTTGATAGCCTGACTTCACCGGAAGATATGACGATGTAATCGAAAGATAAATTATTCAGGAAGTCGTTTCAATCTGGCAACTGCACCTTCAAATAAGTTTTACGTCTAGTTGACAATTTACTTAAATCACTGAATATTATCTATGTGTTTCTCAAGTAGAGGCTTGTACGAAATCGAAATACTTAATTCATGACGAAGATCTGCTGCAATGGTGGAAAGAGAAGTCGAAGAATTTGCCGATTCTCGCGTTTATAGCTAAGCAGTATCTTGCATCCAGTGGCGGATCTAGGATTTTCCTAAGGGGGCATTATACCAACTTTTCCGAAAACAATTAAGAACAGGTCCAAAAATTTGCCCTTAACGCGCGAAACAGCATTTTTGGCGTTTTACAATGCATACTTTTACATTAAATCACTTTTGACGCAATATTTTTCCTTAAAATTTTAAAAATTTTCGACAATTTTGTGCTAAAACTCACTAAAATTCTTTGACTTCATCATAATTCTGGCGCGAAGCAGTTTTTTTGTACAAAGTCCGTTTGAAATGTACAAAGATGATCCCCCAAAAGTCTTTGTTCATTTGTACAAACAAATTTTTGGGTACTATAATATGATACAGTAGCGATTTTAGTGTGGTAAAAACAGAGTTGTTTGACTTTTGGTAGTGTATTTCAGCTAATTTATGGGTCTCTGAGGGCAAAATTCACTAAGAATCGTCTTAAAACGGCGCGAAGCGCCCAAAAATTTGACATTTTCTTTCGAAATGCAGTTTCTGCCATTATAAAGATAAATAGAGCGCACAATCAGTCATTTCGACGCGAAGCGCCGTAGATTTCTGCGAATTTTAGACCTTTTTTGTAATTTTTGTCTCTCCAAAAATCTTCGTACATGTACAAAGACGATCCCGGAAAGTCTTTGTACATCGGGAAAAACCTTTGCCGAATACAAAAAAAACCGTGGCTCGAAGCGCCGGAAAATTTGTGAGATTAAGATGGATAGACGTCTAGAAGCATGATTTACAGCTTGATTTACTGTATTAATAGCATTTGATGCGAAACATCGAAATTTTTTATTGAAAATAGAAGAAAAGTATGCAAAAATAGCTGTTTCTGCTGCTAAAATTGTTTTGAAACCTACATGAACAGAAAATGGCTTCCAGGTGACCAAGAAAGTAAATAAATGTCATTAATAAATATCATCCGGCGCGTAGCGCCGAAAAAATTTGAGAAATTATGGTCACTGAGGGCCAAAAAATAATTGAAAATTGTATATCCATTGTTTATCTCGCCAAATATTTTTAAATGGGGAGGGCGGACCCTCCAGCCCCTTAGATTCGCTCCTGCTTGCAGCGGCCAGCTACAAGCGTTCCATCAGAACAGCTGTTCAGTTGCGCTGGAATCATTTACGACCCTCTCAGAAACAGGCTACATGGCGGAAAAGCAGAAACGACTGTTATCTTTAAATTTTAATCTACCCGAGACAATACTAAGTTTTAGTCTGTAAACTTTTGGGTAATAAAAGATTGAATTGCTTCTTCATGTCTTCACTAAATTTTAGACAGTTCGATTTTTAACTCTAATTTTAAAAAACCGAGAACCGACTCCAAAAAAGATCGGTTCCGGTTCCGGTTCTTAGAAAATCAAAAAATCGGTTCGGGTTCCGGTTCTTAGAATATCAAAAAATCGGTTCTCGATTCCGGTTACGGTTCCAAAAAATCGGTCGGTTCCAGTCGGTTCCGGTTCCGGGTCAACCGGCACATCCCCAGTGCACAGCATGGCCGATCTGGAAGGGGTCAGCCGGTCTGAGGGTCAAAAACTGGTATAAGCGATAAATTGGCGTTAAAAATACATTACGCAGTCTCTGGGCCATTTGAAGCATTTTTTGGAGCAAATTTTCAATTTTCATCCGCTTTTGGCCTCTATTTGGTCTCATTTTCCCCACAAAATTTTCCATTTTTTATTCCGGGGTTAGGACTCGCAAACCACTCCCCCACGTGCATTTCTGGTCCTGATGATAGATGCACAGGCATGGACGATCTGGGGAGATCAGCCGGTATGGGGGGGTCAAGAATTGAACTTTTTTGGGCAAGATGACCTCAAGAATTGATTACACGCTTTCTTGTCAATGTAAAGCACTTTTGAAGAAAAGTTTTAATTTTCATATTCAGTTTTGCCTTTATTTCGCCACATTTTACCGATAAAACTTTCCAGTTTTTTCATCCAGAGGGTCACGCAGGACCCGCAGGACCCCCATCACGTGCATGTCCGGTGCTAACTTGATGTCTAATATTTGTGTTGTTGATATATAGATACTAACGCGTGTCCCTATAATTTTGTAAAAATTCGATTTTGGCTAAAACGGAACCGTATGATCCCAAAAGAAAACCTGACTGGGTTACGTTTCCATGGCAACGAAACTGTTTTACTATGAATCACTTCATTTTTATGGGTCGACTCACATATAAGCATGGTAGTTTCGGAGCCTCCCTTTCCGTTTTTTTGTTTTTTTTATATTGATAAATTAAGCTTAATGAGAAACTTCGAATTGTATTTTTATTTCATATTTTATCCTTGCTGGCGACCAAATGTCGGCAAATAATTTCTGTGTAAAAATTTGTATGCAACGGCGGCTACTAGAATAACTTATCGTGAAACCCTATTCGGAGGTACGAGTCAAAAACATGTTTATCGTTTTTAGAGGCCTTGACTCATTGGTGTACAAACAAGGTCACGATCGGCGGAGAATGAAATCCCAAAATCCAAAGCAATTAATTTAACGTTCACGATCTTTTTTTGCTGTTTTGACGATCAAAATGGTCACAATAGCTTATAAAACGTTTTTTCATGCTAATATCGCATTTTAAAAGCATTTTTAGTCCATTTCGACTGCATTATATCACTTTTAACACTAACAAATGCACAAATTTATCAATTTTGGGCGCTTTTTGAGCAAACAGTACTTAAAAGTACTAATCTGGCGCGAAGCCCGGAAAAATTTTGGCCTTATTACTGCTTTTGATCGCAAAAATGATGCAAAAAACGTTCTATTAGCTCAAAATCGTCGGACACTACCTGTCCGGCTGACCCTTCAGGGGTAGTACCACAGCTTGGCGTGGGGGGTTGGGGTATGTTCCTTGTCCCGAGGAACCACACCCCCCCCAGAATTCCATTTTTGAAATTTTTTTTGGTTTTTTCGCAATTTTTTGATGCTAATGAATAGTGCTCGATTAGAAATTGAAAAATGGTGTTTTTTCCGCCATACCTCCATTTTTAAAGGCTATTTTTTTACCTTTGAAAAATATTGTGCGCCCCCCCCAGAATTCTGGTGCCGCCCACCTATGGGTAGTACCCCCTCACCCTCGCCCCATGTGCATATATGCTTTGAATACATACGAGAAGCGGTAGCATTAAAATGCTAGGTACTTTTTGTTAATTGATCTTAATTTATCAACTTCTGAAAATTTAGTAAAAACTAGACTTTTATAAGGGGCGCCGTTTTTGGTTAGGTATCATATATGATCGTGGGGGTTTGAAGGCCCTATGAAATTTTTGTTACCACTCCCACAGAATTTATGATTTTCCCAACAATTTCAAAAAAACCGCAGAAAAGGTGCTTTTCGGCGCTTCGCGCCAGATACTCATTTTTGACTATTTTCTTCAATTTATTCGAACTTTTTGATTTTTCAGAAATTTTTTCGATGTTTCTATGCTCTGGAAAGAAAGCATCGTCAGAAACGCCGTTTTTTTATGCACGTATCCGCCATTTCGTAGCTCAAAAAGGGTTCTTTTAAATTTCACCCCCCTCAATTAACATGCTGTGCATGTCTGGCGTACCTTTTAAAATTTTGAATGGTCGCCTCTCGGTCATACGCATTCATCGCATGCGGATTTGGAAGCGGGTGATTTTTTCAGAAACTTTCTTGAGCTCCAAAACGATGGATATGTGTCAACGACGCCATTTTTAGCTAACCTCTTCTGTAGAAATGTGAAATTTTTAAAACTTAAAAAAATATCAGGAACATTCAGCCGGAAAAATTGACGCATTCAAAAAATCGCAAAACGCTTAAACCACCTTTTATACAATTTTTCAAAAAATCCAAAATTATGGTAATAAAATACTTCTTTGTGGATGAAAGTCCAAGATAATGCATGCTCTTGGTTGATCGAATGATTGCCATCACACGTGGGCGTAGGTCGGGGGTTGTACTCTCTTAGATTATTGTAGACCCCCAGAATTCTATTTTAGTAACATAATTTTGCCCATCCTGACCCCTCTCACCACCCCCGAATTTTCTTGCTTCCCCCATATGATTGACATCTGCGTTTCATATATTACGGATGCTTCGAAATATAAGTATACGTGGGTAGCAACAAAATTCTGGGGGCGGTGGTGCAAGATTTCTCAAAAGTCAGAAAAGGGCCCTAAAAATGGTGGTAAATACCATTTTTCAACGTTTCTCATCGAGCACTATTCATTGGCATCAAGAAAGTGCGAAAAAAACAAAAAATTTCAAAAAATTGAATTCGGGGGTATTTTGGGTTTTTTTTGGTGCATACCCCCAAACCCCCCACGCCCAGGTGTGAATATAACCCATGACAGACATTTATTTGGTGGTCATTTTGTTCCGATCACGAAGATACAATAACCTTGTAAATGTAGCGTTAACAATTTTCTATTGTAAATGTAGTGTAAACCATTTTCTATTCTACAGGACATTTTAAAAATTAATATCAAGTAGATTAGTGTACGAGAAAGTCTTGAAGCCGTCTTTACTTCGCCTCACGTTTGTTATCAACTTTGCATTTCTGGCGGTAAACGTAAAGTTTAAACTGGTTTACACAGGAGGCTAGCGAAGCGTACTTGGTCGGTCTTTTCGAAGACACCAATTTGTGCGCCATTCACGCCAAACGCGTTACAATAATGCCCAAGGATATTCAACTGGCCCGTCGTATCCGCGGCGAACGAGCCTAAAAATTTTGCACCCCGATTTACACCAACAAGACTTACTTTGGTTTACACTTTTTGAATCATCGCGGTTAAACTACCACGTAATATATACAATCACGCGCGTCGGCTTTCTTTGCAATTTTCATCAACTTTCGTGTATATATATTCGTCCATTTAATCAACCCTCCGTTTACCGTGTCCCAAGAGAAAACCCGTAGTTAATTGGCTTTATTGGCATTTTTTTCTGATCCTCCTTATCCCTGCGCCTACCACTTTGTCTAGCCTCATTTTGGCTCTAGTTACATCGTTTTTAAGGGTTTCGCTCGACGAGAAGTTAAAGAGCAGTAAGGAATTGGCGCCTTTTGGCCTCTTTACAGTAATATCGCTGAAATTCAATATGGAAAAATAAGGTTCTAATAAAAGGTTTAGTGGTTTATTCCTTTTCAGCTTTTCAAATGCATCCCTCGGTTGCGTTTAACGTGCGTTTTTGCGTATATGTCCCACCAGCGCCTATACTTTTACACCGTATTAGTTTTTTAGTTGTATCTCTTTTAAGAATCATTTTCATAAAAAGTAACGTACGTATTTAGAAGGAGCATGAAAAATTGCTTTAAATGAAAGTAGTAAGTTTCGGAGTGTGTATAGAAGGTGTAGCCCGATATAGACTGGAGTCTTCCTATGATGGTACCCTTTGACTGCAAAAGCGTGATGGTAAACAGAGGGTTGAGATTGTTCGATGGTGTCGTGTTCGTGTATCGTCGCGTTTCTTTTTACCCCTTTTTCGTGAATAATTCCATTTCGGCTACAGTACACTCATTTATATTTCGTACGCAATGTACGCAACGATCACTATGTGCTATTTAAAAAATGAAGCTTTGGCAGTAATTATGTATGTAGTTAGCTGGAACAACTGACTGAGGACATAGTCTGGTGCAGAGGTGCTCGTAGGGGTGTGGGTATGCACCACACATGGGGGTATGCACCCCTCCCCAGAAGTTGAAATACCCCCCCCCCAGAAATCAAAATACCCCCAAGAATTCAAATTTTGAAAATTTTTTGCTTTTTAGCGATTTTTTGATGCCATTGGATAGTGCTCGATTATAAACGTCTAAAAACGGTGTTTTTTCGCCATCCGACCACTTTTAAGACAATTTTTTGACCTTTGAAGATTTTTTCATCCCCCCTAGAATTTCGGTGCTGCCCACCTATGGTATGCACCCCCCTTCCCCAGAAGTCCGCGCACCCCTCACTTTTTGAAATTTTTTATTTTTTCGCAATTGATTGGCGAATTAAACAAAGTACTTTGGATTGCTCGACCTTTTCGTATGAATAACAAGCTCATAGCGACAAAAAAATTGCCAGTCAAAGTCAAAGATGGACAGCGAAGAAATCTTTATCCAGGTTCTTCAGCATCAATCTTTGTATTTCTATAGATAATCGTTGTCCTGCAGACCCAGGCTCGAAGCCAGCGGAGGTTGCGGCCGCAGTCCCCGCCGTAGGTGAGCGGCACCAAAATTCCGGAGGTGCAAGATTTTTCAAAGTCAAAACATGGTTGTATGACGAAAAAAATTCAAAAATTTAATCCTGGTGGGTTGCTTTCTGAGGAGTGCATACCCCAACCGCCCAGATGTGGTCCGCCCGCACCCCCTGTCTGACAAATTATGTAAAGACAAAAAGTAGTGCTAAAATAAGAGTTTTAAAAATTGCGCAAAAACGGTAGAAATCGTGTTCAGATTATGTTACCTCTTGAAGCGTTTAGCCGCAGTGAGCAATTTTTGATTACTGTAAAGCTGGAAACGAAATCCAGCAGCTTAAGGTCGCATGGCCATACCTTAAACTGTGATCGAACCCTGGCTACGGGTCTGCGGCAGATGGGTAGCACCAAAATTGGGGGAGGGGTGCAAGATTTTTCAAGTAAAAAAAATGGCCTTAGAAGTGGTGGTATGGCGAAAAAACCATTTTTCGACGTTTCTCCTCGAGTACTATCCACTGGCATCAAAAAATTGCGAAAAAATTTAATTCTGTGGGGTGCATACTCCCACGTTCACGTGCGGTCTGCGGACCGGCTTCAAAACGCATATTTCTGATACATAAATTTTTAAAACATTTAACTCGTGGGTCGAACAATAAAAGGCTTGCAATGATGACGTGTTGGCGTGTGGAATATCTGAAAACGCGCAGATTTTTGATCTATTCACACACGCAATAGATTTGCGTCAAGGAGCATCAAAATTGTAAATGTTTTAGCCGAATTATAGGTACTACGTTAGAAATCAAAATAATCTTGATGGAATACAGACTTGTTAAATTTGGAAAGCAAAGATTAAAGTGGTTCCTCATTCTTGCTACTATTCTTAGTAGTGGCGGATCCAGGATTTTCTGACAGAAGGCGGAACCCCAAATTAGCCTGAAAGTATCAAAAACTGTCCGAAAAATTGGTATTACGCTTAAAGTAGCGGCTTTTTTTCGTCTTTTGACAGGCAGATTTATTTCAGACGTGAAAAAGTTGCTTGAGTAATACAAATTCTTATTAAACTCGTAAAATATACAATTTCGACACAAAGCGCCGAAAAAATACTCGAGAAATCGTTGGAGAGAAGAAATACAAAACCTTTCCACTGAACAAAAACTACTCTTTCTGACATAAGAATGAATTGTTTTAGAGCGCCACGGAAATCAGTACATAAATGTAATTGCGCAAAATTTGAGAAATGGCCAAAATCAACAAAAATAAACAACTTTTCTTCGTTTGATGAAAATCGGAATTGTTTTTTTAGCAGGGAAAAAACAAAAATTGACCCCAAATATTTTTGGCGACGGAGGAGCGGCCGCCCCCTGTAAACCCGCCCTTGTATTTAGGTAATTTTGTTTTGAGATCTCAATTTTACTCACACAAACACCGTTGGTAGGTACATACCTATACGTACCAACATTTGAACACACCTTTACCCGCCTATTTCTATTTGAAAATTATTGCATCTTTGCGGCGACGCGCGCGCAAGTTCATGCGCCGGCTATTCGCAATGTGTCAATCACACCTGGGCGTGAGGGAGTTAGGGAAGTTTGCACCCCCCCAAGAAACCAAAATATCCCCAGAATTCAATTTTGAAATTTTTTTGTTTTTTCTCGCAATTGTTTGATGCCAATGGATAGTGCTCATTGGGAAACGTTGAAAAGTTGTGTTTTTCGCCATACCACCGGTTTAAGGGCCATTTTTTGACCTTTGAAAAATCTTACACACAGCCCCCCCATCCAGAATTTTGCTGCTGCCCCGAATGGTGTCAATCTGTAGATCAGAGTAGTAAGATATAATTATGTTGGTACAACATGGTTTACATAGAAGCTTTCTAATACGTAGTAATGGACAGGCACGTAGCTGGCCCTCCTATTTTGGGGGACCAACACCAATTTTGGAGGGTCTAAGCCAGAAAAAGCACAAAATAACGTGTGAAAAAACTTTTTTCCTCTGAATTTCAGGGGTCCGGAACCCCCTCCATTCCCCCACAGCTACGTGCCTGATAATGGACCTACATATCTATGAATAGTGAACCACCTGCACGTATATTCTTACGCCCACGCGTGCGAAAGCAATGTGCCTCCATTTACAAAGCGCATACTTTTCACACACGATATCGAGAAAAAATGAACTGAAAATATACCGCGGTGCTACGATAACGAGCGTAATTGAAGAGTGAACACGATTTGAGTATCGTCGTATTTCTATAACGAAGCTTTATCAATTTCCGGAAATTCATAAAATAATACGCCTCAAATTCATTCCTCAAGTATAGAAAATTATTTGTCAACCTTGCGCGCCTCAAGCTCGACAACTCAACAATATCGAGAAAGATTTTTAGACAGCGAAATCAATAGAGCTCGTTGAATGGTTAGCGACGCGATCGTTTGGCGCTCGACTTTGCGCCGCTCGAACGCTCCGCCGACGCCGACGTCGTTTTCGCCGCCGGTCGCTTGGCGGCAGCCGCCGACTTATCGCCGCCGGCGGCGACGACGACTTCCGACGTCATCGCCGCCGTCGTCGCCCCGCCTACGTCGCCGTTGCGCAATTTGCGCAGCACAGCCATCAAAGCGAAACTCGGCGGCGTCACGTCGCCGCCGACGACGTCTTCGTCGCCGCTGGACGCCGCATCGACCGCCGCGGCGCGCTTCGCCGCCATCTTTTCCATCAGCGACCGCAGCGGCGGAATGATATTGGCGTCGCGACCGGCCGACGGCGACGTTTCGACGTCCAAATGAAGACGGCGGTGCGGCGGCGGCGACGAACAAGTCGTTTCCGCCGCCGTCATCGACGTCGGAGCATCAGCTGCCGACTGCTGCATAGCCAGCTTATATAACAAGGCCTAAAAGAAATAAATAACCAGAACGCCGTAATGATGCGCGTGACAAGGGGATCCGTAACCCAAAGTTGGTCCACTCTCCCCAGAATCAGAACATCTTCGACCCCGCCCTCATACGATTTTTGGGAAAAATCGAATTTTTTGGCCGTTTTTGGCTAAAAATAGCCGGGGACCCCACACGAAATTTCGAACCGTTATTACATGTATGTTTGTAGGCATACATTGGCAGCAGACATGCACACAGCATGGGAATCATACGTGGGCAGCAAGAAAATCCTGGGGGTTGCAAGATTTTTAGAGGTCAAAAAATAGCCTTAAAAATGGTGGTATGGCGATAAAAACACCATTTTTCGACGTTTCTCATCAAGCACTATCCATTGGCATCAAAAAATTGCGAAAAAAACGAAAAAAATTTTCAAAAATTGAATTCTAGGGGGGTATTTTGATTTCTGGGGAGGTGCATACCCCCAAACCCCCCACGCCCAGGTGTGATGGGAATGCTGGAGGGGTCAAATTTTAAAGTGCTTCTTTGGACTCGCATAGGTTTTTCAATGTGCATCCGAAGTCTTTCAGTAGGTGCACGTTTTTTCTTACATTTTTAAGATTACTTCATCATCGTATTATTTCAACTCTGATATTTTCGCATTAATTCATTCGTTTATATGAATAAATAATGTGTTAATTTTTTCTTTCTTTCTTTTTTTATTTTTTATATATTTGGATTTATGCTCTACTATTTATCATAATATTTTGCTTGATACAGTCTAGCCGCCTAGACTGGTGCCGCTAGGTTGCAATCACACCTGGGCGTGGGGGGTTTGGGGGTATGCACCCCCCCCCGAAAACCAAAGTACCCTCCAGAAATCAAAATACCCCCTAGAATTCAATTTTTGAAAATTTTTTGTTTTTTTCGCAATTTTTTGATACCAATGGATAGTGCTCGATGAGAAACGCCGAAAAATGGCGTTTTTTCGCCATACCACCATACGTGGGCAGCAAGAAAATTCTGGGGAAGGGTCCAAGATTTTTTGAATGTCAAAAAATGGCCTTAAAAATGGTGATTTGGCGATAAAAACACCATTTTTCGACGTTTCTCATCAAGCTCTATCCATTGGCATCAAAAAATTGCGAAAAAAACGAAAAAAAAATTTCAAAAATTGATTTCTGGGGGGTCTTTTGATTTCTGCGGGGGTATTTTGGTTTCGGGGGGGTCCAGACCCCCCCCCTTCAGACTCCCCACGGCCATGTGTGCATACCACCATTTTAAGGGCCATTTTTTGACCTTCAAAAAATCTTAAACCCCCACCCTCCCAGAATTTTCTTGCTGCCCACGTATGGTTGCAATTACAGTTCAGAGGATAAAAGGCACGAAACTGAAGCAACCTACTTCCTCTCTGATGACCTCACTTGTCTATATCATTTTTTGCTGTATGTCTTGAGTCTCGTAAGACATGTAATCAATCTATCATAACATAATTTTTAGGCACATTTGTGCTTTTTCTCGTGTCTTTCAGTTTCTTTCATACTAATAGCATGCTGCACTTGTATCTGTCTTTTTTCTTTTTATTTACTTATTCATTATTATCATTTTTCCCTAAATTATCCGTTTTTCCTTTTTGTGTCGCATTGATGACTTCCTATTATGATATGTAGATATGCGTCAAAAACATCATTTTTGACCTTTCCGACGACGGTCTATCTTTTTGGGAACGTAAAAAAAGAAGAAAAAATTTCTAGAAAAAAATCGAAAAAACTATAATAGAGTGAACAAAATGTCGTCTAAAAATGAGTATATGGCACCGAAAATTTAACACTTTTGAGCAAGCAGATAGTTAAAAACGCTAAAACGTCACCTTTTTTATGAGTTTTTGGATTTAAAAATCCAGAATTCTAGGGGTGAAAAAATTTCTGGGTTGAATAAAAACGTTTCTGGGGGAATGCAAACCATACGTGGGCAGCACCAAAATTCTGGGGGTAAAAGGTTTTTCAAAAGTCAAAAAATGGACTTAAACATGGTGGTATGGCGAAAAAACGCCATTTTTCATGGTTTCTCAGCGTGGTTTCAATCCATTGGTATCAGAACATCGCGAAAAACACAAAAAATTTTAAAAAAATTGAATTCTGGTTTGGGTATTGTTTTGTTTGGGGGTGGTATTCGGCCTTCTGGGAGGAGTGCATACCCCCAAGTCCCCCCCACGCCTGCGTGTGATGCCAACCCCCATCCTAACCCTCCCTCCGCCAAGATCATATACCATAAGCAGCAACTAAATTATGGTCTCATGGGGAAAAATAGCGGAAAAATTGTCGAAAATTCAATTCTGGGGTCTACCAAATTTTGGGCATCTTTCGGATCCAGGGGTCCAAAGCAGCAGCCACGTAGCTGTGGGGGGGACTGGGGGTCCGGACCACACATGTGCGTGGGGGGTTTGGGGGTATGCACCCCCCAGAAGTTGAAATACCCCCCCCAGAAATCAAAATACCCACCAGAATTCAAATTTTGAAATTTTTTCTGCTTTTTTCGCGATTTTTTGATGCCATTGGATAGTGCTCGATGAGAAACGTCGAAAAATGGTGTTTTTTTCGCCATACGACCACTTTTAAGACCATTTTTTGACCCCAGAATTTTCGGTGCTGCCCACATGGTCCGGAACCCCCCCCCCAAATTAAAAAAAAACCGGAAAAATAGGACTTTTTACACGTTATCTTGTATTATTTTTGGCTTAGACCCCCCCCCAAATTGGTGTTGGTCCCCCCAAAATAGGAGGCCCAGCTACGTGCCTGCAAAGCAGGGAACAACTGGACCCGAGATTTGAAAGGGACCGGGCACCCGGTCATTCCTTAGTTCAAACTCCCTCAGTTTCATGTGTTTCTAGGCATACCTTTACACAATTTCGACTTACGTTTGAAAATGTCTAATTTTTTAATGTAAAATAGTGCAATATTACATATGTATTCGTATTCTAAACGCAAACCACAAAGAATTACACATACAAATTGAAAAAATCTCTTATTATCAAGATTTAGGGAAGAAAAGTTTAAAGAATCGAAAATTGGACGGTAAATGAGGAGACCGAAATTATTGCCGTTTGAAAGCTTAAAGAATCTCTCGTTGGCTAATCAATTTTGATTCTCTTCAATTTTTTCCGTCGTTATGAATCCCTTAACCCAATTATTAGAAATTAAATAATGAAACTTTAAAGAATAGGTAGAAGAACCGATATGTGCAAATTAATAAAGAAAGGGAACAACATCAGTACGAAAAAATTATGTAATAAAATCTGGTTAATTATTGATTAATTAATTATCGATATTAATTATAATTAATAATAAGTAATCTTTATATTTTTGAAAAAATGAGCGTGCTAAGCGAGAGTTTTAAACTAAGAGGAGCTTAAAATTTAAACCTACCATTAAATTATAAAGAATTATAATTTAATGGTAGGTTTAAACTTTAAGTTCCTCTTAGTTTACAACTCTCGCTTAGCAAGCTCATTTTTCAAAACTATTCTTTATGATCACTTGCTTCTAATCTTTATATCTTTGATTAATACTGATTATTGTAACGTAATTATTGGCAGAGGCATAGCCAGGATTTTGGTTCGGGGAGCATAAACAAAAATTTTCAAGACTACTTTTGCATTGAATGCCAGTAACGTTATGTATAGTAAAGCAGAGTTTTTCGACCTTTAGTAGTGTGTAGCTAATTTATGAGTTTCTGACGATCAAAAATACAAAAAGGGTAAAGCGGCGTGAAGTGCCGAAATTTTTTTAAATTTCTACCGTTTTCATATAGAATTTACGGCCTTTCTATTGACAAACAGTTCGGAAATCATAAGTGGCGCAAAGTGCCAGGAAATATAGTCATTTTTTACCGCCTTTAAACACAATGCTGGAGCTTTATAAAAAGCAAGAACAGTAACTGGCGGCGCTATGCGTCGGAAAATTTTTGACGTTTTTGCACTTTTAACTCAATTTATACCGCTTAAATCATACAAAAAAGATAAATTAATGCGGGCGCGAAACGCCGGAAATTTTTAGAAATTCCTTGTTCTTTTGCTTGTTCTCCCTAAAATCTCGTTGCGCATGTACAACGAGATTTTACGGCTGCTGGGGGTCTAGGGTGGCGCGCTCAAGCGTTTCCAGCGGGTTGCGGGGCAGAGTTCCGGACAATTTTGTAAATAAACATTTTAATGTTAAATATTAACGTTAAAATTTTCGCAAAATCGGCCAAATCTCGGTTCTGAATCAAGCCCAAAAATACTTAAAATTGATAAACTCCTACATTGCACCTGAGCTGGAATCACACCTGGGCGTGGGGGTTTGGGGGTATGCACCCCCCAGAAACCAAAATACCCCCCCAGAAATCAAAATACCCCAGAATTCAATTTTTGAAAAATTTCTTTCGTTTTTTTCGCAATTTTTTGATGCCAATGGATAGTGCTTGATGAGAAACGTCGAAAAATGGTGTTTTTATCGCCATACCACCATTTTTAAGACCATTTTGTGACCTTCGAAAAATCTTGCACCCCCCCCAGAATTTTCTTGCTGCCCACGTATGGCTGGAATGCGTTTTTCGACCTCTGCTGATTACATAGCGCAGCAACGGGTCGCTGCAAATAAGATATAGAAAAATGTATCAAACCGTTTTCAGGCCCGTTTGTGGCCTTTTTATTAACAACACGCAGTCCAGAAAACAAGAAATGCGCAAAAAACATAAGAAAATTTGGCCATTCCTTTAATTTAAAATAGGATCATGTGTCCTTGTAAAGAAAGACAGACAAAGAAAAAAATAGACAAACTGGTATACAAAAGACAAACAAAGCAGAGAATAGACAAACTGGTACACAATCATTTTCGCACTTTTACTATCATGCTCAACAAACATGCGCAGTTTCATTCAACGAACAAATAGTGCATTAAATTACTAAAGTCATGTGAAGTGCTGGATTATTTTAGCTGATTCAAGCTTTTAAATTCATTGGATCTATATAACATTAAATAATAATGATGCGGCGCGAAGCGCCGGAAAATCTTGACGTTTGCCTTTTTGAACTCAGTTTTCTGGACGCACATTATTGCAACATAAAAATCAGCAATATTTCTGAAAAATTTACGGGGGAACATGTGCCCCCAATGCCCCACCCCCCCACTGGCTACGCCTATGATTATTGATCGAGGATAAATTTTAGAAAATCATTTCGAAAGAATTTTTGTCGAAAACAAAAAGAAAAATAAACCCAATTAGCTTCAAATGAATTAAAATGAGTTTGAAAATTCGGATAAATGTTTCAAAATTCAGAAAAATATAAAGAACGATTTTCTTACAAAAAAAATTTCGGAAAGACCAATTATTTGGTAAGACTGTTCGATTTAAACAAATTTAATAACATTTTCTCTTATATTTAGAAATCAGTTAATTAAAAACAACTGATTCAGTAACGACAGGAAATTCTTAAATTAAATAAAAAAACAAATCCTGAAAAACCGATCATTTGCGTCATGAAAACCAATCAATCAACGTCAGTATATTGAGAGGTTAGATGGACTGTGAGGAACCAAATATAATTGAAATAACAAAAAAATCTACTATTACTGAAAAACTGGAATTAGGCTTCTTAAAAAATTAAAATTACGAGTAATTTATCAAAAAATTAAGCTTTCCGAGCAAAAAAATCTTGTCAGAAACTAGAATCTCTGATAAATTAAAAACATTTCAGAAAATTTGGAAATACAGGGTGGCCCATAAAAAGGCTTCACCCGATGCTACATCATAACTCGGCCAATTGACGCACACGGAATTTTAATATCAGCCGCGCTAGGTAGATAAACATATCTTTGTTTCAACCTTGAAAAATTTTGGCGAGGTGCCAGCGGATCGTGCGGTAGGTCAATTTCTTCACACCTCACTTTGATACCTACGTATAAAATCCACAGTTTCTGCATCGTATCATATTAGTGAGCACATAGGCATCTTTTGCTTTTAAACAAATTAGTTAACAACGCATTGTACGAACCCGGTATGCGTCCTATTAGGTGTAAAACATAGGTGCACAAGGTCCGGCAGGAGGTGAAATACCAAAAATTCAAAACAGTCAAATTTAACCTTCACGATTTTTCTTGCTGTTTTACGATCAAAATGGTCAAAATGGCCTATAAAATATTTTTTCGTGGTAATATCGCATTTTTAGTCTATTTTGACTGCATTATATCACTTTTAACACTGAAAAATGCGAAAATTTATCAATTTTGGCCGATTTTTCAGTAAAAAGTACTTAAAAGTACTAATCTGGCGCCAAGCGCCGTAAAATTTTTGACGTTTTTACTGCTTTTGACCTCAAAAATGATACAACAAAAAGTTCCATTGATCAAATCGCCGGAGAGTAACTGTCCGGCTGACCCTTCAGGGGGTAATACCCCCTTCACCCACCCTATGTGCATGTATGGTGTAAAACTTCAAGATATCGTAAGAAAAGAGAGCGAATTGATGACGGAATCAGTGATAATCTCGACGCTTAAACAATATCAGTGTAGGGCGTAAACAAATCGCGGTGGCGCCCAAACCGTTGGCAGCTGGCCAAAATTTTTCAGGCAGTCTGAAAGAAGACATTTTTATCTATCTTATGTAGCCGAAGCTATGAGACTATATATACCAACGGAGTGTAGGTCTTTTATATGGGCCACCCTGTAAATCAGAAAAACGCCCGACCCTGAGGGCATCGGCTTGCGGAGGCGGTGGTGGCGACGGCGATTCCGTCGCGTCGGCGGCAAGCGGATCGCTCGGCACTACTTCGGCGACCGCCTTGGCGGGCTGCGGCTGCTGCGGCGGCGGCGACGCCGCGGGCGACTTTTCGATCAAAGCGTCGCGCTGGCGATCCATTTGCCGCTGAAGCAAAGCGTCGCGCGTCCGCTCCACTTGGCGCAGCGCCAAAAGCCGCTCTTTGATCCGCGCCGCCTCGGCATCCACGTAGGCGTTCAACTGGCCGATGAGAAGGTCGACGGCAGCCGTCGAAGTCGGCGAATCGTCGCCGTCGCTGACGTCATCGACGCTCAGCGGCGGCAACTTGACGCCGGCGATCGCCGCCAGCCGTTCGATGACCGTCAACGACGAGCGATTGCCGACTGAGTCGCAGCCGCTCATTTGAGGCGGCGAAATTTGACTGGCCGCTTCCGTTTGGTTGAAAGCTGCGTATTGATTTAAATTTTCGTATTTTTTATCAATTCGATAAAAATTTTTTCTGACTTTCTTAAATAAATATTCGTAAACAAAAATAGGTACTATAAATAAGCACAACGCTACTAGCGATTGTAAATTAGTGGAATAAAATAATTCTATAATCCGAGAAATGGATTTAACGGGACGAAATTTCTATTAGCAAGGATGTAAGCTGACATATTTTAGAATTGAGTTAATTTCTGTAACGTTCACCCAGCGGCGGAAAGTCTGAATCTAACCTATCCTCATTTTAACCTATGATGTACAGTTTTCAATGCTGAGCAACATGGTGTCCTGCGTTTTGCACAAAAATCGTTTTTCGCTCGAAACATCAAGCTCAAAGTTTGAAAAATTGACGCTTTTTGTCGAAAATGAGTAGATTTACTTTTATGACCATGACTTATGTCGGAGAGAATATATTTCAATCACATTTTTTTAAATAAAAGAAGAAGCTATGTGCTGCATATCCATACTTTAATTGTTTCACAAGTTTGACGGGTTCAAGAATTACGTTTGACTGAATATGAAAAAATTAGATCATTTGCACTGAAACATTTCACATTTTGTTCTATATCTCTTATACTAGATGGGAGAGATTCTCAAAATTCAAAAACGATGTGGCATTTTACTGCGACATGCTTTAGGCAAATAAATAAATAAAAAGAATCGAAGAACCACTTTCTGAGCAATGAGCCTGCGTGCAAGTCCATTGAATGCAAGCTGCCTAATTCTCTAGGCCCTAAAGTTTCCTTCTAGACATTAAATCTCGCAGATCAGCTGAGACGAACTCAAAATTTTAGAATAATAATTTACATAGTCTCATGATGTTATATTGGCAAAAGAATGTGAAAGTTGTCAGATTACTGACGGAACAGCTCCTGGGTATGGGTTGAACAAGTGAACACATACATTTAAAAAGCTTCAAATGATCAATATCATTGTCAGTGGAGCATGTTTGCCATTGATCTTGCAAAACTTCATTTAAGCTAGCTAGCCTAGATGTCGTTGCTCTTTTGTATTAACAGGCAGCCTTTACATGACAGCAGTTACAACATATGTTAATACAATAGAGCAACGGCACTTGACACCTAGGTTAGCTATATTAAATGAAGTTTTGCAGGATTAATGGCAAACATCCTCCACCAACAATAATATTGATCATTTAGAAGCAGGTTGTAAAGTTTTGCTGGAAAGCAGCGTCAATATCTTATCCAGAAATTTGACTATGGTGTGCAGAATTGCCAAGAGTATGATCCACAAGATGTGGCAAAAGAAATAAGGAGTATGCCACAGTTCATCTTATCAGAGTATCTCACATGGCGACAAATAGCAAAGTTTTGTTCATGTGAAGCCAGGAAACGAGAATCGGAGGGAGCAGCACAAGAAGTGGCTGATTAATGCCCAGAAGATGAAGTTTTGGCGGACCCAAACCTTAAATTAGAGTCAGAAGAACTTGAAGATGCCCCGCTGCACAGCGACTGTTTTGATGTATAAATTCTTTGTAGTAATTTGTCTTTTAATATTATGTCTTCACAGTTCATTCCTGATCCCTACTTATTCTGCAGAAACTTTAAATGATTGCATTTACGTCTCAGTATTTGAGAGCAAGATTATATTTGTATGTACTAGTGATGTCCCGGTGCCGCTTTTTTACCGGTGCCGGTGCCGGTGCTGGTATCCCCTGTGCCGGCGCCGGTGCCGGTGCCGATGCTACATTAGCACATTATATAGTGTACTATGCTTCTTCAAAAAGGGTTAAATTTGTACCTATTTTTCACCGGATATACATATTAAGGGCAAAACTTCATTTGGCCAGTAACGACTTTATTATTTTTAATTTATGAATATATATTAATTTTCCCACTTGAGCATTAAACAAACAAAAAATTGTAATAAAACTGAAATTCGAAGAAAAATAAAAGTTAAATAGTATATTATAAGTTTAAGTGTAGCGCAATCAAGATTGGCTGGTGCAGTACCTAGTTGATTCTTTAGTCAAATCGAAATTTGGTTTTAGTGCATTAGTTAAATATTCAACTAGTAAGAAACAATAATGGAAATAGCCACAAAAACTTTTTGAGGGTAAATTATTTGAGTTTATCATTTCACATTTTCAAAAGCCTCCGAAAACAAACATGGGATATGTTAGTAATGCAAAAGACTTACATAGAAGTTCATTTACAAAGTTTTAACAAGCTTTTTCTGAATAATTTGCAGGAAAAAGTTTTGCATAAAAACTACTTTAAAATTCTAGCTGCGTTTTACGGTCTTCTGCTTACGAAATGGAAAAATAAAAATGGATTTGAAGTTGAAAACTGCTCTGTATTTCTCATCCTTCTTGCCTACAGATGGTAGAATTAGAAGAACTTTCCACTCTATATGTCGATGTTTCTAATTTTAATTTACTTTATTAAGGTCCACGCTTCTTGCTGTTAATTGATGTTTTCAATAAGATGTGTTTTGTTAAATGAATAATTCATTTTTAAAGCTCTAAGACTGGTTCTGAAGTTCAGTCAAAATGCTTCACTATGCTAATCAGAAGATTTTATTAACAAAATGCTACCTTTTTGCGTCTTTATTCATTAAATTGATGATAAATGAGCTTCAATTATTCTTTTTACACTAATTTTTTCTGTTTTATCTAGCACCAGCACCGGCGCCGGTACCAGCCTAGCACCGGCCCGTTGCCAGTGCTTAGGCACCGGCGCCGGTGCCGGTGTCCAGGACATCACTAGTATGTACATATATCTCACAATGTGTAACTAACTTTTCATATGTGTCCACTTGTTCAACCTATACCCAGAAGCTGAATCTCCTATGTCCGAGTTTGCTTGGTTTGCACTTCTCAAGACCTAGTACCTCAAAAAAGTTTACTTGCGGGTATGGCCATTCTATAAGCTTGAACTTTAGTATTCCTAAATTACTATATTGCTTTGCTTTGAGAAAATTTTAATCCTATTCCTAGTTCTGGCCTTATTAATAATAAATGTAATGAAACAGGCATTTATATGTTTACATTCATGCAACAGATTGCTCTAGTGAGTAGGCACATAACTGGGGGATAGTGGAACCACATCAGAGTCAATTATTTCTCCAGCTAACAACTGAGCAAGATAAAAATTTAGACAATTTTGATGGTTAAGCTTAGAGAAATCGGCTGATCTCTTGCTCTGCTGAAAATGGTAAACTGCCATAACTGCAGTGAAAATTTGCCAAGTTAGTGTCCTAAGACTGGTTCCAAAGATATTTGCATAAACAGAAAGATTTTTGCGTGAATAATATAATAAGCCATCATGGTTGCGTTAACATCAAGATCCCTTACTCAAAAAGTGCTTCAGGGATTTTCGTCTTTGTTTACCAATAGCATAAAAAGATAAAAAGTCACAGAGTGTTAAAATTTGAGAATGTCCCATGTCTAATGCAGGAGTAATAAGCATGAAAAGAAGAATTTTGTGTGCTAATAATCAGCCATTTCTATGTACCTTACACTTGTGCTAAGGGCCGCTGTTCAATCAGCAATCTGACAACTTTCGCATTCTCTTGCCAATAACAACATGAGACTAATTAAATTATCAGTTTAGAATTTTGAGTCTGTCTCAGCTGATGTGCGATATATGTATAACGCCTAGAAGAAAACTTTTGGGCATCACACTTGAGCAGCTTGCATTAAATGGTCTTGCATGAAGACTCATTGCTCAAAAAGTGGTCCTTCAATTTTTTTATCTTTTGCTAAAAGCATTTCACAGCAAAATACCACATCATATTAAAATTTTGAGAATCACTCGCATCTAGTATAGGAGATATATAAGAAAATGTGAAATTTTGTAGTGCAAATAACCTGTTTTTCACTCAGTCGAGCGTAATTCCTTAACCCGTCAAATTTGTGAAATAATTATAGAGCTAATATTCGGAGATTCTTCTTTCATTAAAAACAATTCGATTTAGATAATATTGCATCGTTGAGAATTAATGGTCATAAAAGTGAATCTACTCATTTTTGACAAAGAGTGTCAATTTTTCAAACTTTGAACTTGATGTTCCAGGCGAAAAATGATTTTTGTGCAAAACGCATTACAATGTGTTGCTCATCTTAAAAATGTACAACAATTTTTTGGCCTATGACGAGAATCATAGCCCGTCCAAAAATCGAATTCTGGACATGATGAAAAGATTAACGAGTATACATAACAATATAAACAATATAACATTAACCTTACGGGTTTTACTTCAAAGTATCAATTTCAAATCGTGTAGTAGCACCTCTGCTACACTCTTCCCCCTCTAAGAGAAGCGTGAGCGCGAGACAACTCCAGAGTTACAGCATGGGAATTCTGGGGAGAGGTGAAATTTCAACGTGCTTTTCTGGGCCTTAAAATAGTGGGTACGCGTCAACAACATTGTTTTTCGATGTTCCTGACGATGCTCTGACTTTCTAGATCATAAAAACACAGAAAAATCGGAAAAAATCAGAAAAGTCGAATAAATTGAACAAAATGAAGTTAAAACATGAGTATATGGCGCCAAAAATTTGACACTTATGAACAAATAGATAGCAAAATACGCTTATGAAAGCACCTTTTCTGCGAAAAATTGTTGGAAACTTTTGAAAAATTATGACTGAAGAGGTGACAAAATTTCAAGGGGGTGAAAATTTTGAGGTGTAGGTGAAAACCCCTTAAACCCCCTCATTATCATGTCTCTTAACGAGTGCCGTCACTTAGAATATAATTAACAATTTCTCATAAAGCACTATCTGGACTAAAGGTACCTAAACAAGGCCTTAAGAAAAGGGCCACGGATACATGCAGATCTCCGAAATTTTCAGATGAGACCCCGGAATTTGATTTTCCAAATAATTTTGATTTTCAGCGATGTTTTTATTGCCGAAGGAGAAAACTCGATGAGAAACGTCAAAAAAATTGTGAAAATTTTTAAAAGGTCAAAAATGGTCTTAAAAGTGGTCGTATGGCGAAAAAACACCATTTTTCGACGTTTCTCATTGAGCACTATCCAATGGCATCAAAAAATTGCTAAAAAAGCAAAAAATTTCTTTCTGGGGGGGGGGGTATTTTGATTTCTGGGGGTTATTTCAACTTCTAGGGGTGCATACCCCAAACCCCCCCCCCCCACGCCCATGTGTGGTCCTATCCCTGCCCACAATTTTCCGGCACCTTATTGGCCCTGAGAAATTTTTTGGACGGCCTACACAAAATTTAGTGCTGCCCATCTACAGCCGCAAATGATTTCAGACCCGTATCCAGGATTTTTATTTCGGGGGGAGTGTTGAGGTTAAAAAAATTCTATATAAAAATTTTAAAAATTACGGGCCAGGCTGGCAAGTAAATTTTGCACATTAACTTGCAACCATCCACATTTCACAAAAAGCTAGAATTTATCCTAACTTTCGACAGAAGTCAGGAGTTTTTGGTGAAGTATTTCATTATTTAAAAAATAAATAATTAGTTTTATTTATTATTTACAACTTTAGATTACGTTTTAATTCCAAACTGAGAAAATGAGATTTTTCAGCCGATAAGCGAAAAGCATGCAATTTTTCGGAAAAAAACCGAACATTCGAACTTGCGACAAAAAATCAATATTTCGGCTTTGTTTGTAATTCTTCATCCAAAATTACATCAGTTATTTATTCCTAATCTAAAAACTAAACTTTTATTAATGAGCGAGCGGAAACTTAAAATTTTTCAAAAATCTTATATCCGAGCTATCCGCTAAAATTTGATTTTTTCCCAATTATTTATAGGATTTTCGCAATTTTTCGTTAAAAACTAAATTACTTTTGATTTCTGATTCAAAGAAAAACTTGCGCAAGCGGACAAAAAAATCAGCAAGCTCTCAATAGATAAATATGCAGATCGGGTTTACGCGTTATTTTGAAATAATGTGAATAATTTAAAGTGCATACGATTCGATTCGAATTGCTGGCAGTCGGCCAAAAGCGCCGTTTCATTGCGATCCGACGGAATGGCCGCCGTGCCAGGCGACAAATGATCCGGCTTAAATTGATTTTCGGCTACAGCGATAGCCCGTTTAATCGGATTTTGCGGTTTGGTGGTATTAGAAATGGAACACGGCGAATCTTTAGGTTCATTTTGCCGCAATTTGGCCAAAATTCCACTCAAAGTGGCGACGTTGGTCGCGTCGTCGAAATAATCGTTTTTGGCGGACGCCGTTTCGTCCGCTTTTTCGGCCAACTTCCTTTCAACGCCCACCAATTTTAGTAATTTTTCGAAAGCGTCGCTATTGCTAGCTACGGTTTTGACTTCCGGTTCTTTATTCGTCAGTTCGATATTCGAATTCGAATCGGGAATTATTTGGAATTTTGTATTTTGATCAGGTTCAGATTGATTGATCGTCCGATCGCTAGCTTTTAAGTTGACTTGTTGATTAATATCGATTTTTCGCCCAAAGCGCGAATCTTCCTTTGATGTCGCCGCCGACGTCGTCGCCGCTTCGGATTTACCGATAGACGCTTTTTTCTCGTTCAATCGAGTCATAAAATTTTGCAGCAAATCGCCGAAGGACGAGTCTTCGCGAGCGCTGATCAATTTTATCGATTTTTTCAAATCGTCCAATTCATTATTATTATAATTCGAGTTGTTATCGGTAGAATCCGGATTTATCGATTCTTTATCGATCGATGATCGATTGGGCACTTGGACGCTTTTCGCCCGATCAGAATAACGACTCGATTTGTCGCCTTTCGAATCGGGCGACAATCGATCGCGTTTCGAAGACCAGATGCGTCTCGAACTCGGGCGACTTTTTTGGTCGGACGTTTTATGCTACGAAAATTTCGTTTATTCCGAAAATTAGCGGAATTGTAAGAAGTTGAAGATGGGGATTAAAGTAATGGAATAAAAATAAAGTAAATAAACAGGAACGTAAGAATTAGTGGAACGCAAGGCGGATTCAGGGGGGGCGGGAGGCGGCCGCCCCCCCTATTGGCCCAAAATAGTGCGCAAAATCGAGCATTTTTGAGCGATTTTTAGCGATTTTCGGGTTAAAACGGCTAATTTTTCTGCCCAATTCAGGGTTCCGCCCCCCCCTCAGGGGTACCGCCCCCCCTTAGAAAAATCCTAGATCCGCCACTGGTGGAACGAGCGGTTTAAACTGAGTCCAAGACCAATGTAACTCCTAATTTAGTGAACTACTTGCGGTGTACGCAGGCCCGTATCCAAAATGTTATCTTTGGGAGAGGGGGTCGAAAATTTTGAGGTCAAATATCTCGAGAACCATTAGATGGGCAAAAATAAGGGCATTTTCGAGCGTATGTCGACGAGACGAGCACTACACAACGGCAGGCACATAGCTGACCTTCCGATTTTGACGAGGGAAGAGTACAATTTTGAAGTCATATATCTCAACAACTACTTGTAGCCAGGCAAAAATGATGGTGTTTTTGACCTTTTCTCAGCGAGCTCTACAAAGTGGAGAAGAAATAATTTTCAAAAAATTTGATTTTATTTTAATCATATTCAAAAAATATGTTGTGTAAAATGGTTACGCAAATGAATTGTTAACATTTGACCCGCTGAAAATAGTTTAACTTGTTTTGTAATGAATTCTGGCACAAAATAATACAACAACAATAAATCTGGCGCGAAGCGCCCGAAAATTTTGGGCTTATTGGCAGTGATCGACCGGGTACCCGGGCCCGGACCGGGCCCGGCCCGGCCGGTCATAGCAGGCCCGGGCCCGGGGCCGGCTGAAAACCGCCGGGCCTCAACCGGGCCTCAAATAATTATCGTTAATATTTCAGACGTTTACTATTTCAGCTGTTATCCGTATTTCTTATGAATTAGCTAGCCTGTGATTCTATTTAAATCCATTTGCCTTACTTCTGCCCACCTGCTCATTATCATATACTTTTCAACTTCATATGTGCATTCATCTTCTATACAACGCTTCAATCAGAGGCGTAGCCAGGATTTTGGTTCGGGGGTGGGGCATACACAAAAAATTTTCTTAAGACTAATTTTGCATTGAATGTTAGTAACGTTATGTACCTATAATGAAACTGAGTTTTTCGACCTTTAGTAGTGTAGCCTAGCTAATTTATGGGTTTCTGACAATCAGAAATACAAAAATGTTCATCAGCGCCAAACGCCGGAAATTTTTGAAATTTTTACCGTTTTCATGTAGAATTTACGGTCTTTTAATTGACAAACAGTTCGGAAATCATAAGAGGCGTAAAGCACCAAGGAAATTAGTAATCTTTTACTGTCCTTAACATTTTGTAGCCTGTGAATACTAATATTCTGTGATATTTTGCCTGATTTAGGCTATTAAACGCAATGCTGAAGCTTTACAAAAAGAAAGAACAATAACCAGCAGCGCCATGCGCCGGAAAATTTTGACGTTTTAGCTCTTTAAACACAATTTATACCGCTTGAATCATACAGAACAGACAAATTAATTTCGGCGAACCCTTTTTCCTTTTCGTTCTCCTAAAAATCTCGCTGCACATGTACAACGAGATTTTACGGCGAGGGGGCTGCGGTGGCGCGCTCAATCTCCCCTAGAAAATTTTGTAAAAATGCACTTTAATGTTAAATACTATCGCTAAACTTTTCGCAAAATCGGCCAAATCTCGCTTCTAACTTAAGCCCAAAACACTTAAAATTGATGAGGTCCTACATTGTACAAGATTTCTGAGCTGAAATGCGCTTTTCGACCTCTGCTAAGTATAAAGCGCAGCAAAGGGTGCTGCCAATAAGATATAAAAAAGATCTATCAATGACAATTTTGTTCTTATCGTTCTCAGGCCCATTTATTGCCTTCTTATTAACAAGATGCAGTTCAGAAAACAGGAAATGCGCAAAAACATAAGAAAATTTGGCCATTCCTTTCATTTAAAATAGGATTATGTGTCCTTGTAAAGAAAGACAAACAAAGCAAATAATAGACAAACTGGTACACAATCATTTTCGCACATTTACTCGTTATGCTCAACAAGCATACACAGTTTCATTCAACGGATTAATAGAGCAATAAATCACTAAAGTGATGTAAGTTGATCGATTATTTTAGCTAATTTAAGCTTTTGAACTCATTGGATCTATATAACAATAGATATAATAAAGACTCGGCGCGAAGCGCCGAAAAAGTTTTGACGTTTTTGCCATTTTGAACTCAATTTTCTGGACACAATTATTACACTCGGAAAATCAACAAAATTTCTGAAAAATTTCGGGGGTGGTCCCTGGCTACGCCTATGGCTTCAATACGTGTCCTATCCTATACACTACACAATTTCAATTGACGTCAATATACGCTATAGTTTGAGTTCTAAAATCCAAACAGCTTATCTTCTATCCGACCATATCATAGTCGCTCTTATGTCTGAATGCATAAATTTAATGCTCAATTTCCTTTAAATAACTACATGAAACCTTGTGCTTTTTCAAACCGTGTTTAAATGCACGTGCATTTTAATAATGGAATTGCGCGCTATTGTATTAAAAACTTTGTTCTTGCTTGAATAATGCTACCAAAATCCTTGCTAACTACTTAATTTATTTTTAGAAAGATTGAATAATTAACAGAGCTTAGAATTCAAAAATCTTCTTGATACAGCAGTAAGCCTTGCGTTTGACAAATAACAAATATAAAATCGGTCTAAATATGTATCTTATGCATAACATTATATTGGAAGCAAGGCATGTTGTTAGTATATAAGCCCGGGCCCGGGCCCGGTACCAAGCCCGGCAGCAAAGCCCGGGCCCGGGCCCGGTATTTTTTGAGCCCGGTCGATCACTGCTTATTGGTCCAAAAGTGTGCTAGAATTCATTCTGACGGCCTTTCGAAATTCGCTTCAAGAATTTTCAACTTTTTCCTTTGTGGGACCATTCCAAAAAATATTCGCATTTCCAAAATTTTGGTGGGATTAGTCCCCCCCATTCCCCACAGCTAAGTGCCTGGACAACGGTAAAGAATAATTTCAAAGAAAAATTTCGAAAAATTTCGCCGAAAAAATTTGAGATGTTCTACATGTCTGACTTAAATTATAGTCAGATACGTAGAAATAATTTTGTGGTTAAATAAAATTATTTTGCGTAATCAATATAAAAAATTGTTTTTCGTCGGGAAATTTTGCGTTTCCTAGCTCAAAAGTGCCTTAAAAATTTGTATTAGCGGTGTTTTAGACCTAATTCGAGAAATTTTCATTTTAACCTTACCCTTGCGAGATTCGAAAATTATTTATACAGCCCCCAATTTATCGACCAGGCCTTAAAACCTGACACGGCCGGGGCTTAGGCCGAGTCTAAGATAAAAAGGCCGGGGCAGGGGCCGGTCTCTGTGTATTGTATTACATATATACTTAATTACATATCTCATATACATATTAGCATATACCGAACGGTATATTCGCGTAACGTCACAAAATAATCGTGCAAAATCTAGTAATATAAAATGCGACATTTATACTCAAATATTGAACGTCGCGTGATAAAATCTAATCAAACTGAATATATTAATCGGATCGAATCTATCAAATCTACGGCGCTCGAAAGGTTGTACATAAATTGAAAACACTAATGTGTAACAGTCTTTTTGTAAAAGCCCCTTTGTGCGCATAAAAAGAATGTACGCTTCATCCGTTTTGTACTTATGTAGTAAATTTAAGTGTCTATACTACAGCTCAATCACACTTTCTTTATTGTAAGAATGCGTTTTTTTACTTTAGCATTGCATCTTCGCCAAATTTAGGACAGCAGACATAATTAATAAAATACACTATTTTTTCATAAAGACGCGAAGCGCCAAAAATATTTTAATATTGTCACCATTTTTTGTACAAGGTTCGCTTGTACATGTACAACGATGGTCCCCAAGTCTTTGTACATTTTGTACATGCAAATTTTTGTGGACTACAATATGGTAAAGTAGGGATTTTAGTGTGGTAAAACATAGTTTTTCTACCTTTAGTAGAGTATTTTAGCGAATTTCCGGGTCTCTAAGGGCAAGAATCAATGAAAATCGTCTTAAAACGGCGCGAAGCGCCGGAAAAATTTGACATTTTTCCTTTTGAAATGCAATTTCTGTCATTAATAGATAAATAGAACACACAATTACTCTTAATTTTTTGCGAATTCTATACTTTTTTTGCAATTTTTGTCTTCCCAAAAAGGAAAAATCTTTGCCGAATACAAAAAACACTGATTGTCACCGTTTTCAAGTCGAATTTGTAATATTTTTATATGTAGATAAAAAGTTCAGAAAAGTGTGTGGTGTGAAACGGATAAATTTGTCATTCGTACCATTTGAAACCCGATTTTGGGCCTTGTAAAAACAATCAATGAAATGGAAAATCGCCAACTTGTAAGAGATAATTTGCTCATCAATGCCAAGCTGAATTTAAGTTTATTGATTTAAACAGTCAAATTGTACAATAAATCAGGAAATTTACTCGCAGTACCCGAATAATTTGACTGTTTAATGGTTTCCAACTCAATGCTGCTGCTTTATAATATTTAAGTCAGAAATTTAACTAATTAATTGGCGCGGATCGCAGAGCGATTTTATCAAACTCAAATTTGAACATATAAAGACATTCTGCATATACAATTCTTATGTCCGACGAAGTTGCATATGTTTTGACACTTTTGTCCGTCAAAAATCGTTGTACATAAAGACGGTCACAAAAAGTCTTCGTACAGTCAGAAACTCTTTGCTGAAAATAAAACTATGCTTTTTTAACATTATCTGACAACTCTGTTTTATCACGATTTACCACGCTATTTCGCTCGGCCACACTAAATTGTTATTCGCTCGTTTAAAACCCCGGTCTTCGCATTATTTCATAAATACGTAGATCGCGTGCTTAATTAAATCATTTATATGTCTAACGTTAACTAGCGAAAAGTCCTCTAACATTCTAAAAAAACTTCTTGTTCAAAGCACTTCAGTTTCAATAAAATTTCGTACACCAAATTGAAGACCCAGCGACCGGCCTACTTTTAGCCGGGGCCAGGGCCGAGGGTCAGGGCCGGAGCCGGGACCGGTCACCCTCAGGCCGGCCGGGGCCGAGGCCGGGCGCCCGGTCGATCACCGCCCCCCAGAATCCCTAAGCTGTTCGTGTCTGATTATGACGTCACGTACAATAATTTTCTATCTATTGATCATTACTCGATCAATCGAAGCGGCGGATCTGCTACTACGAGTAAGCTTTTTTAGCGCTGTTCGTTTCATTCGAATCGGTCGCCGACTCCCTCGATTTTGCAACGTTGCCCTGCGTATTTATCCCAAATTTTATCATCGAGCGATAAATTTAAATAATACGTTTTATCAGGCACGTAGCTGTGGGGGGACTGGGGGTTCAGACCCCCCCAACTTCAAAAAACCGGAAAAATAGGACTTTTTACACGTCATTTTGTGCTATTTTCGGCTTAGACCCCCAAAATTGGTGTTGGTCCCCCCAAAATAGGAGGGCCAGCTACGTGCCTGCGTTTTATACGTAATACCGTATTATGTTCGTCGCTGAAGCAATGATTGTAATAATTTTGAAGACCGCAAATCATCGTCTCGCAAGGCTAAAATGTTTAACAACATTCGTGTTGTAAACGAAACGATCGACTAAGATAAAATGAGAAAATAAAAAAGAAACGGAATAAAAAATATGCAAATAAACCGACTCAAAAATTAAACAAATTATAAGACCTCGCCTCGCAATAGAAAATTGTTGGTAAATTGAGCGATTTGTTGGTAACCGTGTTCCTATGCGAATCGTCCAATTGATGTTCGAACAGAGCCGCGGTTCCCGACGTCACTTTGTTGCACGGCGCGCAAAGAATGGCCGAGCCGTGGGTGTCCATAAATCGATAATATTGAGGCCCCTTATCGCCGCCTCCGATTCGGTCGACCGTCTCGGGCCAAATGTCATTTTCGGACAATATCTGCGATTCGTTTCCTTACTCATTTCTACTAATTGATTTTATTACTTTTGTTTACTTTGCTTTTTTCCATTATTAACTTATAATAGCTTTATTAATCGACCACCGACGATTAGTATAAGAGACGAAAAAATTGCATTGGACCGAAAGCATCAAAACGCGAGACGGAATAAGCTTCTTCTCTAAGACGCATCGAAAACAAAAAGTCGTTAAAAGAATTTGGCAAAAAAATGTCTTTGACCAACGAACAACTAACTCGATGAAAACTGGCATAAGACATAATATTTTTGAAGACAGCCGCTCTTGCAAGATTTCGCTTGAAAAATTAAAAATATTTGAGCCGTTTTGCGCACATGCGCAATATTTCCAAGCTTACTCTCCCGGTAACTCACGCTAAGCTAACAAACTCAATTCAAAGAATATTGTACAATATTGCGCAACCATATCTTCATAAACTTGTGTCCTTTCGTCCGAAGATGACTCTTGAGCGTCAAACTTGTAAACGGAACTCCCCTGATGCAACATACCTTGCAACCAAAATAGTCTGCTGAAACAATAAAGTAATTTTACTGAGATTAATTTCAGCTGGCGGGCAGGTAGCTGGCCGTCCTATTTAGGGGGAAACACCGATTTTGGAAGGACCAAGCCCAAAACAGGTTAAAAATAGCACAAAATGACGACGTTTAAAAAGTCATATTTTTCCGATTTTTCTGAATTTTAGGGGGGTCCGGACCCCTCCATTCCCCCCAGAGCTAAGTGCCTGCTAGCTGGACGATAAGGCTAGCAATTCGCTAGATAAAAAATCCCACTATGCAAATTACAATAACATCTTGCATAATAATAAAACTCATCTTTTGATCATTTTTGATTATTTGATTATTTCTATGATGACCTAAAGCTTGAATTTTCGTCAGAGAAAAGTTTTTGCGAAAAAAAATTGAACGATTGAAAATTCTTCATCATTCGTCCGATTCCATTTTCTATCTTTTCGACTTTTACTCACCTGCCCATTTTTCCTTTCCCGACCAATTTTCTATTTTGACTACGAATGTGAAATTCCAATTAGGGATATCAGAACTTTGATGAATAGAGCTTGGACTTTAGCGAAAGAATATTTTTGGGCGACAAATTCAAAAATGGTGTTTAGGCCCGTATCCAGGACTTCTTTCGAAAGGGGACACGACCAAAAAATTTTTAAAACATAAGGGGGCCAAATGATTAATTAAAAAAGACGTTTTACGACCACTACAGCTGTACACTTTTTAACTTTTGCTACCCAGATGCCTTCAATACATGCCCGTATCCAGGGGTAATAGGGGGCATGTGTACCCCCCCCAAATAAAAAATGAAAATATGAGAATAATTTTCACCTTAACTCCCCCTTTGCTTTTTTCAGCCAAAAGTCGCTAGAAAATTTTCAGCGCTTCTTGCCGAATTTTAATTATAATTAGAGTCTATTTATAATAATAGTTTATTGGCTGAATTACATGGACAAGACATGTTACAACAAATACCAATTAGTGATCGACCGGGGCCCCGGCCCTGGCCCCGGCAATCCCCGGCCATTTTTAAGCATCCCCGGCCCCGGCCGGGGCAAGGTCAAAAAATGGCCGGGGCCGGGGAAAAATTTAGTTTAATTCGTATTTTGTACAGGCTTTGATACTGGCACTTATTTATCAATGAGCAAGTGTTAATTTTGAGAGCTGTACTGATTAGACCATATGTATACTTACTTAATCCTTGTAATAACTTTGCTACTGTGTATAAATGAGCTTTTACTGAATAAATGTTCTGGAAAATCTGCATGTTTTCGATTCCTCCACTTAACACTTAAACTAAATGCTACTTTTAACTCATTCATTCATGGCTATGGCTAAAAGATTTAGAGTTGACAAATACGTTCTATTTCTAGTTGGAATTGTATGTTTTCAACAACCTATTTTTACAAAAAACACTTTTACATTTAATTGAATGGGAGCCGCGTGCTTTAAAACGCGTTTCTTACGTAATAGTTATTAGGACGGAGGTTAATTATAAGCGAATGTAAACTACGCTGCAGAATTGCGTCCGATCCGATAAACTAAATATGTCCCCTATAGTTTCCTAAGGTCCAGAGTTGAGGGAGGGGTGAAATCCCAAATTGGAGGACCAGCAAATTAAGTGGTGGACTATTATTAGCCGACTCTATTTTAATGTACGAGCTTCTTGTGCTTGTACAAAGATCTCCGAAAAGGTTTTTGTATGAGCTAACAAATTTTTGTAGCAATATTATTCAAATATATTTTTAAACATACACATTTTCGCATACCTACTATCAGTATGTGACAGTGTTTTTTTGTACAACGTACCTTTGTATATACATGAACAAAAATGGTACCAAAAAGTCTTTGTACATTTTGTACCAGTGTCTTTTTTGTACACGTTCCGTTTGTGCATGTACAAAGATGGTACCCAAAAGTCTTTGTACATTTTGTACACACAAATTTTTGGTTACTATAATATGGTACAGTAGCGATTTTAGTGTGGTAAAACAGGGTATTTTGACTTTTGATTGTATATTTTAGCTAATTTCTGGGTTTCTAACGTCAAAAATTACTAAAATTGTCTCAAAACGGCGCGAAGCGCCTAAAAATTTGACATTTTTCCATTTTAAATGCAAGTTTTGCCATTTTAAAATATATAGGTCAGACAATTTTTCATATCGGAGCGAAGCGCCAAAAACTTTTTGGAATTTTACACCTTTTTACAGTTTTTATCTTCCCAAAAATCTTTGTACATGTACAAAGATAGTCCTAAAAATTCTTCGTACATCGGGAAAAATCTTTGGCGAATACAAAAAAACACTGTTTTGTACATGAAAATTTTTGTATACTTTAATATGGTACCATAACGATTTCAGTATGGTAGAACATAGTTTTTCGACCTTTAGTAGTGTATTTGGCTAGTTTTTGGGTTTCTGAGTATTTGACATTTTTCCATTATCCCATTCTAAGCGCAGTGTTGTATATTACAAGATTTAATTCGCATATTACAATTTTCGTAATATTTCTGATTTTGTAGTACAACTTGTTTTAGCTTTCTCAGTCGAGTTTTATGTGTGAATTCCATCAAAAGCTCATACAAATTTCGGCACTTCGCGCCGAACTAATATTATCAACTAAATTCAGGCCGAATTATCACATTTAGAAGCACGGTCTTTTTGTATTCGGCGAAGGTTTTTGCTGATGTACAAAGACGTTTCAGGACCGTCTTTGTAGATGTACAAAGATTTTCGCAGAACACAAACTGTAAAAAGGTGTAGAATTCTTTATTGCAAATTCTACCATTTTAAAGATTTTCAGGGGGTAAGCGGCTGCAAAAATGGAGCCGCTTACCCCTTCCCTTGGAAGTGGCCGAGAAATATACATGTGATGGGGGATTTGGGCCATCTCCCACCCACGCTTTGAAGCCTCCAACTTCCTTGAAAGTCAGAAAATATTTGACCACCCTCCCCCATTTTTTGGCGAAAACCTGCAATTTTTTTTGGCTATTTTTATGTGTTTTTACCATTTTTGATCTAGTCGCTAACCCATTCCTTACAAAAATAGCGAGGGACCCCTACCCTAGATTTCTAGCCGTTATATGTATACTGAGGGACTCTCATAAAATTTTAAGCGATTACATGCATGTTTTATAGTGATAGTTTATCTATTTACTCTAGCTCACATTCTAAAATAGTGTATCACTTCGTGAAATTCTAACAGTTAGGTAGGTACACTTTTGCTCTACTAAAAAATTAAGTTCAAAAAAATTCAAAAGGTTTTCACCAAAAATCGTCTGACAGTGACTTGTGTCTTGGACCCAGAGGGGGTAATACCCCTCCCTTCTCATGGGAATATGTGATGTCTCATTTATTACATCCAATACCTATTGTATCCAATCGCTACAGCAGCAGTAGCAGTAGCGAAGATTCAAATGATATAGAGTTTGCTAATAGCAGCGACATAGACTTTATTGATGATTCAGACAATGAAAAACTGGACTAAATTTGTTTATTGTAACATAAATAGTAATAAAACTTCATATGAAAAGGCGCACCTAACTTTGCGCTTGCCATTTACTACTGAATGGAGCAGTCGCTCATTATTTCTTTTCCTATGCCCACCCCAAGTATGTGTCATGCAATAATATTTTCCTTGTCTCACCCCGGCCAGCCCCGGCCCCGGCCCCGGCCAAAAAAGTCGCCCGGTCGATCACTAGTGATCGACCGGGGCGGCTTTTGGCCGGGGCTGGGCGGTACCGGGGGCTGGAAAAATCCCGGCCCGGCCCGGGGCCGGGGCCGGGGCCGGGGCCGGGGCTGGCCGGGGTCAGGCAAGGAAAATATTATTGCATGACACATACTTGGGGCGGGCATAGGCAAAGAAATATTGAGCGACTGCTCCATTCAGTAGTAAATGGCTAGCGCAAAGTTAGGTGCTGCCTTTTCATGTCAAGTTTTTATTACTATTTATGTCACAAAGAAACAAATTTAGTTCAGTGTTTCATTGTCTGAATCATCAATAAAGTCATGTCGCTACTGTTAGCGCACTCTATATCATTTGAATCTTCATACTAGATTAGGTATTGGATGTAATAAATGAGACATCACAAATTCCCATGAGGAGGGGAGGGGTATAGCCCCCTCAGGGTCCAAGACACAAGTCACCGTCAGACGATTCGCGGTGAAAACCTTTTTGAGATTTTTTGAACTTAATTTTTTAGTATGGCAAAAGTAGTGCCTATCTATTAGAATTTCACGAAGTTGAGCGTGCATTATTTTAGAATGTGAAGCTAGAGTAAATCGTGAAACTATCACAATAAAACATGTCATGTAATCGCTTAAGAATTTTATGAGGGTCCCTCGGTATACATGCAACGGCTGGAAATCTAGGATAGGGGTCCCTCGCCATTTTTTAGAAGGAGGGGGTTAGCGACTAAATCAAAAATGGTAAAAACTACATAATAATAGCAAAAAAAGCGCAGGTTTTTGCCAAAAAATGGGGAGGGTGATCAAATATTTTCTGACTTTGCTTAGGGAAGTTCGGGGCTTCCAAGCGTCGATGGGGGTGGCCCGAACCTCACATGCAACTTGTATATTTCGTCGGCCATTTTCAGGGGAAGGGGTACGCGGCTCCATTTTTGCAGCCGCTTACCCCACTGAAAATCTTTAAAATAATAGAATTAGCAATAAGGAATTCCACACCTTTTTACAGTTTTTTTCTCCAAAAAATCTTTGTACATGTACAAAGATGGTCCTGAAACGTCTTTGTACATCAGCAAAATCTCGCCAAATACAAAAAATTGTGGTTCTAAAATGTGATAATTTGGCTGAATTTAGTTGATAATATTAGTTTGGCGCGAAGTGCCGAAATTTTTATGAGCTTTTGATGGAATTCACACATAAAACTCGACTGAGAAAGCTAAAACAACTTGTACTACAAAATCAGAAATATTACAAAAATTGTAATATGCGAATTAAATCTTGTAATAAGCAACACTGCGCTTAGAATGGAAAAATGGAAAAATGTCAAATATTCAGAAACCCAAAAATTAGCCAAATACACTACTAAAGGTCGAATATGTTCTACCACATCGAAATTCTTACTGTACCATATTAAAGTATACAAAAATTTGCATGTACAAAACAGTGTTTTTTTGTATCCGCCAAAGATTTTTCCCGATGTACAAAGACTTTTGCAGGACAATCTTTGTACATGTACAAAGATGCTTAGAGATAAAAACTGTAAAAGGTGGTAATTCGAAAAATTTTCGGCACTTCGCTCCGATTTGAAAACTTGTCTGTCCTATATATCTTTAAAAGGGCAAAATTTGTAGAGTCGAACTTCGATAATGCGTACACGGGATAATGCGTTTTCTCGCATAATGAGTACAGTATTGCTAGGTCCGGACCGAAAGGCCATGTAAAACATAAGGCAATAGCATGCGATAATGCGTACTCGGTTAATGCGTAATGCGTACAGCCGATTTCATCCATGGGCCCATGCCTGCATGTTAAACTACCCGGTTTAATGCATACAACATGTATTTTTTCACCTTCAGATAATGCGATCAGCTCGAAATGTTTGCGTCTCTCTGCTATCTTTGATGTGCATCATTTTAAATTTTGATACATTTTCTTTTTCTAATAAAGTTCCTTGTTTATACGAGTACTTTGGTCAAATTGACTTATGTGTTTGTGCGAGCCTGTTTTCTCAAATGTGTATAATTTTTAGTCTGGATCTTTAGCTTTCTTTGAAAAGCTTAGAATTCTAAAGTTTTAGGGGAATTAAGCCTTAAACGAATTGTTATTTTTGATTGGTCATGGCGTTTTCAAAAAACGAAGTTTCTCTGGGGACAAATTTAAAAATGTTGACAAATCGCCGCAAGTTCTGTGGTTATGCGAAAACTTTAGGCACATTGAGATGAGTGTTGCGCCTATTTGTTTTTAAAATGTGCATAATATTTAGTTTCGTGACCTGGACGATCTAGAGAAACAGAAACGGTTCCGAGCTATCGGGATTTAAAACTGAGTATATCGAACATACGAATTTAATGGCACAGGACAATTGTGACACAAAGTTGTTCAGCAAAATGAATGATATCGAAAATTTTTGTGACTTTAAGCGTGAAAATATGTTAAAGCAGACTTGTATTGCTATATTTTTTCCTAAAAAAATGATTTTATCGCATAATAGTGTATTCCTTGTTAAAATCCGGGGTATTCGGATAATGCGTGCACTTGGATAATGCATACAGAAGGGCTTGGTCCCTTGGGTGTACGCATTAAGCAAGTTCGACTGTATTTATAATAGAAAAATGTTCAAATTTTTAGGCGCTTTGACGCCGTTTTGAGACAATTTTAGTAATTTTTGGCGTTAGAAACCCAGAAATTAGCTAAAATATACAATCAAAAGTCAAAAAGACCCTGTTTTACCACACTAAAATCGCTACTGTACCATATTATAGTGAGCAAAAATGTTTGAAAATATATTTATATAATATAGCTACGAAAAATTTGTTAGCTCATACAAAGACCTTTTCGGAGATCTTTGTACAAACACAAGAGGCTCGTACAACAAAATAGAGTCGGCTAATATATAATAGTCCACCACTCAATTTTCTGGTCCTCCAATTTGGGATTTCATCCCCCCTCAACATTGGACCTTAGGAAACTATTTGAGACATATTAAGTTTATCGGATCGGACGCAATTCTGTAGCGTAGTTTACATTCGCCTATAATTAACCTCCATCCTAATAACTATTACAAAAGAAACGCGTTTTAAAGCCCGTGGTTCCCATTCAATTGGAATGTAAAAGTGTTTTTTGTAAAAATAGTTTGTCGAAAACGCACAATTTCCAACTAGAAATAGAACGTATTTGTCAACTCTAAATCTTTTAGCCATGGCTATGAATGAATGAGTTAAAAGTAGCATTTAGTTTAAATAAGTTAAGTGGAGAAATCAAAAACATGCAGATTTTCCTGAACGTTTTTCAGTAGAGGATTAAGTAAGTATACATATGGTCTAATCAGTACAGTTCTCAAAATTAATACTTGCTCATTGATAAATAAGTGCCAGTATCACAGCCTGTATTAAAATACGAATTACACTAAATTTTTCCCTCGGCCCTGGCCATTTTTTGACCTTGACCCGGCCGGGCCGGGATGCTCTAAAAATGGCCGGGGATTGCTGGGCCGGGGCCGGGGCCCCGGTCGATCACTAATCACTAATACCAATACAATAATGCAAAGAATTATTAAATAAGCAATTTTAAGAAAGGAGTTGTCAATAAATGCAAAAAAATAACGCGAAATAAGTGAGTTGGTATGTACGTAAAGCCAAGGCGGACAGGCAGTGCACTTACATACGCCCCTTAAGAAATTCTAATAAATTAAGCTTTGAGCGCGGTTTAAACGCTCCATTTTCGCGGTTTATACGCTCCATTTTCAGTCTTTACACACCTGAAGCGTATTTTGCATCAATATACGTATCTTAGCAAGAAAGCGTAAATTTACTAAACGCCTTTTTGATTTTCACAGCAATTTGCCTTATCTTGAACGCCTAAAACTTCTTAACCTTCCTTCTTTAGAACTTCGTCGTCTTCACATATGTCTATGTCTCATGTATCAAATTATTAACGGTTTATCTTGTATTGATGCTAATGAATTTTTTATTTTCTGTTCAAACAACACTCGAGCTGCAAATTGTCATAAACTCACGTTACCAGTTGTCCGTTCCAATGCTCACTTCAACGACTTTTTTCTCAAAGTTATTTGAAAATTTGGAACAAGTTACATAATGATGTAATCGCTTCTCTTAACGTTGGTTTCTTCAAAAAAGAGCTGCTAAACATTGATTTTACAAGTTTATTGTCGGGGCATACCTAGTTGCATCACATTCCGTGATCTGTATGTCCTTTTGTTCAGTCGCTGGTTTACCACGTATTTGTGTTTTACCAATTTTCGTTTATTTTTCTGGACAATAAATGTTTTCTTGTCTTTCTTGTCTTGTAAAGTACCGTAACTCTGTCTTCACCAATATTGGTCCGTTTTCCATGAATTTGTTTTCGCGTTTTCTTTTTGCATGTCCTCATTTCAATCAATGTCGTTCCTTTCCACATACATCTGCAAGTTTTCCGTTCACACCATAAAGTAAAGTTTAGCCGGGTTGGGTTTTGTCCCGCTGATGGTGCCTTACAAAATGAAATTAATCTTACTTCCTGCCATTGATTCAAGTCAGTTAAAATCAAGAAGGCTCAGTAGCACAAATCAAACATTGAAGGAATATCCGAGCAAATAAATCGTTTTGTTAACCTGCATTCATAGGCGTAGCCAGGATTTTCAACACGGGGAGATAAAAAAAATTCTATTGAAAAGACCACGTACTGCAATTTGGAGAAAAATATCCTAAGAAGGCCCCCTTCGGGCGGGGCCGTTATATAACCTGTTCTTTGGGCTTTTCACATTGTCCTGCACTATTTAAGCAATAAAAAATTAATTTTTTCTAAAAATTTTTACGCTCTTGACGGAAAAATGCTTATAATGCGCGCGAAGCGCTAATTTTTTTGACTTTCACTGCGATAAAACGATAGAAACTACAGCCAAAAGATAAAAGAAATCGGCGCGAAGCGCCGAATTTTCCGATTTTACGTCGCAGAACAACATCTTGCAACCGGCTTGCTCAGTTCTTGAACATGTCGAAATTTCCCTATGGTTGCGTGATGCTGTTTTGCGATGAAAAATCGAAAAATTCGGTGCTTCGCGCCGGTTTATTCTATTATTTGGCAGTTTCTACCGTTTTATTGGTGGAAAATCAAAAAATTAGCGCTTCGCGCGCATAAGAAGCATTTTTTCCGTCAAAAAACATGAACAAATTTCTGAGAAAATTTAATTTTTTAATGGCTTAAATCGTGCAAGGATGATGTGAAAAGCCCAAAAAACACGTTATTTAACGGCCCCGCGCGTTTTCACGCGTTTTTTTAGACGAAAAAAAATTTTTTCGGAATTCCCCCCCCCTGGTGAAAATCCTCGCTACGCCTACGGCTACGCCAGTGGCTGCATTTACTTTGTTTTGATGTTCTTACGGTCATTCCACTCACCAAGCACCTCTCTGCTGCTAAACTACAGTAATAAGTTCTAATATAATTTATATCTAAACTGTTAATCTTTGTTATCTTCTTCGAACTACGAAACGCGTTGAATTTCCAAATAACTCGAGTTTGAAAATTGAATTTCAACTTGATTTTGCCTGTGTCTATATGCTTCGCTCCATGAAAACCCCGGCCCGACCCGTAAATCCTACTAATGAAAAAAGATAGGAAGAAAGAAATAGCATGATGAGCATCGGTAACCACACACGGAGCCTGGGTGAAACGGCGAAACCATGATAAGCATATGTAGGTAACCACTGGGAGCCAGGGCGAAACGGGAGAAACGGCGAAACCATGATAAGCATAGGTAACCACACCCGGAGCTTGAGAGAAATGGGAGAAACGGCGAAACCATGATAAGCGTAGGTAAACAAACCTGGAGCCAGGGAGAAACGGGAGAAACGGCGAAACCATGATAAGCGTAGGTAACCAAACCCGGAGCGTGGGAGAAACGGGAGAAACGGCGAAACCATGATAAGCCACAACTATAGTCTGTTTCATTTATCCGAGAGCTTTTTCAGTAAATGTTTTCGGAGGTTACCGTAACCCATTCTTTCTTATTTACTGTAAGTCGCTAGATCTCACTTTAGCTTCCTAGCAAAGAAGGGTTTTTCAATAACATTTTTGCGGCATAATTTCTTTTCGTCTTCTATCAGATCAATCAACTCACAGATAAAAATCGCGCATTCAGCTATCCTGAGTCGACACTTTAAACACAATAGACTAAGATGTTAAGAAACGCCGCGAGCTCCCACATAGCGCAGTGGTAAAAACGTCCGCTTGTATACACGGCAACCCGGGTTCGATTCCAGCCGATAGCTTTTTGTTTAACGCACTTACTGCAGTATGTCTCATCACTGATTAAATGTTAAATTAAATTTATATGGGCGTATTAGTGCATTTAAAATGGAAGAATTCCAGCCACTCACCCTCACTGAGCTGATCTGCCGAAGTACAGTAATTCGTCTTGTTTAGCTTACTGTAGCCCTTAAAAGAATTGACTGAAAAGCTCTCGAATAAATGAAACAGACTATCTGTTTCATTTATTCGAGAGCTTTTCAATCAATTCTTTTAAGGGCTACAATAAGCTAAACAAGACGAATTACTGTACTTCGGCAGATCAGCTCAGTGAGGGCGAGTGGCTGGAATTCTTCCATTTTAAATGCACTAATACGCCCATCTAAATTTAATTTAACATTTAATCAGTGATGGGACATACTGCAGTAAGTGCGTTAAACAAAAAGCTATCGGCTGGAATCGAACCGGGTTGCAGTGTCTACAAACGGACGTTTTTACCACTGCGCTATGTGGGAGTTCGCGGCGTTTCTTAACATCTTAGTCTATTGTGTTTAAAGTGTCGACTCAGGATAGCTGAATGCGCGATTTTCATCTGTGAGTTGATTGATCTGATAGAAGACGAAAATAAATTATGCGGCAAAAATGTTATTGAAAAACCCTTCTTTGCTAGGAAGCTAAAGTGAGATCCAGCGACTTACAGTAAATAGAAAGAATGGGTTACGGTAACCTCCGAAAACATTCACTGAAAAAGCTCTCGGATAAATGAAACAGACTATACAAACGTGATCTATAGGCAGCCTACCGTGCAATTCAGCGAATAAAAATAAGCATGCCTATAGTCTGTTTCACTCAAGTTTGGGCATAAATTTTAAAAACTTTGTCCGACAATAAGCCGACAGATTACGAGTAGCATTGATTCGATATATAATGATCGTAATCCGTCTGCTTACTTCCGAAAAAAATCTTAAAATTTATGCCCAAATTTATGTGAAACAGACTATAATGATTCAATTTACAGAGAAATGGTTTTCGCTTTAATTTAATCCTTCATAATCGATTAATGAAAGTATTTTTGTAGGTATGTCGGACTCGGAAATTGTCGTTCGTGCGCAAGGTCTCCTCCATATACATGCATACAAGCAGCAGCTATACATAGTCTGTTCCACATAACTTCGTGCATAAATTTTAAGAATTTTCATCGACAGTGAGCCGAGGGTTACGATAACTGTATATCAGTTCGATGCAATGATCGCAAGTCAGCTTAGTTCGGAGAGAGTTTTAAAATTTATGACCGGAGTTGTGTGAAGCAGACTATAATTCTAGGGGTCCTATAGGGCAAAAAGCCAAAAATAGCAAGTTCAATTCTGTGGGTTTTGAACTGGGAGTAACCCCCACGCCCATGTGGTCTCGTTCCAGAAAAAAACATAGGTACCTATTAGTGATGTCCCGGTGCCGCTTCTTTTACCGGTGCCGGTGCTACATTAGCATATTATATAGTGTACTATGCTTCTTCAAAAATGGTTAAATTTGTACCTATTTTTAACCGGATATACATATTAAGGACAAAATTTCATTTGGCTAGTAACTTCATTATTTTTAATTTATGAATACATATTAATTTTCTCACTTAAGCATTAAACAAACAAAAAATTGTAATAAAATTGAAATTCGAAAAAAAATATAAGTTAAATAGTGTATTATAAGTTTAAGTGTAGCGCAATCCAGATTGGCTTGTGCAGTAGTTGATTCTTTAGTCAAATCAAAATTTGGTTTTAGTGCATTAGTTGAATATTCAACTAGTAAGAAACAAACATGAAAATAGCCACAAAAACTTTTTGAGGTTAAATTATTTGAGTTTATCATTTCACATTTTCAAAAGCCTCTGAAAACAAACATGGGATGTATTAGTAATGCAAGACTTACGTAGAAGTTAATTTACAAAGTTTTAACAAGCTTTTTCTGAATAATTTGCAGGAAAGTTTTGCATAAAAACTATTTTAAAATTCTAGCCGCGTGTTACGGTCTTCTGCTCACGAAATGGAAAAATAAAAATGGATTTGATGAAATTAAGTTGAAAACTGCTCTGTAGTACTCATCCTTCTTGCCTACATTTGATAGAATTAGAAGAACTTTCCACTCTATATGTCGATGTTTTTGATTTTAATTTACTTTATTTATTAGTGTCCACGCTTCTTGCTGTTAATTGATGTTTTCAATGAGATGTGTTTCGTTAAATGAATAATTCATTTTTAAAGCTCGAAGACTTATTCTGAAGTTCAGTCAAAATGCTTCACTATGCTAATCACAAGATTTTATTAACAAAATGCTACCTTTTTGCGACTTTACATTGGTGATAAATGAGCTTGAATTATTCTTTTTACACTATTTTTTCTTTTATCTAGCACCGGCACCGGAGCCGGTACCAGCCTAGCACCGGCCCGGTGCCGGTGCTTAGGCACCGGCCCGGTGCCGGTGCTTAGACACCGGCGCCGGTGCCCAGGACATCACTAGTACCTATGTATTTGCAGTGTGCACAGTGCGCTATTTTAACTTATCATAAAAGTATGTATGTACGTACACGTGACGAGCAGGAGCTACCAAGTACAAAATTATGAATTAACAGCTATCACATAAGTTTGAGTGGTTGTAAATTTTAAGAATTTTCATCGACAGATGTCACGATAATAAATATCAGATCAATGTTACAATCGCTATCTGTCAGCGTCAGCTAATTGTCGGAAATGGTTTTAAAACTTACGCCCAAACTTGTGTGAAACACTATACATCATACGTGGGCAAAAAGAAAATTCTGGGGAGGGGGGTGGACAAGATTTATCAAAGGTCAAAAAATGGCCTTAAAAATGGTGGTATGGCGTAAGAAACATCATTTTTCGACGTTTCTCATCAAGCACTATCCATTAGCATCAAAATATTGCGAAAAAACGAAAAAAATTTCAAAAATTGAATCCTGGGGCTATTTTGATTTCTGGGGGGGGGGGTATTTTGGTTTCTCGGGGGAAGGGAAGTTGCACTATGCAAAATTGTATACTGAGGCTGCCAAGAAACCACGTTTGTTGTTCACCGCTTGACCGCTAAAGATTGAATTCCACGTTGACTATAGAATTTCTAGATTCACTTAATTGGTTTGCAAAAGCTACTGAAACGACGAATGCGAAAGTGCAAAAAACTAATTCACTATTTTCTGGTGCTAAGTATTTGGATCCCTTGCTGGGGCATGAATTATTTCAGTTCGTCATCTGGTGTTCAATTTTTGATAGCCAAGAATGTATTAAAACTTTCGAGTAAAGAGAAGATTATGGGTGCTCTTTTTTCATAAAAATAAATTAAAAAACATTAGATTTCTAGATTTCATTAGATTTCGATTAGATTTTATTAGATTTAGATTAGATTTTATTAGATTAGATTATTTAGATTTAGATCACATTAGATTTCGGCGGTGCAATTTTCAAAGTCAAATACACGTCGTTATTTAGCGCCGACAAGGAGAGAAAATTATCCTCGGCAGTCAAAAAAATTATAAATTACAAAATTCACGAAAGCAATAGGGCAGTTACCGTCTCGTCCACACCTGGGCGTGGGGGGGTTTGGGGGTATGCACCCCCAGAAATCAAAATACCCCCCAGAATTCAATTTTTGAAAATTTTTTTCGTCTTTTTCGCAATTTATTGATGCCAATGGATAGTGCTTGATGAGAAACGTCGAAAAATTGTGTTTTTATCGCCATACCACCATTTTTAAGGCCATTTTTCGACCTTCAAAAAAATCTTGCACCCCCCCAGAATTTTCTTGCTGCCCACGTATGGTCTCGTCCCCTGCCCTTGCTGAAGCATTCAAAATGAATTTCCATTCGAGCAAAGCTCGAACATTTCTGTTCCAAAAAAGGCGAGAATCGGGATAATCTATCATCAATAATGTGTATTTTATTTCCCTGAAAGTTCTTTAAACACACATACCTACAAATATAAGTTTAAAGACAACCCAAAGTAAATGAAATAATTATGGCGCTTGATAATAATCGCACTGAAGAAATGCTTGACGTTAGCAAAAAAAATAACTGGAATATTTGATACGGAATTTTAGGCAACAAAGTTGAGCCGTGCGTAACACATAATCATACGTCGTTACGTAACATCACCGTTGCGCGCAAATATTTCACAACAAAAATATAATACAAAACATAAGAAACATATCTATATACCTACTTTTAATAATAAATTTGTATCAGTCCAGTTTAGACACGCGATCAAGTCAGCCAATAGGAATTGATAATATGGATGTAAACATGGCAAGGTCAGAGGTTAAGGCGCGATATAACGAAAAAAAATTTAAGGAAAATCACATTTTTTTGCGCGAATGCGATAAGAAAACGTATATATGTGAACCTATGAAATTTACAAAAAAACGATCACCATACACCGGAAATTACCAAATCGAACTGAGCGGCATCACAAGTTATTATACGCGCCTTTTGACAAATTATTAGGTACTGCTAATAAGTACACAATGCACTTGGTGCTTCTAAGGCACTTACAGTACAAGAAAGCACGAGACAAAACGATGAAAGAGTTAAAATTAACAGCCACATGACAGGTCTAGAAGCGAACATAAAAGCTAACGGTCAAACGAGTGATAATGCACACGACTTGCTAGCATGACATACTTCAAGCAAAATCAAAGAACCATATTATTAAAGAAAGTGAAAACGAAATAAAATAGAGCAGTTAGCGCAGATAAGTCAATTCGATTTAGAAAATTTTTAATTCGAAAATATTTCGTAAAAAATGAAGAAACAAAATGGCATGACGGGACCAAAAATTACTCTTCAATACATATGTCAAAGTAGAAGGTATTTTTCCACAATTAGCGTAAAAGTCTTGATCATTACCATTGTGAGTTGTGATAGCTATAACATTCGAATCGCACATAACATTTACCTTTCTTACAGAGCATGTTTTTCCAAGAAATTTTTTTTCAGAATGAAAAAACCAAACGACATCATTATTTTTTCTGTGACATAAAGGTTTCCAAAACAAATGTCAAAATATAATAGTTAGTAATATTCCATTTAAAGAGTTTTTAAGTTTATTCACATTATAACACTCATGCGGTCAAAAAATGCGTACGCAAACAAAAAAACGCGGCATGTCCATCGTTTTGCGCTTTACTTACGATATAGCGCCAAGGAATTGATAAGATGATTCAGGTCGCTGAGTAAGGAACAACGCATACCTACATATTTTAAGAATGGAATGAATTTTAATTACAAGAAATGCGAGGTGTATACCGAGCAAACCTTGAGTATTTTCGAACTAAGCGTATGAAATTCATTGACGTCATTCGTTGCTCAGTTATCTCAATCACCGGCGTTATTAGAATAAATTATAAGGAACGAGTAAGCAGCAACGCTGTCTTTTATTTTGTATTGAAAGACATTTTCGCGCAAGTTATGAGCTCATGCGTTAATTCGGTGCAGCGAGAAAAAGTATTCGAAAATTAACATGCTACTAATGTGCACTCGTATCTAGCAAAAATTTGTCCGAAATATCGTCTAGAGAAGTTTGCGTGCACAGGATCGCCTCGCCAGCATAGGTGCACTGGCAGGTCAAGGGGACAGCAAAATGGCCGCTAAACTATTAAAAGGCAATTCTATTCAGCGTGCACGACTTCGGACCATAGGTGGGCAGCACCCAAATTCTGGGGGGGGGGTGAAAAAATTTCCAAAGGTCAAAAAATGGTCTTAAAAGTGGTTGTATGGCGAAAAAACACCATTTCTCGACGTTTCTCATCGAGCACTATCCAATGGCATCAAAAATCGCTAAAGAAGCAAACAAAATTCAAAATTTGAATTCTGGGGGTATTTTGAATTCTCGGGGGGGGGTATTTCAACTTCTGAGGGGTGCATACCCCCACACTTATGTGTAGCTTCGGACAGAATTCCTTATGCTTAAAGAATATTTATAAGAAATTCCAATTGCGATTTCTGTCTGCAATCTATTCTAACGTATGGATCAGATAGGTACGCACGTCACGTCCACGTGCGGGAGTCTGTAGTCTGACCCTCATGAGGAAAGCAATGAAGACAAAATGAAGAATGAAAACGATAAAAACCGACTTTTTGAAAGATAAATTGTGTATTAATATAGTGACTGCAGTATTATGGGGTTTATATTAAGTTTTCTGACCATTCCGGCTTCTGGTCCCAAACTACGTCTCATGTTTTGTTGCCTGTTAACAGAAGCCCTTGGATGTACATGCATGTCTCGGTATAAAATCGCCGTAATTCCTATTGCAAACTGGCAACCAGGATACCTGATTGCAAACAAATGCGTACCGACCAAACGTCTGCTTTATTTTTTAATGCATTCTTGCAGATAAAACGTGAGCAAAAAGTAAAGTAGCTCGAGTTTTTAAAAACCGTTGCACATCCACTGATTAAATTTATTCGCTTAAATTTTTAAAATTAGTATAGTACAGTCCCTCCTTTTTCTTCCTGTACAGCGGTTTTGCTGCAGCGTGTGTGGTAAGAGATGCGTATTGGAGAAATGTGCGCAGTGGCGGCGTGCGATAGTAGGTAACTGTAAGTATTTGTTGTAAGTGGAAATTAAAACAAGAACTTGTTTACTCATTCCACAGCCTCCTTCTTCTCTTCTTCTTTATAATCGGGCTGAGAAGGACGACCGCGTCTCTCAAACTGTTGTGTGCCTACACTTTTATATAATTGGGCGATGAAAATAATTAACAGAGTCGAAAACAAGGGCACGACGCAGAGCGACAAAAACTGTCTTTCTTACCGCATGAATTTGAGTGAAACTGCGTCGTACGCATATACGCGCCCGGTACAATATAAAGTTGAATAAGGTAAGTATTGTGTATACTGTAGCGTTCGAGATGCAACCGCATTCCTACGGTTTTAAACTTTAACGTTTAACTTTCCGTTACTCACACGCGCTCCGCCTTATATCTATCGACGGAGCGAGTGGTCGTAGAGTGATGCTTTACTTATCTGGTAAACAAAACGCGCGGTGTTCCAGTTTTTAGGCTGACAGCCCGGGCCGACTCAGCCAGCGCATGAGGTTGCATTCGCCGAAACTCGCGCTGCGTTAATTACATAAACGATTGAACAAGACTGCCCATGTAGAATCCAGTACTTCTTTTCAAATTCATGAAAAAGCGGTACTTTAATGTTTGCTGTCAGTCACCTCTTATCGACTGACCTTTTTTAAAAACCGAACCGTTAAACGAACGCTCGGAAAATCTAGTCTCCCAACCGAAGCCAGCTCGTAAACTATGGTTCTTAATTAGTGTGAGATTGTCAGTTACGAGGTCGTACTTCGCCTTATGCCTCGTCTCGCTTGTAAAAGTTTGTCGTAATTGACAAAAAAAGACACGCCCTCCCGTGCGGGCGGTCTTTTTGCCACCCGGCCGGACGTATAATTTCGAGAGGAACGTGAAATGAAAAACACTTCAAGAACGATAGAGACTCAAAATTTGATAAGCTGTTACTTGTTTTGAAACAAACCGAAAAATGAGATCAGAACGATCTCAAAGCGATAAGAATCGAAGAATTAATTAAACAGTAGGCACTATAAATGAAATAATTCATAGCTCGTTCAGTTTCTGCCCAAAACGATGGACTGGTTAAACTTTTTGATCGTACCGAAAACAACTTAATCGATCAAGGCACAATAACGCACAAAACCTACTTATGCACAATCCCTGTTGTAAACGTTCAAAGCACAAATCGAAGCGATGAAGACAAGCTGTCGCTTTCGAAGCCAAAAAACGAATTAGAAACTTATTTTTTGTATAATAGCAGTGGCGGATCCAGGATTTTTCTAAGGGGGGCGGTACCCCTAAGGGGGCGGAACCCTGAGTTGGGCGGAAAAATTAGCCGTTTTGACCCGAAAATCGCTAAAAATCGTTCAAAATCCTTAATTTTGCGCACTATTTTGGGCCAATGAGGGGGGGGCTCGTAGAAATAAGTTTACACATCTATCGGATTAAACTGCCGTTTACACTTATTTCGTCTTTTGCTTCGGCTTTGAAAAGCGACGGCGACCAAACTAGACTATAAGTAGATTAACACATCATTAACGAAGACGAAAGCGAAATGGCAGATAGGAATTGGATAACAAGCCTGTACAAAGTAAAAAAACTAGACTAGAAAAATTACAGCTTAATCGCTTAACCAAAAAGTTCTGTTGGTGTAAAAGTATACAATGAATAACAAATTTTCAACTTCAAATGTTGCAGAAATCGAATTTATAATTGCAAAGAAATTATCGCTGACAAAATATATACTCCGTGCTTATTGGCTTGAAAAATTGCTATTCTCGCGACGCGGAAAGATTTTTGGCAGTTGCGTATTAAATAAAAGGATATTTTAAACAGCGCTAACAGCTTTGCTGCAACCTCAGATCTTGCGGGAAAGCGTCATCGCCCATCGGCTGATCCTTACCACCGGCAGCCTCATGCTTATTTCGGTCATCTCGTGGGGCAACTTCATTGTTGCAGGTTGCGTGGTTGCCGATTCTGCATTCGTGTTTCATGGAAAGCAAGGCGCTCAAACGGCCGCCGGTCTCCGCTCTGATCGGCGGCGAAGCCAGGGACGCGATTTTGTGAAAACCGGAAAACGAAGTGGGCCTACGTTTACGCTGTTTCATAGAAGGAACGACAAGATTCTGAATTTGGCGTTCCTCGGTTTCGTAAGAATCGGCAGAAGACGCTTTGTGCGTTTTTTTGTGCCTTAGCAAATTGTCTTTGCGATTAAACCTGCGCGATCAAACTTTAATCTTATGCGCATAATTGTAAACTGAATCATTGAAATCAAAAACGCACCAAATATATGTAAACTAAACCGATTTATCGATCTAAATCGACAAGTGCGTGACTGACAATTATTAAAGCGATGTAAATCGAGCGAAAAAACGGTTTGAAACCACGATGTAATACTGAGTGCATAAGGTTCTGTGAAGGTCGCTAGGGAACCGATTGTCATCATTACCGTAACACCAGATATCTTCGTAAGCTGACAGTCGACCCATTGTCTCTCGAAGCGATCAGGAAATCCGGTGTTACAGTAAGAAGAACAACAGTTTTCAAGCTACTTTGTGAAGGTTTAAAAAGCCAAATCGTTTCGCAAATTAGATTATGATCGCATTTCTAACAGGAAAGATAATCTTTGCAGAACAACATTTTTGCAGGGAACAGATAATAACAGAGTAGCTTTACATCACGATGGTTCACCAGTAATAAACACTTGTAGTCAATTTAAAGTGACCACCAATAAAATTTCCACTGGTTTAAACAGCTAATGAATCTTGGGCGATATGCACTCTACTCTTGCGGATTGCTTCACATGAATTAATTTACTTCTTCCTTGCCTACAAGCACACGTGGGCATGGGGGTTTGTACCTCCCCTCTAGAATCCGATAGACCCGCAAAAATTGACAGACCATCAGAATAGATTTTTTGGCATATTTCTGGGATTTTGGCCAGTGTTACACCACCCAGACCTCCCAAAATTTGGTCGCTGCCCACGTATGCCTACAACCATCTTTTCGTCGATTTACATTGACTGTGATACCTCATCAACAATCATGAATTTGTGTGATACGAATCCGCATAACTAGAAAACCCCATAAATCCCAAGAATTAAATTTTTGAAGATTTTACTCCACTATCCACTTAGTGTCACTTGGTAGAACAGCTTGAGAAGATATAGCATACGAACGTGTTTTTGTCCTTTCCGTAAAATCCCCTCAGATTCCAGAATTGGAGCTAAAAATATATACTAATTTTCGTAAAGCGGACTATACCTATTTGATAATTTTTCGAATGTAGAAAACTATAGACATGATCAGTCAAGCACGCTGGGAGAGTAGCAGACAGACATTCACGTAGGAGGGAGAATTTGAGGATCTAGAGACCCGCAGAACGGACGCACGGGAAAATTCCTGCAGAAAATTAGGAAAAATGGTAGTCAAAGTTGGATGAAAATCGAAAATTTTCTTCAAAAGTGCTTAAATAGGCCAGAAACAGTGGAATAACGTAGTTTTAACATTATTTTAGCATGTGTGCCACTTTTTGTGGTCATTTTGACAAAAAAAATTTTCATGATTTTTGATTCTGGGAAAATTTAATGCGGAAGTGTCAAAATCGAATAATGTTTCGAATAAGTTTTGAAATCGCAATTAAATTGCAAAAATAAGTTTGTTTTTCTGTGTTTTATACATAAACCAAAGGCCAAATTAGCTCAGCAAAATTATGGCTGACCTCTTCGATGGACCGAGCTGACCCGTCCAAACTGTGCTCACATTTAGACACGCCAATAATAAAACGTTAAATTGATAAATAATAAATAAATAATTTAATAAATCAATCTACATGCCTAAAACTCGAGTAAATTTGAGCCTCAATAATGGAATTTTAGCATTTGCTTAGACTTTTCTAATCACTAATTTCTAAGGAATTTTCCAATGATCTAAGAATGTTTTCACAATTCATTGTGCGAATGTTTGACAATATGCTCTAAAAATTTCTCATGCATTCGTTTCGCTTCGGAATTTTAGAATCACCCAATAATATTCTTATGATGAAGCGCATTTTTTGAAGATCTAATATTTTCCATTATTACCCCACACACGTATCTAACATTTTTCTTCGAAACGAGGTATTTGACGAGCAGGCACGTAGCTGGCCCTCCTATTTTGGGGGGACCAACACCAATTTTGGGGGGTCTAAGCCAAAAATAGCACAAAATAACGTGTAAAAAGTCCTATTTTTCCGGTTTTTTTCTGAATTTGGGGGGTCCGGACCCCCCACCCAGTCCCCCATAGCTACGTGCCTGTTGACGAGGGCTGAATAAGTTTAAATCAGAAGAAAGCGAATAGGCTGTAAATTATCGCATAACTATGCTAATACTGCATTAATCTTCTTCCTAAAATCCATTGCCTAGTAAAAGATCAACTGAATGAGCAACACTCTAATAATTGAAAAAACTATTGCATATAATCAAGCAAGAAGCAATACAGAAATATGTTGCAAATTTGTGCATAAGCCAGTGTTTTTTTCTAGAAGGTTCCTTTCTACACGACAAAGATGATCCCAAAAGTCATGTACATTTTGTACATGTAAATTTTTGAGTAGTATAATATATGGTGCAGTAGCGCTTTCTCGTTGGTAATACCTGAATTTTCGACGTTTCTTAGTGCATTTTGGCCAATTTGTGGGCTTCTGAGGACAAAATATGTATGCTGAAAACTTTATCAAACGCGAAGTTTTTTCTTTTTAAATGCAAATTTAGCCATTAAAAAGACAATTAGAACAGATAATCACTCCGCAGCGTCGAAATGGTTTGGGAATTTCAGACCATTTTACAGTTTTCGTCTCCCCAAAAATCATTGCACATGTACAAAGACGGTCCCGAAAAGTCATTGTGTATACCAGGAAAAATCTTTGTCGAATACAAAAAAACCGCGACACGTGCTATATCCCCGCAGTTCAGCGCAGAGCGTGGTCTGTTCAGCATAATTCAGTCTGGGGGGTCAATATGAAACGAGATCGGTACCTCACATTTTTTGCTCTGGCAGAAATCTTTTTTCTCGTACAACAAACTTCCTGATTTTTAATTAGCGATTATGACATTTTTAGTGGAAAGTAAGTACCTAGCTGGATTTTCGATTAGAAATAAAAATGCATCATTTTTTCAAAGAAAACGGCTGAAAAATTACTTTGTCTTCAAAACGGAGGATGAGGGACAGAGTACGTTCAGCTTGTTTGAAAGATGCCATCGGGTGACCGACCACTGACCAGCCTCACTTTGACGATTCTCGAGAAAGACACTTTCTTTAATGTACACACATACACACACACACACACACACACACACGTGCACATACACACACACACACCAGAGTTTTTGTTCAAGGTCCCTTTGTTCATGTACAATGATGGTCCCCAAAAGTCTTTGTACATTTTGTACATGCCAATCTTCGTGCATTGTAATATGAAACAGTAGCGATTTTATTGTAGCAAACCACGGCTTTTCAACCTTTGATAGTGTATTTTAGTTATTTTAGTCAATTTCTTGGTTTCTGACGCCAAAAATTACCGAAAATCGTCTTAAAACGGCGCGCAGCGCCGAAAAATTCGATATTTTTCATTCTAAATACAAATTCTGCCATTATAAAGACATATATAGACATATAGAAAATTTTTTTGTGAATTTTACACCTTTTTACAGGTTTTGTCTTCCCGAAAATCTTTGTATTCGTCCATGTACAAAGACCGTCTTGAAAAGTCTTTATACATTGGGAAAAATCTTTGCCGAATACAAAAATACCGTGACACACATGCACAAACATCTAAATTTTCATACTCGCCAATTAGCTATTTCATAACGTGCATAATTACTCGGATTAGTTAGATATAAAACAATAAAGTGAAAAGTGAAAGCGTACCTTTTGGAGCAATAAGTGCATTGATGAGGCCTTTCACCTGAAAGAATTTTCTTTGATTTAAATAGAACGCACAACACGCGATAAGACAGAAAACACGCCAACCTGTGTGGATAAACTCGTGCTTCTTCAATAAAAATTTGTTCGCAAATCTTTTGTTGCAATTATCGTGTTGACAAATGTAGGGCTTACCATCTGAAAAAAGAGATTAGGTTACTATCATACGTGGGCAGCAAGAAAATTCTGAGGGGGTGCAAGATTTTTGCAAAGGTCAAAAAATGGCCTTAAAAATGGTGGTATGGCGTAAAAAACACCATTTTTCGACGTTTCTCATCAAACACTATCCATTGGCATCAAAAAATTGCGAAAAAAAAACAAAAAAATTTCAAAAATTGAATTCTGGGGGGGAATTTTGATTTCTGGGGGGAGGTATTCTGGTTTCTGGAAGGGGTATTTTGGTTTCTCGGGGGGGGGGTTGCATACCCCCAAACCCCCCAAAGCCCAGGTGTGGTTACTATGCAAGTTCAATTCACTTCTTGTGTACATAAGAAAAGTATGGTACCAGGATGAGACTGTAGCTTAATCATATTTCATCGCCCATTTCTCGAGAATTATGAAATCGGCTATAATTTAAGCAAAATTTTGTTTCATGCTCTTCGGAATGATAAATTGTTCAGTATTTTACGTGGCTAGAAAGGCACTTTTCAATCGAGATCGAAACTGAGCAAAACGAAAATTCAAGTTGTTAATCAATGTTCTACGATTAGTTTATGAGACGCAACATGCGTTTACAGAATTTATATCATTATTTTTGTCCGTTCTTTCCTCAAAACACTGTAAAATCTCTCCCGTGCGGAAAAACTTATCTGGGACCAGCAGCTAAATATTCTATTAGAATACCTAGCTACCTAAATCTATAGTCTGTTTCATTTACTCGAGAGCTTTGTAAAAAAGTTTAGAAGGTGATTACAAAAGCGTTTAAGCTGATAGGGCAGTACTCGTATTCAGTACACTACAAGATCGTCTTTCCCATTGTTGAGCGACAAAACTGTATCAGACTTCTAAGCATATGTGGGCAGCAAGAAAATTCTGGGGGGTGCAAGATTTTTCAAAGGTAAAAAAATTGCCTTAAAAATGGCGGTATGGCGAAAAACACCATTTTTCGACGTTTCTCGCCGAGAACTATCCATTGGCATCAAAAAAATTGCGAAAAAAAACGAGAAAAAAATTATAAAAATTGTATTCTGGAGGGGGTTTTGATTTCTGGGGGGTATTTCGGTTTCTCGGGGGTGCATACCCCCAAACCCCCACGCCCAGGTGTGCTTCTAAGTCACTTTTGAAGCCTAATTCATATGGAATTAATTTGGTGAAAAAGCTCTCCAAAAATGAAACGATTCAGCTTTCGCCAATTCCTTCAAAATTTTATTCATTTTGACATGCAATCATAACTTTTAATAAAATTCGAACCTTTTAAATATTTTCCGCCATCTGCGCTTCGCTCATAAAGCATCGAAAGTAGTTTTAATTTACTGTGTTTTACCCAACTTTTTCTTACGAATTTCGTTTTCGCGTGACACGCATGGGCGATCCATCGTTAAATTTACAAGTTTTAAACGAAAAATGCGAGATATCGAAATAAATAATCATTCATTTCAGTGATCGTATGCATAAATCGGGATTGTTTGCGGTATCCATAAAAATAAATGGAAAGTCAGATTGATACAGGTTATTCGTAAAAGGTGGATTAATTTAAATAGAATATTACCACCGTCGCAATCATTATAGCATTTGAAAGTGGTCGACGGTCTTGCGCCGCTCATTTGATTTGACTCGGCGACGCCCAAATCAAAAATCGACGGCGCTGCGTTGGCCTTGTATTTCGTCGAAACGAGGCTCATAGCCTCCATGGCGTACTTCGCGCACGAATCCGTCAAAGCGATCGAATCCGTCGATTGGGAGCCGATGGCTGAACCATTTTTTGGCGAGCCGAGCGATTTCCGGTCGATCGTCGGCGTTTTGACGCCGGCGTTCGACGTCAAAAGATCGGAAGTCGACGCGAGCGAAAATTTCGGCGGTTGCGTCGGGTGCAAAACGGCGTTGACTAAGTCGGAATAGGAGCCGGGCAACAATTGGTGGAACGCCGAATGGATGCCGCTCGAGGGAAGGGAATGGTGGGCGTTGGCGCTGAAAATTTGGCAATTGTACTGGTTGAAAAAAGCGCCGCATCGTTGCTGCTGCTGCTGCTGGGCCAAAGTAGTGGCCACGGCGCTGAGTTGGCGGTAATGGCGGAAAGAGGCGTCAGCGGCGTCGAACGCCGCCGCCGCCGCCGCCGGAGAATGCCTCGAAATTGGGCTTTTTTCGTTGCCGCCCGACTCAATTCTGACGCTCAGCTGATCCGGAGTCGTCGATCGGATCGCCTTCAATTTGGCCACCGCTTTTTCGATACTGCGGCCCGAACAAAGCGTTAACTTTTTTGAACTCGGGCCAACGACTATTGTAGTCGTCGAAGGCCCACCGGCGGTCGTTTCGTCGTCGTCGAGCGTAGGACTGTCGTTTTGATCGGTTTCGAGAGGCTCCATGGCCGAAGCGGGAGATACCTGTTCATCCACATCCAACGGAGTCTCGTCGCCGCTGCTTTCGGTCAGAAGCGGAGCTTCGTCTTCGACGGATTCGATGGAAGAACGAAGTGGGGCGTCTATAAAACTTGTCTGTGACCAAACGTTGGCGTGCGGGGTTGAATTTTTGGGGTTTGGACCATAGATGTACAAGATCAGGGTCGGCAGGGGGGCTAGTAAATCCCAGATATCCACGCCATTTTTTGCAGGCACAATGTCGAAAATGGTTGAAATAACCTAGACAAAATGTTATCGCGCGGTAATATCGCGCCTTTAAGCATTTTCGGTTCATTTTGACTGCATTGCATCGCTAGTAGCGCTAAAAAATATATAAATCGATTAACTCGGCGATAAATTTTGATTTTTTTTCTGGATTATTTTGACACAAATTTCGGTAATAGAATCCGGCAGACCTTCTAAACCCCCAAAAATCGAATTTTCGGCATGTTTCTTAGGAATTTGACCAGGTTTGCAAACCCAGGCCCCTAGAATTGAATTTATTCCTCTATACTTGTTGGCTAAGATTTTGCTTCTGATCGAATAGTTACAGATGGAACCATTTTAAAGTGTTATTTATGCGATTATGTTATCCAAGGACCGCAGACAAAATTTAACTTTGGAAAATAACGAAATGTGAAACGTTGTTTATGTTCAACAAAATTTTATTGTTATGCCTGCACTTAATCGTTCGATATCTCTATGTACGTTTTTGATGACTAAGGCTCAATTTTCTGAATAAAGCTAACCTATCTGCACCTAGTTGGCCATAAATTTTTACACATAATTTCGCACATAATTTGCGATTCTTTTGCACATAAAAATCCGGTCTCTAATCAAGTCAACCATACATGGGTAGCGCCTAAATTCTAGAGACGTCTGTCTGGGGGAGGTCGCAACAGTTTCAAAATGTCAAAAAAGTGGCAAAAAAACTGATCGTAACATACTTTTTCGACGTTCCTCATTGAGCTACCGATTTACATGAAAAAATCGCCAAAAAATGACAGAAAAAATTCGAAAAATCAATTGACACTCCAAAATTTGTTGGTTTGCTGATGTTGGGGTTCCAGACATCCCTCACCCGTACTTACGCTTATGTATGAACGCAATCATTTACTGTTGTAAAGCAAAAATACCTAATTATTTCTCAAAAGAATCCAGCGAAAACACAATAGCAGCATCTCGTTATTTAAAGCTCAACGGAATCCTTGGAGTATTTGTACCGCGATAATTTTGACAAACAATATAATAAGCAGGAATCAGAAGAATCAAAATTCAGACGAGTAGGTAGCATACATGGGTGGCAAGAAAATTCTGGGGGTCTGGTTGGGTGAAATCGCCGAAAATTGCCAAAAAATGTTACTAAAAATAGAATTCTGCGGGGTCTACAGTAATCTGCGGGGGATTTTAACTTCTGCAAGGAGTGTAAACAATACCTGGGCGTGTGGGGGGTTTGAGGGGTATGCACCCCTCCCCCTCGAGAAACCAAAATACCCCCCGGAATTCAATTTTTGAAATTTTTTTTTGTTTTTCGAGTTATTATTCGGTAGTGTTTGTGTCTAACTTATGAAGTTGATCATAATGAATTTTCTAAATTCAATCAACCACACGGGGGCATACGGGTGGGAGTTTATAAGACTTGACCACCTAAATCGAAAAGAGCCCAAGAAACAAATTTTCACATGTTTTTTTGTGATTTTCGCCAGTTTGAAATCTTAGACCACCTAGAATTCGACTGTTGTCCACGTATGTTGACAGCCTGCTTGACCGCGGGGAATAATCAACAACACGTACCGCTGCTGTCCAAATTGGTCTCTTACGACCGTAAGCAGATGCGGACGACGTTACTTGCTCAACCATCCGTTTGACGGCGCCCAGTTCTTGAAGTATGCAAAGTAGCAGGTGCGAATCCGTGGCGTTAGTCGCTAGCGTTTTCGAGCTGGGCCCGGGACGATCCTGCGCGGAAGGGTGGGCGTGATCGAAATTCGGAAAATGACTTATGTCGACGGCGGCGAATTCGGGCAACGGCCATCCATTTTTCCTGGCAGCGTCCAGCGTTCGTAAGATGACGCCGACCGGATCCGACGCGACGACGCCGTTGTGGCTGCATTTGGCGTGACTCGGGATGTCGGTCAGCCGCCGGACCAACCTCAAGGCGCGCTGTATCTCGGTGGTCGTAAAATTGCATTGCACTAATTGTTTCAGTTTGTCGCCGCTAATTATTTCGCGCGTGTTGGAGATGTAGCAGAGGACCGAGTCCACGACTATGTTCCTATTCTTGTTATTGCTCCCCATGGCATACGCGAATTATGGCCCGATCCGAGATGTCGTATCGAGAAAAATGTCTAAGGCACGATGGCATCCCTGTACCTGAAATAAGCTACTCTAGCCGATCTTGATCGAAATAGTGTAAGTTTCCTCGAAAGAGAAACAATACGCGATGTACGATAATTGAACAAAAAATGACAAAATCGACGTAAATTTTGAAAACTAAATTTATAGAGGCAATTGCTATCCAGTACGAACTTCAATTAGTAAAAACAAAACGCCAGATTAAATAAGTGAAACCCATTCAGCTCAGAAAAAGGCAGTACTACGAGGTATTCATGAATAAAAAGACAGGTATTTTAGGAAATACGACGATTTGGAATCGTGCGAGCCATTCTGAATGGAGTGTATTACGTTATTGTGTACATTCAGTGGAATATTATCTTGAATTAATGCAATAAAAAATGGCAAAATTCCGTGTTTGAAAGACACTAAGGAAGGCTGAGAATATAAATTTTTAATGCTCTTGAGAAAAATCATTCTTTTGTTTCTGTAACGATGAGTTTATTGCAGTCTGGAAATCACAAGCACGACGAATGAACAAAGTAGAATCAATGTGAAATAATTTCAATTCGTACAAATACATAATCAACCATTTCAAACGTTAGCAAAGTTGCGGTTCAAGCGAGTAATGTACATTTGTGAAGGACGCTTCTTGCCTTCATGAATCAAAAAATGTTGGAATCTATTAAATGCGATAGGTAGCCAATTAGAATTAGAGGTCCGATCGCTTCTAAACGCTACCGACGCTTTCAGCTTTTCATCATAGCAAAAATTTCACATAAAAACTAAAATCGAAATGATTTATATATATACGTTTACTGATGCCAAAGATATCAGACCCGCGTGATTACGAATTTTACGAAAAAAAGTCCGGTTTAATGGAGAGGCAAAAACAGCACGACTGAAAATCGCCTAGGATTCGGCTAAATATGAGAAAAATACACACATCTATAAAATTATCAATAGTACAAAACGTTATAAATAATCACAATTTCCCGAAGGAACCACAAGCCCCGCCAGCCACCGATTATTTTGCAGCGTGTGCGAGCTGACGGGAACTGAAGCTATATAAACCAGGAGTGTTCACATGCAAAAATCAATAACCTCCAAAGTGAAACAAAATAAGAAATGAAGCAAACGAATTATAGATAATCGTCCTGTTGCGTAGTTAATCGTAAACAAAGTTCAAAATATAACTCGAGAGAACCATGCAAAAAAGTCGTTTTGACCGTTTTTCTTCGACTCGCATCATGTTGCGGAACAATTTTAGAAAATAATAGCTACCTAATGTCGTGTTGTACTATTTGTCAAAAATTTTCCAATAAACAATTCAGAATATTTTTTATACGAAGACAAAACAACAACAAATCAAGGAGGTTATATTACGGAGTTGAGAGAAATTGTGACGCGTTGATTTTAAAGGGTCGTGTGAAAAGTTTTTGGCTGAAACAGTTTCAGGGCGTAAAAATCTATGAATATGTATTTGAAAATCCATTTCCAATTTTTAAAACATATTATTTCAGTCAAGGATGAAAAGTGGAAATGTCTCAAAGAAATAAAAGTGGTCAATGAGACAAGAGTGAAAATTTAAAGATGACAAGATATTTAGCATGTAATAAACAAAGCCACAAATCTAGAAGAACACATTTATAAATTCGCGTGTATGGCTTTTTCATCAGCATATGAAAGATTAAACAAGCAATAAAAACACCAAAAATAGCCTTCCATGACTTCTCCAGAAATGATATTTTCTACGGTCAATTTTTTACACATTAAAGTAGCTACAAAAATCACTTCCTTTGCAGTTTGCAGTGATAAAATGGTGAATACCTATTCAAAATTTGTACAATAGTTTGCGAAGCACTTTTGCAATCGATTTACATCACACGATATTTGTAACTAAAGCACCTGGGTTACCAAAATGAATAGGGCGCTTGGAAAAGATAAAAATTGTTCAAAAATGCTGAAACTTTGTCGCATAAACTTACTGATAAAGAAATAAAAAAATGAAATTAGACAGAAAAATAAAAAAACGAAAATTAAAAGAATGAAAAAGATTATGCTTTGCAGCTGAAAATCGATAAAAACTCACGCCAGTTCATGTTTCCTGAGAAACGAAAAGTTAAGAAACGCAAAAACGTTTGTCGTCGTGAGATTGTAGGCTTACCCCACAAATTTTTCACAATACAGCTTGAAATCATGCTCAATCGAATAATTAAGGTACATATGTATTTTAAACAATTAGGCGCATCACTTTCTCAGAACATATAAGCTCAAAAATGAGAGAATAAGACAGTTTCCTGTATGTCCATGATTTCGCTTATAACTATTCCGTTCTTTTTTCGTGAAGTTTTAGCTTTGCGTTTTTGTTGTTGAATAAACTATGTATTAGTCAGTGTTTTTTGTACAAGTTCCGTGTACAAAGATGGTCCCCAAAAGTTTTTGTACATCTTGTACATGCAAATTTTTGTGTACTATAATATAGTACAGTAGCGATTTTAGTGAGGTAAAACAGGCTTTTCGATCTTTGGTGATGTATTTTAGCTAATTTATGGGTTTCTGATGCCAAAAATTACGAAAAATGGTCTCAAAACGGCGCGAAGCGCCGAAAAATTCGACATTTTTCTATTCTAAATGCAAATTCTGCCATTTTAAAGATATATAGGACAAACAATAACTCATTTCGGACCGAAGCGCCGAAAATTTTTGGGAATTTTTCATGTTTTTACAGTTTTTGTCTTCCCAAAAATCTTTGTACTTTTTCTACACACAAATTTTTGGATACTATAATATGGTACAGTAGCGATTTTAGTGTGGTAAAAACAGAGTTGTTCGACTTTTGGTAGTGTATTTTAGCTAATTTCTGGGTCTCTAAAGGCAAAAATAACTAAGATCGTCTTAAAACGGCGCGAAGCGCCGAAAAGTTTGGCAAATTTCCTTTTGAAATGCAATTTCTGCCATTATAAAGATATACACAATACACAATTACTCCTTTTGCGGATTTCAGACCTTTTTTTGCAATTTTTGTCTTCCCAAAAATCTTTGTACATGTAATACAAGGACGGTCCCCAAAACTCTTTGTACATCAGGAAAAATGTTTGCCGAATACCAAAAAAACACTAGTATTAGTATTAATTGAAGTGATAAGATTAATCAATTTAAGAGATTCAATTTTCTGAATGTTTGAACCGCTCCAAGATATGCAAAAAAAGAATTTGAATTGCTTTCACAAAAAATTATCAAGGCGCTTTATAAGCTTTTCTCCGCAGTATTGCTAGGTTACTTCGTTGCCCAACAATCAGCTCTAGCGTTTATTCTCTATTCCCTAACAGTGTTTGAAAAAGCTGAAAGCATGATAATAAATAACAAACGCAACAATAACAAAATTGAAAAATGATAATAATTATAATTACAATTATAATTATAAGTCATAACAATAATAAAAATAATAATAATCTTGAGCTGTCAACGAAAATTTCAAAATGTATGGTAATTCGTAGATATAAAAATTTTTGCTATATTTGCATTACGAAATATTATTTTTCCGACAATTGGCACGGACCTTTTTTCATAAATTTGCCTCCAACGTTCTGATGAGGATGTATGAAAAGCTGCTGTTTTCATCCATGCTCATCAGATCCAAATTAAACAATGATTTTTATACCAATCAGGAAAAAATGATCCATATGAATAAGAAATTTTCGAACTAAATTTATGCTTTAACTGCCTCAAAAGCTATTGATATATGCGCAACTCAAGCCCTCTCCCGCAGGGCGGATCCCTGGAACGGAACCTGAGTGGAATTCATAGCATAATACAGTTTTGTCAAATACGAAATGAAATAACAAGAAATTAATAAAGTTTTGCCAACGCAGCGCGCAGTCTTCTCTCGAACCCGGATCGCATTTAAGCACAAATAAGCGTTCTCCAAGTGAAATACAACGAGCTCATGCTTACATAAGGGCGCAACAATGAATGCTGCTAGACTGCTGCTGCTACTGCTGCTAAGGTAAGCTTACGAAGCGCTGCTCAGTCCAACGGCTACACGAAGAGAGTGGTTGGAGTTGTTGGGGGCGAATAAAAAATGAGAAACGAGATACACACACAAGCATTGCACAAAATGCTAAGACATATACAATAAACTGTAGCCGACCGAGCGTGACGACGGCGTTTAGCTAGAATTTTAAAACAGCCCCTCGGCCGCACTCCCAATCCAATCCAATCACTCGACAAAACTGTTCTTACACTGCCAATCTTATTTCCTGTGCTAAAAAAGGTGTTGTGGTACGTCAGCGCGTTGAAAAAGAGTCTACCGGCAAATAATATTTTTCGTAGAAAGCAAAATGGTAAAGTAAAGCGCACAATGAGCGATGCCTCTCCGACGAACGATAAGCTAGCACGCAGTCTTTCATAACGATATTAGAAGCTCAAACGCATTTTGGAACTTTGCCACGGCCTCAAATCAACGAAGGAAAAAAGGAAAATAAAATAGGATCATTTGCACAGTGCAAAAAAGCCATGAATGGAAATGTATAAGACTCGTAGCAGGCCTGTATCCAGGATTCGGCCAAGGAGGGGGCGGACAGCATAAATTGGTCTAGAACTCGCAAAATAAAAAGCGACGTTGTTTGGTCGCGCTCGAGACTTAACTAAGCGCGAAGCGCCGAAAATTTCAAGATTTTACGTCAAAGACATGCAATTTCTCCATCTTTTCGTGCATTATCGCACCTTTCAAATTTTTTCGGCCAAGGGGGAGCGGCCGCTTGCTCGCTCCCTTAAATACGGTCCTGCCTGACTCACAGGAATACACTAGTTTTCTTTCAAAAAAAAACTAGGCTTTCCCTTTTTCATCGAAACAAAATTATTACTGCCGAAATTATAACCGGTAATTGAGACACATTCTAATCAAACGGATTAAGCTAATTAAGCTAAAATTTCTCGAAATTAATTAAACTAAAAGTAAAACTAAAACAACGAAAACACTAAAATTAAGCGAAAATTCGTAATGTGAGCAAAATTTCGGACTGCTATACCGAAGCCGAACAAAGCTTATCATCAGCCAGCACCGGCAACACTCGAATTTGCTGTTGCTTACGAGATGATGATAAGCTAGAAAATTGAACTCTGTAGCTGAAAAGGAGGCAATGTGGGTAAATAACGGCGGCGCTGTACTCCAGAAAAGTCAAGCACTCTGCATAGCGCATACACAAAATATACAAGGTACATTCGTATATGTAAACGTAATAGATCATACCAAAATGTTATTCAACGGTACGTTAGTACACAAAGTATGCGTAAGTATAGATAAACGCCCGTTTATTGCTCAACGAATTAATTGTACGAGTGAATTGGATACGGCAGCCACGAAGAGTGAGTGGCACACGAGGCGGTTAAATTGCCCTCTTTAAAACACAAGCACACAAGAGGATGAGATGCCAGCCAAATGATGATGATGATGACGAAAGGGTTGATTGCGAAGAGGGTTTCCACGAAACGAGAATAACCGAACCGAACAGGTACAAGTGTGATTTCAGTTGAATTCAACTATCACGAATTTTAATCGTTCTCAGAGCGCTTCGTCAGGGAGCAAAAAGACGATCACTCTCTGTTTATGTGAACTAAGTGCACGAAGCATGCAAATTACTACATGTTTTCACGAAAATGTTCTGCTCCTTTTCGTTTCTGCTATGACAGGGAATTTAATTCGTGCATGAGCAAAACAATTTGTGTACAGTGGTGTAGTCAGTATTTTGTTCCGGGGGAATGGTCACGCGCAAAATTTACTTACGAATGCATTGCATTATGTTCTTTGGTTTGCATTGCCATCGGACGAATTTTATGCTTTGGTTTGCATCCCACAGCATGTCTTGTCGATGATGTCTCAACATCCCCACCAGTTTTAACAGCCCCCGTCCCATTAGCCCCACTAAAAATCCCAACAGCCCCACCCGTCCCAACAGCCCCACCGGTCCCAACAGCCCCACCAGTCCCAACAGCCCCACCGTCCCAACAACCCCACCAATAATCCCAACAGCCCCACCAATCCCACGAGCCCCACTAATCCCAACAGCCCCACCGTCCCAACAGCCCCGCCATCCCAACAGCCCCACCGTCCCAACAGCCCACCAAAAATCCCAACAGCCCCACCAGTCCCAACAGCCCCACCATCCCAACAGCCCCACCGTCCCAACAGCCCACCAATAATTCCAACAGCCCCACGAATCCCAGCAGCCCCACCATCCCAACAGCCTTATCGTCCCCACCAGTCGCAAGAGCCCACCAATCCCAGCAGTTCAACCGTTCCAGCAGTGCTATCATTCCAACAGTCGCACTGTCCCAACCACACATAAGCGTTGGGGAGAGGGAATGTTTTGAGTTTAAACCCCAACCCGAAATTCTGGAAATCTCCTAAATCATGGTGGACCCCCAGAATTCTATTTTCAGCACATTTCTCGGTCAATTTACCCCACTAGTCGTGGTGGATTGGGGCAGGTGTGCACTCCCCTTCTCCGAGAAATCAATGTTTTAAAAAAAACCAAAATACCTCCCAGAATACAATTTTTTGAAATTTTTTACTTTTTTCTCAATTTTTTGATACCAATGAATAGTGCTTGATGAGAAACGTCGAAAATGGTGTTTTCCTTGCCATACCAGCATTTTTAAGGCCACTTATTTACCTTTAAAAAATCTTGCACCCCCAGAATTTTCTTGCTGCCCATGTATGCTAGTGGGGCTGTTGGGATGGTGGGGCTGCTGGGATTGGTGGGGCTGTTGGCATTGTTGGTGGGGCTGTTGGGACTGGTGGGAGCTGTTGGGACTGGTGGGGCTGTTGGGACGGGTGAGGATGTTGAGATTTGTGGTGGGACTGTTGGGACGGTGGGGTTGTTGGGACTGGTGAGGCTCTTGAGACACAATCGTCTTGTCGAGGCGAATCCAGGGAAGAATTTTTGTAGGGCGGTTCAAATTTTGTAGATCGGTTAGAATGCGAGGCACATACTCCTCTCTTCTACGGCTGTCTGGGGTGGCGCTCTCAAGCGCTTCCAGCGGGGTGCGGGGCAGAGCCCCGGAAACAGGTTGCCAAGTTGGCCCCCCATTTTGTGATTTTTTTGAGGCCTTTGGAGGCATTTTTTAGCGATTAAGGTTTTTTTGCGCCTACGTTTAAGCATTGGTTGGAGGGTTTTTAAGCAAATTGTAGTTAAAATTGAGGGTTTTTTGACAAGAGCGCTTGGCAACCCTACTCGAAAAATTATATAAAAAAAGCACTTTAATGCTGAATTTATTAGAATATTCACAAAATCGGTCGAATCTTGGTTCTGAATTTAGTCCAGAAACAGTTAAAATTTTATAATGTTTATAGATACAAGACTTCTCAAGTGCTTGCCATTTATAAATGTGAAACGCGTTCTTCGACCTCTGCTGGTGCTGTAATGGATACATAGAACACTAAATTTGTGTGAAGTGTTGAATACTTAATTTCTGTGAAGCGCTGAAATACTTGATTCATTTCTTAACTCAATATTTGATTTTTATAAAGAAAAAATGACTGGCTCGACGCGAAGCGCGAAAAATTTTGACGTCTGACTTTCTGAACTCAATTTTTAGGCACATTCGATCGCACCTGTCAAACCAATTTTGGAAAAAATTTTGGGGTAAGTGCTCCGTCTTCCCCGAAGTTTATAGAAGCGATAGTAGGTACATACTTGTGTACGTGTGCAGGTTAGGACCATACCTGGGCGTGGGGGGTTTGGGGGGTATGCAACCCCCCCCCAAGAAACCAAAATACCCCGCAGAAACCAAAATACCCCTCCCAGAATTCAATTTTTGACAATTTTTGTTTTATTCGCAATTTTTTGATGCCAATGGATAGGGCTCGATGTGAAACGTTGAAAAATGGTGCGTTTTTCACCATAACAGATTTTCAAGGCCATTGTTTGACCTTTGAAAAATCTTGCACCCCCTCAGAATTTTGGTGCCGCCTACCTATAGTTAGGACCAGGAATTAATACGAGGAAAAGAACATTTTGGAATCACTCCTACTCACACCTGAGCGTGGGGGTTTTTGGGGGTATGCACCCTTCTCCCCGAGAAACCAAAATAATCTCCCCAGAAACCAAAATACTCCCCAGAATTCAATTTTTTTTAAATTTGTTTTTGTTTTTTCCGTACTTTTTTGATGCCAATGGATAGTGCCCCATGAGAAACGTTGAAAAATGGTATTTTCTTCGCCATACCACCATTTTTAAGGCCATTTTTAGATCTTTGAAAAATTTTGCACGCCCCACCCCAGAATTTTGGTACCGCCCACCTATGCTCCTACCCGATGAGTTTAAAACACTTTTGTAGTCAATTTAAATTTTTACTCCTGAAATTAATCATATCTTTTCGGAACAAAAAATAAACCGTTCTTTTTCGTTTCTTGGAAACTACAGCAGAGCAGTGGCAACTGAGCGTCTACTTCCAGTACTTTTTGGCATGTTTTTCGGGAGTTTTTGCCGGTTTTACACCACCCAGACCCCTAGAATTCGACTGCTGCTCATGTAATGTGGAGGATACCGATTTTTGACAAATAAAAAATGTTCTGAAACAATATTATTCACATATGCGAAATAACAATCTTTTCGCACCTTTCGAGTGTCTAATTTCATTCAAAATCATTTCTGATGCTAGATTTTTTCAAAAAAGTTTTAAATACCTATTCGACAATTCACTTTTAAACGAGCATTCTCAACAAAAGTCTGAATATTGCTAAATTTATGCAAACGGACGGCTAAAGAAAAAAATCGTTCCATCTCGATTCACCGACCGTCCCATTTCTCGTATAATGATGAGACATGTTATTTTAACGTTCCCGAAAATCCTGTTTGTTCAAACGATCCGATTCTCCGACCGTCCCGATTCTCCGATCTGTACTATAAAAGCTATGTTTTCCGAACTGTACTATAAAAGCTATTTTTAGCACAAAAATTTCCAGTTTACCGGCCGTCTAATTTTCGGCCCGTCCTAATTATCCGACCATCCTGATTATCCGACCACATTAGGTTTACGAGTGTGGAAAACAAGTAAATTTATTCATAATACATACTGCACTGCACAGCACTTATTTACTTACATGCTTACTACAGTAGTATAATTTTATTTTTCAAATTTACTTACATAATTCATTGTTTTGATACCTATCGTTTCCATTCATTTATTCTATTCTTTTGCTTACTTTTCTCTTAATCCTGTTCATTTTATCTTGATTCTTCAAGCATAATGTTAATGCGTAAATACTAATAGGTACTGAGAAGCTCAATATATTCACAGGTGATAACATTACGTATATTATGCGCAGGTCTTATCTCTATGGATAAAGACAGTCCCGGCATTTCTCTAGTAGAATTGAAGAAAATAATAGAAGCAACTGTAATAATTAAAAATATTTTGATACAATTAATTATCTTTGAAAGATAGATGGTACGTTCTGGACTAACAGATTTTTCTTTATTGCAAACAAGAGATACAGTAGCTCAAGGAGAGATCCACCTACAGAGCATTCATTGTTGTTTGCAAAATTCCATTTACTTATAGTCTGTGTCGTTTATCCGAGAGCTTTTTCAGCAAATCTCTTCCGATGCTACAGTAAGGCTATCTTCACTACTTACTGTAGGTCATTTAGAGATTACTATAGCTAGGAAAGAAGGTTTTTTTAATAAAATTTCTTATGGCATAATTTATTCTCGTCTTCCAGCAGATCATGCAACATGCGGATGGAATTCGAGCATCCATCTTGTCATAAATCGACCATTAAACGCAATAGACCAGCATTTTAAACAACGCCGAAAAATTCCGCTTAGCGTAGTGGTAGAACGTCCGATTGTCGTCGAAGCAACACGGGTTCGATTCCTGTTGCAGCATTTTTATTTAGCGCACTTACTGTAGTATGTCACAGCACTGTTTATGCTTGAATTAATTCTATATGGGCGGTTAAGTGCGTTAAAAAGGAAAACATTGAGGCCGCTCACCCCCACTCAACTTTTCTGTCGAGTTACAGTGAATCACTTGTTTAGGCTCACTGTAGCCTTAAGAAAAATTTATTGAAAAAGCTCTCGAATTAATAAAACAGACTATAGGCTTTCTTAGCTACGGGAATCCACAAGGCTCAAACGATTAAATACGTTAAACAATAGGAGAACGACGTAATTTTTCAAATTGAGAAAATTTTACGACGTAACTTTTTCAAACTTGAATCCTCATCGACGTATTTTTTCAAAAAAAAATCTCCGTAATTTTTCAAAGGACTTTGAAGCAAAAACACTGTCATAAACACCAATATAACCTGATTTCCGACTTTCTTATATACTGTAGCTGTACAAAAAAGCGTCACCAATGAATATATCCAGCGTTGTGCAGATTTTGCAGTGCTGTGTAGTGCACTGCGCAACATAATACCGCATGTAGTGGGGTTAGTGAAAGGCTGATTCGGGATTACCTACCTGAGGTGATACAGGGGTGTGGGGGGAGTGGTGGTGATTTAGTTATGCAGCTAAAACTAAAATATCGTCAGGAACCAGTGGATCGATTGAGTTGAACATCTCGGGTATGAAACGGATATGTGCCAGCCATAGGTGGCCGGCACCAAAGCTGTGGAGGGGTTGCAAGATTTATTCAAAGAAGAAAAAATGGCTTTAAAAATGGTGGTATGGCGAAAAAACACAATTTGTCAGCGTTTCTCGTCGAGCACTATCCACTGGCATCGAAAAATTGCGAAAAAAAACAAAAAATTCTCAAAAATTGTATTCTGGGGGAGTGTATTTTGGTTTCTGGGGGTTGCATGCCCTAAACCCCCCTTCCTCCAACGCCCAAGTCAATCATCCTAGAGATATACAAGTACCACACGCGTATGGTACCTGTATATCTCTATGATTGATTGACTCTAGATGGGGTGCTTCCTGAGGCGGGAGTGACCCAGATCTAGACTTAAAATCGAAATGTTTTACGGAACCAGTGTACGTACCAATTGAGCTGAAATTCCGGGTTTAGGACGAATATGTTCCAATCATACGGTAGTATGTATGTAAAAGGTACTCATATAGTAGGAATCCCTTTAAGCCAACCAGATTTCTAAATTTCTCTTAGACTGACATCACCACATCGCGTACCGTTCCACCTGGCCGACTAGACCCAAAGTCATACAACAGAAAGCCTATGACTGGTATAATCACGTTTAATCCTCCGTTTACCGTGTCCTATGCCTAAGGCATAATGAATCACTTTCGTGGAATATTTTCTGTTCTACCTTATCCGTGTGTCCGTAACTTTGTCTAGTCTCGATTTGGCCTCAGTTACATCGTTTTTAATGGTTTAGCTCGAAGAGGAGTTATAGAGTAGTGAGAAATAGGCATTTTTTGGCCTATACAGTGATATCACAAAAACTAAAGATGGGAAAATAAGGTTCTAATAAGAAAATTCGGTGGTTCATTCCTTTCCAGCTCTTTAAATGCACCACCTGGATGTGTTTAACACAACAGAAATCTAGTTTTTCTTGTTTTTGCATAATGTCCAACAGTTGCCTATTCTTATGCATTGTGATAGTTTTTTAATTAAACCTATTTCAAAAATGATTTTCACAGAAAATAACATACATATTCAGAAAGAACATAAAAAATTGCACTTAATCATAGGTTGCGCGAGATCGCTACCTATAATATACTTGACCATCGTTTTTTATATGTTTATCACAGCGAGTGCGAAATTTGTGTCCCCCTCACAGCAACAACGGCACACACCTGGGAGGTGCGGTTTTTAAATCGATAGATAATTAAAAAATTCGATGCCAGAGTTTTTTGTTTACTCTTAATACCGACTTAGCAATGAAAGTATAAAGTGTAAAAGTGTAAACCCAAAAATCAAATAATTTGCGAAGGGCCTATTTTTTTAAAGGTTGCCCCTGAGCTGTAGATTACGAATCTGTCCTCAAAATTTATTTACACTCAATGGTTGCACAAAAATGTAAAGTATACGGGTTTTTTTACTCTTTGCGTGTCCTTCAGCTTATCTAACTCAATTTTAGTTTCTGTGCAGTAATTGATTTTATGTTGTAGAGGATTACACTATCTCAAAACCCTTTTTTCTTCTCTTTTTACGCAATATTTCTTGATTTGAAATCGTTTTAGTGTAAAGGGTTTGAGACGAAAAAGAAATTTCTTCAGCTACTCCGCTAAGTAGGCGGAAGATGCTAATTATGCTTAAAATGTGTCCTGACCTCAGCGTTACAGATCCTTGTTTATTTTGTTGCTATACACCCAATATTGCGTTATTAGCACAAGTGTAAAGTTTACACTGATAAGCGCTTTTCCGCCCAGAGCATTGGGTATCAAACAATTTGCGGGGGGCCAATTTTTTCATAAAATGTTGCCCCCGAGTTGTTGATTACGTATAAGACCTCAAAATTTCTTTACACTTAATGGTTGTTGCACAAAAGTGTAAAGTATACGGGGTTTTTACTGTTAGCGTGTCCTAAAGCGTATCTAACTCAATTGTGATTTCTGTGCAGTCCAACTGGTTTCATAATGTAGAGGGTTACAATATCTCATAACGTAATATTGTTTTCCTCTTTTAATGCAATATTTCTCGATGTGTGATTGTTTTTGTGTAAAGGGTTCGGGACTAAAAACGAAATTTCGTCAGCTACTCCGCTAAGTAGGCGAAACATGCTAATTATGCTTAAAATGTACCCTGACCTAGGCGTTACAGATCCTAGTTTGTCTTTTTTCTGTATACCCAATATTGCGTTATTAAGACAAGTGTAAAGTTTACACTGAGAAGCACTTTTCCGCCCAGAGCATTGGGTATCAAACTTTTTGTGGAGGGCCGATTTTTTAAATTTTCTGAGTTGTAGATTACGAATCGGACCTTAAAATTTCTTTACACTCTTTACACTCAATGGTTGTTGCACAAGAGTGTAAAGTATACGGGTCTTTAACTCATAGCGTGTCCTAAAGCTTATCTAACTCAATTTTGGTTTCTGTGTAGTCCAATTAGTTTTATAATGTAGAGGGTTGCGATATCTCAAAACCTAAAATTTTCTTTTTTTAACGCAATATTTTTCGATCTGTGATCGTTTTAGTGTAAAGGGTTCGAGACGAATAAAGAAATTTTTCAGCTACTCCTTTAAGTAGGCGGAACATGCTGATTATGCTTAAAATGTGCCCTGACCTAAGTGTTGCAGATCCTAGTTTGTTTTGTTTCCATGCACCCAATATTGCGTTATTAGCACAAGTGTAAAGTTTAAACTGAAAAACACTTTTCCGCCCAGAGCATTGGGTATCATACTTTTTGTGGAGTGCCATTTTTTTAATGTTTCCCCTGAGTTGTAGATTACGAATCGTAGCTTAAAATTTCTTTACACTCAATGGTTGTTGCACAAAAGTGTAAAGTATACGGGTTTTTTACTCTTAGCGTGTCCTAAAGCTTATCTAACTCAATTTTGGTTTCTGTGTAGTCCAATTAGTTTTATAATGTAGAGGGTTGCGATATCTCAAAACCTAAAATTTTCTTTTTTTAACGCAATATTTTTCGATCTGTGATCGTTTTAGTGTAAAGGGTTCGAGACGAATAAAGAAATTTTTCAGCTACTCCTTTAAGTAGGCGGAACATGCTGATTATGCTTAAAATGTGCCCTGACCTAAGTGTTGCAGATCCTAGTTTGTTTTGTTTCTATACACCCAATATTGCGTTATTAGCACAAGTGTAAAGTTTAAACTGAAAAACACTTTTCCGCCCAGAGCATTGGGTATCATACTTTTTGTGAAGTGCCATTTTTTTAAAAATGTTTCCCCTGAGTTGTAGATTACGAATCGTAGCTTAAAATTTCTTTACACTGAATGGTTGTTGCACAAAAGTGTAAAGTATACGGGTTTTTACTCTTAGCGTGTCCTAAAGCTTATCTAACTCAATTTTGGTTTCTGTGTAGTCAAATCAGTTTTATAATGTTGGAGGTTACAATATCTCAAAAACCAATTATTTTCTCTGTTAACGCAATATTTCTTGATCTGTGATCGTTTTAGTGTAAAGAGTTCGAGACGAAAAAAGAAATTTCTTCAGCCACTCGGCTAAGTAGGCGGAACATACTGATTATGCTTAAAATATGCCAGCGTTACAGATCCTCTGATGATTAATGTTAATGCTAAATTAATAGTCGTGAATGCAGCGAAGAACATTTATGCGCCATCTTGCAAATTCCACTGCCTGCCATAATTCTTGTGTTTAATCACTGTTTTTTCAATTAATTCTATTAGTGTTGGCCTAATGTATGGGCAGCTAGAAAATTCTGGGGCTTTTGGCTCGGTGGAATCGCCAAAAATGTTACTAAAAATAGAATTATGGGGTCTTATGCAATCTGCGCGGGTTGTTAAACTTATGTGAGAACGTAAACCCCCACGCAAACGTGTGGCTGGCCTACTGATACGTTTTTTGCCAATTTCAAAAAATAAGACCAAGTACATGCTCGTTATCCTTTGGATAACACACTTATAGTCTGTGTCACTCAAGTTCGATCATAAATTTTAAAACCATCTCCGACAATAATCTGACAGATTGCGATCACTACAATCTGATATAATAATTATCGTAACCCTCGGCTTACTGTCGGTGAAAATTCTTAGAATTTATGCACGAAGTTATGTGAGACAGACAATAGATAAAGTAATACAGTAGGTGCATAGGTACCTATAATCTGTTTCACGAAACCATGTGCATGGATCACAATTCTTGATTCAATGCAAATTGATTACAATAGCGGTTCAATTGAAGTAGCAAAAACGATTTTGTGCATAGCAATGAATAGTCATACTAAGTTTTATTATGCAAAAGTGTGCTACGGTCAGAGCTGCGTAGAAACCACTTTTGTAGTTGTTCGCTAGATCGTTAAAAATTGAATTCCATGCACAAGGTTCCGTGAGGTAGACTATATATAGTTCTTTAAACCAAGTACATGTGTAGTGCATGGATCCGCTCGAAACACATACTAATTACTGTAGTGCTCAATTTTTTACTTGCTCGACAGATTGGGTAGCAAATTTTGTTATACATATGGTGGGTCGTGGGATGAAAAAATCGAGTGTCAAGAAAATTTATTTTTTGGGCGAGTTTATGCACTATAGTCTGTTCCATTCAAAACGGCCCCTTTTCGCTAAAGTCTCATTATCAGACATGCACGTGGGTTCTAGATCGACTAAAATGGAAAAATGGAAAATTTTGTGGGACACAAGAGGCAAAATGAAAGCCAAAAATGGTTGGAAGGAACTTTAACGGATCTTGAAGACTGCACCCTTACTTCGATCCCGTCACATGATTTTGAAAGGAATCCGCTTAAATAGCAATGTCCCGGACCCATATTTTGCAGTCTTTGGAGCGGATATAATGATCTGACTGTTGAATTTGCAGGCGAAGCGAATGAGGACATTAGGCGTATAAATTTTAGAGAAATCGTGGAAAACTTTAATACCTCGCACGCAACTAAAATTCAATTTTTGTTCAATCAATTTGCGGTTTATGCACAAGTCTAATTTTCGCCTTTTTCAACGATATGTCCAAACTTGCGTAAACTCAAATGATCTTCCTTGTTCTTCATCTTGTTTGAATGACTAGTACGGATATATGGCCTAAAGTATTAAATAAAAGAAGGGAACTAGCAAAGAAAAACGCTCCGATGGAACAAAAAAGGTGAATATACTTGAATTTCTTGATTATTAAGGATGTAAAAGGAGGGGACAAGGAAACATTTCCCATTTGCGCAGTAGCCATAGGAATGTGCTAAACAATTAGACTTCCCTAAACAACGCAAAAATCAAAGTATATTCTGCGGCATATTCGATTACGATGGCGAGTATTTTGATTACTTTATTTTGGCAAATTTAAAGAAATGTTTTACGATTCTTAATGCAAACTATTGAGTTGGTCATGTGGGTGTAAAGTTTAGACTTTTTTCTTTTACGCCAGAGCATCGTGGAAGGTCAAGATTTCATCAAATAAATAATACGTTGATTATTTAATGGTTATGAAAATGTCTTCAATGCTCTTTTGCAAAACACTTAAAAACGTTTTGTGACTACACCCTCATTTTTCACAGGCCGCAGAATATACTTCGATTTTTGCGTTGTTTAGGGAAGTCAAATTGTTTAGCAAATTCCTATGGCTTCTGCGCTTTGCACTTTTACACTTTGCACTTTGCACTTTATACCATGATGGTGCACTTCGACTGCAAAAACATGTTGATAAACGGAGGGTTTAGCCAACCAGATTTTTGAAATTTTGTTTGACTGACCATACCATATCACTGACCGTCGCATCTATCCGACTAAATTCAAATGTTTTTAACAGAAAATTCATGAGCATTGAGCACATAGGTGGGCGGCACCAAAATTCTGCGGGGTGCGATATATTTCACAGGTCAAAAAATGACCTTAAATGGCGAAAAAACACCATGTTTCAACGTTTCTCATCGAGCACTATCCATCGGCATCAAAAAATTGCGAAAAAGAAAATTTCAAAAATTGAATTCTTGGGAGTATTTTGGTTTCTGGGAGGTATCTTGGTTTCTCGGGGGATGCATACCCCCAAATCCCCCTCCCCACGTCCAGGTGTGATTGGGCATTCCTCTAAGCCGACCAGATTTTTAAACACCACACTACATTACCGACCGTCCCATCTAGGCGACTAGATTCAAGTTTCAGCACAAGAAAATTCATGATCAGTATAAATCCCTTTCAGCCAGCCAGATTTTTGGAAGTTTTTGACTGACATCACCACATCGCCGACCTCTCACCTGGCCGAATAGACCTAAGTTTATATAACAGAAAGCCTATGACTGGTATAATTACCTTTTAGCCAACCAGATTTTTGAAATATTGTTTGACCGACAATGCCATATCACCGACCGTCCCATCTGACCGACTATGTAGATTCAAATTTTGTTACCAAAAGTTCATGATCAGTAGGAATCCCTGCAAGCCGACCAGATTTTTAAAATTCTGTCTGATCGACCCTTTCACATCGCCGACCGTCCCCCCTGGACGACTAGATTCAAAATTTTTTTACCAGAAAACTCATGATCAGTAGGAATCCCTTTAAGCCGACCAGATTTTTAAAACTTTTGTGACCGACCGAACACACACTGTAAACGACCGTCCCATCTGGCTGACCTGACCCAGGTTTTAATAACAGAAAATTATTGAGCTGTAGAAATCCTTTTAAGCTCATCGGATTTCTGAAATTTTGTTTGATCGACCATATCGTGTCACCGACCGTCCCATCTGGCCGACTAGATTCAAATTCAAATTTCAAAAATCTGGTTGGCTTAGAGGATTCCTGCTGCTCATAAATATTCTGTTATAAAAATTTGGTTCAAGTCAGCCAGATAGGACGGTCGATAATGTAGTGTGGTCGGTCGGTCAAAAAAGCTTTTGAAAATTTGGTTGACTTAGAGGGATGCCATTTGCTCACGAATTTTCGATTACAAAATTTGATACTAGTCGGCCAGATAAGGCGGCCGGTGATTTAATATGGTCAGGCTTGAAAATTTTTCAAAAATCTAGTCGGCTTAGATAGATTCCACTGCTCAAGAATTTTCTGGCACAAAAATTTGAATTTAGTCGGCCAGATGTGACGGTCGGTTTTGTGGTGTGGTCAGGCTTAAAATTTTTTTTAAAATCTAGTCGGCTTAGAGGGATTCCCACTCATAAATTTTTGGTTACTATAATTTGAATATAGTCGGTCAGATGGGACGGTCGTTGATGCGGCGTGTTCGGTCGGTCGAAAAAACTTTAAAATCTGGTCGGCTCCAAGGAATTCCTACTGATAATGAATTTTCTGGTAAAAAAATTTGGATCTAATCGGCCAGATGGGACGGTCGGTGATGTGGTAGGGTCGATAACACAGAATTTCAAAAATCTGGTCGACCTAGAGGGATTTCTACTGATCATGAATTTTCTGGTACAAAAATTATAATCTAGTCGGTCAGATGGGACGATCGGTGATGTGGTAAGGTCGGCAAAGCAATATTTCGAAAATCTGGTTGGCTTAAACGTGATTTTACCAGTCATAGGTTTTCTGTCATATGAACTTATGTCTTGTTGACCAATGGACGGTCGGCGATGTGGTGATGTCAGTCTGAAAAATTTACAAAAATATGGTTGGCTGAAAGGGAACCCTACTGATCATGAATATTTAATCTAGTCGGCTTCGGCTAGAGGGAACGGTCGAGGGATGTGGTGTGGTCATTCTTAAATTTTTCAAAAATCCGGTCGGCTTAGAAGGGTGCCCAATGCTCATGGATTTTATGTTACAAGAATTTGAATGTAGTCGGCCAGATGGGACGGTCAATGATATGGTATGGTCAGTCAAACAAAATTTCAAAAATTTGGTTGGCTTAAACGTGATTATATCAGACATAGGCTTTCTGTTATATAAACTTGGGTCTAGTCGGTCAGGTGAGACCGTAGGCGATGTGGTGATGTCAGTCTAAAATAATTTTAGAAATCTAGTTGCCTTACAGGGATTCCTACTATATGAGTACCTGCATACATACATACCTACCGTATGATTGAAACCTATTTGTCCTAAATCCGGAATTTCAGGTTAATTGGTACATACATTGGTTCGGTAAAACATTTTGATTTTAAGTCTAGGTCAGGGTCACACACACCCCTCCTCATGAAGCACCCAATCTAGAGTCAATCACCCTAGAGATATGCAGGTACCATACGCGTGTGGCTGGCACAAATCCGTTCCATACACGAGATGTTCAACTCAATCGGTCCACTGGTTCCGAAAGATGTTTTAGTTTCAGCTGCTTAATTGGGTCACCTCACCACCACCCCCCCACTCAGGGTCAGCCCTGTCTCATCTCAAGTAGGTACTGTTAATCGGCCTTTCCCTAACCCCACTGCATGCGGGATAGTTTTGCACAGTGCACTACGCAGCACTGCAAAATCTGCATAGTGTAGCGCTGATATATTCATTGGTGGCGCTTTTTAGCACCTAAAGTATATAAGAAAGTCGGAAAGCAAGTTATATTTGTGTTTATGACAGTGTTTTTGCTTCAAAGTCCTTTGAAAAAATACGTCAAAGCTCGTTTTTTTGAAAGATTACATAAATAAAATTTTTGAAAAAATACGGTAATCAAAGTTTTGAAAACACATTAATCAAAGTTTTGAAAAATTATGTTAATCAAAGTTTCGAAAAAATACGGTAATAAAAAATTTGAGTAAAATACGATAATATTGTTTGAATTGTTGTTATTGTCGCGGCTCAAATGATTAAAAACGTTGAATAGTGTAAATGATGACGCATTTGTTCTTACGTTTGCTTAACGTAAAAATTCAAGCAGTTAGGTATAGCGACGCTAAATTTCAAACCAAGAGGATCACTATATTGAAACTTTCATTTTTCATTTTCCAGAATTTTTGTGTAAAGATATGCGAACATTTCAATTTTTATATCGTTCTCGACAGTTATCTGCTAAGTACAGCGAATCTACTGGAAGTTGTGTATCGCTGTATTTCAAACCAGGAGACTCATTTTTTTTGAAAAATACGTCGATGAAGATTCAAGGTTGAGAAAATACGTCGTTAACTTTTCTTAATTTGAAAAAATCACGTCGTTCTCCTATTGTTTAACGTTTTTAATCATTTGAGCCTTGTGGCTTTCCGTTTTAGCAAGCCATTCCTACTCAAGGAGCTTTGCAAACCAGAGGCGTAGCCAGGATTTTGGTTCGGGGGGGCATGAACAAAAATGTTTTAAGACTACTTTTGCATTGAATGCCAGTAACGTTATGTATATTAAAACTGAGTTTTTCGACCTTTAGTAGTGTAGCCCAGTATTTCTTGTACAAGGTCCGTTTGTACATGTACGAAGATGGTCCCCCAAAGGTCTTTGTACATTTTGTAGACACAAATTTTTGAGTACTATAATATGGTACGGTAGCGATTCTAGGGTGGTAAAAACAGTTGTTCGAATTTTGGTAGTTTATTTTTAGCTGATTTCTGGGTCTCTAGGGACAAAAATCACTAATAATCGGCTTAAAAGGGCGCGAAGCGCCGAAAAATTTGACATTTTTCCTTTTGAAATGCAATTTCTGCCAGTAAAAAGATATATAGAATACACAATTACTTATTTCGGCGCGAAGCGCCGAAAATTTTTACGAATTTTAGACCTTTTTTGCAATTTTTGTCTTCCCAAAAGTCTTTGTATCTGTACAAAGACGGTCCCAAAAAGTCTTTGTACATCGGGAAAAATCTTTGCTGAATACAAAAAAATACTGATATAGCCTTCCTTGCTAATTTATGGCTTTCTGACGATCAAAAATACAAAAAGTGAAAAGCGGCTCGAAGTGCCGAAAATTCTCAGAATTTCTACCGTTTTCATATAGAATTTACGGCCTACCTATTGACAAACATTTCAGAAATTATAAGTGGCGCAAAGTGCCGAGAAATTTAGTCATTTTTTACCGCCTTTAAGATTTTGTAGCTCTGTGAATACTAATAGTCTGACAGAGCAGAAAATTATCAAATTTGTACAAAACAATTTTGACAGTTCAAGGTTCTAACAAGAAAACTGCGAATTACTAAATTTGTTTGAAGATATTTTGAGTGATTCAGGCTTTTAAACGCAATGCTGGAGCTTTACAAAAGAAAGAACAGTAACCAGCAAAATTTTGACGTTTTTGCACATTAAACTCAATTTATACCGCTTAAATCATACAAAAAAGACAAATTAATGCCGGCGCGAAACGACGGAAAGTTTTAGAAAGTCCTAACTCTTTTACCTGGCTTGTTCTCCCTAAAATCTCGTTGCACATGTACAACGAGATTTTACGGTTGCGGGGTCTGGAATGGCGCGCTCAAGTGTTCCCAGCGATGTCCGGGGCAGAGTCCCGGAAAATTTTGTAAAAAAAGCATTTTATTGTTAAATAGTAACGTTAAAATTTTCGCAAAATCGGCCAAATCTCGGTTCTGAATCAAGCAAGCCCAAAAACACTTGAAATTAATGAACTTTATTTCACAAAACTTCTGAGCTGAAATGCGTTTTTTGACCTCTGCTAATTACATAGCGCAGCAACGGGTCGCTGCCAAGAAATATAGAAAATTGTATCAATGAAAATTTTGTTCTTACCGTTTTCAGGCCCATTCGTGGCCTTGTTCAGAAAACAGAAAATGCGCAAAAACATAAGAAAATTTGGAAATTCCTTCCATTTAAAATAGGATGATGTGACCTTGTAAAGAAATATAAACAAATTAAAGAATAGACAAACTGGTACACAAAAGACAAACAAAGCAGAGAATAGGCAAATTGGTGCTTAATCATTTTCGCACTTTTACTATTTTTATGCTCAACAAGCATGCGCAGTTTCAATCATCGAACAAATAGTGCATTAAATTACTAAAGTGATGTGAAGTGCTGGATTATTTTAGCTGATTCAAGCTTTTTAATTCATTAGATCTATATAACAATAAAAAATAATGACTCGGCGCGAAGCGCCGAAAAATTTTGACGTTTTTGCCTTTTTTGAACTCAGTTTTCTGGACACACATTATTGCAACAGAGAAATCAGCAATATTTCTGAAAAATTTCGGGGGGGGATGTGCCCCAATGCCCCCTGGCTACGCCTATGTTGCAAACTTATACTTGTAAACAATAAATTACCTTTAAAGTGCAGAAAATCGCTATAACAGAACACGCTTGCTGATCTACTGTTGGAGTTTATAGACTTAATGTACCTATATACCTAATTTCTATATAAACGTTTACCATTCAGCTATTGACTGACGTCTGGTGTCACATTTAGATCTGCAGTCGGATAGGAGAGTCGGAGAATCAGGACGGTGACCATTACACATGGGCCGCAGATTACTGTAGATTCTTCAGAAATCTATTTTCAGTAACATTTTTGGCAGTTTTGCCCCATTTGCTTCCCCTATAATTTGGGGTCAATCCAAGTATCTTGCTGCCCAGGTATGATCGTCATGGTTGGAGGAACTTGGACGGATGAAACTGGATTATCGCAATCCGCAGCCAAAGCAGCTTATTGAGTATAACAATATTCGCAATTTTTCGACCTTATTAGCACAAGTCCGAGGATTTACGGTTTTTATGTATTTTGAAATATTGCATCGTGCAAACTTTGAAAATGCGATTTTCGTTGACGTATGGACTTGGTTTTTGAACTAGGAAAATTGCTTGAAAAGGATGGACGAAAAATAGCTTTGAGGCTCAAAATGTATATGTATTAATAAAACACAATATTAAGGTCGATGTTAGAGTAATATTAATTAAACAAAAAATTACATTAATTTTTGATATATGTACATATGTATCTAGTCCATCCTTCAAGACCGGAAAATTATGAAGTATTCAGTATAAATGTTTTTAATTCCATATTCAGCATTTATTATCGGTGAACTAATCTTTAGGCGGAATATTTTGACATAATAAAAAGTAGTTTTTCAATATAAAATGTCTTTGAACATTTCGCAATATATCGTGCTGCCCGTTTGTCATACATTTGGGTTCATTTCGTAGGACGTTTGAACTTAAGTTCTGCTAACGTTTCTGAACGGTTAAAGTCTATAACGCTTACAGCGATCGGTTGGAGCTATTTGCAACAGCATGCACGATTTTATTGGCCCTTAATCACGCCCTTGAACGATTACGATTTCAAATTATTAAGCTGCGCAAATAAAGTGTCGATTTATTCTCGCTTACTAGGTGGGAATCGCCCCATCCTACGCACTCCATTTCGTTCTATATAATCTGCGTAAAATGCACCGAGCCTCATTTTATAACTTTGACTGGAGAAGCAGCTTGAGGATTAGAAGGACAGCTAGTGATGGATAGATTACGGCGAACAACGCAAGCGGCTATTTTGCTTATGTGCTTTCATATTAGCTGGGTAAGAAAGCAAGTTATATAAAAATTTTTAAATGGCATTACAGTTAGGAAAACTCAGATGAATGCATGCATGGTCGTCATTTACCAGTCTCGGCCAGACATGCACTTTTGGGGAAAGGGGTCTGTGGGTAGACTCCCCCACAGAATAAAAAAATAGGAAATTTCTGGGGTAAACGGGAGACTAAATTCAAGGCGAAAAATGAATAAAAATTGAAATTATCTCCAAACGTGCTTTGAATTGATTAAAAACCGTGGAATAGCTTAGTTTTAATGCTATTTTATCATTCATACCAGTTTTGAAGTCATTTTGTCCCAAAAATCTCAATTTTTGACCCGCCCCCCAGGTCGGCCATGCTTTGCATCTATGGTGTCGAACGTCACACAGAGCATTTCGTGGTCGTCAAAACCAGTCGAACTGGATTTCAATATTAATTCCACCTGAAACATCGAAATCCATACTGGAAGAAACATGACAAAATCTGGTTTTATATCTGTCCAAAAATAACAACAGTTCTTTTCCAAAAGAATCGTAAAGTCCTCTATCCCCAGTGTGTAACGATGAGATAAATTAAGTAATTTAAATCTAAATGAAAATTTATTTGTATTTGAAAATATGTAAAATATGGTTGAGAATCTGTTGATTTATTTCATGTGTCTAACATTATTGTTACTTTAAAATAAATTGTTGTGTGCCATATTCAAAGAAAGCTAGAAAAATGCAGTACGACGATTGAACTACACTCGACCGTGTCACGCTTGCGAATGAATTGTCGAAATCGCACTCGATTGTGTATTTTTTATATATGAAAAATACCCATAGCAAAAAACAACCGATGTGTTTCCTCAATAAGCAGACCGCCTTCAACTGTGTATGTAAAAATGCAAATGATCAAGAATCAATTGGGTGACATTGCTCTTAGCTCATATTTCAATTATGATAAGAAACATTGTGATAATCTATCAAAACGTGACTATAAAATCCTCAGCAATCTGTCAAAACACAAGAATATGATTGTCCTAAAGGCAGATAAGGGTAATCAAGTTGTAATTTCGAACAGAGATGACTATAGGTTGGCAGCAAGTAAATTCTGGGGGTGCTAGATCTTTCAAAGGTAAAAAAATGGCCTTAAAAATAGTGGTAGGGCGAAAAAAACACCATTTTTTAACGTTTCTCATCGATCACTAACCATTGGCATCAAAAAATTGCGAAAAAAACAAAAAAATTTCAAAAATGGATTTCTGGGGGGTATCATTTTGGTTTCTGGGGGAGATTTTGATTTTGGTTCCTCGGAGGGTGCATACCCCAAACCCTCACGCCCAGGTGTGGAGATGACTACATTAGGAAGTTGAATGATGTCTTGAATGATATCGCAAAGTTCATAGTCATTGACTGTAATCCTCTTCAGTTTATACGCTCAGTTGAGAAACGCATATCAGCCCATATACTGAAGGTTCATAAACAGAATGGACTATCTGCTGATGTCTATAAAAGTATAAATCCTGTAGGATGCAGTTATGGCAGGCTATATGGATTGCCTAAGACTCATAAGAGAGATGTTCCTCCAAGACCAATCTTGTCAGCCATCGACTCTCCAACTTATAAGTTGGCGAAGTATTTCGAGCCGATCCTACAAGACATAAGACCATCATTTTAAGACCATTTTTTCACCTCTGAAAAATTCTGGTGCTGTCTACCTATGGCAGCGACCAAATTCTGTGTGGGGGTCTGAAGGATGTAAAACTGGCAAAAATCGTAGGAAGAACATGGCTAGAAATTCAACTCTGTGGGTCTACACATTTTCAAAGTTCTATCGGATTGTCGGGGAGGGGGGTCTAAACACCCGAACCCCTCTCAAACCCATGTGTGAGCATACCGTGTTGAACCAATCGTCAAGAACCTTATTAAGGACAAATGCGCTCATGTTTTATAAAGGTAGTAATTGATCGTTCTTTACAGGAAGTACTGGAGACGGGCGGTAAAGGAGTGGAATTTCGGGTAATTATTCCTAATGAGCAGTACATATCATGCAATGTCATTTGTAGATGGAACAAAAAATTTATAAAAAATTTAAATATGAAAATTAATAAATTTATAATATAAATTTATAATTCAAAATTAGCGCAAAAGTTTTAAATGATTACAAATTAGTATTTTATCATTGCATCGTCGACTGTTTTGCTTTCAATGAGAATCGTGATAAGAAATGCACTTTATTTGTATTAGAAAGGACAAAGATGCTTGCAGATCATTGAGTTAAGGACAATTATTGAGCTAATAATGCGGATTGAAGGTTAGGTAAAGTTTGAACTAATCATTCAACATTCTGTTATAAAAAACTGATTTCAATTAATCGACTTGTTCATTGTTTTACATTAAGAGTCAGTTTCTGTAAGGACCACCTTAACCTTGCATAAGCAAAAAAATAATTTTTCTTTGTTTTAACATATATTACACAACTTTTTACGCTGATTCCGAATCTGAAAACCGTTTTACACAAAAATGACTTTTAGCTGAGTTATAGAGGTGTAAAGTGTGAAAAATCGGAATATGTGCCGAATTTCATATGATGATTAATATTTTCCAGAATAATGAACATTTTTCAATGCAATTTTTTTAAATTACAGAAAATCAAATGGGCTTTACAAGAAGTATAAAAAGTTTGTTTATTGGATCATCCCACGGGATACAGCAGTCAATAAAGGTCAAAAATATGAATTTTTGCACTTGCAAAATTTTTACTTTTTTAGCCATAAGTCCAGAGTGGTCATACAGAATCGAACCTTATTTCACCACAATATGTGCCACCTATGTACCCGTTTCTGTGTAAAAAATGTAGGATATGTGATGGATAGTTATTGACCACTTTTGACGAACGTGAAATTAACTCATGTGTTCAAATTTCAAAAATGATACATTTGTGCTATAAAAAATTTAACGTTTCGATCTATAACTCCAGAACTGTAAAACATTGTGCGAATGCATTATACCACAGCTTGTACCATCTATGTGCCTAAGTGCTTGCAAAAGATCATGCGTATACCTTAAGTGGTTGTTGACCATTTCTGACAAACGGTAATTGAACTCAATTGGTCAAAGTCGAAAAAATCATACATGTGTGGTACAAATAACTTTCCTTTTGAGCTGTAATTCGAAAAATAAAATTCATCTTGTGGCTACATTACACCACAATTTGCACTATCTATTTGCCTAATTATATGCAAAAATCCATCAACATATGTTTGATATTTATTGACCATTTGTGGACAACGTAAACTTAGTCTCCATTGGTCAAAATCAAAAAGTCACACATTGGTGCTTCAAAAAATTTTTCTTTCGGCTCTGTAACTCAAGAATTAGGACACATTTTTTAAGCGCATTACACCAGTCTCTACCATATATGTCCCTGATTGTACACAAAAAAATCATCTGCATATTCCACTACTTATCTATCAGCCATATTTCACAAGTTTGAACTTAACCTAATGTGGTCAAACTGAAAAAATGCATGCTTTTGTTTCAAATAATTTTATTTTCTATTTCTAACGAGAAGTAAAATCTATCTGGTGACCATACTACGCCAGGGTTCGCACTATCTATTTGCCTAATTGCATGCAAAAAATTCATACATATATGTTGGATTATATTTATTTATTATTTTTACCTGTAGAAAATCATAACATAAAGGAATATGTTTTATATCGTCAAAATTCAATTGTCTAAACATTCTGAATGAATCAATGTGTCTTCAACGTCATCTGCCTCGTCATCTAGATTTGGGTCTGGTTGGAAAAAATCTTCTGAGCAGTCATCTTCATCAGTTTCAGTTGGGACAATTGCTTCTCTTATTTGTGCTTCCCGCGACCAAAATCCTGCAATTTGCTGCCATGATAAAAACTCAGATTGCTTGAATTGGGGGCAATCTTCGCATTTCAGTTGCAGTCTCCCTTGGATCGCACTTTCTTCGAGTCTTAATCCCATCATCAAATTTTTTATGAAAATATTGGCGCTGGTTTTCTGTGACTGCTTTACAAGATCTTTTTTGCCTTAAAGCCCAGCCAGTTGGTAATCTTTGGATTGAATCATCATCTGCATACATCTCCCAGAATTGCTGCAAAACTTCATTTAGACTTGGAAGCCGAGGTATTAGCTGCCGATTTTCTATTTGTTTCTTGTACGTTGTAATAGCTGCATCACGCAATGTCAATTGCACAGGCTAAAACTGGCGATTTGCTATCTACATGTGATTTTCAAGGGATCGATGTCTTTGAAATGATTTCACGCAACCAGGAACAGTACAAGTAAACAGTTGCAAAGATCTTGGTGAGCTGTCTTCTTCTGGTAAAACTGGCACAAATGTTGCTGTTGACTAGTCCCTTGACATTGGCTCTTCTAGGATGAAGAAACAAGAAAAAAATAGAAAATCGGCAGCTAATGCCTCGGCTTCCAAGTCTAAATGAAGTTTTGCAGCAATTCTGGGAGATGTATGCAGATGATGATTCAATCCAAAGATTACCAAATGGCTGGGCTTTAAGGCAAAAAAGATCTTGTAAAGCAGTCACAGAAAACCAGCGCCAATATTTTCATAAAAAATTTGATGATTTAAGACTCGAAGAAAGTGCGATCCAAGGGAGACTGCAACTGAAATGCGAAGATTGCCCCAATTCAAGCAATCTGAGTTTTTATCATGGCAGCAAATTGCAGGATTTTGGTCGCGGGAAGCACGAAAAAGAGAAGCAATTGTCCCAACTGAAACTGATGAAGATGACTGCTTACGAGATTTTTTCCAACCAGACCCAAATCTAGATGATGAGGCAGATGACGTTGAAGACACATTGATTCATTCAGAATGTTTTGACAATTGAATTTTGACGATATGAAACATTCCTTTATGTTAGGATTTTCTACAGGTACAAATAATAAATAAATATAATCCAACATATATGTATGAATTTTTTGCATGCAATTAGGCAAATAGATAGTGCGAACCGCGGCATATTATGGTCACCAGATAGATTTTACTTCTCGTTAGAAATAGAAAATAAAATTATTTGAAACAAAAGCATGCATTTCTTCAGTTTGACCAATTAGGTTAAGTTCACACTTGTGAAATATGACTGATAGGTAAGTACGTGGAATATGCAGATGATTTTTTTGTGTACAATTAGGGACATATATGGTAGAGACTGTGGTGTAATGCGCTTAAAAAATGTGACCTAATTCTTGGGTTACAGAGCCGAAAGAAAAATTTTTTGAAGCACCAATGTGTGACTTTTTGATTTTGACCAATGGAGATAAGTTTACGTTGTCCACAAACGGTCAATAAATATCAAACATATGTTGATGGATTTTAGCATATAATTAGGCAAATAGATAGTGCAAATTGTGGTGTAATGTAGCCACAAGATGAATTTTATTTTTAGAATTACAGCTCAAAAGGAAAGTTATTTGTACCACACATGTATGATTTTTTCGACTTTGACCAATTGAGTTCAATTACCGTTTGTCAGAAATGGTCAACAACCACTTAAGGTATAAGCATGATCTTTTGCAAGCACTTAGGCACATAGATGGTACAAGCTGTGGTATAATGCAGTTGCACAATGTTTCACAGTTCTGGAGTTATAGATCGAAACGTTAAATTTTTTATAGCACAAATGAATCATTCTTGAAATTTGAACACGTGAGTTAATTTCACGTTTGTCAAAAGTGGTCAATAACTATCCATCACATATCCTACATTTTTTACACAGGAACGGGTACATAGGTGGCACATATTGTGGTGAAATAAGGTTCGATTCTGTATGACCACTCTGGACTTATGTCTAAAAAAGTAAAAATGTTGCTAGTGCAAAAATTAATATTTTTGACTTTTATTTACTGCTGTATTCTGTGGGATGATCCGGTAAACAAACTTTTTATACTTTTTGTAAAGTCCATTCAATCTTCTGTAATTTAAAAAAATTGCATCGAATAATGTTAATTATTCTGGAAAATATCAATCAACATATGAAATTCGGCACATATTCCGATTTTTCACACTTTACACCCCTATAAGTCAGCAAAAAGTCATTTTTGTGTAAAACGGTTTTCATATTCGGAATCAGCGTAAAAAGTTGTGTAATATATGTTAAAACCAAGAAAAATTATTTTTTTGCTTATGTGAGTCACTATTACAGCAAGGTGATTCTTACAGACATTGACTCTTAAGAACTCTTCTTTCATTTCTTTAATCATTTCAGTTTTATAATATGTACCTACAAATGCGCGTTTCACGCTTCCAGTGTGTTTTGAACTCGTTTTGGGGGTTTAGCTCCAAACGATTACTGATTCTGGGTAAATGATACGCTTTCCAATTTTTAGGGAACAAGAAATGTGTTAATTAAGGTTTTTGAGATTTTTGGCTCTAAAGCATCAGTCTTTTAGCACTTCGCGCAACAAATGTACTTACATTTTCAATGTTGTAAACATCTTACTAATTTTGTATGTTCAGACTTAGTTAGTTTTTCTGGAAAATTTGTCTTTCACATATTTTTCTAATAATGCTCAGCATACGCGAAAAATCTCTTTTAAAATGTTATGCTCTTCGCTGGAATTCTTGATGTGTTGTAAGATGGTCGCCTGAATATCATCGTTGTACCTATGTACTTTTCAGTGATCCACTCATTCCACTGATCTAATTTTGATTTATTAATTGATATTAAACCTAAGCTGTTATTCTTCCGATGAAGTTTTTGAAGTGGCAAAACCATTATTTTTATTTATGTGAAGATTTAATGCATACATATGTACATACATTGTTTACAACGTGCTTAACTGGAACTCTTGTTGTGAATTTTCAAAGTTTCAATATTTCCGTATTTCGTTTCTTATCATTCTTTTCTTTTTAAAGATTTTTGTCCTTTCTATTTCTATGTTCTTACTATGCGCGTACTTACATATGTAAATGTTTTTAGTTTATAAGTGTACCAGGTGGTAGTCCAACTGCAGTAAGAACCGAAATACAGACGAATGCAGAATCATATAGCAATCATGGACAACAACGACAACGCTGGACACGTAATTTTAATATTGAGTACACGACTGCATACATGTACATATAATGCAAATTAACTAAAATTATTCGAAATTACGCAAATTTTCAAGAGGAAGAAGTCTTAAACGAAAGACGTCACTAGTCTTCGCAGACCATAAGAAATATAAAACTATAGGTACATGCACTTTTATTTATCTGTTAAATCAAAAGGGTTCGAGATGAGAGATTTAAAGAATAAACCACGGAAATTCATCAAAACTCAAGAGTGTAGCTAGTGGTGCTCTTATCAAAATTATCAGTAAGACTGGCAATGTTTGTGCTTGTTCTGTAAGTTTTGAATCGGCAAAATTATTTAGAAAATTTAGGTCAAATGAGAGAGCATCGTGTTTGTTGTTCTTACTTATGTGTCTTTTTAAACATCCACCTTGTTTGTTTTTGTTTTGATTGAATATTTTTCCCGTTTTTATTCTTTGCATTAGTTTTGTTTAGCAGGTTCAGTATCCTGTTATGATTTAATTGTGCATGCAGATGATCAAACATCATCCAGTTGGCATCAAAGTTTTGACAACGACCATATTAAATCGAATGCTTTCAAGAATCTTTATCCACCAAAAGTGAGCGCGAGAAAGTATATGCTATAAACCGTATGCAATCTGTTTTCGTCTTTGAGTAACAAATCGTATTTAAATAAGGTTAGTCTTTTGTCTTATACTTAAATATGAGTTAATTGGAAAAGTATAGTCTGTCTCACATAAGTTTGGGCATAAATTTTAACATTTTTTCTCGAAAGTAAGCTGACGGATTACGACAATTATATTTCAAATCAATGCTATAATCGCAATCTGTCGGTTTATTGTCGGGCATAGTTTAAAAATTCATACCCAAACTTCTGTGCAACAGACCATAAGTGTTTGTGAAATAGACAGATATAGTCTATTTCACAGATCCTTGTGCATGGCAATTAATGTTCAGCGATCTAGCGAGCAGCTACAAAAGTGGTTTTTTAGGCGGCTTACTGTAATGGAATTTTGCATGTAAACCTTCATGTTTTTCAATTGCTATGCGCAGTATCGCGATTGCTGTTTCACTTTAAACCGATTTTGTAATCGATTTGAATCAACTCGAAAATAGCGATCCATGCACAAGGTTTCGTGAGACAGACTATAGTTGACAGCCCGTATTACGATGAATCAATGAAAACTTTGAATAATTGTGACAGTTTGCTCCTAAAAAATCAGAACTAAAATCGGCTGAAAATAGTTTGTAATCAGAAAACGAATGTTCTGTCAGTAATGTTTATCGATCAACCCAACTACGAATAGTTTGAAGATATTTTAGTCTGAATTTATGCTTTGCGATCAATATTCAATACAAATTCCAGCATACCAAATCGTTCGGCAAAGGTGACATAGTTGCCCCAACTACATCGCTCCATGCTAGGAACAAAACTACTATTCGCAGGGTAGTACATAATATTAATTCTATTGAATACAAGAGAAACGCAAGTAAGTGCCACACCCCAGATTGAAAATTTTAAATTTTTTCCTGTTGCTGCGTTTTCTCATTTCTCGGCTGTAAATGTTCTTTTATTCCATTTTTTATTGAAATCTAGATGCAGATTTGCTTTTTTATTCTATTCGAGAACAGATTTACGTTTTTTTCTAGAAAATATTAAGATAAATATTCCAATGTTTTCGAAATTATATACATTTGTATGCATTTTATTGACATGCCTTAGGTTTCAAAGAACGTACCTACCTCTATTAATTTGTATCAGCCTCGCTATATTTTATTAAAACATTACATTTAATGATAACCAAAAACGTAACACTTATAATCTGTATTTTTAAATTTTAAGACAAGTCTGCACTGATATTCAATTTTCTAGTAAATTTATCAATCGCTGGGTTTTCATTCTACACGATATTTTGAGAGAGGATTTTGTTTTATCCAGACGCAAACGATGTCAGGAAGCTCGAGGGACAGGCCGACGCACAGGCGTGTTATTCCAACGTACAGGGAGACTGTTGAAAATACTGGTGAAACACATAATGATTTTTGTCAAATTTTAAAAGTGTGTTTTCAATTTTAATAACTTACGAAGATCTTTAAATTGATTAATTGACTTCGCACCCGCAGCATATCTAAGCTAAGTTTTAGCACATAAGCAGTTTTTATTAGATTTTTTCTTAGCAAGCTCAATTATTTTTACAATATCCATTCAAGTTATTTGATGATCAACTTACTAAAAACTCATTATTCAAACTAAGTGCATTTATAATATATTCCAAAATACGTCTTTCCGTGTTACTATTTTCCAATGCAAATTCTGGCATGGGATGGGTGGGTTGGGTACTTTGATTTTTCCAAAACTGTCAGAAATATTCCGAAAATTTCGTTAGTCATGTGTAACTATCGTTTCTTTCGCTGTCTTTTAACGCAAATTTTTTTTTGAAATTTTCGAATTCTCCAGCCACTGAAAAATGTCTGAATTTGGTGACGGCAATTTCGAAGTGAGATATCTCGACAACTACTTGAAGATAAGCAAAAGGGTATTTTGAGCGCGTTTTGGCGAGCTCTAACACATAAACGACAAAAATTTCTTTTAATTGAAAAAATTTCGTTTTTCAATAGAGCTTTAGCGGTGCCGCCTTTTTTAGCGGGGCCGGGCCAAGGCCTAGAAACATACCATATTATGTAGTCACATGACGTCCCATGCTGGCATTTGTTATGTAATATATGTACGTTCCCAGCTCTTATTCGTCGCATATATCGTAATCAGATAACACTAAATAAAAATATCTATAATCACTACGCATATGACCTTCATTGAAATTTAGATCATATTATATTCGGTTGCAAAATTTTATTTATCTCATCGTGACTACTTGTTAGTTGTTTATGATTGCATAGCGACTTTGTCCACTTAGTTTTTTAGCTTTCAAATTGAGCAAGCGAATGCCCTTGAAATTAAACCGACGAAATTAAGAAATTCATGAGGCATTGCATGAAGACAATTTAATTTTCAACTACGATTTCATGCAGCGATGCAAAGTGAATTGCTCCTGCATTTACTAAAGGTGCAACAAAAAGACGTGCGCTTAGGGGTTTAGGGCGAAAGGAAAAATTTTCTGGGGTAGACATTGTGAAATAAAGGTCAGAGACAGACAAAACACCTGCTCTACTTTTTTAATCATATTGAAATAATATGTTGTATAAAATAGAACAGCGACATTCTGTCGAAGCACCAACCTGCTGACGAACTTTAACTTTTTTATACTCAATTATGGTGCATTTAAAAAATAAACTATATGGAAAATGAATAATTCTGCGTTTAAGGGTCAGAAAATTTTGACATGTTTACCATGTCTTCTACATCAAAGGCTGTTTCGAAGACAAAAGTTATATAAAAAACGGGTGCTTCGGCTTATGTCAAAAACGCACCAGAATTTATTCCGGCGATCTGATTGCGATGTCAAATATTCTTCAAATTTTTTCCGGGGTTAGTTGTGAAAAATGCATGCAAAATTTTCGGGAAGTAGTTTTGCCCCAATCCCTCCGACAAAAATGAAATTTAAGAAAACAGGAAATAACAAGATGAAAAAATAAAGATTTTAGTAAAGAACTACATTGAATAAAAAGACGAAAAATAAATGAATGAATAAATAAAAAATATTAAAAGACAAAGGGTAAAAGAGAAGCATGTTGTTAATAAAAAGGAAACAAAAGAACAGCGAGCAATAGCACAAAGTACCTGAAAAGAATTTATATTATCAGAAATCACAGATTTTACGAGGCGCAAGAGTCTAGATGAAACGCCAAAGTAAGCGGGTTAGGAATACACGCAAAAATAGTAAGACGGAAAAAATCATACAAACAGACCAGATCATCAGAGAAATTCGCGGAAAAACTGAAAAAATCAAAAAATACAGAATAAAATGCAAAAATGCGGCATAAAAAGCGGAGGAAAATTCGAAAAATTGGAGTTAAAGGATAGAAAAAGATAATTAATGGGTACAATCAATTCGGGTTCCTGTTACGTTTTCTAAGCTTGAAATCGAAAAATGCGGCCAATACCACAAAGCGCATAAAATAAAAAAGGAGATAAAACTTCTGAAATTAAGGTGTTTTAACTCAAGAAATAGTTCTAAGTAGCTCGAAAGACTCTTCTGGTCGCAAAAATAGATTTTGAGACTATCAAGCAAGTGAGTAATGTCATTTATGAGACAAGCCGGAGCGAAGCGCCGAAAAATTTCAAATATTTATTTCAACTTTTTGCTCCCTCGGAATCCACCCTCGATTGCTATTATTCAACTTTTGTAAATTCGAGCAGATCTTGATTTTGCTTCAATTTTAGATAAAAAGCCAGCCTCCGCTGACGGAATTTCAAATGCCGGCATTCGATTTCCGAAGCAGACGTCAAAAGTAAGTTCCAGCAAATTAACGCATGTCTTCGTAGTGCTTTGCGTTTTCATTATTTCCCTGTTCAGTCTTTCCGATAAATTTCATAGAGGAATTTGTCTAAAGATTTATTTAATCTTATCGCTATACTAAAATCGTTGTTTTTATTCTCTCTTGCGTATCACATGCTAAATACACTACGATGATTTCGGAAAATAGTTTTTAGCAGGCGTCTTCGTCTATAAATGAATCGTTGGCCAAGCCGGCAGTCAGGTTCATACCAATAAAGTACGCTGCTGAAGATGCAAATTCGGGTAAAGTAGCCGTGCAAACTTAATACGAGGGGTAGTTAATGAGGAAAAATACTAAAAATAGTTAATATGAAGAGCAGTGAGTAGGCTGACTCTGTGGATTTTTGAGGCTCATTGCCGGGGCTAAATGAAAATATTCCGTCGTAGATAGAACTGTTAAATACTGTGTACCCTTTCAGTTCGAAATTAGTTTTGCTAGAGCAGTTTAACTTGGAATATAATCGAATGCGCAAATAAGATGAGGTTTGTTAAATTTATTTTTTGTCTCTTTTTTCCTCAAAATTCTTCCAGAACGTTTGTGTGACGAAAAAAGCGTTATCCCATGCTGCTCGACTGATGTATAAATCAACTTTCTCTCACTTTCTATTTTATTGCTATTATGATGCATCGAAGTTTTATCTGCAGACATTAACAATTTTTTTGTAATTTCCTTTTAGGGCAAGCATCTACTTCTCAAAATGGCAATTCGAAAAATACGCGGTTACATGTATTTAAGCATGAACCAGTTGGCAATGCGCCATACGGAAATATGGCCCCTTCGTCTGCGATCAAACAAAAACCTTTCTCCGTCGGAAATAAACCAATTCCAGTATCGGTTGGAACGGAGCCTAATCAAACGCCGATGGTATGATCAGGGGCGGATTTAGGGGCGGGGGGGGACGGCCGCCCCCTCCCCATTGGCCCAAAATAGTGCGCAAAATTTAGGATTTTTGAGCGATTTTCGGGTTAAAACGGCTTATTTTTCCGCCCACGTCAGGGTTCCGCCCCCCCTTAGGGGTAACGCCCCCTTAGGAATATCCTGGATCCGCCACTGGGTACGATAATTCTTCGATTTGTTGCCGATTTTTTTGCATTTTATACTAAGTAGCACTCATGGGCGCGAAGACGGGTCTAGTCGAGTCCTTTAATCCAAGCGATCCCTGAAATCCGAAGAGCTTTTGAAATTTTTTTTTTCAAATTTTTTCCACGTGCCTTTAAGTTCGATGCGAAACTTTTAAAATTGGACTTTTTGTCCCTTGATCAATTTGTGGCCCTTTTTTACCCATAAAAATCGACGAACCCCCAGAATTTAGGCGCTGCCCATACGTGGTACCGTTATTTATGTTCATATGGACGAATTTAATTGATCGACTGAGTGTCGAATTGTTTAGAGTTTTTAATTTTCAACATTTCATGAATTTTCATCCATAGTATCGAATGTAGCGAAAATTAAATTAATCTAGAATTTCGCAATATTTTTATAATAGTAGTCATGCAAAGTAAATGTACGGAATGGCATCGGTGTTTGACGGCTTTTGAGCCAATCTTTGCTATCAGCTCGATTTCTTTTGATCACTTACGTCAAGTATGCGAATTTCAATATGAGCTTCCATTGTTCAATTTTTCGCTTCGAACATCAAAGCACTGACGACAACAGTCAAATTATTTTTATTAATTAATGTACATATTTACACCTTTATGGCGTCAATACGTCCTGCAAAATATATGCTTTCTTTGCTCTATTTTTTCATGAAAATCTTCTTTCGCGAATTTTTGGCCTCTGATATAAGTTGGGACGTGTTTTAGAACGATAAGGGAATCAACAATCGGCGGCCGTTCTTGGGAATGAAAATCGATACACGAAGTAAGAAGCAGTAGCAAAGTCATGAAATCCATTGACAAAAGATTTTACAAGTTTAGAAAATGAAAAATTTACTGTAATTCGGGCAAGCTTTGCTTGCAAGTTGTGATATTTTTGTCGACTCAAATTATCAATGGAATATCTGGATGAATTACCTATTTAAAATAATACAAGAACGTATTTCATAAAACAATTTGATCATCTTTGTAAATGCACATAAGATGTACATCAGCTAACCACCGCTTTCAGAACTGGCTACGTATGACGAAAATAATTTGTTCTCATAAACGGAAATATGCATTAGCTAAAAATTAAATATACGTAGATTTTTCTTTATTGACTTTTTCCAGATTAATCTATCTTCTTTTATTTCGCTCACCGGACTTTTATATCTTATATTATCTTTTATATTTTATTATTTGTATTTTCTCATTTCATGCATAACGCTATCTTTTTTCGAATATTAGCAAGTCTGATTAAATATGTAGGGCGAAATTTCTAAATTTTTAGACTCTAACTAACAATTTTTTCTAATAATTCAGTCAGGTGGTTTTGCATTTCACGAATAATGTCTTCATTTACGTTTTTTTTCTCAAAATCCACTTATTTATTCTCAATTTAAGTTAAAAAATGGATACCTTTCTACCTATATCAAATGTTTCCAGAAGACAATGACAAAACTCAACTTAGGAATCTAGTGGAGCACGCTTTCCTCAACGCTCACAATAAATGGAGAAATGACGTAAACGATGGGATGATAAGGCAGCCTAAGCCTAATCCTAAGCTTATGAACTTGGTAAGAAGGTTGTACATGCGAGATAAGAATTGCTTAATTTGTGAATTTTATACCAAGAAAAACCAATAAGTCTGAAAAATAAGATAATATTCTTATCATAATATTCTTATCACCTTGATCTCTGCGCTGATCTGACACACATACACACCATTCGTTTCCTTAGCCTTGAGGAACGTTGCCTTCGAAAAGTTTTAGACTGCACGCCTTAAAAATTTTTAATGGCGTAATTTGTTAGTGTCGATGAGTGTGAAACCGGCGATTATCGCAACGAGTGTTCAGGGAAAATTGCTGGTGGCTTTTTGCTAATTTTATAATCTACTTTTTGTTTTTTATTTTTCTTATTTTACGAATTCAATAGATAATAGATGCATGTCTGAAATTCGAAGTGCTTTTCACGTTTTACATTGACCCTTCATATTTCTTGACAGGCATGTGGTAATTTTGAAAAAATATGGCATATTTTTATCATTGCATTTAATGTAGTGGCAAGGCAACCATAGGTGCACAACATGACCGATCTGGGTGAAGGAGGGCTTAGTCGGTTTGAGAGGTGGTAAAAAATTGAACTTTTTTGGGCCAAAATGACCTAAAAAATTGGTATAAGCGCTAAAATAGCGTTAAGACAACGAACGTTATTGCACACTCTCTGGTCAATTCGAAGCACTTTTAAAGTGAATTTTCAAATTTTCATTTTTCCCTCAAAATTTTCCATTTTTTCAAATCGGGGTATCTAGTCCAGTGATCCTCCGGAGAACCAGGCCCGGCCGATCTTCAACCGCCGGGGCCCGAAGCCGGTTTTTAGTGTTCGGGCCTGGGCCTGAATTATTACTCTATTTACCTTTTAAGAGAATACTTGTGCGCGCTTTATTGCCGATAAAGAATAATTCATTCAAAAAATGTGGAAAGCGTAATTTGAAGAAGCTGGGATGAACTTAGCTGCAAATGTACCATGCTGCGTGCATCGTAACCGATTATTAGTAGTCTAAATTATTTTATTGTTAATTGCTCGTTCTGTAATTTATTCCTTTTCTGTGCATTTTATTTTATTCCATTTATGTTGATTTGTGCACACTAAATTCATGCTTTCTCACTTAATTATACATTCATTTCCAAATTTATCTCACCTTGATATCATAACCAGGTTTCAAGTTATTACTTTCTAACAATTTTAGAAGATTTTACGGTTTCGAGAATTATTTTAAATTAAATTTTGGTAGTGACTAAACTTGTTAAAGCTTTACGCTCAGCATAACGCAGCTTTGGCTCAAGTTGAACCGCAAATGTTTGTCTTAGTTTTTAGAAGCTTTTTGCTCGCAGTTTTCTCAAAAGGGATAAAAATTTCCGATTGTACACAAAATGAATGCTCTTTTACCAGAGCATTACGCACATTTAAAAATTTTCATTTTTAAACAATAATCTGTATAATGAATGGACTTCAATATTCAAAACGCTTACTTTCTAATCAATTTCTTAATTTCTTATTAATTACTGAATTCTAATCTTAATATCGTAATTTATGAATTTCAATTAATTAGTGATCTTGCGTAGTTCGATCCTGAAGTTCTTTGGTGTAAAAATATTAAAAGTATTGATTTTTTTACACAAAAAGAAATAATACTTGATTTGCGTGTACTGACCATTATGCAGAACACTGTGAGTTAAGGAAATTGAAGACAGAAATAATTAGAGCAAGAAATTTGAAGTAATTTTTGGGTCTCAGAGATTTAAGGTACCCACTCCGATTTCCTCCTACTTTGTCTAATTTATGTTTTGAATCAGTTTAAAACGTTGAAGTAAAATTTCAGAGCTTCTTTTAATTTTTTCTCGTGGCTTTGAACCTCGTCGTGCGCAATATTTACATCAAATAAGAGATCTTATATGATTGGCTTCACATAAGCAAAAAAACTTTTAAGATTTTGTTTTTTTGTTTTTTGATTTTTATCTACTCTAGTAAAATGACAAGAATAGAAAATATATCACGAAATTTCAACAATGCTTCTAAAATATGTAAAAATTAAGATGCCAGGTGGAATACAATTTCCTGAAATTCTTTTGAAAAAATCAATTCTGAACTGCTTATATACGTACATATATATTTTCTAAAGCGACACTGCAATCTGGCAAAAATGCGCAATTCAGGACTAATTCAGAAAGCTTAGGATATGAATAAAAAATAGAGAGATTATTACCACTATGTTGTGTTGTTTAAGGTAAAGCCTGAAATGTCTTAGAATAGTACCTATCGATCGATATAAGTTAGGAGCTAAATATTTATTACTAACTCCTTCAGTGCTTAGATAAATACTAAACACTTCTACATTTGCCAATGTATAACTGACTACCATTTTCTTTAACATATGTTTACATCTAGTCTCAAAGGTATCCGTATACTTGTGTACTGTCTCCTATACCTAGTACAAGGCCCGGGTCCGGTTAAAAATCTCAAGTCTGGCCCCGAGCCCGGTTTTTTCGGGCACGGTCGTTCGCTGGTCTTGACCCCTAACCCCAGTGCATGTCTGGTCGCGACATTGAAATCTGGATTTTTTTGATGATCTTATTCGTCGCCCGTGGACTAGGACGGCATTCTCTCCGACTAGATTTTAAGCGATTTTTCGTTTTACGTATAACAAGTGTCTCTAAAACCCTTTTCAGCCTAAGTTAAACCATTTATCATTTTCAGGCCGTATATGAGGTTATACACCATATAAAATTAGCATGTTTCCTGTGTTATCACATGAATATTAAGATGGGAAAATAGTGTTTCTTCAGTGATTAGTGCAAATTGAGCGGTGTGTTACTTTTTTATTGCCCATATGGTTTCCAGATTAAGGTTTACCCAGCTCGAGTCCATTATTTGTGTTCATTAACAGGTCCATCTCATGGCTTTGCTTTAGTATAGCAACACTTTTTTGATTATATAACTTCTTACAAAATAGCTGATGATACTAATATTTACTGTGGTAAGTAAAACTAATCTATAATATAATAATATAAACCCGGCTAGGACGATGTCGCGGAAACCTTCAGATTTAAAAGACACACAGTAAGGCGTGGGCATTCTCCGTCTAGGATTTTTGCGTTGGTATTTCTCAAATCAACTTCATGTTTCTCGAAAAATTTGAATGAATAATAAAAACGCACATACCTATACTATACTTACACTAAGTTATGAAATTCTGCCTACAATTTATTAATTTGATTGGATTAGTTTTCTGTCAGTTCTTCGAATGAAATTAACGAAGCATTTGAAACTTTAAATGACGATTCTGATTCTCTCTATGCAGACTTGGAGTCCGAAGCTGGCTGAAGAAGCAACAAGTTGGTCAAAACAGTGCAAAACAGGTCACAGTACAAGAAACAATTACGGCGAAAACATGTCTTGGGCCACGTTTTCGGCTAATCCCAAAGACGAACAAGCTCTGGCTGCGGCGGCCGAGAAGGCTGTGAACAGTTGGTCCGAAGAATACGTGGATTATGATCACATGACAAATAAATGTAGAAAAAGTGCCGTGTGCGGTCATTACACGCAGGTGAGGTCACATTTTTTGTATATTTTTATCTGTTTCATACATAATAAAGTTTTTTCTGTTGAAAAGTGAATATTGATAATCAGAGCACAAAATCTGGTAAAAGAAGTGAAAAAGGAAAAAAATTGAAGAGTAGTAACACACGGCCTTCTGGGGGTAGAGTGGTATACCCTGCTTGCTAAGTGCACACGCACTTAATACGAGATTAAGCCGTATTACGATCCTAACACGCAAGCAAGGTGATACCATTGTACTCTTGAGTTGCGCGTGTTACAACGATACCTGTATTTATTGGTTTTGCACCCCTCTCGCCCCCAAATCAGCATATACCGGTGGGCTTGGGTCTTTAAATCTGCCCCCTGGATCAGAATTATCGAATTAATAAATTTTTTGCCCTTAGCATGTGTTTTGGCTAAAATTGACTTAAAACAATGTACTTGATGCTTATTTGAGCGCGCCCAAATTCAGACAAATACGGGTAAGTCCCAAAGGCGCTTAGCTTAGTCCTTACAAAATCGAAAAATTAGAACGAAAATCTGGATTTCATGCGCTACAACGTGTTAATTTAAACGATTTTTTGACCGTTGACTTAAACAATCAGAATCGTAAAACAAAAGTCGGAAGCCAGTTTCAATCTGACAATTATCCGGAGTTAATCTGGATGATCCGCAATAAATTTTATCCCCTTCAACTCGCTTGTATATATGCGCCCTGCAAACCATGTACGAGTCAAAAACAAAAGCATTGTGCAAAAGTACGAACTTTGTTAAAACAAAGAGGCTTGGGAAGGGCACAAGTTCAGGATAAAAGTAAAATGCAAATATTACTCAGAAACGTGTTAATTATAGCAAAACCACAGCAAATGAAAAACGAAACCACGTTTTAAATCGCACTCGGCAATATGGGAAAATGTATGGTTTAAAGAAATCGACATATTTTCCTTTCTATTGGTTAGAAATCATTAAATAATATCTTGTTAGATGCGCAACTTAATACTGGTACAAATTTAAGCTTTTTAAGCATCCACGGTTTATTGTAGCAAGTGAAAAACCGCTTCGAAGTCCGATGCCGAATTTTTTTGTTGTTTTATGCATTTTTTGATGCAAATTCTGACATATGCGACTACACATACTTTATTTGATGAGATTCGCGGTCCATTTATCTATAAAAAGAGCTATTATAGTTGAAATTTGAACTGGTAGACATTGTTTATGACAGGTATATTATGGCGCGCGCGCTCACGGGAGTTCAAAAAATTATTTTTTTCTGGAAGTCACCTGTTCTAGTCAAACTTCTTTATTTTTACTAGGATTAGGCATAGATTTATGTGGGTGGTAGTCAGGGATGAAAAAAACTTAGATTTGAATATTTTGAATGTTGGGTCTTTGGGTTTTTTGGGTCCTTCGTGGGTTTTTGGGTTTTATTGGGTTTTTTATGGAAATGACAGCTAGAGCTACATACAGTAGCTGGGAATACTTCCAACAGCTGCAAGACACGAAGAAACAAACAAAATAAGATAGGCTTTCATTCATTCTGTGTGTGGGGGGGTTAAATTACCCCAACTTGTTATATAACATATTTAGCATATTTTTGCCAAATTTCCATGTTTTTAGGCTCCATATTAGATTTTTACCTACTGTTTCGCTTGTTTACTCTTCTACGTACTATATTCATTCATAGCTAACACTATTAAGATCATCTATTACATAGAATCATGATAAGGGGGTCTATTGTGCCCCATTAGTAGCGCTAGGGTTAAATCAGACCAAACCAGATTTTACAATCAATCATCCGAAAAAAAGTAGTTGGGCTCCGTTTTCTAAGGTCTGTGCGAGTGATTCGGCGCTGACAATAGTTTTCCTAGTTTTCAAGAGCAAATAGTTTTTATAGCTTAATTCTAGAATAATAAAATTGTGTTATAGCATGTGCATTTGACACCTAATGATAAGCCAGTTCTGTGTTGCAATATTATATTATTTTTATAACGCGAAATTATTCAGAGGGTATTATATTATGCAGTGTGTGATGAGAGATAAGTTTCATCACACAGAAGTGTCCCAGTGTTGCTTTAGGGGGTAGACATAAAATTCACACCTCGCTGTGATAAAGATAAAATAAAAAAGAAGGTCAAGTATAACCATAGGTACGCGCTACCTATGATTAAATAATTAATAATTGCATTATGTATTTTATTTCTAAGTTAGGCCCGAGAAAAATTATATTTTGCATGTAAACATACTCTTTGTAAGAATATCAAATAAAATATATAAAAATAACAAATAAAAATAAAAAACGTAAAAAATCAAAAATTATATACATATACTCGTATATACAGAATCATATTAAATCATAAAAGCAATAAATTATATTCCTAATCATAGAAATCATAATGTCATACTAAAATAAACAATCGTATAAAGCAACATGTAGCATATGAAGTCCAGATTCTCGTCTTTAATTATACGATTTTCTAAGCGCTTAATTAAGCGCCTTTGTGACTTACCCATATTTGTCTGAATTCGGGGGCGCTCAAATAAGCATCAAGTACATTGTTTTAGCTCAATTTCAGCCAAAACACATAATAGGGCAAAAAAATAATTTATTCGATCATCGTGATCCAAGGGGCAGATTTAAACGCCAAGCCCGCCAGATTATGCTAATTTGGGGGCAGAGGGGTGCAAAACCGATAAATATATAGTCTATTTCACGAAACCTTGTGTACGGAAATCAATTTTTAGCGTTCAATAAAATGGCTATAAAAGTGGTTTTCAGCCAGTCCACAGTAATAAATCTTTACTCAGTAAGACTTCACACGCTCATCCGTTGCTGTGTACATCGTCATGAGTGTCGCTTTAATTTAAACCGCTTTTTCAGTCGATTCACATTATTTTGAAAATTGTAATTCATGCACAAGCTTTCGTGAAATAGACTATAGGTATCGTGGTGACACACGAAATTCCGACGGTACAATGGTATCACCTTGCTTACATACGGCTTAATCTCGTATTAAGTGCGTGTGCACTTTGCAAGCAGGGTGTACCATGGTACCCTCAATTAGCCGTGTGTTACTACTTTGAAGGCGTAGATGCTGATTTCCGTCGTTTCTCATCAGGCTACCGCATCGTAAATAGCGAGAACACGAAATTACACATACAAAAACAGAATTCTGGGCAGTTTGGCTAACGAGGGGTCTTCTTCTTCCGGGGAGTTCGAGGTCCAAACCCACGCCAATGTATGCGTAAATACGTAGCTAATCCTCGAAGTGGTTGTGAACGAGTGGTGTAGCTGGCCTTCTGATTTGTGGAGGGGGAGAAGCTTTTGAAGTTGGATATCTCAACAGCTACTCATGGATAGGCAAAAATAATGGTGTTTTTTAGCTTTTCTTAACGAGATCTAGACATTATAGAAGAAAAAATTTTGAAAAATCAAATTTGATTCTAATTGCATTAAACAAACATGTTGTATATAAATAAATCACGGGCGAAGCGCCCAAAAATTTTGGACTTTTCAGCTTAAAAAGTGTGCTCCAAATCTATTCTAGCGGTCTTTCACATGCGCTTCTCCAATTTTTTCCCTTGGGGGACCCTTGTAAAAAATATTCATGGTTCCTGAATTTTGGGGGGGGCTAGTCCCGCCTAGTCCCCCACAGCTATGCCACTGGTTATGAAGCCCCTCCGGGGCTAAACGTCTAGACCACACGTGGGCGTGGGGATTCGGGGTTTGCACACTCCCCTCTGAATCCCTTAGACTCCCAGAATTGAATTTTTTGCATGTTTTTCCTTTATTTTTGTCAATTTTACACCACCCAGACCCCAGAATTTGGCTGCGCCCATATGGTCCATACCATGGGTGGGCAGCACCAAAATTCTGGGGGAGGGGTTGCAAGATTTTTCAAAGTCAAAAAGTGGTCTTTAAAATGTTGCTTTAGCAAAAAACACCATTTTTCAAGGTTTCTCATCCAGCACTATCCATTGGCATCAGAAAATTGGGGAAAAACATAAAAAATTTCGAAAATTGAATTTTGGGGTATATTTCGCCTTATGGGGAGGGGTGTGCATACCCCAACCCCCGTGCCCACGAGTGGTCCAGACATTACGGAACTAGCAAAGAAAAATGCTCCGATGGAACAAAAAAGATGAATATACTTGGAATTGTGGATTATTATGGATGTAAAAGGAGGGGACTAGGAAAAATCTACCTAAAGTCGGAAAATCTGCTAAAAATCACACTTTCTCTAAGCAACGCAAAAAATCGATGTATATTCTGCGGCCAACAGATTAAAATAAATATTCAACCATAACAATGATTGAAACAGCAGCACGTTAGCTATGCAGTAGCTATGGGAAATGATATTAAGTAAACTAACAGTCTTCCAAGCCAATTGAATGAAATAGCAAACATCGAAGACAAGTGAAGACATGGTTGGTTAAAAACAGTAGGAAACACGTAAGTTGACTTGAAACAGACTTAATGTAGATACACTAGCATGCCCGAAACGATTGTGTGCACTAATCAATCGGCTCCTGCTTTGCTTGCTATAATGCTCATAAAATAAAACAACTTTAAATACAATACCTCTTAGTTTTCTATCAATCAGGTGCCAGCAATTTAAAAAAGTAACCTTGATAGATTTCGTTTATACACTCTTATCTGAAACTTCGAACATTATTTAAAAAAGACACTTTTTTAGAGGCCGCAGAATATACATCGATTTTTTGCGTTGCTTAGAGAAAGTGTGATTTTTAGCAGATTTTCCGACTTTAGGTAGATTTTTCCTAGTCCCCTCCTTTTACATCCATAATAATCCACAATTCCAAGTATATTCATCTTTTTTGTTCCATCGGAGCATTTTTCTTTGCTAGTACACTACTTTTAATTAGCGTGATTTCAGTACATCAGTCAGTAAACACAATCAGTAACATGCCACAATAATGACAACAGTCCAAGAACGCGGAAAACAATATTGTTCTTAACATCAGCATTATCCTTTTTAAACAAGACAACCTTATTGACACCATCCATTTTCAAATTAAAACTGCATTAAGTTATTTCTTCTTAATGTGCAGTTCACTTATAATCAAGCACAAAAATTTAACCAACGAATTCACATTGCAAATCCTCACTCAATCAATACACAAGCACAATGTGTTGTGACTTTTGAAATTGAAAACACCCAATTTTCAATTTTCAAATTGAAAATTGGATCAATTTTCAAATTGAAAACTGGGTCAATTTTCAAATTGAAAATTGGGTGTTTGAATTTGCGATGAAGAAAATAATCAAAAGATAGTCACTTGGTTTATTTAAGCCGAGTAATAAAATAACGACCGTCCACCAATTCCAAACTAAACGCAACTAATCTGATCACTATGAAAAAGTTTTGAAAAATGAGCTTGCTAAGCGAGAGTTGTAAACCAAGAGAAACTTAAAGTTAAAACCTACCATTAAATTATGAGAGAATTATAAAAGATTTTAAACTTCAAGAAAATGGAAAAGGCGGGATGTTGGTAAATTAGAAGGCAAAGATTTTCGGCAAAAATTCAAAAACTTCACGCAAATATCAAATGTAAGGAACACTAACGCTTTGATTTGGTAGTAAAATAAATTTGTAGTATAGACTACATATTAACAACAAATGAATAGTGCAAACTTTACACAACTACTAGGTGTAGAGAATACTAACAGTTTACGGCTTATTAATGTACATGATTACAATAAAGCTGTATATCTTTGTCGACTTCTGTGCACAGTAGTGTGATTGCTGGTTCATTTTAAACCACTTTTGCAGGCAATTTACATCAATTAAACGATAGCTCTCCATATGCAAGATTTTGTGAAACATATTATAAACACGGCTAAGAAAGATTTAACTTTAATGCAACCCATTTAAGACAAAATTACATCTCTTCAATGATCTAAGGACACTTGAACATAATTTTTTAAATCACTTTAGATTACTTTTGAGGGTAAACAAACTCACTTAATTGATGTCTCACATATGAATCCTTGAAAATTTCTTGACTTCAGTTACAAAGTCTCTGCAAGTCTATCGAATTAGGGTTAACACGTAACGTAAACTTTACACAAACACATAGCGTAAAGAATATTTTAGTCGGATTCGTAATTTTGATATTGCTCCGATATTTCTTTCAACATTTATGGAAAAATGAGTCTCCATAATGTTTTAAAGACAATAAACATTAGGTTTAAACCACTTTGCAATACTGCTGAGTGTAAGCAAGCGCGCCCAATTGACGTATATATTTCATTCCCTGTAAATTTTTATATCTCAGGAAAAAATTTCGATTTTTGCAATGCTCTAGAACAAAGGCTAACATGCAGTGTAAAAAATTACTCGGATATTATGATCAACATTCATGAAAAAATTATGTCTCTACAATGGTCTGAGGACATATAAACAATGAATGTAAACTACTACATCACTGTTGGATGTAAACAAACGCGCCTACGTGACGTCTCACATTTGATCCTTTGAAAACTTCTAGGCTCCAAGAAAAATTAGGTTTCAGGAATGCTCAAAAACGAAGATAAATATATATGTAGTGTAAACTTCATGTAAACACCTAGTGTAAAGAAGATTTTAGTCAGATTCGTAATTTTGATATTGTTCCGATATTACGATTAATATTTATGAAAAAATTAAGTCTACATAATGTTCTATGGGCAAACTAACAATTGGTGTAAACTACTTTACAACACCGTAGAGTGTAAACATATGCGCCAGACTGGCATATCAAATTTGATTCCTGGTCCATTTCTAGACTTGATAAACGTGTCCCTGACTCGTAACCGGAGAAGCAGGCAGAAAAAACAAGACAGAAACGCATTTAAAACTCCAAATTTTTGACTTTACACTCGCTAAATATTAATGTATAGACAATTTGCTTTGACATGCACCCGATATAAAGCACTTTATTTTTATTCTATTAGACTTATCCCGACTTCTGGACGGAGAAAGTGGCGAACAAAAAACGCAACAAAAACGTATTTTCCACCATTTAGAACACTGTAAACTTTAAAATTCCGTACCGAACTCCCCATTGAGTTTAAAGAAATTCGGTTTGGTACAATTTGTAGCTTTTAAATCGTAGTACATTCCTGTGTGCCAAAATTCTGTTGCAAAAATTATTTGGCATGATTTATCAATCAAACTTCGGAAAAAACGTGTTTTTTAGCCCATTTTTTACCTCTGATTTCGAACTTTACACCCCCATAAATAACTCAATATTGCGTTTTTAAATGCGGTTTGCTGCGATGTTTAGCCCCTGTGAGGCACTTTATTAATGCTGTCTTCGATTTGCACTGACTCATAAGCGGAAAAATTTGGCAGAGAAATCTTAGTTAAAATCCATTTTTTACACCATCCACTAGAGTGTAAACTTTAAACCCCAGGATCTAACTCACCATAGAGCATAGAAGACTTTGCTTATATGCAGAATGTAGCCCTTGATCCGCTCTACATTTCTGTCAGAAAACATTTTAAAAACCTCATAACCGGAGTTAGTATCGGACATAGGAAGGTTGAAAACTCGACCAAAAAGTGCTTTTTCACCCCAGATTTTCGCACTCTTTACACTGCCGTTCGATAAATAATGCGAATTTCAAAAAACAAAAAAGTGTCATCTGTAGAATTCATCCCTCTATTATCCTATTCTGTTCAATCCTTCGAGTCATCAATACTCAGTTGTCCACATGCCGCAGTAAAAAGGTCCCAAAATTTGTCCTATGTTATAACGTTACACAAAAACTTTACACCTTCTTTACACAGTCAATTTTGAGTTTCAAGAAAAACAAAAAAACACGGGCAGCGAATTTTTTTATTATCTTTTCTTTTAAAAAAAACCGCACCTTCCAGAAGTGTCCCGTTATAGCTGTAGGGGGTGCCCAGGTGTTGGGGGTACCCAAGTATATTATAGGTACGCGCTAACGCGCTACCTATGATTTAGCTCACCTGAAAATCCGGGGACGTGCTGATTCATTTTAGTTGATTTTCGGTTCGAAATATAAACTTACTAATGTTTTGGACACGTGTCGCTCGATCTGGTTGAATTTCATGCCGATTTTTATTTTTGCATAGGAAAGTCTACTCGCGGAACCCTTTTGAAGAGCGTTTTTTGACAGCCATCATATTTTTTTAAATCGCTTGACAAATTTTCGTGGCTTATATCCGCACAATATTTGTATTTGTATTACTGCCACGAATCAAAGGAAAGGCTGTATGAAAGGACTTTAGAGTACTAAGCTTTACTTCTTAGTTCTATAAAAACCCGAGTTTTAATGTTAATTCTTAAAACCCTCTGGCGGCTTAAGATGATGTTATTTTTTCTACAAGTTTTAAGTATGCAATTGAGTATTTCGTGGACATATCATGCCATATCTTATTGCTTTTCAGGTTGTATGGAATGAAACGCTCCAAGTAGGCTGCGGATGGACCGTTTGTCCCAAATTCGAAAATTGGGGAAAAACAATCGAAATAGTTTGCAATTACTATCCAGCGTAAGTTTTCAGCGTTACTAATTTTTCAACTTCAATATAATTTTTTTACTTTTTACAATTAATCTTAAAAATAGACATTTCAATTAACAGCAATCTTCAATGGACAAGAGGTAGGTATCATAGATGCAGAGCATGGCCGGTCTTGACGAAAGTTAGCCGTTAAGTGGAGGTCATAGGTGGGTGGCACCAAAGTTCTGGGGAAGGTGCAAAATTTTTCCAAAGGTCAAAAAATGGCCTTAAAAGTGGTAGTATGGAGAAAAAACACCATTTTTCAACGTTTCTCATCGAGCACTATCCATTGGCATCAAAAAATTGCGGAAAAAACAAATTCAAAAATCGAAATCTGGGGGGTATTTTGATTTCTTGGGTTGTTTTGGTTACTCGGGGGATCGCATACCCCCACGCCCAGGTATGGTAAGAGTGGGTCAAAAATTGAGCTTTTTTGGGCCCAAATGACCTCAAAAACTATTGTGAGCGCTAAAATAGCGTTAAAACTATGTTCTGGTCAATTTAAAGCACTTTTGAAGAAAATTTTCAACCGTTTTTAGCCTTTGTTTTGCCTTATTTTCCCGACTAAATTTTCTGTTTTTCCATTCTGGAGAGGTCTGGACCCCCTGAAACCCCTCCCTCTCCCTATGTGCATGTCTGGTAGGTATGTACGTAAGTATCTAATTGCACTGGCCTGCAGTTACACTATATGTACCTACATATTATTATCTTATTCGGAATTATTTTTCTGGAATCCCATCCGATTATTATTTTATTTACTTCTCTCGTAATTATCCAAAGATCGAAGTCATATGCACAAATGTACCTACTAAATTCTACGGTTGTGAAAAAGCCACGTCTTGATTTCTGACGCATTTCTTTGCCTTTAAAACTTGTGTTTACTGCCTGCGACATTGAAGACCTAGTGCCTAATAATTATGAGCACATTTTTACAAGGGTAAAAATATTTTGATTAAAATTATTTCGGTCGACAATTTTCAGTGGCAATATCGTAGGCCGGAAGCCATACTAAATGGCCGTCGCCATCGTTTGATGTTGCAAAAATTTGTTTGTCGTACGTGGAACAATCTGATTCGCTTGAAGAAATCGGATTGGCTAATTAAACGTCTTTTTATTTTCATCGTTATGTTTCTGGTTGAATTTTAAAATATATATTTTTAACTTTGGGCAGGTGTTTTGTTTTTCTATGACTTACGTATTATCAGGTAATAAAATGATAATGAAGATTCGATCTACATATTTCCTTTAATTATAAAAAAACATTAGAGGACGATAGACAAACTTTATTTCAACTCAAGCCGTTTTCGCATACTTTATCTTGCCGCTTCTAAAATAATTATCTAACTAATCTGTTTATGAAGACGGGGATGATGACAGAAAAATTTATCCGATCGAATCAGTGAGCTACGTTATGCTAAAAAGATAGCTTTTGAACCGTTTTGGTCTGTGTAATACAGTTTGTATGAGAGACTTCTAAAGATGTTTCATAATTATTCTGACGGTACAAAGAAATCTAATACATTTTAACCGGCCTACCATTTGAATTGCCTGCTTTACGCTTCATTGGATTCTTTTATTGGCAAATATCTATCATGCGATGAATAATGCATAAAAGAGCTGTTGAAGTCACTGATATGAAGGATTAATTTAGGTTGCCTAAAACAAACTTATAACACTTCCAGCCGATTACTTAATTAATCGTCTTTGAAATTCGAAATGATTGGCACTATCATAATGATATTGGTGATTCTGTTAGCCTCTCAGGTTATACATAAATCTGTAATATAATAAGCTCAACGGTTCTGGTTATTATTGATTATCTGTTTACACATTGCTATCGCGAAATGGTTCATAAGAATTAAATTAATGCTTTGCAAACAAATTGGTTGATCTGTCAAATTAATACAGCAAATCATTGTTGAAAACTTGCAAAACATATCATTTTGTATTGAACTTCATTTACTAAAAAACGAAACTCTTGCAAAAAAGGTCTCAAAACCGAACAGAAAATTTTTTTCGTTCACAAGAAGTAATTTTATGTGTTTCGGCTTATCTTTTTATTGTTTATTCCAGAGGGGTGTATTCGAGCCGACCCTATATGGAATAAAGGGAATGATTTAAAAACACATATATGTACATACTAGCTGAGCTGCCCGGCGTTGCCCGGGCTGAACTTAAGCTATATGGAATTGAGATGTCTCTGTATTTTTTATTTCACGGGACATATGTTTTTGGGATATTTCTAAATAATATTCTTGGTAAAAACCATATTTTATTTTTTTGGATTTTTTTAAAATGTTTTTTGTCAACCATTTTTTGATCAAATCCATATTTTTAACGTTACATAATGGTTTTGAAAATTCTTTAGGTCCGAATGACAGAACGTGGGTTAGTTTAACCTAAGGTTAACGAGAATTCTCGGGTTAGCTACCCCACGGTTAAATTTAAACATGGATTAAATTTAATCCATATGACAGAAGGTGGGTTAAAATCGGGTAAGCTAACCAGGGTCAAAGCAAGGTAACCCGACTTTTATGACTTTAGTCCGAGATTGACGCGTATTTTGTAATGCCGAACATGTATCAAAGGCAGCAAATGTTCATTTGAACTGCTGAAATGATAGCAGGTTCCTACTGCTGAGCGAACCGTTCAATGGCCATGTTATTTAATATGCAGTAATGCTGTAACTGATTCGTCGACCATTGCACATGCGATGAAAATAAGAAAATAAAAATCGGTCAAAGTAATAAGTGTAAAATTAGTGAAGACGTAAAATGAAGAAAATAATTAAAAATAAAATAAGAAGTCCCGCAATCTAAATCAGCATCTAATCGATGTGACCGCCTTTGTATAATACGTTCGAAACAATTTGAGCTTTTAAAATTGTTTTGATCAATAGCATAGGCACTAATTTTCCTATTTGCTCTAAGTTTAAAACAGCACTGATTAATATTCGAGCTCGGCAGAATTAAAACATGTATGGTCAGTAATGCAATAGCAAAGAAAAATGTTCCGATGGAACAAGAAAGGTAAACTTGAATTTCTTGATTGTTAAGGATGTAAAAGGAGGGCACTAGGGAAAATTTCCCTATACATATACGCAGAAGCCATAGGAATGTGCAAAACAGTTAGACTTCCCCTAAACAACGCAAAAATCGAAGTATATTCTGCGGCCTATGCGCGTTTCTGCAGATTTTCCATAGTAATTCCGATTGCGATGGCGAGTATTTTGATTACTATTTTGGAAAATTTAAAGAAATTTTTTTCTGGCTTTTTCATGAAAGCTATTGAGTTGGCCATGTAGGTGTTAAGTTTACACTATTATCTTTCACTCCAGAGCATTATGGAAGGTCAAGATTACATTAAATAAATAATAAATTGATTCTTTAATAGTCATGAAAGTGTCTTCAATGCTCTTTTGTGAAACACTTAAATACGCTTTGTGACTACATCCTCATTTTTCACAGGCCGCAGAATATTCTTCGATTTTTGCGTTGTTTAGTGGAAGCCTATCTGTTAAGCACATTCCTATGGCTTCGCGCAGGCTATAGGGAAATTTTCCCCGTCCCTCCTTTTACATCCTTAACAATGAAGAAATTCAAGTATATTTACCTTTTTTGTTCCATCGGAGCATTTTTCTTTGCTAGTTTACTTCTTTTATTTAAGACACGATTTCCTATAAAATCGACCTCCGTAAATACACGAGTCATGATAAGTTGAAAAAAAAGTTTCCCTGAAAATTTGAAATATGGGTCAGTTTTTCGAGCTTAGAATCATGGCGACATTCATTTTTCATAAAAACGAATATTTATCGAGCTACAGTATTCTAAAGTTTGAAAATTAGGTTATTTTCACGAAATTTTTGTACTTTTGTATAAACTCAGTTTTCTATCGCTACACTAATGACAGAGCAGTAAAATTTGGTGTGATCATAGGGCCATATGTGCTTGATCTCAAAAATTTAAAATTAGAACTTTTTCGCATTTTATGCGCTTTACACAAAAATGTAAAGTCAAATTTTTCGGCTATTTTTTAACATTTGTTTTTACATTAATCGTGCCCAGTCAGTCAATCTTTGAGAAGCACTTAAAATATTTACTGTGCATACGAGCGCACATGTTCCCAACATATGTGTAAAGTTCAATAAAAATTGCGATACCCCTTTCTATACGAAGTTTGATCATCAAGTGAAGAGTTTTTCCCAATATTTTCGAAAAATTCATTTTGATGTTAAGTTTGCTTGTGTATTATTTGATACCGAGCAGCAATTTTTGATGCGAATATAGAGTCATACATGATCTTTCATAAATTCATAGAATTATAGTTTTTACGCGCTTGTTGCACTTTACACAAATGTGTAAAATCAGATTTTTAGTTAATTTTAAATTTTTTGTAACATAAATTCAGCCCATACAGTCAATTTTTATGAGGCACTAAAAATATTTATATCGATTACATCTACACATGCCCCCAACCTACGTGTAAAGTTTAATAAAAATTGCAATATCCTTTCTGTGAAAAGTTGAACATCAACTGAACAGTTTTACGCAATCTATCTCCAAAAACCCATTTTGTTGTCAATTTGTTTGCCTAACATTCGAAACTGAGCAGCAATTTTTGGTGCAAATATAGAGTCATAAACAATCTGTCAGAAATTCATTGAATTTTTATTTTTTACATTTGTTGCACTTTACACAAATATGCAAAGTCAAATTTTTAGTGAATAGTTTTTTTGTCATTTATCCTGCCCATGCAGTTTAATGTTCAAATATTTTTGCTCGTTCATTATAAAATACCATGAAAGATATAGAATTAAGAATTTTATGCATTAGTTGCACTTTACCAAAGTGTAAAGAAAAATTCTATCCCAGCCTTACATTTGATTCGAACAGCAATACCGCTTTTCGTAATGAAAACTGAATTATTTTTGAGCATCCTCTACAGCTTTACCTAACGTTAAATTTATGCCCTAAAAATATTTTTAATGTTACTATAGTCTGTTTCTAAAAACATTTGCAGCGAATTTATCTAAATTGTGTGTATGGTTTGCAATGCAGTTGAAGCTCAAGCTACCAATTGTAGCTGCAAGGTTTTGAAACAGAGTGTATAAGCTATTCGAATTTCGATGATATCTCGATTCACTGTCAACTTGTGTAAATGAAACAATATAAATTTTGAACAGGCTATGGACTAATTAACGTAAATTTAATTCCAAAAAACCGACTGAAAATGTCATAGATTAAAGAGCATATCACAATTTTTTAAACTTTGCACATAGTTATATGTATTTTCAATGCAGAGTTTAATAAAAATATTCATAGGGTAGTGTATATAAAAATATTTATACATGTACTAAATATTTTTAGTGCAATGGGCTGAATTAATGTCAAAGAAAAGTTTAAAAATTCACTAAAAATTTGACTTTGCACATTTGTGTAAAGTGCAACAAATGTAAAGAAATTCAATGAATTTCTGACAGATTGTTTACGACTCTATATTCGCAACGAAAATTGCTGCTCAGTTTCAAATGTTAGGCAAACAAATTGACAACAAAATGAGTTTTTGAGAATGATCGCGTAAAACTGTTTAGATTATGTTCCAGTTTTCGCAGAAAGTGGTATTGCAATTTTTATTAAACTTCACACGTAGGTTAGGGGCATGTGTAGATGTAATCGCTATAAATATTTTCAGTGCCTCTCAAAAAATTGACTGCATGGGCTGAATTTATGTTACAAAAAAATCTAAAAATTAACCAAAATTCTGATTTTACACATTTGTGTAAAGTGCAACAAGCGGGTAAAAATTATAATTCTACGAATTTATGAAAGACCATGTATGACTCTATATTCGCATCAAAAATTGCTGCTTGGTATCAAATGATACACAAACAAAATTACCATTAAAATGAATTTTTCGAAAATATGGGGAAAAACTGTTCACTTAATGTTCAACTTCGTATAGAAAGGGTATCACAATTTCTATTAAACTTCTCACATATGTTGGGGACATGTGCGCACGGATGCACAGTAAATATTTTTAGTGCTCCTCAAAGATTGACTGACTGGGCACGATTAATGTAAAAACAAATGTTAAAAAATAGCCGAAAAATTTGACTTTACACTTTTTGTGTAAAGCGCACAAACTGCGAAAAAATTCTAAATTTTAAATTCTTCTTATTAAACACATATGGCCCCATGATCACACCAAATTTTACTGCTCTGTCATCAGTGTAACGGTAGAAAACTGAGTTTATACAAAAGTACAAGAATTTCGTAAAAATAACCAAATTTTCAAACTTTGGATTACTGTAGCTCAATGAATATCCGTTTTTATGAAAAATGAATGTCGCCATGATTCTTAGCTTGAAAAAATTGACCCATATATCAAATTTTCAGGGAAACTTTTTTCAACTTATCATGACTTTGGTTGGCCCTCTCGGAAATCCTGTCTTAATACTCCTATGCTCGATTTCGCCTCGATGCAGTTCTTTTCGGCACGCCAACCCAGCCTTTCATCCCTCCGGGGTCGATAAATTGGAAGCTGCACTTGTGTGGTGGAGGTTAACCCTTGGGACTTGCGCCTCCTTGCGGTATCTAGCTGAAAGCATCTTTGGATGCATGGGTAAAACCCGATTTGGGTGTAAATCCCGGCCTTTAACCTTTAACTTTTTAAGGTGTGCAGGCAGCGCCAAAATTCTGGGGGATGTAAGTAGCTGAAGAAATTTATTTTTGTCTGGAAGCCTTTACGCTAAAATGATCACAGATCAAGAAATATTGCGTTAAAAGAGAAAAAAATTCTACGTTTTGAGATATTGTAGCCCTCTACATTATAAAACCAATCGGACTGCACAGAAACCAATATTGAGATGAATAAGCTTTAGGACACGCCAAGAGTAAAAAACCTGTATACTTTACACTTTTGTGCAACAACCATCGAGTGTAAAGAAATTTTAATGTCACATTCGTAATCTAAAACTCGAGGGCAACATTTTTAAAAATGAAATTGGCCCTCCGCAAATTATTTGATACCCAATACTCTGGGCGGAAAAGTGCTTCTCAGTGTAAACTTTAAACTTGTGCTAATAACGCAATATTAGCTGTATAGAAACAAAATAAACTGGGATCGGTAACACTAAGGTCAGCGCAAATTTTAGGCATAATTAGCATGTTCCGCCTACTTAGCGGAGTAGCTGAAGAAATTTCGTTTTTCATCTCCTACCCTTTGCACTAAAAGGATCACAGATCGAGAAATATTGCGTTGAAAGAGAAAAGAATGGTCCTTGAGATATTGTAACCCTCTACATTATAAAACCAATTGGACTGCACAGAAACCGAAATTGAGATAGATAAGCTTCAGGACACGCTAAGGGTAAAAAACCTGTATACTATACACTTTTGTGCAACAACCATCGAGTGTAAAGAAATTTTAATGTCACATTCGTAATCTACAACTCAGGGGCATTATTTTCTTAAAAGATTGACCCTCCGCAAATCGTTCGATACCCAATGCTCTGGGCGGAAAAGTGCTTCTCAGTGTAAACTTTACACTTGTGCTAATAAAGCAATATTGGGTATAAAGAAGCAAAATAAACTAGGATCTGTAACGCTAAGGTCAGGGCACATTTTGAGCATAATTAGCATGTCTCGAACCCTTTACACAAAAATGATCACAGATCAAGAGATATTGCGTTAAAAGAGAAAAAATGGACCTTGAGATATTGTAACCCTCTAGATTATAAAATCAATTGGACTGCACAGGAACCAAAATTGAGTTAGTTGAGCTGAAAACTCGCAAACAGTAAAAAAGCCATATACTTTACACTTTTGTGCAACAACTATCAAGTGTTAAGAAATTTTAATGTCACACTCGTAATCTACAACTCAAGAGCATCATTTTCTAAAAAAATTGGCCCTCCGCAAGTTGTTTGATTTCCAATGCTCTGGGCGGAAAAGTGCTCCGCAGTGTAAACTTTACACTTGTGCTAATAACGCAATATTGGGTGTATAGAAACAAAATAGACTAGGATCTGTAACGCTGAGGTCAGGGCACATTTTAAGCATAATTAGCATGTTCCGCTTACTTAGCGGAGTAGCTGAAGAAATTTCATTTTTCGTCTCGAACCCTTTACACTAAAACGATCACAGATCAAGAAATATTGCGTTAAAAGAGAAAAAATGGTCCTTGAGATATTTTAACCCTCCACATTATAAAATCAATTGGGCTGCAGAGAAACCAAAATTGAGTTAGATAAGCTGAAAACTCACAAAGAGTAAAAAAACCCGTATACTTTACATTTTTGTGCAACACCATTGAGTGTAAAGAAATTTTAAGGTCAGATTCGTAATCTACAGCTTGGGGCAACATTTTAAGAGAAAATTGGCGTTCCACAAATTATTTGATTTTTCGGTTCACACTTTACACTCTCATTGCCATTTCGGTATTGAGTGTAAACAAAAACGAAAAATGGTACATCGAATCTTTCAATTATCTATCGTTTAGAAAAACCGCAACTCCCAGGTGCATGCCCTTGTTACTGTGAGGGGGACACAAAATTCGCACTCGCTGTGATAAACATATAAGAAAAAAGGTGGCCAAGTATATTATAGGTAGCGCTATTGCGCTACCTATGATAAGATTGACAACCCGAGATTTAACCCTGCTTAGGAGCAGGGTTAAAAATCTCGGGTTATATCGACCATTTTTGACCCACCGTTGGTTTAACCCGCTTTCTGCCATACCTACATTTAACCCGAGATTTACCTGATTTTAACCTTAACTTAAAGTTGACCCACTTTCTGTCATACCAAAAGGAGTTTAACCCGAGATTTTTGCTAGATTTTACTCGACTTTAACCCAAAATTTATTTTAAGCCACGTTCTGTCATTTGGGCCTTAGCCAAAATCATATTTTTTGATGTTTCGGGATGTTCTGGGAATTTTTTTAGTCAAAGCCATAGTTTTGATGTTTTGGGAAATTTTTTTTGGTCAAACCATATTTTTGATGTTTCAAAATTTTTTTTGTTGTAGCAAAGGGTGTCATACATCATGTGATATCTTATATCACTCATATGTTATAGCAGGGTGTATCTCCTATCTTACATCACTGCATGTTATGGCACAGACAGGGTATCTTATATCACATAATGTATTTTATAGCATTGCCCAGCCTGCAGCATTATGTAGGCTATATTACGTCCGATCCTATGTTATAATGCATGCAGCGGCAAAAGTACCGAGACCCGAAAATAGTGTAAACTGAATTTATTCCGATTTTCGAAATTTGGCAGAAAATCGGTCATGTCCATAGGTGGGCAGCACCAAAATTCTGGGGGGGTGAGAAAAATTTTCAAAGGCCAAAAAATGGTCTTAAAAGTGGTCGTATGGCGAAAAAAAACAGCATTTTTCGACGTTTCTTATCGAGCACTATCCAATGGCATCAAAAAATTGCTAAAAAAAGCAAGAAAAATTTTCAAAATTTGAATTCTGGGGGTATTTTGATTTCTGGGGGTAATTCAACTTCTGGGGGTGCATACCCACCCAAACCCCCCCCCCACGCCCATGTGTGGTCATGTCCCAAAATCGGCCATTCTTAAGCATAGGAACGCTTCCCGCTTCAGCCCCTGTGCAGGGTGCATGGGTGGGGTTGGTGAACTTTAAATGTCGCACCCCTTGTCCCACAACCGGCTCAAAGTGCCAAGGGGATGGCAATGGACGACTCACCATCCACTGGATGTCGTACGGCTAAGCATTATAGGTTGGAGAAAGGCCTGGCGGGCGACCTACTCCACAAAATCCGCCAAGAGAATTCTATGGATAGGCTCTCAAATGTATCAGACATGGTGCCCTACGGTAGGACCCCCAGGCCAGAATGTACCGAGCCAGCTACTGGGGAAGAGCAAATACCTGCAACAAGTAGTCCTAGAACTTATGATGCACCTAGGGTAAATCCTATGGGAACTCCAGCTGCTGATGCTACTGTCGACAAAAGGAAGGAACAGCGTTGTACAAAATCTCGCCGATTCGCAACATGGAATGTCCAGGAAATGAATCAAGGTAAATTGGACATTATAAATGATGAAATGGAGCGACTTGAAATCGACTTATTGGGAATCAGCGAACTGCAGTGGACTGACAATGGTTACTTTTAATTCAGAAGAGTTCACCATTTACTACTCTGGTCACAACAGTATGAGAAGGAATGGTGTTGCATTTATTGCAAATAAGAAAGTCGCCCAGGCAGTGGAAAGTTACCCAATAATCAGTGACCGCATTATGCCAATCCGAATCCAGGCTAAACCACTCTATATCACAGTGCTTCAGGTGTACGCCCCTACCACAGATGCAGATGATGATGAAATTGAACAATTCTATGCTAAGATTGAGGAAGCATCAAATTGATTCCCCAGAAAAGATGTCATCTAACTTATGGGTGATTTCAATGCAAAAGTTGGATGTCATGAAGAAGCAGGCATTGTGAGTAGATTCGGTCTAGGGGAGAGAAATGAAGCTGGGGACCGTCTTGTGCAGTTTTGTCAAGAAAATCGACTGATGATCACAAACACATGGTTCACACAGCCAGAGCATCGTCTTTACACATTGACATCCCCAAATGGGATATATAGAAATCAGATTGATTACATCCTATGCAGCCATCGGTGGAGCAGTTCTGCACTAGCTGTCAAAACTTATCCTGGTGCAGGCTGTGGCTCTGATCATGAATTATTAGTGGCTAAAGTCAAGGTCAAATTTTGCATTATGAAGAAGACTTTACCACATAAGAAGTATGATGTCACGAAGATACCACTCACATATACAATCAAAGTGAAGAACAAGTTTGAGTTGCTCGATACTAATGAGAAGTTGCCTGATGAACTTTGGCAGGACATCCGATCAGCCATTATTGAAACAGCAACAGAATGCATCCCAATTCGAAAGCCAGAGAAAAGATGTGCATGGCTATCTGCAGAAACTATCAAAATTGCTGACCAGAGAAAAGCAGCCAAAGCATCAGGCAAGAGGAATGAGATGGTAAGGCTAAATTCGGAGTTTAAAGGGCTGCAAGAAAAGATACAGAAGAGTACTGGGACCAGCAATGTAAGCAGCTAGAAGAAGACAATATGAAGAAGGGTTACATCAGGAATGCATTCACACAGGTTAAGAGGACACCCTTCACAGCTCGCAAAGCAACCATTAGAGATAGGAATGGACAAGAACTGAAAGATCAGCAGTGTATCAAAGATCGATGGCGGGAATATGCTGAAGATCTATATGCCAGCAACAGGAATGCCCCCATACCACAGAAATTTAAAGAAGAGATAAATGATTTTGAGCCGCCTATCCTCTCAGAAGAAGTAGCTTGGGCATTAAGACAGCTAGCTAATAATAAAGCCCCAGGGATTGACATCATCCCAGCGTAACTTTTGAAGCCTATTCCAGTAGCAATTATCACTATGTTGTGTCAGAAGAATCTGGGAGACTGGTACCTGGCCATTGGAGTGGAAAAGATCTATATTCATCCCACTACCAAAAAAGGTGATTCTAAAGATTGCTCCAACTATCGCACAATAGCTCTAATCCCTCATATTAGCAAAGTTCTCAAAATCATACAAAAGCGGCTCAAACATATCATTGAAAGGGAACTACCAGATGTTCAAGCTGGCTTCAGATGTGGTCGTGGCACGCGTGACCATATAGCAAATCTGAGGTGGACAATGGAGAAAGCCCGAGAATACAAAAAGGATATCTACATGTGCTTCATCGATTATACAAAAGCCTTTGACTGCGTCGAGCATGACAAACTATGGATTGCTCTACTAGAACTTGGAGTACCAGTGCATCTGATCAGGTTGATAAGATCACTCTACACTGACCAGGAAGCCACTGTTCGCACTGCTTATGGTGACTCCAATTTTTTCAAGATAGGAAAAGGTGTGCGACAAGGCCGCATTCTGTCCCCTTTCCTATTTAATCTGTATGCATAAGTCATCATCAACCGTGGGCAGCAAGAAAATTCTGAGGGAGGGGGGGTGCAAGATTTTTCAAAAGTAAAAAATGGCCTTAAAAATGGTGGTATGGCGTAAAAAACACCATTTTTCGACGTTTCTCATCAAGCACTATCCATTGGCATGAAAAAATTGCGAAAAAACGAAAAAATTTTTCAAAAATTGAATTCTGGGGGTATTTTGATTTCTGGGGGGGGGTATTTTGGTTTCTCTGGAGGTGCATACCCCAAACCTTCCCCCACGCCCAGGTGTGGTCATCATTAGTAAGCTTGAGCTAGAAGAATCTGAAATAGGGGTGAAGATTGGTGGTCGAAACATCAACAACATCCGATATGCTGATGACACAACACTTCTCTCAGAAACTGAGAAAGGCCTGAGCCAACTTATTATGCGGATTAAAGAAGAAAGTGCAAAAGCTGGCCTCCACTTAAATATAAAAAAGACCAAGATCATGACGACAGCTGTAGATAGTAGTGTCAAGATAGTAATAGATAACGAAGAGATTGGCTGTGTACAAAACTCCATTTTCTTGGGGTCTCAAATTAATCATAATAACGAATGCAGCTCTGAAATAAAGCGACGGTTAGCAATAGGTCAAAGCGCACCGAGCATGACCAAAATATGGGCCAGCAAAGACATCAGCCTAACAACCAAAGGCAGACTGGTCCGTGCTTTTGTTTTCCCAATTGCCACATATGGATGTTAAAGCTGGACCTCAAAAAAGTAGACAAGAAAAAAATTGACTCATTTGAGATGTGGTGCTGGCGAAGATTGTTACGTATTCCATGGACAGCAAAAGTTACGAACAAAGAAGTACTGGAACGCACCAAGCCAGATATGTCCTTGGAAGGAAAGATCACAAAGCTTCAACTAACATACTTTGGCCCATAATGAGATCAAATTCGTTAGAGAAAGCATTGATGCTTGGAATGGTCAGTGGCAGCAGACGACCAGGCCGCCAAAGAACGCGATGGCTTGATACCATCAAAGCCGACACTGGTCTAACTCTAAATGAATTGAAGGAACAGGTGCACGATAGAAAGGCATGGAGAGAGCTAGCCCACGGGATGGCCGACAGTCGGACACGACTAACCGGATAATAACAACAACAACAAAATGTCGCTACTACACCTCAGCCGGTAGGCTGAGCTCGGGCCAAAACGTCAGCCCACCAAGTGTTATGGGTCCGGAGCCAACCCCGAACATACAAACACTCTTTCACAAATATTTAGTAGATATAAGTATAGTTCACGGTAGGGTGGACAACAGGGAAGGTAATAGAATGTTTTTACAATATTGGTGGCTGCAAAGAAACTGCAAAGTTTTATCAAGCACTAGCTACTATAGTCTGTTTCATTCCAAACGGCCCATTTTTTGATAAAGTCTTATTACTGTAATAAATTTTCATTGCACAAATGGCTCATAAATTTCTATTTTATGTACTTCATATTTCATATATTTTTCATATTTCATATATTTTATATATTTTTTATTTCAATTTCTATACATATTTTCATAATTGTATTTATGTTTCTATTTCTACATATTTCTTTTTCTTAGTTCTATTATTTTCTATCTGTATTTCATATTTCATTACATTTTTCTATTTCATAATTTCATATTTCATATTTTCTAATTCGTAAAACAATATGCGGGAAGTTGATATTCGCTCAGCCAAAAAAGTGACTTCTGCAGCCTGGGTTGCATATTATTAAGCATAACAGTAAGTGCTTTCGCATGCTTATCATTTTTGCTTCGCACTGCAATCGTCCCAGTTAAATCTTTTCTAATTTTTTAATTTTCAATTATCTTAATATTTTTTAGGAAGTGGTTGATGGTTTCAATTCTGCTGATATAAAGCATTTAATAGCCGACTGCAATCCATGCAGCGTCCGTGTCTACCAAATCTGTGCATCAGGGAGCAAATGTTGCATGCTCAGAGATATACCACTATGCGTGGATCCTACACGTAAATATTGACGCTCTGGAACGATTTCATTAATCGAGACGTGTAAAAATTTGAGTGTTGACGCTGAGTTTAGAGACGCGTAATTTTTGATTGAGAAATTGGCGTCATGTCTAGTGTTGGCAAAAGTCCGCTAAAAAAGAACTTTCCGGACTTTAGTCCAGGTTTTAGTCCGGAGTGCTTCAGATCAGGGCTATAGTCAGGACCATACTCAGATTTAAGTAAAAAATAGCAAATATTACTGGCCAAACAGTTCAGAGTTGAACTTCAAAAAAATTCCCATTTCAATACGCTCATCGCTTAAATTGTGACGGTTTCTATCTGAAAGATTGGAAGGGATGGGATGGGATGGGACCACATAAACCTATCCACAGAAATGCGCTCTGAATGCTTCATATGAATCCAACAAGATTTAGACTTGAAGCCAATATATAAATTTTGTTTTAATTCAACAAAATTTAGTCTTGAAACCAAAATATGACACTCTTTATCTTTATACAGCCAATTATGTTCTGAGGTTCTCACAAAAAAAATGACAGTGAACATTGAGGACAATACTTTTATTAAAAAACATTGATAATGTAAACTTAACTATAGCTGTTGTTGAGTTGACAACTAATTAGCTGTTGTATTGTTGACAACCTCAACTGTTTTTTCCGCCTCCACTACTAAACAAATAAAACATATCTCTTGGAGCACAGTTTAGAAATCAGACAATAAAAGAAAAACTAACGAACATAGGCGTTAAACGCAAACAACACTCCCCAAAGAGAATGGGAGACTTGCAAAACGCACGTCGAGTGTCGAACGCGACATACAATTTAGTGCCTACAGTAAATGAATAAATGATAGCACAGCACAACGTGGAAGAGTAAGAACTTTTGTTCGGTAGGTCGGACTAACCGGTCTTAGTCCGCCAAAAAAGGACTAGTCCGTTTCCAGACTAACGGGCTAAAAAAAGACTAGGACTATAGTCCAAAGACTAAAGGACTTAGTCCGGACTATAGTCCTTTCTAGTTCTTAGTCGGACTTTTGCCAACGCTAGTCATGTCCTTCGATTGAACAAAAAATTTTCGTCTTTTACCTTAAAAAAGAGCTTTATTTAATGTGAGTAAATTTAGAGGATAATTGGATGAGGGCTGGCAGGTACACACATACATGTGCATTAGTTAGCATGAGGATTAAATCAAATTCAAATCGAATTACATACCTTGAATCACGCACTTATGTACTTTGCCATGTTTTTTTCAAGATTTAAAGGGTATTCGAAATTTAGATCTTCCAGAACGATAGGAGAGTAAAATCCTGCATGATTTTGGTTACGTGTAAGGAGGTCCCTACAGTCCATTTCAAAATTCTTGAAACTTGTGGGCCAAGCCATAAATCCTACTAGTGATTCCCGGTGGGAGGAACAATTATCTCCATCAAAATTTCCCCCGGTGGGAGAAACGTTCCTCCCATCAAAATACAATGTTGAAGGTGCACGTAATTTTTTATTTACGTAGGCATACTGTAATGCCCGCTGGCGTTTCTCCGGGCAGGAGGAAGGTTTCTCCCGTCAGTTTCAGTTGAAGCAACATATTCTAAAGCAATGGCTCCGTTTCTCCCGTTTCTCCCAGCCCCTGTGTATGGTTATGTAACTGCATATGGCTATCCTAGTTTCGCCGTTTCTCCCAGGTGCTCCGTGTGGTTACCAATGCTTATCACGGTTTCTCAATCTCTTCCGTTTCTCACAGGCTCTGTGTATAGTTGCCTGGTCTATGCTTATCACACTTTCGCCGTTTCTCCCGTTTCTCCCCGGCTCTTTGTATGGTTGCCTTGCCTATGCTTATCATACATAGTTTCGCCGTTTGTAATGTAATGTAATGTTTACTTTCGTAGAAACATAACTCATGCAAAAAGCAGTAAAAAAACGATAAAAACGATAAAAAATAAGAGGAAAACGCATAATTTGACCCAGGCAAAAAGCTGCTAGGTCGGTTTTTTCTAACTTATTAATAACAGAGTTTGAGTCTGAGCATCTAGTTTCGTGAGGTAATGAATATCCACCAATTGCACACTCGGTTACCAAACCAATTTTTCATAATTCCAGTTCTAGAGTAGTTTATAAACAGGATATTTTGGTCAATCTTAAAGCGGTTCTTTGAAAGTTCAAAAATTTCAGAATATTTCATTTTTTCGATGTTTTTCACATATTTGAAAGTTTCATTCAGATCGATTTGAATTCTCCGTTCTTCTAGTGAATCTCCCATGCTCTGTGTATTTTTGCCTTGCCTATTGATGTGGAGGATTTGGTTGGGGTAACTGGATGTATGAACGGATATCTAAACGGACAGCATGGCGTCCGAGGAGATACCCAACACATGTACAGCTACCTAAACTGAACCCTCTATATGTACATACGGGACTTACTTAAGTACCTGGCTACACTTAGCGCTGGTCAGGTTGGTACGGCGATTCGCCTTTATTCAACCGCTTGACCCTCAAAATACTTAAGACCTAAAACCTCCTCGGACCTAGATTTGTCCGTACCTAGGGAGATTTTGGTAGCTACGCCCTAGAAACCTAACGCAGCAGTAACTAAGTAGCCCCGGAATTTCGCCCTAGGTCAGTTTACCTATTTCGGACCAAAATAATAATCAACGCGAAAGAAATTAAGATCATCGTTTTCGCAAAATACATATATGCTGAAAACTATTAATTTTCCGGTTTCTATGAGCGCACTGCATTATGAATACAACAACATAGAGCTCTCAACCGGGCAGTCATCCTATATTAAAATTATGTAATAATTTTTATGATTTTTAGACCAAACGATAGATGATAGAATTTTCGATAAAGTGAAAAGTAAAAGATAAATCACCTGAAATTTTATGACGAATAATAGAATACAGGCCGCTGAATCATGGGCTGGGCCATTGGATCAGGGGCAGCCTCGATGAATAAAAGGCTGGGCCGTCCACCACAAACAGATCTACCACCTGCAGTATACATATGTCACCTTTAGGTAGTCTAAAACCCAATTTATATACATGGAAAAATTAGTAAAAGAAAACGACGAATTAGACGGCCAAAAACGGCAATTCGATGAAACGCAGCTGCCTAGCATAACACGGCCAATAGAATAATATATATTGTAGATGGTGTATCTACACGCGTTTCGCGTTATCGAGCGGAACGCCGTTGACCGCATCGTTTTTGGCCCAATATTCGCCTAATTATCTTTCCCGGCGTTTCCAGCCGAAGGAGGCGAACTTTCGCTATTTAACCACCCACCTTTAGCCATGGCGCTTGGACGCGAAAGTCCCTACGCGCCCATTGGTCCATTGGCAAATCACGTACATACCCGTGAGGTATGCTATGTGAGCCATCTTGTGGATATTACTATACGACCCCTTCTTTTATCATTAAAAACATAGGCGACATGACCGCTAATCAGGTTAAGCCTGTGTTGAGATCGGAACGCCCCTTGACTCCGCCTACGTGCGAATCTTTTTCGTTATAAGCATATTATTGATTTGAAGATATACTGTAATTAATTTAGTAGAGGAAATCATTATAAGATTCTCTTGGCCGTTTTCGACGCTTGTATAGCAGCGCTCGTCTTTTTGTTTTATTCCTTTCTTTTCGTCGTATCCAGCCGTTCAATTTTGTTGTTTTTTCTTGTACATAAACGTAGCATTATTACCTGCCTTGAAGTGCATTATACTGCAGGCAGAAGGAACGGTTTGGACGGCCCGGCTTTTCGACGATTTCATAAAATATTTTATTTCGTCGTAAAATTCAAGGTGATCACATTTTACTATTTTTCGTCTTTTCTAGAAAGAATCTATTCAAGTTTCGGAACCAAAAATCATAAGAGTTATTACATAATTTTTACGTAAAATGACTGCCCGGGCTAGAGCTCTTAGTTGTTGTATTCAATATGTATTGTGCTATTGGAACCAAAATTGAAAGTTAAAGAAACGCCATAAGTACACTGGCTATAACATCATTTCAGGCTTTCGCGAATTTCATATTTTAGGTCCTGAATAGGTCAACTGACCTAAGGGTTAATTTCCGGGGTTGCTTACGTACTGCTGTGTAGGATTGTTAGAGCGTAGGTACCTAATTCTCCCTAGGTACGGACAAATCTAGGTCCGAGGAGTTTTAGGGTATTAAGTACTTTGAGGGTCAACGGGTGACACCGGGCGTACTGCCTTAACATCCTGACCAGCGCTAAGAGTAGCCAGGTACTTAAGTAATTCCCGAAGGTAATTATTTGGGTTGTTTGGGTTTGTGTTTGTGGGTTTGGTAACTATAGGGGCGGCATGCTGCCCGTTTAGCTATCGGTACCTACCTTCACAACTCCCATCAACCCCTTGTAATTTACATTGGTTAGTCCCACTTCAAGGTTGCTCGCGACAACCGACCCGGCGCAGTCATTATTATTAACTACCTATCTTTTTTCTTTCCAAAAATAAATTATTTTTGGCCATCTAATGATGTGTATTATTTCGCCCGTGTTTTTTGTCATCTCGTCCGCGTCGAGGCAGTGCGCAATTAAGTTAAGCGTTCGTGGCAAATCCTTTGTGTATTTGTGGTAACGTCGCTGGTATTTTTCTATACCTAAAGGTGACTAATCCTCATTTTTCGCCACACTTATACGCCTTTCGCCCCGCTTATACTCGTAACTCTTGCTCGTTTGGCAGGTCGAATTACGTTTTCATATTACGTTTCTCGAAAAACCTCTTTCCTAAGGGGTCAGATTCGAAAAAATTTTTTTGGCTCCAAACGATAGTTGATTTTTGCCAAAATTTTCTTTTACCTCACGTTCCATTTTGAAAAATGGGTGGTAAGAAAATTCTTCGCACTCCCCGGCTAAAAAATTGCCCACATCATCCCATTCGACGCGCCAAACGCAGAATCCACAAACCAGTTCTGCGACGAACGATAATAATAAATCACCTTCCCCGGCGAATAATACCTCCGTCATTCCTTCTGATGATGAATCGACAACGAATAGCGTTCCTATGGGAACCGGCAATTCAGTCGATACATCAGACGAAATTCTTTCTGACGAAACGATCGTAAATACTGATCCTAATCTTCGCACGGATAATAATAAACCCGAAGACGAAGCCGTTTTACCCACCCATACTCTTGATATGGAAAGTAACGCTTCTGAAGGACTAAATGAGGACGAAAATCGTCCAAATTCGGTCAATTCTGATCGAATTCTTTCGACTATTCTCGAGAATATTCAGAAAATGAACTCCCAACATACGCAAGAGATGCGTCAAATTCGTGAGGAAATGAATACCCTACGTCTTACGGCTACGTTTTCTGGTCGCCCGGAGGCTACTCAGTCTCTGCGATCCCACCCTGATGAAAACGTAAGTACTAATGTTCCTATTGAATTCCCTAAACGACGTATCGAACCATCGGATAATATCCATATAAATTCCGACACTCCCTCACCTATTTTGCGTCATCATCTTAATAAGCCTAAACCTAGAGTCGAACTCGCGTCCGAAAGGACTTTTGCACCCATATTACCCATGAGTGAGCGTCATTCTAATGACTCCGCGCCTACCTCACGCATTTGCGAGCAGCGCGCCCAAAAACCCATACCTATGGAAACTTTACCCAATTCTGCGCATATTTCGCAGTGGTCGTTAAACCAGCAATCTGCTGAAATCGCTCCTAATGCATCGCATTTTTCGCAGCGGCAATTAAATCAGTTAGCTCCTGAGTTTGTGCCTAACTCTGCGAGTAATGTGTCTCATTCATCCCTGAAACCGCCGCCCTTGCATTATTTTCCTCCTAATGCGGAATGCGCGCCTATGCAACACGCTTCGCAGCAAGTGAGTGATAATTTTTCGGCGCAAGATAATTTATTAAATCCTAATAACGAGCCCATACCTACCGACGACACCGTAAATTCCCAACCCCCGAGCCAGCGTCGTGTTACGTTCTCGGATGAGGACTCTAATCATTCGCATCATGAATCTTCGCATCGTGAACATTCGCATCGCGAACATTCGCATCGCTCGCATCGTCACTGCAGCTCGCGTCGTCATCGCCATAATTCTGATTCATCATCATCGTCAAATGAAGTTTCATCTTTTGCTGATGCAGTAAATCGTGCACCGTTTTTACAGCAAATGCATATCGCAGTCGCTAGTCGAAAAACCTTTCAAGGCGAAAAAACGGACATACGAAAATTTTTTGCATTATTTGAACAACTGGCAAAAGTGTACAAAATTGACAAAGCGGAAAGAGCTGAATTTGTCTCTTCATTTTTTGACGACTATGCCCTAAACTTATACGAATCCCTACCCTCGGATATTCAAACCTCCTATACCAAAACTAAGTATGCTATGATCGCTGAGTTTCGTCCCCTCGATCAAGATACTTTAATGGACCGTTTCCTTGAGCGCAAGCAACAGCCTAATGAGTCTGTCCAAGCATATTTTCTTGCGATTCATCGAGAGCTAAAGCGCGCAGACCCTGATCTTGAGGTTGATTCCCCACGTTTTAATAAGACGCTTAGGTATCAATTAAAACGCGGCCTGTTTCCCGAAATTTCAACAGCAGCCTATCAGCGCGCGCCTGAAGCCCTTTTGCATGAATTTCTGCATAATGCTAAGTGTGCCGAGTATGCTAATCGTCAACTCACAGAGCAAAAAGCTCCAACTCCTTATGTATCGGCGATAGCTACCCCTACTGGCGGCCCATTGTCTAAGGACCCTGCATTTCACGTGAGTAATGTCGAATCTGATCGCTCGCGCACTAAAACTTTCAGTCGCTCAAAACGCCCTGCAAATGAAGAAGCAGCGCAAAAATTTTGCACGTTTTGTAAACGCGCGGGTCACACGCATGAAGAATGTTTCCAGCGATTAAGGCAACGCAAAGCAGAGCAGAATGCGCAACTACAGAGAAGCGATTCCACCATGCGTCAGCGTAGTCAGTCGCGTTCCTGGAATAATCGTAATCGCTCATCGTCGCGTCATAATCATAATAATCGCCAATCATCTAAGACTAGATACCGCGATCAAAGCCAAAATCGCCAATCTACTTCCCAAAACTCGGACGCACGTTTTGATTCGAGACGTTCGCGCCCAATGTTTCGGCAAAATTATAATGATTCCGCGCCACATTATCGTCAAAATTTTCAAAATCAGCGCTACGATAATCGTACCCCACGTTCTGACTATCGCCAATCTTACCCATACGTGACTTACCCGCCAGAACCACGTAATACGTTTTATAACTCATCGTATCGTTCTGCGCCACAACAGTATCCCCCTAACGTCACGCACATAGCGGATTACCATCCCAATGGAGCCTTACCCCCTCCACAACCGCCCTTTTTGTCCAAAAATGACGTAAACACGGTTACCTCAAACGTATCTGAGGCTAAAAAGCGTGAAGAAAGTTTTGCGTCCCAAGATTTTTTGGAAGAGTACGAAAGATTGCAGCGAAGACTTGCAGTCTATGAAAAATTGGCAACATCCCCTACCCTAAATAAGGATTTTGAAACTCCGATTGTCAGTCATGCAGGTACCAATTTACCCACCATCTTGGCTGAAATCCATGGTGTTAAACTCCCGGCACTAATTGATACTGGCTCGCAGGTCACTATGATGACTACGGCCGCATTTTTGAGACTTGGTTTCAAACTACCCCCGAAACAGACTTCTAACATAGTGCACGGTGTAGGTAACATGACAGCAGTCGTTCGTTTCAAATTCAATATGACCATAACTATCGCTGATTATACTACCTCCGCGTTAGTTTCCATAATTGATGACTTGCCAGAAGACTTGCTTCTTGGCTTTGATTTTTGCCGTTCTGCATTGCTCTGGGTGAATCCCATTGAGGATTGTGCTTTCATTAACGGTATAAAATTAAACCTTTTATTGCCCAGCGAAAAATTGCAATTTCGCACTAACCCTAATGCTAAAATCGCGTGCCCCATCTGTGTTCATGTTTCAATTTCTGAAACAATCACTATTTTGCCGCGTCACGAAATAATTACCCCTGCTTATATAAGTCACGGTTCCTATGATGCCCCTGTCGCACTTTTCGAACCCGATCCTAATTTTATGAAGAAAAGTTCACTTTTCGTCGCCCCTGCTATTGTCGACACTTCACTTTCTGTTTTTCCCTTGCGATTTTGTAATATCTCTAAATCGCCTGTTAAAATCGACACAGGAGAGCTGATTGGTTCCTTAACGCCAGACGTTGATGTGGTGTCCCATATCGCAGTCTCTGACGATAGGTCACCTGAACTTTTCGCTTCCATAAATAAGGCTTTGCAAGGTTGCATCGTTAACTCTAAAGAACAGCAACAAATTCGCGACTTATGCCATAAATATAACTCCATCTTTGCGTTAAAAGGCGAACCACTTGGTCGCACTCCGCTCGTTAAGCATCATATTGACACAGGTGATAACTCCCCTGTTGTAGGTAAAACTTACCGCGTTGAGCATGCACGAAGACAAGCTATGCAACGCGTAATAAACGAAATGCTCGCGGAAAACGTTATACGACCAACCACTAGTCCCTGGGCCAGCCCTCTTTTTCTAATCGGAAAAAAGGACGGTTCCCTCCGCCCAGTTGTGGATTACCGCCGTTTAAATGATGTAACCAAAACTCAAATTTATCCCCTACCCCAAATTGATGACTATTTTGATGCCCTCGGGTCTGCAGCATACTTTAGTACGCTAGATCTAAAATCTGGTTATTGGCAGATCCCCCTTGACGATAAATCGCGTGAAAAAACCGCTTTTATCTGTCCCGTAGGCCACTATGAATTTGAGGTCTTACCTTTTGGCTTAAAAAATGCCCCCGCCGATTTCCAACGGCTCATGGAGCTCGTTCTTTCTGGTTTAAACTGGAAAACCTGTCTCGTTTATATCGACGATATAATCGTGTTTTCGCGAACGTTTTCCGAACATCTAACAGATCTAGAAAACGTCTTTTCTGCACTACGAAACGCGAACTTAAGGGTTAAACCGGAAAAATGCCATTTAGCACATGCGGAAGTCCAGTTTCTGGGCCATCGCATAAGCTCGTTAGGTATTGCCCCTGACCTATCCAAAATTGCTGATTTAGTCAATTTTCCTGTCCCAAAAACGGTAAAAGCTCTGCAAAAATTTCTCGGTCTTGTCCAATGGTTCAAGAAATTCGTGAAAGATCTCGCGAAAATCGCGAAACCACTCTTTCGTTTGTTACGAAAAGATACCGAATTTAAATGGACCGATGAACAGCAGACTGCTTTTCAATCGTTAAAAGATGCTTTTACTTCGCCCCCAATTTTGCAATTGCCAAAATTTGATGCTGAGCATCAATTTATTTTGACCACCGATGCAAGTAATTACGCGTTAGGTGCCATTTTGACCCAAAAACACCTCCCGTCAAAAAGTCGATTTATCCTTGGCTATGCCAGTCGTGTTTTAAACTCGGCTGAATGCAATTATGCCACCTCTGAAAAGGAGGCTTTGGCTGTTGTATGGGCAATAAAGCATTATCGTCATTATCTCTATGGGAAAAAATTCATCGTGGAAACAGACCATCAGGCCCTTACTTGGCTCGTGAACGTAAAAGATCCTTCCAGTCGTTTACGACGCTGGGGTCTAAAGTTACAGGAATACGAGTACGAGGTTGTATACGTTCCAGGCGCATACAACTGTGCCGCCGACTTATTATCCCGTCACCCCAAATACGATCGTGACGAGCAACGCTATAAGCTTGAACGTAAACCCGTTGCAAACGTTGCTAACCTCGAATCTGAAGCGTCTGAGTCTGACGATGAAAACGAACCTCCCAATATACGACAAACACCCATTTTGCCAAAACCGCAAATGACTCAAAACGATCACCCCCCGATTTTTTATGAACGAATCACGCTTTCGGAGGCTGAAAAAGCTGAAATCTTGTCGCCTGCAAGACTTCTTGCTGAACAGCGTCAAGACGACGAGTTAAATAAAATTCGCGAATCGCTGAACGATCTGACAACACGAAAATGTCGCGATGAATTTTTCATCCTAAACGATATCTTATATCGCAGATTTCAGCCTAAGCGCGCAGCTAACATAATTCACCAACTCGTTATCCCTAAATCCCTGCGTCGCTTCATCCTAACCGAATTCCATGATTCCATTTTTGGAGCCCACTTTTCCGCGCGAAAAATCCTCCCCGCCATTCAGCTCCGTTACTGGTGGCCGAGAATGGAGAATGATGTGCTTGCATGGTGTAAAAACTGTGAGGTGTGCTTGCAGCGTAAGGTAGCCAATAATCCCACCTCGGTACCTCTGCAACCCATCGAAGTTTCATCACCCTTCGAGTTAATCGCGTGTGATTGTCTCCATATGCCGCGTTCGACGTCCGGCAACGATCAAATCGTTGTCTTTATGGACTACTTTACTAAGTACGTCGAAGCGTTTGCTGTGTCTGATATAAAAGCATCAACTATCGCAAATCTCCTCTTGCGTGAAGTGATCCCCAGACATGGAGTCCCGAAACGATTTTTGACCGACCAAGGTTCAAATTTTACATCTTCCCTTGTTTCGGAAATTTGCAAACTTTTGAACGTCCAAAAAGTCTTCACTACCCCCTACCACCCCCAGTGTGATGGGCTAGTTGAACGCTATAACCGCACTCTCATTGATGGACTTTCCAAACTAAGCGCGAGAAATCAGTATGACTGGGAGCAGTTCTTGCCGTTCGCATTATTCGCTTATCGCGCAACACCGCAGTCATCTACGAATATTTCACCCTTCGAGATGCTGTACGGCCGTGAGCCATCGTTTCCGCTTGATATTCAGCTACTAAACGATCTCACATTAAATCCTAATCTGCCTCATGTCGCTGAAAAATATCTCGCCGACCTTAAACTAACGCTTCTTGATTTGCATGATATCGCTAGCAAAAATCTTGCTCAAGCGCGTAAGCAGCAAAAGAAGCAATACGATAAATCCACCACTGAAAGTAAATTCGCCTTAAATGATATTGTATATCTGAATAATAAGGCCGTAATTCAACCCGAAATCGGAAAGCTTTCGCCAAAACAAATTGGCCCATATCGTATTGTCGCGTTACCCACCCCTGAAACAGCGCGAATCATTTATCTGCATAATTCCCTAATTGAACATCTTGTGCACCGCAATCGCCTCTTACCTGCCCCTAAGTTGCCTTATTCCGATCTCATTGCCGAAAAGTACGCCTATGTACCTGGTGATTTTGTGTTAGTGAAACTACCCCGTCGACCCCTGTGTCCGGCTGTGGTTATAAGTTTCTCGGAATTAGCGGGCCGGGAAAGGAATTTGAGGGATTGCGCGCCTGTACGTTTGTTAACTGGTTCTAAATCAGCACATGCCGTTCCGTTAACTAATGTTTCCCCTTTTGCAGATCCATGGCTGGCCAACGTACCCCCACGAAAGAGGATCTTTTGGACCCAGATCGTCCGCCATTCCGCGTCGACGACGACGAACCCCACAACGCCAGCGAATTCGTCACAGCCATGAAAGCGGCGGCTGCAGCTAAGCAGTATCGCGCTTATGAGCTGCCCCTCCAACTCCATTATCACGAAATTGCGGATTCCCTTATTGCTAATTTTTCCTATCCCTCCATTGACGATTTTCCCAATCATGACGCACGTATCTCCGCCCAGAAACGTTGGTGGGTTACGAACCTGAATCGTTTGCCCCTCGTTGTCCCTCACGTTCCCAAAACGCCATCCGGCGTGTCACGTTTATTGAAACCCATGAACAGTCCTTCAACGCAATGCTTACCCTTTTCCAACCCCAAAATGCGTTGAACGGCCAATTTATTTTTGGCTTCGACAGTGAGCATGTGAACGATCGTTCGTTCATGGAATTTCGTTTATGGGAACGATATTGGCAACAATTCCATCCCACCTACTATGAATCCAATGGCCCATTCGTGCGCTATATCCAGCTTGCGAGTGTGCAAGGTCATGTCTTTGTTTGGGACATTTCTCATTTCCCCAAACCCCCGTTCGGGTTGGCTGAACTGCTAGAGGCATCGCTCCTAGATGTCTCCCTAGCCTGCCATGACCCGCGAAACGATAAAATCGCCTATTTTCACGTCTATGGCCCGCGAACTCGAGAAATCGCACGTTATTTGCGATCTCGTGATACTTCGCCACCCTCGCGTTCCGTTTTTCGAATCACCATTCACGATACCCTTGTAATGGCCCAATTTTTCATGATCGAAAACCGCATTAGCGCGGGAAACCATCGCTTAAAGACGCTTGCGTCATTCTTTTTCAACATGGAAACCCGATCCCCTGGCAGTCACGCGTGAATTGGCCAAGCTTGGAATATGCCGTTGACCAATCAAATGTTGCGATATCTGGCATTGGATCCCATCATATCCCTCGATGTTTACATACTCATCGACCTGTATTCGCCAAACTTGGGAAAAATTTCTCCTAAAGTGGTGCCTGCAGGTTTCACCTTCAGTATGGCGATGAGTTGGCCATCCAAACAGCGCCACCGAAGGAACGGCTGTACATCAAACTTTCCAAAATCCCGCCAAACTTGCACAAATGCAAGCGTGCCAAGCGTAGAAATTACGCCAGTACTGAACCTGAGTCGGACGGCGAAGATCCTACTATGATTGTGTTGGATGTCGACGATCCTGATCCGTTCGAAACTCCAACGCATACGAGAATTTTCGAAAATGACGCTCAATCTATTATGACAATAATTTTACATGAATGTGACTTTAACGCTTTAACAATAAATTTTGCATAGACGGCGTCACATACAATGTTGCTATCTCCGTTCTTAGGCTTAGCCTGATTAGCGGTGTCGCCTATGTTTCATATGATAAGAAAAAGGGGGAATTATAATAAATCCACAGGATAGTGCACATTGCATACCTCTCGCAGTATGTATGTACGTGACTTGCAAGTGGGATTAATGAGCGCTGAGTGGATAGATCGCCACGGCGCTTCCTACGGTCGAAGTCGCGGTCTGAATAGCGAACATTCGCCTCTTTCGGCTAGAGCGCCCAATTCGCAACTTGGCGAATATTGGGCGAAAATAGAAGCGATAAAAAAACGCTTCGCTTTGTAACGCGGAACGCGTGTAGATACACCATCTACACTATGCTTATCATTAGTTTCGCCGTTTCCTCCGTTTCTCCCAGGCTCTGTGTTTGGTTTACTGGTATCGCCATTTCTCCCAGGCTGTTTGGTTACCCATGGTTATCATGGTTTCGCCGTTTATCCCATAACTATTCTACATTATTTACGATATTCCTTTCTCCCTATCTTTTTCATTAGTAGGATTTACGGGTTGGGCCAAACTTGTTGGCAGTAAGGTGATTCGAAAGCAGCAAAAATTCAGCCAATCGGCGTCATCCGGCAGGGTTGCGCATTCGGGTTCAGGTTAAATAGTTAAGAGTCAGGGAACTAAGCTGCCTAGATCTCCGCGCAAAAACAGCCAGCACTTTGGGGCTTGGGAGATCGAAGCCGCAGAGACCCAGGGTCTATTAGGTTGGTTCGTGGCATTCATGCCCCTAACAACCTGACCAGCGCTCTATTCTGTTTCACACATAGCTTGGTGCATAAATTTCAAGAATTTTGATCGACGTCGAGGGTTACGATAATTATTTATCGGATCAATGCTAAAATCGCAATATGTCATCTTATTGTGTCGGGAATAGTTTTAATATTTATGACTCAAATTGCGTGAAACAGACTCTCAGGTACTGCCCCATGGCAAGCACTTCCTCAAATCTTACATAAGTGCACGACACTTACAGATTTTATGTACCATGTAACCTGCTCCCTGACAACTTACCTTCTTCTATAGTCTATTTCACGAAACCTTGTGCATGTAAATCAATTTTCAGCGTTCGAGCAAGTAGCAACAAAAGTGGTTTCTAGGCGGCCTACTGTAATACGATTTCGCATAGTAAAATTTCATATGCTTATCAATCGCAGTGCAAAGTTTCATGATTGTCAATTCAGTTTAAACTGCTTTTGTAATTAATTTACATTTATTCGGAAATTATGATCCATGCACATGGTTTCATGAAATAGACTATAGATTAGATAGGCACATAAATTAAATAGGTCATCTTGCAGAAAATTTAATTCTGCGTTAGCAAAGTCTTTTTAATGATTCTGCTTACAAGTAGTGTAATCTCTAAAATGTCTGCGAAATCACTTTAGAACTAGACTTTTCTGCTCTTGCATTTGTGTGCTTTGTATTTTGTCACTTGTCAGTTAATGGGTTTTGACACAGAATTTTCTAAAGTAAAACTTGATGTTGCAAAGAATCGTGATTGTTGCTTCAGTATTGAACCATTTTTGTGATCGATTTTCTTTCTTTCTTATATTGACTCAAGAATGGTACACAGTATGCCGTCAAAAACTTTAAAGGCATTAATGGAAATGGGGCGCTATCGCATTAAGGATATTAATCTCTTGTTAAGCTTAGAAGTATGATGAATCAGTTGTTAAGCTAACCTATATAAAGTATGCAAGTAAGGAAGTTGCCATCAAATAAGCTAAGTGTTACAGTAATTACTCGCAGTTTGAGACTGCCACGTATTTGTAACAATTTGCTTATCGCTGAAAAATCAATTCTTATTCGTAGTAAACAAGTTGTTTATGTGATATTTTCATAGCGGATTTTTCCGTTCATTATTTTTCATAAATGTAGTTATGTTTTACTTGACCTTTTTTGTTTTTCATAAGGTGATCGCACGGGGGGCATTCATAGGTGGGCAGCACCGAAATTCTGGGGGGGTGAAAAAATTTTTAAAGGTCAAAAAATGGTCTTAAAAGTGGACGTATGGCAAAAACAACACCATTTTTCGACGTTTCTCATCAAGCTCTATCCAATGGCATCAAAAAATTGTTAAAAAAGTAAAAAAAAATTTTCTGGGAGGGAGTATTTTGATTTCTGGAGGGGGGTGGTATTTCAACTTCTGGGGGGGTGCATACCCCCCAAACCCCCCCACGCCCATGTGTGGGGGCATTGTTGTAGCTGGTTCGCATATGTATTAAGATAGATACGTTATAAGTATGTAAACAGCAAGTAGTATTCGGTGAAAGCTGCCACCTAACTGGTTTGATTTAAGTCAAGGCGAATAGGAATAAGGCAGTCCTCGGATTTTTTCAGTAGATTCATGTGACTGACCAAAATGTTGGTGCCAGCGTAAAATAAGCCTAAGTAATGGGATGCAGCTCGCGTCGCTCGCTCCGCTCGTCGCATCCCATTACTCAGGCTTATTTTAAACGCTGGCACCAACATTTTAGTCAGTCCATGATATAAACTTAAGCCTAATCAGCTGGTAAACCAAAGCAAAACATTACGAATACCTTGCAATCTTTATCGAAATTAACCAGCCTTAGTCGATTGGCTATGTTTCTGGTCTTTAGAGCAAGAGGTCCACGTTTCGAATCCGACTGCCAGCCACTTTCTCTCGTTTCCTCAGATGCTACCGACTGCACACATACGCCCTTATAATATGATTTTGTTAATACATATGTGAACCATAGTGATCGACCGGGCCCCGGCCCCGGTAATCCCTGGCCATTTTTGAGCATCCCCGGCCCCGGCCGGGGCAAGTCAAAAAATGGCCGGGGCCGGGGAAAAAATTTAGTGTAATTCGTATTTTGTACAGGCTGTGATACTGCCACTTATTTATCAATGAGCAAGTGTTAATTTTGAGAACTGTACTGATTAGACCATATGTATACTTACTTAGACCTTGTTATAACTTTGCTACTGTGTATAAATGAGCTTTTACTGAATAAATGTTTAGGAAAATTTGCATGTTTTCGATTCCCCCACTTAACTTGTTTAAACTGAATGCTACTTTTAACTCATTCATTCATAGCTATGGCTAAAAGATTCAGAGTTGACAAATACGTTCTATTTCTAGTTGAAAATTGTACGTTTTCAACAAACTATTTTTACAAAAAACACTTACATTTAATTGAATGGGAACCGCGTGCTTTAAAAGCGTTTCTTGTGTAATAGTTATTAGGATGGAGGTTAATTAGAGGGATTGTAAACTACGCTGCAGAATCGCGTCCGATCCGATAAACTAAATATGTCTCAAATAGTTTCCTAAGGTCCACAGTTAAGGGAGGGGTGAAATCCCAAATTGGAGGACCAGAAAATTAAGTGGTGGACTATTATTAGCCGACTCTATTTTGTTGTATGAGCTTCTTGTGCTTGTACAAAGATCTCCGAAAAAGTTTTTGTATGAGCTAACAAATTTTTGTAGCCATATTATATAAATATATTCTTAAACATGCACATTTTCGTATACTATCAGTATGTGACAGTGTTTTTTTGTACAATGTACCTTTGTATATACATGAACAAAGATGGTACCCAAAAGTCTTTGTACATTTTGTACACACAAATTTTTGGTTACTATAATATGGTACAGTAGCTGTTTTAGTGTGGTAAAACAGTGTCTTTTGACGTTTGATTGTATATTTTAGCTAATTTCTGGGTTTCTAACGCCAATTATTACTAAAATTGTCTCAAAACGGCACGAAGCGCCTAAAAATTTGACATTTTTCCATTCTAAATACAAATTTTGCCATTTTAAAGATATATAGGACAGACAATTTTTCATATCGGAGCGAAGCGCCGAAAAATTTTTGGAATTCTACACCTTTTTACAGTTTTATCTTCCCAAAAATCTTTGTACATGTACAAAGATAGTCCTGAAAAGTCTTTGTACATCGGGAAAAATTTTTGGCTAATACAAAAAAACACCGTTTTGTACATGCAAATTTTTGTATACTTTAATATGGTACAGTAACGATTTCAGTGTGGTAGAACATTGTTTTTCGGCCTTTAGCAGTGTATTTGGCTAATTTTTGGGTTTCTGAATATTTGACATTTTTCCATTCTAAGCGCAGTGTTGCTTATTACAAGATTTAATTCGCATATTACAATTTTTGTAATTTTTCTGATTTTGTAGTACAAGTTGTTTTAGCTTTCTCAGTCGATTTTTATGTGTGAATTCCATCAAAAGCTCATAAAAATTTCGGCACTTCGCGCCGAACTAATATTATCAACTAAATTTAGGCCGAATGATCACATTTAGAAGCATGGTCTTTTTGTATTCAGCGAAATGTTTGCTGATGTACAAAGACTTTTCAAGACCGTCTTTCTACATGTACAAAGATTTTTGAAGAACAAAAACTGTAAAAAGGTGTAGAATTCCTTATTGCAAATTCTACCATTTTAAAGATTTTTAGGGGGTAAGCGGCTGCAAAAATGGAGCCGCTTACCACCCCTTCCCCTGAAAATGGCCGATAAACATACATGTGACAGGGGGTTTGGGCCATCCCCCATCCACGCTTTGAAAACCCGAACTTCCTTGAAAGTCAGAAAATATTTGACCACCCTCCCCCATTTTTTGGCGAAAACCTGCGCTTTTTTTGGCTATTTTTATGTGTTTTTACCATTTTTGATCTAGATGCTAACCCCCTCCTTCTAAAAATGGCGAGGGACCCCTACCCTAGATTTCCAGCCGTTACCTGTATACTGAGGGACCCTCATAAAATTTTAAGCGATTACATGCATGTTTTATAGTAAAAGTTTATCTATTTACTCTAGCTCACATTCTAAAATAATGTATCACTTCGTGAAATTCTAATAGTTAGGTACACTTTTGCCATACAAAAAATTAGGTTAAAAAAATTCAAAAGGTTTTCACCAAAAATCGTCTGACAGTGACTTGTGTCTTGGACCCTTAGGGGGTAATACCCCTCCCCCTTATGGGAATGTGTGATGTCTCATTTATTACATCCATTACCTATTGCATCCATACCTGGGCAATAGCCGAAGCTTCAGCCCGTCCAACTATGGGCTCTCAAAGATTGGTTGGTCCTTAGTTGGGCTGAAAATAGATTAAAATGGCAATTTTCTTGGATTTTCCACTGTTTTGTCGCATTTTTTCAAAATCAGCCCATCCAAATAGACCCTACAGGCTACAACCCGTCCAGCTACTGTGCCAGCCCGTTTCATGGACGGGCTGGGATGGGCTATTGCCCAGGTGTGATTGCATCCAATCGCTACAGCAGCAGTAGCAGTAGCAAAGATTCAAATGATATAGAGTGTGCTAATAGCAGCAACATAGACTTTATTGATGATTCAGACAATGAAACGCTGGACTAAATTTGTTTCTTGTGACATAAATAGTAATAAAACTTGATATGAAAAGGTGCACCTAACTTTGCGCTTGCCATTTACTACTGAATGGAGCAGTCGCTCATTATTTCTTTTCCTATGCCCACCCCAAGTATGTGTCATGCAATAATATTTTCCTTGTCTGACCCCGGCCAGCCCCGGCCCCGGCCCCGGCCAAAAAAGTCGCCCCGGTCGATCACTAGTGAACCAGCTACATGAATGCCGCACGGGACCCCGGCTATCCCTGGCCATTTTTCAGCATCCCCAGCCCGGCCAGGGCAAGGTCGAAAAATGGCCGGGGCCGGGGAAAAAATTTAGTGTAATTTGTATTTTGTACAGGATGTGATACTGCCAGTTATTTATCAATGGACAAGTGCTAATTTTGAGAACTGTACTGATTCGACCATATGTATACTTAGTCCTTGTTATATCTTTGTTACTGTGTATAAATGAGCATTTACTGAATAAATGTGCAGGACAATCTGCATGTTTTCGATTCCTTCACTTATTTCATTAAACCGAATGCTACTTTTATCTCATTTATTCGCAGCTAGTGGCTAAAAGGGGCGAATTTTAGAATACATCCATTTTGCAAATTTCAAAAAATAGCGTTTTTATGCGATTTTAAGCAGGTATCTTTAACATGAAAGTAGAGCTGTGCCGGGGCCGCCTTTTTTGCCGGGGCCGGGAGCCTAGGCCCCGGTGCCGGGGCCGGGGGGCCTGGCCGGGGCCAATAATAGCGTGCTTTACCATACTCATAGTACGACCCTGCCCTACCCCTTATATGTAATGTACCTATGCATATATTCTTGCTTGTAGATATGCACGTCAAGCGTTAATATTTGCTCGGATTACAAGATATAACAGAACATGGGCATCGGGGGATCCAGACCCCAGAATTCTCATTCTCCCCCCCCAAAAATCCGCTAGACCCCCCAGAAATTGATTTTCAGAATTTTTTGTTTTTCTGCGGTTTTTTGATGCTAATGGATAGCTCATTGAGAGACGCGAGAAAACGGTGTTTTTTTCGCTCTACCATATATTATCAGGCACTTTTTGACTTTGAAAAATGTTGGACCCCCTAGAATTTTTGAGCTGCCCATGTATGGATTTAACTCCTCTGACTTGGATGCGTTTTTCAATGTGCTTTACTTTGCACTTTTTTAGGCTTATTATTCTATTTGTTCTGATAGACGTAGCTGTCTGCTACCAAGCAAGCTGGAAATGCTCGTCTATATGAATTGCAATTTAAAATATGTCAATTTTGATTATTAACTAGAAATTTGCACCAATCTGACATAGTGAAATAAAGATTTGAATTAGCAAGATCTGTGGTTTGCTTGAAATTGAGTTTGAAGGTAAATCTGCCCAAAACATTATCAATTTTCTACATTATAATCAACTCTAACATTGGCCCCGGCCCCGGTGCCGGGGCCAGCCTGGCCCCGGCCCGGGGCCGAGGCCGGGGCCTGGCCCCGGCACAGCTCTACATGAAAGTTGATTGAAATAAACTCAGAAAAATTTTATTTTCCAAGTTTCATTTCCGTCTGTTTTTTTCAACTTTTATATTAAGAAATCCTACTTGAATTCGCATAAAAACGCTATTCTCACCTTAATCGACGTTATCTTTGGGCTCTGTGCGTTTTCAGATTGGGGCCAGGGATGATCTAAGCCTAAGAAAAAGATGGGGTGAAAATTGCTCCGCTCGCTGTTTTTTGTACGAGACAAAGATTTTAAGGCTCGTACAAAAATTTTCAGAGCCATCGTTGTACAACGTACAAAAGACTTTTTGGGGCAAAGTAATAGTAATTTTAACACTTTTTGAGTACGTTTTAGCAAAATTTCAAAAATTTTACGCGCTTCGCGCCGAATATCATAATTACATTGTGTTTAGCTCCAACCGCTGGCATAAAACACTCAAAAATCTATCTTTAAGCATCTTTGTACAGATTTGAGTATCTTTTACATCTATTTCTACTGTTTTATAAAGATTTTATGCAGCAAAAATTGATAATTTCTGGTGAATTTGAATCTATTTAAAATAAATAGTATATTATAATAGAAATTTAAATGAACTATTAAACAACTTTGCACTGTTTTCTGCGATTTGTAGATAAAATTGACTCTTTTATCTTTGCGTTGCAATAAATTCATAAGCAAATCAGATTTTTTTGTGCTTTATCAAAATACTGCTCGCTGCACAGATCGTTTCAAGCTAGTTGTTCCTCTTGTCCGTTCTAATTCACAAAAATTTGACTTTCTATAAGTATATCTCTGTTCGGAATCTCCTACCTGATTTTGTAGTCTCTTCCCCGAATTCGAATATATTCAAATCTAGATTAATTGATGTCGACTTATCCAAATTTATTAGAGGGCGGGCTTAAATCGTCATTTTCATGACTCGCTCGTTGCCTTTTGCTGTACGCTTTTATTCTTTTGACCGGAGGTTTTATTACTTTTACATCCTTCGTAATTGTCGCATTTTCAGTAATAAATTACTTCATTCATTCATTCATTCAGATTCACTCAGCACATTGCAATCGCTTTATTATTTGTAATTGTGTAACACAAGTTATTTTAACTTACTGAGTCGAATTTTATGTGTAATTTCAACCTAAGACTCATGAAAACTTTGGCGTTTTGGGCCGAACTAATATAACCAGCTGAATTTAGACAAAGTTACACCTTTTGCGAAGCGTGCGGGTCACAGATAACAGTCTAGTAGTATGTAAAAATGTGTACATTCAATAGCATATCTATACGTTATATGTACAAAAAAATTTTCGCTCGTACAAAGACTTTTTCCGGAGATCTTTGTACATGTACATAGAGGCTCGTACAAAAAAAACAGTGAGCCTAAACCTAAAAAATAAATATTAGGAGAGACATAGGAAGAAAATGACGCTAGCATTAATGTTCGACCGGAGCTCCAGCCCCGGCCATTTTTCAGCATCCCTGGCCCCGGTCGGGGCAAGGTGAAAAAATGGCCGGGGCCGGGGGAAAATTTAGTGTAATATGTATTTTGTACAGGATGTGATGCTGCCAGTTATTTATCAATGGGCAAGTGTTAATTTTGAGAACTGTACTGATTCGACCATATGTATACTTAGTCCTTGTTATATCTTTGCTACTGTATATAAATGAGCTTTTATTGAATAAATGCACAGCATGGGATTTCGGGATGGGGCAGGTGAAATTTTAAAGTGCCTTTTTGTGCTCAAGAATGGTGAGTAGGTACGCCTTAAAAACATGATTTTTCAGCGTTTCTGCTGATACTGTATCTTTCTAGAGAATGATAGCATAATGAAATTCCGGAAAAATCGGAAAAATTCGAACAAATAAGAATGTTTAAAAAAGGAAAAATAAGCCTGAGTTAACGAGATGCATCGATATAGCTCCTGGATTTCGAATTGAGGCACATTTAATTTTTTTTAGAAGCGCCGACATTATTTTTTTCTAAAATGTGTAAATGATACTTATAATTTAATAGTAGTTCGTTAACGAGATTCATTTTTTGCGTGTAGTAAACAAAGCGGGTAGAGAAAAGTATTTTTTCTGATTTATTCATAATTACGGTACTTTTCATTCCTCTCAATTGCCGCATTTTTGACTAAAGTGAATGAAATTTATATTGTTTGCCTTAGTTGTGTTTTAATCGACTTCGTCATTATACATGCATAGCATGGGAATTATAGAGTGTGCAACCAAAAACTATCTGAAGTATAGACCTCTTTTAAACACAAAAACTATGGATACCTTTCTTTCTAGACCATGGATGCATTTCGAGAGAAATTAAGTTAAATTCAACTAAATATGGCCAAAAATGGGTGTTTGGCAGGAAGCAATGAAAAATTTGAGACTTTTTCACTACAAGATCGCTAAAAGGGGACGTTCTATCAGGCTATTTTCGAAAATGGTTAACTTTTTGGATAGAAGAAAAGAAAATCTTCTAAGTCAAACGTAACAATTTTAACGGGGTTATTGAGCGAGCACTCGTTATCTTTTTGTGCGCCATGCATTTTGTGCTTATCTTCCATTTTCTTATATACTAGGGATGTCCCAAGCGCCGTTGCCGGAGCTAATGCCCCGGGCTGGGCAATGCTTGCCCCGGGCCGGGGCTAAAACACTTCCAAAATTCTCTACTTAAATCAACCTAGGCAATTGTAAGGACTCATACAACAAGTTTACTTAGGAATACTAACAAATTCGAAGTGTAAAATATGATAGTTGGAGTGTTTGTGTAGTAAGAATGTCTCTTGTATTTAATTTAGGCGATCCAAACTTATTGCGCTTGCTTTGCTTTTAAAGAAGCGTTAGAAACTCAAAATCTGACTGCTGAGAAGGTATTAATTCCAACACTAGCACATTCATGATTTTTTTTACGTACGTTTATACTTCATCTCAGAATAAGTAGCCTAAATTGGAGGAGGCATTAATTTTATTTCATTCTATTATATCTTATAAATGAAACTCAAACGACCTGTTGACTCTGGTCAGATAAAATAAAGGAAAATTGATTGAATCATCAACTTTGTAAGGAATAGATATTACTTGCTATGATTTCACTTATTGGGGCCCTGACGAAATCTATGCACTTACTGTTTTGCATCAAGTAATAATTTTTTGGTCGGAATTCATAATTTTACAAAATGTTTTTTCGAATTCAAGCTTGTGCTGTTCTGAATTTTTTTACGCGTCAGCCACTATTTTGACAAGGCAAAGATGCATATAACTCGTAAATCAACATTCTTATAGCATAGCAGAGCTGAACGGAAGGCATAGATTATTTTGAAAATGTAGCGTAAATCCGAGAACTATTTGATGTTATCGGTTTTTTTTACTCAGATCTCAGGGCTCTTCAGAATTTCGCTCTTATCTTTATAACAGCGAAATTCTGAAAAGCTCAAAAAGGATCTTTTTAAAATTTTTAAATGCATGCTATCAGCTAAAATGTCAATTTTGAATGATTTTTCTCGTTAGACGTCATATTCAAAGCATTGCAGAAAATTTTCATTTGTGTGTTAATGACTAATATCGTTTATTGCGAGATTGGATACCTGCCTGTTGGGATTATTCTATTATGAATCTCAAAAATTCTCTTACGATTCTCGGCCTCCTCGAAAATCGCTCTGCACTCATTACTTTCCAAAAACTCCGAAGACAACTTATTATTTAAAATTTTGCGCTAATAATTGTAATCATCTAAGTTGAACGATTCAAGCATTGATACTCTTCGAAAGTTTTTTTGTTATTCTCCCTGTTTTTAATTTATTAATTTAAAGCCATTATCAGACGACAACTCTCTAATAAATCCCTTTTCGCACTTACACATATGCATTAATAAGCAAGCACTATTGCATAAAATACTATTAACGATCTTATTGTGAACACAACATCTTGCCCCGGCCCCGGCTAAAAAGTCTGCACCGGGACATCCCTATATACGATACTTCGTTTTTTGCTGATTAATCGATTTTTAATACATAGTCAGCATTGATAGTCATGGAATTTCATGCGATCATTAGCTTACTCAGCGCGTGTTTCATTTATTTGCTGCATGCCAAAGAAGATGAAAATGTATTAGTTTTGACGAAAGACAATTTTGACGAGACAATAAAGGACAACAAGCACGTGCTAGTCGAATTTTGTAAGTTTACTGCATTTATTTATTTAAGTTCGATTAACTCATTGTCTTATGATGAAAGCGTTCAATTCGCTACTCGTATATTTTATAAGAGGAGTCTCGTTCTAAAAGATTTGCTTATTTTCGAGCGACAATTTTTAAGTATGAATAAAAACATTGCAGAACGCTTTAGATGCTAATACAATTTGAAAAACGCGCCTCGTTTTTCATTCAAATTTTATATAAAAACAGAAATCGTTTTCCTCCTTGTTTTTTCGGCCTTGCGACCTTGTTTATATCAAACATGGAATCGGATTGGAAGCATGGCCGATCTTTTTCTGATATGTCCGTCGCGTGTTCGTTGCTAAGGGATATCTTTATGACAAAATAGATTTTGGAGTGAAATTATTTGAATTGTGTTGAAAAATAAAAATTTTGGAAAAACTAGACAATTTCTATTATTTGGGTACAATTTTTGATGAGAATGAACATTTACTTTCGTGTTGAGTCGTATCCATTCTCTAGGCTTGGCCCAAGTGGGCGGGCTATGGATAATTAATAACTTTCCCTCTATATCAGACGTTATTTTGGCATCCGTAAAATTAAGGGACCTTTTGAACAATTCCCCGCCACCGTTTTTTAGCCGATCCATTATAGCTGCAGTAACGAAACTCTACATATACAAGTAGCGTATGACTTCTTGTCTGTACACCTGCAAAATAAAGTCAATAAAGGTTGTTAACATTCATACCTAAAATTTGATTACTGTATCTTTATTTCGTCTCTCAAAAACCGTGGCGGGAAAATTGATCAAAAGGTCCAAATTAAGTGCGTTGTTTGACGTTCGACGTCCTCGATCCAATTAAACAATAACTTAATATTCAAGTTTATTGTAAAATCTCATCTAGTTTTCTCTTGTTATGCAAATGATATCAGTAATAGCATGGTTTTGAAAATTTTGGGCTGCTAATGAAAGAAATCATTCATTCATGCATTTATTGTGCGAACTGCTAAGCAACCGTTGTTGCTAGAAAATTGTAGATGAAGTTCATCAAACTAAAGCCTTGTACGATTTATGTGTAAATAAAAAAGCTATTTTGTTGTCAGTGTTTGATTTTTAAAGTTTTTGGGCGAATCACGGGCTTGCGGGGCATAGATGCACAAGGTCACGATCGGCAACGGGAAAAATTCCAAAAATGCACGCCAGTATGTTTAGTATTCTCGGTTTTTCGGTGGTCAAATGGTGGAGATGGTCACAATTGCTAATTTAAAACGCTTTTATGTAGTATACCGCATTTTAAAAGCATTTTTAGCCCATTTTGACTGTATTGTGTCGCTTTCGATACTACAAATATAGAATTTATAAGTTTGGCGAGAAATTTTGATTTTTTTTATCATTCTAACACAATTTTGGTCGCTTTTTGAGTAAACAACACAAAATTAATAACCGGGCGGAATAATTTAAAGAGCTTGCTCTCAAAAATGACGCAGAAAATGTTTCATGAGCTTGAAATCGCCGGACATTATATTTCTGTCTGATCCGACCCTTTAGGAGACTAATTACCGCTCTATGTGCATATATATATATATATATATATATATATATATATATATATATATATATATATATATATATATATATATATTGCGGGATTTATGGCTGAGTCATATAATTACCTAAAAAACTGGTATATATGCTCAGCAGAGAATTGGGCTAATGTCTCAGTATACCCTTCTCTCTTTGAAAAAAAGAAAAACTGGCGTAAGCTAAATACGTGCGTTTTGAAATTTTTAAAAAATTATGTAATTTTTAAAAATAATTATATCAATTAAATGCATTTGTACATAAAGGTAAAAGTTCTAGAATAATGAATAAAATAAATGATCAATACATAAGTAGGTAATTAAATTATGTATCTGTGTAAAAATAAATGACTATTTAAATAGAAATCAATGAAATAATTCATTGACTAATAAAAATTAAAAATTCGCAAGATGCCCCCTGGTGCGGTCATTGCAAAGCTTTGGCTCCCGAATACTCGAAAGCGGCCGATCAGTTGAAAGAGGCCAATAGCCCGATCAAATTAGCCAAAATCGATGCGACTGAGCAAGAAAGTTTGGCGCAGAGATTCAACGTCAAAGGCTATCCAACGTTGAAATTCTTCCGCGAAGGCAGACCCATCGATTATAATGGTCAGTTTTTGATTTTTTGAAATAAAACATCACTTTACGGGTTGAAACAGTGTAAAATTTACTTTGCACCGCTCACTGTTTTACTTTACAGGAGGCCGCGACGCGCTCAGCATTGTGAATTGGGTGGAGAAAAAGACTCAGCCGCCTTATAAACTTATTTCCAGCGTCGAAGACGCCAAGGAATTTCAGGGTGCTAATCAAGCTTGCGTGCTAGGCTTCTTCAAGGTTATTACCGTCCTTATGTTAAACAGCGGTTTACACTCTGTTGTTTACGAAGATAAAATGCGTGTAGTTACTGCGGCTTTTAGGCATACCCGAATAGTCATTTTTCCGCCATCACGTTAGACGGCTCAACATTTTGGGTTGGGGGTCCTCGGCCATCTGGGGCGGGGGGTGAATACAATCTTTTGCCCAAAAACGGCAAAAAAAGCACAAGAAAAATGATGAAAACGCGTTTCCTTAAAAAAAGGGGGGTCAAAAATTTTCCGATTTTGGTTGATGGGGACGACGTCATCATTAATTTTTTGAAACTCATTTATTTCCTATTGACCCGTGATAATCGTGTTTCTCGAAATTTAGAATACGGCTAGCGACGAGGGTTTAGTTTACAAAGAAGTCGCGTCGACCGTAGACGACCTTAATTTCGGTATCACGTCCGATCCAGCTGTTTACAAACATTACAAAATGGAGAAGGACGGCGTAATTTTGCTCAAGAAGGTCATTTTTACAACATTATTTCATTGAATATAAATCGTTTGAATGCTCATTTTAAAAAAAGATAAAAATAATGAAAGTATTCCTGGAATCTAAACGTAAATAAAATGTTATATGCGTCTAATACTACTTTAATATTAGTTTAAAGCCGGTTTAATATCGATTTTTGGTTTAGTACGACGAAAAACGCGACGATTACGATCAAGAGTTCGAAAACAAGAAGCTAACGGATTGGCTTTACGTTAATTCGTTGCCGCTGGTCAGCGATTTCACGCAGGAGGTATACTGTAGTTTATTATGATCTCGACGCTAATGATTAATTGAGCTAATTTGAAATTTTTTTCGAAAAAATTTTCTTCGAAACTTTGATTTTTTTTCAAAAGTTTTCAATATTTTTTCTAATTTTTGGCCAAGTCTTAAAAATTTTCAATTTTTTTTCCTCAGATTTTTCCATTTCCGCTTAAGAAAGTTTCAATTCGTTTCTTCAAATTTTCGATTTTGTCACCATGTGGTCGAAATTTGGATTTCATTTTAAAAACTTTCTCCTAATTTGCTCAATATATCTGTATTTTTTTAATTTTAGAATTTTAAACAAATTTTTGATTCAGTTTCAGAAATATTTTGCTTTTTTTCTTTCTAAATTTCCTGTTTATTCCAGTTTTTTTTCAATTTTCCAAATTTTTAAACGTTCGTTTCAGACCGCCGGCAAGCTATTCGGGGGCGACATAAAATCGCATCATTTGCTATTCGTTAGTAAACAGGATAGCAAATATTTGAAATTGCACGAATCGTTCACCGAAGCGGCCAAAAAATTCAAGGGCAAAGTATGTAATATACGTAAGAACGTGCGTGTAACGGCTCGGGAGTCCCGACCATTTTTAGGGGGAGGAACGACCGGGCGCTTGGTCCCGGTCCCGGCTGGGCCCAGTTGGCCCGGTCCTCCCGGCCGAAAAAGGGCCGGGCCTTTTGAAGACAGAATAAGGAAAGCAGATTGAATTGTCATGAAGAAATATTGGCCTTGCACTCAGTGGCGGATGTAGGATTTTTCTGAGGGGGGCGGTATCCCAACTCACCCAAAAACAGTCAAAAATAGGTCCAAAAATTTGCCCTCAATGCGCGAAATATCGTTTTTTATGGTGTTGTACATTGTATACTTTTACGTAAAATCACTTTCGACGCAATATTTTTTCTAAACATATTAAAATTTTCGACAATTTTGTGCAAAAAAATCATCAAATTTCTTTGAATTTAACAAAATCTTCCGCGAAGCGCCGGAAAATTTGGTGAAATTGAGGCGGTTAGACGTCTAGAAGCATGATTTACTGCTTGATTACCCGCATTTATAGCATTTGATGCGAAAGATCGAAATTTTTAATTGAAAATAGAAGAAAACTATGCAAAAATAGCTGTTTCTGCTGTTAAAATTGTTTTAAAACCTACATGGACGGAAAATGGCTTCCAGGTCGCCAAGAAAGTAAATAAATGTCATTAGTAGGTATCATCCGGCGCGTAGCGCCGGAAAAATTTGAGAAATTATGGTCACTGACGGCCAAAAATCATTGCAAATATAGCATATCCATTCTTTATCTCGCCAAATATTTTTGGCCCCCTTAAATTCGCCCCTGACTGCACCAAATCCGATCTAGCATTTTACGTATAAATGAGCAATAAATGCAGAAGCGATATATAAATTGAAATGTAAAAAATTTTGATATTTAAATGGAATCATCAACTGGTTAAATTTTGGACAAAAAGCATTCCACGAAAGTATTCCTTTTACATGAAAGTAATTATTCTAGCATTTTCAAAGAACATTTCGCAAGAAATACACTTTTTTCTAAAACACCTTACATATGTTGCATACTGCAGCAATTGCGGATTTATTCTCACGTAAAAATCCAAATGAACAGCGCCTATTTGATCATTTTTTTAGATCATAAATTTAAGAATGAATTTAAATAGTAATTGAAGACAAATAATAGGAGAACAGGATGTAGTATGCACGTTTTTTCGGACTAATATTGAGAAGTTCAAAGTCTAGAAAGATTGCCGACATCATCTTTTGTGCAATTCAAAAAGGTTTGGTGACAAACTTAAAAGCTTCAACACATCTAGGCATATCCAGCAAAATTATTACAAAAACTTTTAGCGTAACGTGTTGTTTAAGCTGTCGGCTAGCTTCGTGCGAACAGTTTGAATTATACAAAAAATCAGATTATTTTCAGATCTCACTGATTTCCGTAAAAGTGCTTTATATCATTTAATTACATCGCTATTTTGTACTTCATCCGAAATCTCTACTCTGCGACTTATAAGCACACCTGGGCGTGGGGGTTTAGGGGGTATGCACCCCCCAGAAATTAAAATACCCCCCCCCAGAATTCAATTTTTGAAAATTTTTTTCCATTTTTTTCGCTATTTTTGATCCCAATGGATAGTGCTTGATGAGAAACGTCAAAATATGGTGTTTTTTTCGCCATACCACCATTAAGGCCATTTTTTGACCTTCAAAAAATCTTGAAAACCCCACCCCAGAATTTTCTTGCTGCCCACGGATGCTTATAAGGAATATAATACAGTGAACGTAAAAATATTCGAGAAATAGTACTGACTGATTTAATTGAAAATTACTTTTTTTATGAATGTTCAATGCGTTGGTAATCGCTCAACGGCTTTCTGAGTCGACGGGCAGCTTTAGCGGAAGAAATTTATCAAAATTCACACATATTTCAAATTCACATGGACAGCTGGATGCAAAATGAACATTCTAATAAAGCTTAATATTCGTATCAAGCGTTGTACTCAATGAGTGTAAATTATTAATATTGATGGATAAAAACACCTACTTACTTACTACAAAAGACTTACTAATCAAAATATTATCGTTTTTTTCGATTAAGAAAAGTAGCTGCATACATAGGTGGGCAGCACCAAAGTTCTGGGGGGGTGAAAAAATTTTTAAAGGTCAAAAATGGCCTTAAAAATGGTGGTATGGCGGAAAAAACACCATTTTTCGACGTTTCTCATCAAGCTCTATCCAATGGCATCAAAAACTTGCTAAAAAAGCAAAAAAAATTTTTCTGGGGGGGTATTTTGATTTCTGGGGGGTATTTCAACTTCTGGGGGGTGCATACCCCCCAAACCCCCACGCCCATGTGTGGCTACATACCTTGTCAAAATAAGTGTTACATTGATAAACAGATTAATAATGCACCAAAAAGATCGCGGGCGACATGGTAAAAAACAATAATAACACCTACATTTCTCGCCAATAATGTTTACGCTTTAGTAAGCTTCTAGAGCTTGTTAGGTTTATATCATTAACACGTCGGTCCTATTTCTGCCCATGCACGACCGACGTGTTAAACATATAAGCCTTAACAAGCTCTATCATCCTATGGAGCATATTAAAACGTAAACATTCGTGGCGAGCACTGTACATAGTATAAGATATATTGAGTACCGGTCCCACCCAAATTTAGGGCCCGGTCGTCCACTGGGGGTCAATAACCTCCAATTTTTTTGTCAAAAACGCTTTGAAAAGTCAGGAAATTGGATTTTTTTCCAAAAATCGTGAGGGTTATCCGACCTTAGGTGGGAGGGATCACCCCATCTTCCCCTCTTACATGTATTTGAAGAATGTCGAAAAATTAATTTCGACTAAAGTCGAATCAATCGAAAGTATAAGATAAAAAAGTAAACTAAGCTAAAAATGTGAAAAAATTAATAAATTACGAATAAATTTTTGACGACAAATTAAATCTGATGAAAAGTCGAATTAATTGAAAGTGTATAAAAAAGTAAAGCTATGTCTAAAATCAGAAAATTGATCGAAATAGGGACAAATTTTTATATAATTTCGATTAAAGCCGAATTAATATAAAATATAGAATAAAGTAAAACTAATCCACAAATCTAAAAAATTAATCAAAATAACGAATAAATTTCTGTCGAAAAAAATAAATTTGATTAAAGCCGAATTAATTTGAAATAATATAGTGAAATCGAGCTAAAAGTTTAAAAAATTAAAAGATTTATAGTTTTTCTAGCTTTAATTCTTTTGATCGCTTCAAGAAAATAATAAACTTTTGCGCGCTTTTATTTTTTCATGTTTTATTTAATAAATAAAATGAAACAAAAGTAAGTAGGATTTTAAATTGTGCGTTAAATAATTTAGGTTGAATTAAGAGAATTGTGTATGCTAAATTTTAATCAAATTAATTCTTTACAGTATGGAATTAATTTAATTGAATTTTTTGATAATATACAGTTCTAGGGCCAAAAATTAATAGTAAATTATAAGTTTTCTTAATAAAATTAACAGATTCATTTTTATAAAATATATAACTTAATTTTTTTTAAATTACGCCACGAAATTTGAACGATTAAGAACCGTTTGAGTTTATTTAGGAACGCTTTTCGTGACCTTATCGCCGGAGACCTAAAGAGTATCCTGACATGCTTTACTTACAGAAAACGCGACCTAAACGCTTAGGTTGGTCCGCTTATAACTCAGCGCGCGTTCTTAAATAGACGCGTGATCATAGCGCGCGTGTGCGCATTATGTACACAATATCATATGCATGTCAATTGCATGAGTATAATCAATATTAAAATGCCCTACGCGCCTGAGCATAAGTGGGCGGCACCAAAGTTCTTGGGGGTGCAAGATTTTTTTCAAAAGTCAAAAAATGGCCTTAAAATTGGTGGTTTGGCGAAAAAACACAATTTTTCAACGTTTCTCATCGAGCACTATCCATTGACATCAAAAAATTGCGAAAAAACAAAAAATTCAAAAATTGAATTCTGGAGGGTTATTTTGGTTTCTGGGGTACACACCCCCACGCCTAGGTATGGCGCTGAATTGTTAGCGTTCCGACCTAAGCATTTAGGTCGCGTTTTCTTAAAAATCAGCAGCGCTTTGCGCTATTTGGGTCGCGTTTTCTCAAGATAAAGCATGTCAGGATAATCTTTAGGTCTCCGGCGATGAGGTCTTGAAAAAGCGTTCCTAAATAAACTCAAACGGTTCTTTATTGTTCGAATTTCGTGGCGAGCACTGTAAGTGCTTCAGAATTATTAGTTTATTATCAATGAAAAACATCAATTCGTACGTTTGGGCGACACAAATAAACTAATAATCTATAATGAAAATTTGTCAGTTCTGGATGTTTTAATAATTTTTTTAAAATCATTTTCGTTACGATCAACGTTGACATCGAAGACAATTTGAGGATAATTGAATTTTTCGGAATGAAGAAAGAAGACGTGCCTGATCTTAGGTTATTTTCTTATTGCAATTTTTCTCAGATCTATTCATCCATTCATTAATATTTTATTATCATTAATTAGAATTAAATTTAATTTTTTATATTTTGAACTTATTTTCCCAGTGTTTTTCATATACATTGTTTCAATCCTGATTATTTTAGTATTTTTATTCGTGCTCTGTTTTTGTTTTTTAGATAATTTTTATGAATTATTTATATGTATATCATTTTGTAAATATTTTAATATTTTTTCAAGTTTTTATTAGCGTTTCTGAATTTTAGGATCATTTCGTTGGAGCAAGATATGACCAAATACAAACCAAATTTCAAAGAGATTACTCTGGATAATATCGTCAAATTTACCACTGATTACTTAGACAATAAATTGAAGGTTAGTCGAGTTAATTAATCGACTAACGTATTATTATGCTTACAAAATGTTTTTTAATGTTTCAACTTTTTTATTTTTATTCTTATCGCTTGCTTTCAATCAAAGTTCATAAAATTTATTAAAAATTTATAATTTCTAATAATTAATTATAATAATAGTATTTAATAATTAAGTAATAATGGCATGTTTTTTATTTAAATTTATTTTTCCAGAATTTATTAATGCTTCATTTTTTCAAATAATGTATTTGTTTTAATATAAAAAATTCAATTTTACATATTCGACTTGTATATAAATTATCAATAAATTTTTTAATTACGGCCCATTTTTCAAATCTTTCTATATTTTGAGAATTTGCTATTTTTCGCCAAATTTATTTCGCAGTGGTCGCTAAAGCGAATTCGGACGTTTTATTTAAGATCAAAGATCAGCTTATCTTAACAACATTTATACCTTTTTAGGAATAATAAATTCCTGAGCTTACTTATGCGTATTTTATTGCTTGTTTTTCTGTAATTCATATTTCATAAGAAAAATTAAGTTCGTTGAAGCCCCATCTGATGTCGCAAGATTTACCCGACGATTGGAACAAAGGCCCTGTTATTACGTTAGTCGGATCGAATTTCGACGATATCGTCAGAAAATCGTCCAAAAACGTTATTGTCGAATTTTGTGAGCGTTTTTACGACATTTTTTATTTTTTTAAATATTTTTTTACGTTTTTATTTTAAATTTAAATCGATTTTTTCACAGGGAAAAATAGCAATTATTTTGCGTTTCATGTAGTATGCCTACTTTAATTTTTTAAATCTTCATAATTATTCTTCGTTTAATTATAAATTATTGTATTTTTAAAATTTTTATCGAATAGCCTTTCTTATACTGACGTTGTTTAAACTATCATTATTATACATATTTATTAGTTTTCTTCGCGTATTTTCGATTTTTCGATCATTTTTTTGGATTAATTGTTTATCGTCCGTGTACATAAGTTTATCCATTTATTTTTTGAAGTGAAGTTAAAATGAAAATATAAGAAAAATAAATCTCGTTCAATTTTCAATTTTTTTCTTCTTATTTCACAATTTTAGACGCTCCCTGGTGCGGTCATTGTAAACAGTTGGCGCCAATTTGGGATAAGTTGGGCGAAAAGTACAAAGAAAGCGACAAAGTGATAGTTGCCAAAATGGACGCCACTGCCAACGAATTGGACGACGTCAAAATACACACATTCCCCACTATCAAGCTTTTCCTGGCCAATTCCAATAAAGTAAACGGTGTAAACGATGTTTACGACACATATTGCGAGCGGCCGAATTTCGGGGTGGTCCGGTCGGGCGAAATTATTAAAAACGGCGCCGAAAATTGAATTGTGGGGTCTATCGGGTTTTTTGGGGTTGCGGATTGCCGGGGTGCGCGGACCCCGCACCTTTGTGCGGTTTACGCCGTTTAAAACCGATTTGCGGAAAAATGTTTGATTTTTTTCTTCAGATTTTCAATACTCGCTTGAGTTTTCTGTTGATACGATATGAATAAGTCAAATTTAATGGAAATTAATTAAAATTCTATGCGTAAACTCAGAAGAAGATTTATTTTGTTGAGTAAATACGAAAAAATGAGTAAATAAGTTGGAAGATTGAAATTTAAGTGCAATTTGTAAAATCGTTTAAACTGGAAAAATGTAAAGGCGCCATAAATTGATGAAATAAATAAATAAACGCGTCTATTTATTCCTGAACTATTCATGCTTTAAATTATTTAAACATTGGCTTCCAATTTTTTTGTAAGTATTTTATCAGCTTATTTTTATCAAAATTTTTTTCACTGCGTCTTTTGTCCAAATTCAGGTTATTGATTTTGGGGGCGAACGAAATTTGGAAACTTTCGTGAAATTTATCGACTCGGATGGCAAAGAAGGCGCCGGCCGCTCCGACGATGTATAAAATTTTATTAAAATTTCTATTTGAAATACTTTCTTTACGGGTTTTCGAATTTTTTTTTGAAGGAAAAGGCGGAAATGGAGGCGGAAGCGGAGGAAGAAGAGGGCAAAGCTGGTGCTAAGCACGACGCAGGAGAACTTTGATCATTTTGTCTCGCCATTTTTCTTTTTTTTTGACTTTTCTTGCCATTATTCAATTTTCCCCTTCTTCGGTTACAAAGTTTTTCTTCTATGTATTTAAAACTATCAGATCATTATTTTTATCCGCCCGTTTCGTTGTTTCGTTATGCAATTTGTTACGGCGCGGTCGTCGTTTTTGTTTGGCATTTTTGTAAACCTAGTTCAAATTGTTTACGCATTAAATGACCGCAACATTGGCGTAGTATTGTAACGACTGGTACCGGCGTACATCCGTTTTCTCGCGTGATTTATCGAGATTTCCGCTGTGTTCAGGAGCACGTGGGGTCGACTTAGTTTGCGAGGGATGGATAGATAGGCACCCAGAGTCGGCCGTCTCGAGCGCGGATTAGAGCGGAGGGCACGTAGGTGGAGCAACATTAAAATTCTGGGAGTGCAAGATTTTTCAAAGGTCAAAAAATGGCGTTAACAATGGTGGTATGGCGAAAAAAACACCATTTTTCGACGTTTCTCATCGAGCACTATCCATTGGCATCAAATAATTGCGAGAAAAAACCGAAAAGAATTTTCAAGAATTGAATTCTGGGCGGTATACCCCCACGCCCAGGTGTGGTGCATACCCCTCAACCCCCACGCCCAGCTGTTGAGGGCAGCCGCCCTTCATTCGGCGCAATATGTAGAGAATGACGTCTGTTTTTGGTGACGATTTTTTGAATTTTTCCGGCGCTTCGCGCCGGATAGTACTCGTTAATGACATCAACTGCCTTTCTTGGCGCGCTAAATACTAGTTTCACGTCGGATGAGCAGTTTGTACACAGAACGAATGATTTCTAGAGTAGGTTGTATGTACCTATTTTTGAAGCTTTTTGCCTATCTTCGCGATAATGTGCGTTTTTCCTGAATACTCGGAAATTTCTACATAACATTTTTCGACAAGTGGTCCTGTCTATCAAAAACCGCTACTCTATGCATATGCGATGGATGGATTCTTCGTACAAATTTTAACTCCCCTGTCGCAAAACCGTGAATCCGCTACGCTGCGGAAACGAACGTTACACTGAAACAAAATCAATATTTCTCATCACCAGGAAAAATTAGTTTGCTCTGATTATTCTATAGAAAGATTTCATATTTATGTATGAGAATCACACATGAGCGTGGGGAGGAATTGCAACCCCCTCAAAGTTGAACCCCCCAGATTACTGTAGATCCTCCCCCAAAATTGTTTTTAGTTACAGTTTTGGCGATTTTACCTATCCTGACTGCCCATGATTTTCTTGCTGCCTACGAATGATAAAATTGCGGATAACACAATGTATTATCTTAGTATTAATTTAAATATTTGACTAGATAATAATGCAAAAATAATGTTTTTGATAGAAGTGATAAATCATAAAATTCACAGCAATGCGTCATAAATTGACGATTTTAGATCTGTATGATTGAATTATGTGTTAAACAACTAATACACTTAAATTAGAAAATAATCCAGAATTAAAACTAAAATTAAAGTAAAATCTCAACCTGAAATTCTAAACAAATTTTGAATAATGAAAGCCGTTAAAACGCGCCAATCAATCTGGAGTATCCAAAGATGTAATAAACAAAGGTAAAAGCGCTATCACTTTATACCAAAATTGTATTAAAATTACCTATATAAAAATGATTCAACATTTTTTGGATTATTAATGTAAAAATATGCTATATCGAAATTCCCATGAATTAAAGCATGATCCAGCAGGTGCCTACTGAAATCATCCCAGAATTTGTTTTTTAAATTAAAATAACACTATAGTCTGTTCCATTTCAAGCGGCGCACTTTCGTTTTACAGTTTATTACTGTAATGGGATGTTTTATGGTTTAGGTTGTTGCGACAGTTCATTATAGTCCGTTTCACGCAAGTTGGGGCATAAGTTTTAAAAATCATCTCCGCCAAAAAAAGCTGACAGATTGCGATTATAATATTGATCTGATATATAATCATCGTAATCCACTGGCTTTCTGTCGAAGAATATTCTTAAAATTAATGCCCAAACTTATATGAAACAGGCACGTAGCTCTGGGGGGGATGGGGGGTTCGGACCCCCTGCTCCAAAATTCAGAAAAAATGGAAAAAATAGGACTTTTTAAACGTTATTTTGTGCTATTTTTTGGTTTTGTGTTGCCCCCCCCCCACAAAATAGGACGGCCAGCTAGTACGTGCCTGATGTGAAACAGACTATAGATGTATACCTATCAAATTTTAAGCAAAGCATATTACAGCAGTAAGGAGACTTTAAAGCAACTGGCCCGCTACAAGAGCATAATTGAAGAGGCCATTTGGCAAGTGAAAAACTAATACAGTACCGACTTTAGTGAAAATGGGTCATTTGGAATGGATAGTAACACGTAGACATCTGCGCTGCGCCTTTTTTCTTTGATGTTATGAATATATCTTCACTATGTAATGTAACTACAGTCCGTTTCATTCATCCTAGAGCTTTTTCAGTAAATCTTTCCAGAGGCTACAGTAATTCCATCTTTCTTATTTGCAGTAGCTCGCTTAGAGATTGTGGTAGGTATATGTAGGCTAGCAAGGAAGGGTTTTTCAATAAAATTCTTTATGGCATAATTTATTCGAGTTCTAGCAGACTATGCAACTTGCAAATAGAAGTGGCACATTCAGCTTATCTCGATTTGGAGGGTTGGCTTATGTATCGTCCCAAAAAAGGCATCGTATTCGTCGATGATGGACACATTATCGTCTCGTTGACAATGGGACGAAGGAAACAAAACACGGATCGTCCTCGTCTCCGTCGATGATTGCTTTTGGGACGGCGTCGACAACGTCCCAAAAATATTTCTAAATAGTTATTTTTTTCGAAAAAATCCATTTTAATAGGCTTCTTTTTCTAGTTTTAATCAAAATCTGAGTTTTGTTGGTATCTGCGAGGCGTAGCCAGGATTTTGCTTCGAAGGGGGGGGGGGGGCATAGACGAACATTTTTTAAGACTGCTTTTGCATTGAATGCCAGTAACGTTATGTGCAGTGAAACTGAGTTCCTCAACCTTTAGTAGTGTAGCCTAGCTAATTTATGGGTTTCTGACGATCAAAAATCCGAAAAGTGTAAAGCGGCGCGAAGTGCCGAAAAGTTTTCGAACTTTCACCGTTTTCGTGTAGAATTAACGGCCTCTCTTTTTGACAAACAGTTCGGAAATTATAAGTGGCGCAAAGTGACAAGAAATTTAATCATTTTTTACCGCTCTTAACATTTTGTAGTTCTATGAATACTAATAATCTGACAGAGCAGAAAATTATCAAATTTGTTCAAAACAATTCTGACAGTTCAAGCTTCTTACAAGAAAATTGCGAATTACTTACTTTGTCTGAAGATATTTTGAGTGATTCAGGCTTTTAAACGCAATGCTGGGGCTTTACAAAAGAAAGAGCAGTAACTGGCGGCGCTATGCGCCAGAAAATTTTGACGTTTTTGCACTCTAAACTCAATCTATACCGCTTAAATCATACAAAACAGACAAATTAATGCCGACGCGAGCACCGGAAATTTTTAGAAATTCCTAACCCCTTTACCTGGCTTGTTCTCCCTAAAATCTCGTTGCACATGTACAACGAGATTTTGCGGTTGCGGGGGTCTGGGGTTGCGCGCTTAAGCGTTCCCAGCGATTTCAGGGGCAGAGTTTTCGGAAAATTTTGTAAAAAAAGCATTTTAATGTTGAATGGTAACGTAAAAATTTTGGCAAAATCGGCCGAATCCCGGTTCTGAATCAAGGCCAAAAACACACTCAAAATTGATGAACTCCTACATTGCGCAAAACCTCTGAACAGAAATGTGTTTTTCGACTTCTGCTAATTACATAGCGCAGCAATGGGTCGCTGTCAATATGATATAGAAAAATGTATGAATGAAAATTTTGTTCTTACCGTTTTCAGGCCCATTTGTTGTCTTCTTATTAAAAAGATGCAGTTCAGAAAAGAGGAAATGCGCAAAAACATTTAAAATAGGATTATGTGTCCTTGTAAAGAAAGACAAACAAAGCAAAAAATAGACAAACTGGTACACAATCATTTTCGCACTTTACCATTATGCTCAACAAGCATGAGCAGTTTCATTCTACCAACAAATAGTGCATTCAATTACTAAAGTGATGCGAAGTGCTGGATTATTTTAGCTGATTCAAGCTTATAAATTTATTGGATCTATATATATCAATAAATAATGACTCGGCGCGAAGCGCTGGAAAATTTTGACGTTTTAGTCTTTTTTGAACTCACTTTTCTGGACACACATTATTGCAACAGAAAAATCAACAATATTACTGAAAATTTCGAGGGGGCATGTGCCCCCAATGCCCACCTGGCTACGCCTATGATCTGCTCTAATACTTTAATTGTTCTTGGAATTCAAATCAACCCTACCCGACTCGCCCCTGCGGCTTGACATGCTGTGTCCATACATGTCAGCAGCCAAATTCTGAGAGGGTCAAAACCGGCAAAATCGCAAAAAACATGCCAAAAATTCAATTCTGGTAGAGTTATCGATTTTTGCATGGGGTTTTTCAGATTCTGGGGATGTAAACGCCCTCAAACCTCCCACGCTCATGTGTGCTACTATCCTGCCCTGCCATATCATTTTTTTCGTGAATAATGCGAGCGATTACTACATATTTGTTAAACGTTTTACAGTTGCAAAAAATTATTGGCAAACAATGAGAAAAATTAACTTTATAATAGATCGAGATCCATTTAAAAAATGTTTCACAAGCGCTTGTTCCTCAGGTTGTGTCGATTCTTGTTCAAACCAGCCTGCCTGGCTCAATAAACGCTTAAATATGTCGAGCCGATGTTGCATGCAACGCTAATATTGACGTAGCAATTGCATTCGGACAAACACCTTTTCTTGCTTTTCAAGCGAATAGATCGAAGATATTGTCAGTTGAAATGTGCCAGCCTAAAAAAGGAAAAACAATTAAAACATTACATAATTAGCAACTTAAAGTCATACTCGTATACGAGCATAAAGGTGCGGATTCTCCACTCTAGATTGACCGCCTTATCCCTCAAAATTCACACTTGCCTATTGGCAATTCCTTCACGTTAGAAATTGGTTTTTCGACGTTTTACACCGTCTCTTTTATTCAAAATATTTTTTGATGCAATATATTTTACCAATAATTCCGAAATTTTCGACATTTTCTGCGCGAAAAAGCGGAAACCTGGCGCGAAGCACTGCAAAATTTGCGAAATTTAAGAGGTAGGACGTTCATGAGCTTCATTTACTGTTTGATTTCCTGCTTTGTAGCACTTGACGCGGAACGTCCAATATTTTAAAAGTTTTGCCTGAAAACAGAAGAAATCTATGCTGGAATAGCTGTTTCTGCTCTTGAAATTGTATTGAAACCTATTCCATGAGTAAAAATTGGCTTTCAGGTCGCTCACAGATATTAATCAATTTCTAGCACTTTTGAAACATTTTCTCGTTTTCATTAGTTTTTCGCCTTTAGTTTTTGCCTCATTTTTCTCTAAAACTTCCTATTTATCCATTCTGAGGGTCTAGACCATACGTGGGCAGCAAGAAAATTATGGGGAGGGGGTGTGCAAGATTTTTTGACGGTCAAAAAATGGCATTAAAAATGGTTGTATGGCGATAAAAACACCATTTTTCGACGTTTCTCATCAAGCACTATCCATTGGCATCAAAAAATTGCGAAAAAAACAAAAAAAATTCAAAAATTAAATTCTGAAGGATATTTTGCTTTTTTTTTTTTTTGGGGGGGGGGGTGTTTCGATTTCTGGGGGGGCTAACTGCTAACCCTCCAAACCCCCACGCCCAGGTGTGGTCTAGACCCCACAACCAGACATGGGCATGGGAGTTTACACAGCCCCCACTCTCTGAAATCCCCTCCAAATCGATAAACGCCTATAATTGAATTTTTGGTGCTATTTTTGACAATTTTGCACCATCTAATCCCATCCCCTAAAATTTGGCCCCGTAAACCTCACTCAACTTGCATGTCAAAATGTGGCCCTGGGGAGCAATCAAGCATCGGATTCTAATTATACGCATATGTTATGCTGGTAGAGTTTGAATTGTTTTGTTAATTGCAAACATTTGGGAGTGGATTAAGGCTGATCATCGCAGGCAAGACAAAAACGGTCTATTATCATTAAAAATTACAAAAAAATTCAAAATATTGAACTCTGTGGATTTTAAGCTTCTGGAGGTCCGACAAAAGCCTCCTGGATTGTGATTGCTGTGTGGGGCGAGTTGTGCGTGGGCGAGTTGGGGGGAGGGGGAGTTGTGTGGGAGGAGGGCGAGCTGTGTGGAGGGGGCAAGTTGTGTGGGGAGGGACGAGTTGTGTGTGGGCGAGTTGTGTGGGGGCTAGTTGTATGGTGGGCGGGAAGTCGTGTGGGGGCAAGTTGTGGGGGGGTGAATTGTGGGAGGCGAATTATCCGCAATTCTTCATCGAAAACGTTATTTTTGACGATTGCTCTTGACCATTAGACCATAGAAAATTAAAAGTGTTGAATGAAATTTCGCACAATTGTAAAAGTAGTAACTGCGACTGAGAATCGAACCCGGGACCACGGTTGACCGGACCGCTGCTCACCATCTGAGCTATCACAGACAATTTCGAAAGTGTAAGTGTTCAATGTATTTGGATGGAACGTTGGAAAAGTTGGAAACGCTCGAAGAATATTTCTAAAGATCTTTTGTGAAGTCGAATATTCATGACGGACGGCCGGTACTCGGCAGCACATGGGCGTTGGGATCTAAAAAGAAAATATAGTTCAATAGATCTTATTAACAAGAAGTGAAATCCCTGATTTTATTAATTTCAAATTGATCCTGTGATATTTTGCTCGGATTCTATAAATGAGAATCAGTAATATCAAAATACCTCAATTCCATTTTCAATAAATATTCTTGAGACAGAAAAGCTAAAATTATTGAAAAAATAATCCGAACATCTTACTCAAATGCAGTGGCGGATCCCGTGATTTTCCGAAGGGGGTGGGCGGTACCCTTAAGTGGGGGAACCCGGACTTGGGCGGAAAAATTAGCCATTTTAACCCAGAAATCGCTCAAAAATCCTTAATTTCGGGCACTATTTTGGGCCATTGGGAGGGGGGCGGCCGCCCCCCTGAATCCGCCCCTGCTTAAATGTAAAATTTTAAAGATTTCAGAGTCGTTTTTCCGATGTTTTTAGTTTGATCGTGATTTTTTTCTATGTGAGAGAGTTCAATACGTCGGAAAAAGATTGTTTTTGCCTCTAATAAATTTTGAAGCACTCTTTTGACTTTAATAAATTTTCGCTCCCTCTTCCCATAATTTAGGCGGTTCCTTTCGACAGAATATTGTCCAAGAACTCCCCAGATAAAGAACATGCATCAATACATATGATATTTTATTCAAATAAAAATATTTAAATTAGTAAATATGAATGCGAAAATTATAGACAAACAGGAAAATCGTTCAATTGCTCTCAAAAATTTCCTGAAACTAGGAAATTTCTTGAAAAAGTCCCTTCACTAGAAATATGTAAATACGAGTATTCAATTAAGAAAAAATCAATTTTGAGCGCGCAAAGAATTTTTATACAGATTGACTGTAATATATGCAATGCTTGTCAAACTTTAATAAATTGCAAGGATCTGGGTTCGCTATTTGTCGTAAACGTAATTGAAAATGCTGCATTGTCGTTTTCATTCCACGTGTCATCCTAGGTAAACATGTAAAATTTAGATATTTATCTATGTACGTATTTACGTATCAGCACCTTTGATGACTCAAAATAGTAGGTGGTATGCTTATAAATAGTCAGAAAAAGGCGCATTTTTGCTTTGCCGTTCTCCGAAAAAAACAACTTCCTATTAAAAAAAAGCAAACGTCAGCAGTTGCATCATCCATGCCGTGCTTTAATTTCCTTATCCGGCATCACGTGCCTTCGACGTATTATAATCCGGCCATTACCACTCTCCCACGCTGCACCGTAAAGAATAAAGAGCACGTATTGGAATTTAATATTGGTTCAATTGATCCTATGACTGCATTGGAGCAATATTCGGAGAAAGGCGAATTTTAATTGCTTAAAATGATTTTAGATTTTATTGCCGTCACGCTCAGGTATGTACATAAGCTTGATTTCTAATCGGCTACACATCATACTTATGTAGTACTTATCTTTGGCATGACAAAAATTCTGAATTCAGGGATAGATATGATACATGAATACCTTTGACAAGGCGACTCTCAAAATTGAAGTTTTGGTGCTTGCTTTGCAATATGGCCCAGCGGACTCTCAGACCCACCTTAGTCTTATTCGCCTACTTCGGTCATAAATTTTAAAACTACGAGTAGGTACATATGTATGTATCTACGGCAATAAGCTGACAGATTGCAATTATAGCATTTATCTGATATAAAAATACCCTAGGGCTACTGTCGACGGAAATTCTTAGAATTTATACACGAGTGTAACGGACTGTAGGCAAATATGTACATACCCTATTTTTGACATTCCTTCAAATTCATCATGGCAAAAAAATTGTGAGAAACTGAAATTTGTTTCCAAAAACCGGCTTTTGCGCGGATGTCTCTTCTATTATCTGTGAGTAAATATGTCTGGGTCTCATTCAGCGTTTTTATTATTTTTATCATATTTACTTGTATAAGTTATTTGGCACATATGTATGTATTTTATATATATTTTATACATATTTTTTTATATATTCCATGTATTTTTATGTATGTACATACATAAATATATGGCCTGTTTGACGTGCGCTTTGTCTTTATCATTGAAGACAATTGTGCGTTGTAATTTTTTCGGCACTTATAAAAAAGATTTTTTTGAGCGATTTTCTCTTGTTTTCACATATTTATCTGCAGTCAGAAGCTATAATGTGCAAATAGTTAAGGAGGTAAAATGGGATATTTCTATAAAATGTGGTTCGATCAAATGGAAGAAAAGTCGTTTTTTCGCCAAATAATGTGATAGGTTTCAATAAAGAACCTTTTGGGGTCATTAAAATGCCTATAGTCTGTTCCATTCCAAACGGCCCTTTTTTTCCTAAAATCTTATTACTGTATTACTTTTTCAGTGCACAAATGGCTTCTGCATTTATGCTTCGTTAGCGAGTGGTTGCTTCAAACTCTTCTTATTGATGTGTGCTTCGCTTAACACGTGGCGCACCTAAACAAACTGCTGCAACAACCTAAACCGCAGAATATTCTGCTACAGTAATTAAGCGTACAGCGAAATTAGGCCGTTTAGAATGAAACAGAGTATAGCAGTGGCTGATCCAGGATTTTTCTAAGGAGGGGGGCGGTACCTCCAAGGGGGTGGAACTCTGACTTGGGCGGAAAAATTAGCCGTTTTAACCCGAAAAATCGCTCAAAAATCCTTAATTTTGCGCACTATTTTGGGCCGATGAGTTGGGGCCGCCGCCCCCCCCTCTAGATCCGCCTCTGGAGTATAGTAGGTACCTATACATGTACTAATGTATAATACACAAAATGTTACGTTTTAGTTCAAATGTAAAGCCCTCGAGTAAAAGGTGATGGGGATCAAATTTCATTAGCATGCAAGAAAAACGGCTACAAGAGTACCTACATTTAATGAATGGTTATACTATTTTGCATGTTAAAATTTCCGTTGTTCTTCGTTCCATCTTAAACCGTTTTGTAATCGATTTTACAACCAAGAAAAAGACGTGCATAATGCGGATAAAATTTGGGCACCAAGGAGATTCAAAAAGCTGTCTAGCTGAAGTAAACGAACTAATGGTTGACTGGCAAAAAATAAGTGAGGAAAAAATGTCGCTTCCCTGGGGAGTTTGCAAATGAGTTTTTTAGCATAAAAAGGCGACTTCGAAATCGTACCATTTGTTATGCAAATCGCAAATCAAGTTCAAAAATTATTATATCTATAAATCTGCATGATTGGAGATTATTATCATCTATAACAAATTCCATTATTCCATTGAAATGAGGTACCAAAGTATTTTAATTTGAAATATCTTACTCTTCAATACATTCTGTTCAGTCGTTCTTCTCAAAACAATGTCATCACGACCGGGGTGAAGGAAAAGAAAAGTATTTCTGAGATAACCAAGGAAGGAGGAATGGATAAACAAATCCTTCCAATTAGAAAAGGCAATAACGATGGTTCGCAAAGGAGTTTTAGTTTGAAGGAAGCTCTCCGCCGCAGGATTCGTGTCTCAAATTACGATATTCAAGTCGTTATTCCGATATGATTGTTAGTTTGCGCTGATAGGTATTGATTTATCGAGCTGGCTTGGCACGTTAGGTTTTTACTCAGTATGCTTGTCTTGAAACAAGCGAGTCAAATATATCGCTTTGCTAGCTTAGGTGTAGGTTATGTACATACGTACATGTATATTCATTTGTATTTACGCTTAGGGGTATTTTTTTATGCTTTTTAATTTTTAATCTTTTCGGATTTTTTTAACATTATGTATAGTTTAAATTAGTTATAGATCTTCATAGTACATACCTACGTATCAAAAATCCATTACATATGTAGGTACATAATCAATGTTTTTAAATTTTACATTTTCTTCAGTAAGTTATTCCAGTCGATTTGCACTTCGTTGCATGCCTGTGAGCAACACATTTTATTACAACCACTTATTGCAGATAAGCCACAGAAATCAAAACCTTCCCGTGACAGGCTCACAGAAATTTTCGAACAAATTCTAAACGCTTGATTTATGGATAAAACTTGACGAGAAACGATAGTCTTCGCTTCTCGGATCTTCAAAAAGTTTTAAAACATTAAAATTTTAACTTTACCAATTGCATACATACATACAGTAGGTATTATGCACATATGTACATACATACATTTGAATGTACAATATGTAATTTAGAAGCTGTTGACTAAAAGAGCAGATTTTCAGAATTCTAGTGTCATTTTTCAACAATAGTTCCTTCTTCTCGCTGATTATCCAGCTTCAAAGAAGTATTAGAAACTTAGAAACAGAGATGAGCACATACGTGGGCAGCAAGAAAATTCTGGGGGGGGTGCAAGATTTTTTTGAAGGTCGAAAAATGGCCTTAAAAATGGTGGTATGGCGATAAAAACACCATTTTTCGACGTTTCTCATCAAGCACTATCCATTGGCATCAAAAAATTGCGAAAAAAACGAAAAAAATTTTCAAAAAATTGAATTTGGGGGGTATTTTGATTTCTGGGGGCGGGGGTATTTGTTTCGGGGGGTGCATACCCCCCAAACCCCCCCACGCCCAGGTGTGGATGAGCAGCAACCAAATTCTAGAGGATTGATTGGGACAAAATCGCGCAAAAGTGTCAGAATCTGATTTGGAGTCTACATATCGTTTTTGCGGCGGGTTTTCGGATTTCAGAACTCTAAAAGTCTTGATGCGAGGTTATACACAAGGCGATGAATTTTTGGTGATATTTTTAATGATCTTGCCCCACCCACGAATTTGACTATTGCTCACGTACGGGACATGAATAAAGTGTGCTCTCAAGCAAAAAACATTGCATGCTATTTGGTCAGAAAATATAAGGAATCATGCGCAATTTGAAACTATTTACATATCACACATGGGCAGGTGAGGGGGTCTGGCTGGACCAGACATGCATGGTACAGTTTTGCACGCTGAGAACGAATTTGATACCTATTTTTGCCAAAATCAAAACTATGAAGCTACAGCAAGCCAAAGTTTGGGTTTTGGTTTTGTTCCGACATTTTCACATGTTGTCACTTTTTTATTTGCTGCATCTTCAATCCTGAAAATATGCCAATGAAACTTTTTAGGACAAAACGCAGTTCAGTTTTATATAAAACATGTTAAAAATTTCAATACCATAGTCATATTTCGGTTTACACGCAAAACGAAATAATTTAGTACGAAAATTTTTTAAAATTTCACACTAAAGCCCTCTAATCTAAGTCAATTTGAACGCCAGTCACAAAGCTTTTTCGGTCACGCCGATGCATGTTTTTTAACTACATGTGGAAAATCAAGAAAGTACGATTTCGGATACTTTGCATTATTAATTTTGTAATGTAGATAAGATAATTCAAATTATCTCAGGAGTTCTCAAAAACAATGGGAATTTCTGATTTTAACATATTTCTCATGTTAAACAAATACTAAACACGTGCATAGATTTAGCTACAGTAAGCTAAAGTTTGGATTTTTGTCCTTTTTGACATTTTTTCATGCATTTTTTATGTACTGATTTTTCTATTTACAGACTTTGCTAATAAAAGTTTGCACTAAAAAATGATCGTTTGATTTTCTACAAAAATCTGTTAAAATTATTGACACATGACTATAGTTGGATTACACACTGATGTAAACAAAATCCTTCAGCGCAAGAAATTTGAAAAATATCGGATAAGATCGCTTCTACATTACCTATACTTTGCTTTTATAATCTTTAGCAGGAGATAAAACATTTCGTCGTAACTCTGAAGTTCCTAAAAACAATAATTTATGATAGAGTTTCAAAGATTAAACATATTTTTCACGTTCTTGAATCCTAAAATAAAAATCAAGCCACGGTAAGTTGAATTTTCGACTTTTTAAAACATTTTTCATACTGATTTTTATAATTCTAATCCATGTATGCTTATAAAACGTCACAAAGTAAAATAACGCTTGATCCTCTACGGAACCCATTAAAATTACCGACTCAGTGAATATAATGATGTAGGTTTAAAAAATGTACTTAATTGTAATAAATTTGAAATCTAGCACAAAATCCTTTTATTTTACTCAATATAAGTGGGACACAAAAGATTTTTGACATATACATGTGTATGTAGGTGCCAGCATAGGTGGGCAGCAACGAAATTCTGGGGGGGGGTGAAAAATTCTGGGGGGGGGGTGAAAAAATTTTCAAAGGTCAAAAAATGGTCTTAAAAGTGGTCGTATGGCAAAAACACCATTTTTCGACGTTTCTCATCAAGCTTCTATCCAATGGCATCAAAAAATTGCTAAAAAAGCAAAAAATTTTTTTCTGGGGGATATTTTGATTGCTGGGGGGGGGTATTTCAACTTCTGGGGGTGCATACCCCCCAACCCCCTTACGCCCATGGTGGGTGCCAGGACATATCCTGTGTTGCCATCTATGAACCTCGGAATAAGCTAGGGGACAAGACCATAGGTGGGCGTCACCAAATTTCTGGGGGTGCAATATATTTCACAGGTCAGAAAATGACCTTAAAAATGGTGATATGGCGAAAAACACCATTTTTCAAGGTTTCTCATCGAGCACTATCCACTGGCATCAAAAAATTGCGATAAAACAGAAAAAATTTTAAAATTGAATTCTGGGCAAGGGTATTTTGGTTTCTAGGGAAGGGGGTGCATACCCCCACGCCCAGGTGTGGTGCATACCCCCAAACCCCCACGCCCAGGTATGAACAAGACCATTTGGTCAAGCGTAAAGCAATTATTTTGATGGATATCTTGCATTCTTATTTGAGTGGAGTACCTATATGTACCACAACTCTTGTACAAATAGCCTTGACCAGACATTCACATGGGGGCTTGAGGAGACTCCTTGAGAATAAGAAATTAGAAAATTTTGCGGGTAAAATGAAGGTCGAAAATAGAAGAAAATTTAAAATTTTCCTCAAAAGTTCTTTAAATTGACCTTGTGTAATAACGCAGTTTAATGCTATTTCAAAGCGCACATACCACTTTTTGAGGTCACTTTGGCCAAAAACTCAAGTTTTGACTGCAAACATCGGCTTGACCCCTTCCCTGATCGGCCCTGCTTTGCACTTATGAGCCTGCCTGACCCTCCTCCACCATTTCTTAGACTTTTAAAAGTGTTAATATAGAGTGTTCTCAGGTATCCGCTAGTAAAAATCTCTCGGTGTCCATGGGCAGGGAATGAATTCTGGGGGAGCTTGGGTGGTGTAAACCGACAAAGATTCCAGAAAACATGCCAAAATATCACATCATTTTCATTATAAAACTGCAAAATTAGCATTTGATGGCCTACTATAATAGAGTTAAACAATAATACGATATGATTATATGCATTTCGGAATCAGCAAACAAAGTGTCTTGGCAGTATGTACTTTTAAGTCCGTGCTACAGTAATAAGCTTACTGTAAGCCTTCGAAGACAAAGTGGTTGATGATCACTCAAAAAGTACATATATCATACCTTTGGGTTGTTGGGCAAATCTCAGGAACTGCTGCTCCAAGTTCGATAGAAATAAAGGTTTTGGCGCAATTATTTTGCCGAAAAATATAACATCTTAATATTGTGACTTATCACCTCTAAAAATAGCGGAAATTGGCTTAGGCTTTCATTTACTCTGTTTTGTAGGTAGAAAGGTCGATAGTGGAAAGATAGCTGTCTTTAGATGGACTTTCTGGTGCAATAAACACGGTTAACAACCAAGATCAGCTCGTTCCTTCGGTTTGCTCAATACAAGTTTGTGTCATGGGGCGACCATTTAGGAAAGCAAAGAAAGAGCTCTTAAATGGCTACTTTCGTTGGATTTGGATAAGTATAAAAACTTCAATATGGCTGCCATCTTAGTTACTGTAATAAAAAAGTGCGTTTTTTTACAAATTAAGATTTATAATGTTTTACTGCTTCAGGATAGTTGGCATTTTTTTGTGAATAAATAGAAAATCGACGCTCTTTCAATAGATATGTTTTGGAGAATGGCTTTTAATGAATCTTGGCATTTTAAACTTAAAAATTCATGTTACACTGAAAACGCGTGGGGGAAGGGGGTTAGGGGTATGCAATCGTCGGGCAAACCAAAATACCCCCAGAATTGATTTTTAATTTTTTTCTGTTTTTCGCAAATTTTTGATGCCAATTAAAAGTGTCGATGAGAAACGTTGAAACATGGTGATGTTTTCGCCACAAACACCATTTTTAAGGCCATTTTTTGATACCTTTGAAAAAATCTAGCACCCCTGCCAGAACTTTTGGTGCCGTCAACCTATGGTGCTGCCATAGGTGGGCAGCACCAAAATTCTGGGGGGGGTGAAAAATTTCTGGGGGGGGGGGGGGGTGGAAAAATTTTCAAAGGTTAAAATGGCCTTAAAAATGGTAGTATGGCGAAAACACCATTTTTTGACGTTTCTCATCGAGCACTATCCACCGGCATCGAAAATTGCCAAAAAAGCAAAAAATTTTTGCGGGGGGTAGTTTGATTTCTGGGAGGTATTTCAACTTCTAGGGGATGCATACCCCCAAACCCCCCACGCCCATGTGTGGCGCTGAGTCTCGATTGGGGCCTACTCGGATTTTTGGGGTCTAGACACCCTCGGACCACACCTGGGCGTGAGGTTTGGGGTGCGCAACCCCCCAGAAATCAAAATATCTTCAGAATTCAATTTTGAAAATTTTTCGCAATTTTTTGATGCCAATGGGCTAGTGCTTGATGAGAAACGTCGAAAAATGGTGTTTTTATCGCCATACCAAATATTTTTACACCATTTTTCGACCCTTCAAAAATCTTGCACTCCCCCAGAAATTTTCTTGCTGCCCACGTATGCCTCGGACCCCTCCGTCCTACCCTCCTAACCACGTCAACGCGTGGCCCCCATACTCAGTGGGGTTTGAGGGTATGTACCCCCAGAAAACTAAATACTTCAGAAATCAAAATACCACCTCCAGAATTCAATTTTTGAAAACTTTTTTCGTTTTTTTTGCAATTTTTTGATGCCAATGGATAGTGCTTGATGAGAAACGGTCGAAAAATGGTGTTTTTATTGCCCTACCACTATTTATAAGGCCATTTTTGACTTTCAAAAAATCTTGCACCCCCCCCAGAATTTTTTTGGCTGCCCACGTATGTGTGGCCCGTTGCGTATAACTGACTAACATAAAAGCCATTTTATGCGAAATTTTGATGGTTTCTTGTGCTAAAACATTTGTTTATCACTTTTGTGCAGACAATAATATTGGTCATCGTGTCGACAATTTCAACAGATTTTTGTTGAAAATCAAAAATCATGCAGTGTTATCATAAAATTTATGAATAGAAAAATCAGTAAATAGAAACATGAAAAATGTCACAAAATCTAAACTTCAGTGTACCTTAGCGAGATCTATGCATTTTAATATTTGGTTTATGATATCTAAAACATTGGTTTTAAAGAACTTCATAGATACTTAGAATTATTATAGTCTGTTTCACATAACTTCGGGCATAAATTTCAAGAATTTTCGTCGACAATAAGACCAGCAGGGTTACGATAATTATATATCATATCAATGCTATAACCGCAATCTGTCTGCTTATTGTCGGATATGAGCCCAAAATTTGTGCACAGTTATGCGAAACAGACTATACGTTTCAGGGCTTAATAATGCAAAGTATCGAAAATCGCAATCTTCAAAATAGGTTCATTCTAACGCATGTCCAGTAAGCCTGGATCCCGAATTTTCTAATTTTCTACAAGTAGTGACACAGGGTATGCTTAGGCATCTGTGACTTCTTGTGGCCCGCTAAAATTGACCGAGATCAGGTGAATTTAGTGCAAATTTTAAACTTATGTGCTAAAACATATTGCTTACACTATAATGCATAAACCAAAACATCGCTATGGTGTTAAACATTTTAGCATAGTCTCATAGTAAATTGAACGGTCTTTTATCTGGTTTCACGGGAATATTTAAAAATAAGAATCAGTAAATAAAAAGTGACAGCATGCGAAAATGTCAAAAAATGACAAAACTTAGTCTGGGTTACTGTAGCCTCACTGAATTTTTGTTCTTGACAGAATTAAATATCGAATTCGTCCTCAGCATGCAATACTGTATCACATATGTTTTTCAGGTATAATAAATTTTTGAATTGCTCAATCGAAGGTAGACTTTCTCAGAAATTGCGTTTTAAGAAAGGATTTTCGCTTGTAATTGGCGTATTATAATGGCAGTTTATTTATTCTTCAACCAATTCCTAAAAGAATTGTAGAGGATGAACGATTCCCCAAGATTTTGATTCAATGCATTCCGTTATTTAGAATGACAGCACGGAAATGCAACAAAGGGATTTCTTTCAATTACTCAGCCATAGTTGCTCGTTAAGATCATAGATAATTCAACATTTCGTGATTATGAGAATGATGTCCCATCTTCTATTATGGTCCTTCAAACAAACATATGCAATTTTATTTTACAATATAAATCAGGCAACAATCCAAGCAAGTATGCATCAACATGCGCCAACATACAAAATTAACAAAAAAATGATTTACAACTTGAGGAACCATTTAAGGAACAATGTTGTTCAATGGGATTAAAAATGCGTAGATTTCAAGAGAACAAGCCGATATAGTAGGTTATTGCATGAGATAAGCATACATAAATTATAGGTAATGCGATAGCACGTGCCTATAATATACTTGGACCCCCTTAACAATGACTACCCCCTAAAACTATAACGGGACACTTCTGCATTGTGCAGTTTTTTAAAGATAGATAATAAAAAAATTCCGATGCCGCCATTTCTTTATTTTTTAACACTTCAACCCAGAGTGCAAAGTTTTACAGTAACGTTATAACATATGAATTTTTAAATTTCGGCCGGTCACACAACTTTTCTTAACTCAGTTGTAGCATTCTGTTTAACCTGGCTTTTTTAAATGTAGACAATTGAGTAAGCTCAAAACACTCATATTTTTTTAGAAATGACTTATTTCCAGAGTGACCGTGTGAAAAGTGTAAAGAATCTGAGGGTGAGAGATATATTCAGCCTGTATTTTGTCTGCCAACAACTCCGATTATGAGCATAGGTGGGCAGCATCAAAATTCTGGGATTGCACGATTTTTTAAAGGTCAAAAAATGGTCTTAAAAAGGGTGGTATATGCATAGGAGGGCGGCACCTAAATTTTGGGGGTGCAAGACTTTTCAGAGGTCAAAAAATGGCCTTAAAAAATGGTGGTATGGCGAAAAAACACAATTTTTCAACGTTTCTAATTGAGCACTACTCATAAGTATCAAAAAATTGCAAAAAAACAAAAAATTTCAAAAATTGAATTCCGGGGAGGAAATACATTGGTTTCTGGGGGTATTTGCACCTTCTGGAAGGTTGCATACCACCACGCACACATGTGGTGATAAACTTCCAAAAATTTGCTTAAACAGAAATATACAACGACTCAAGGGCTACTTTCGACTTACCAGCAAACATTTGTACACTCAATACGATGTTAGATCTAGGAAGGGCAACATGCTGCAGCAAACCACGTTCAAAAAAACCCAATATAGAGTTATCAATGGGGTGTAAAGTTCGAAATTAGGGTGTAAAATATGCGAACACGTTTTTTCCCACTATTTGAATTAGTGAATATCTCAAATATTTTGCAAAAACAGAAGTTATCCGCATACAGATATACTTCGATTCAAAGGCTACAAACTGGCCCAAGCCGAATTTCATTACACTCAATGGGGAGATAGGTTCAGATTTTTCACGTTTACAATGTGATAGATAGCGGAAAATACGTTTTTGTTCGTTTTCTTTCGCCAATTTCTCCGTTTAGAAGTCGGGGTAGGCCGAATAGAATAAAAAATGAAGTACTTTCTAAGGAATACACGTCACAGAAAATTGCTTTTATTTGCATTATTATTTAGCTTTTTTGGGAAGTGCAAAGTCAAAAATTGGGTATGTTAAACATGTTTCTGTCTTGCTTTCTCCTACCAACTTCTCCAGTTATGAGTCTGGACATGATCGTAAATCGAAAAATGTACCAGAAATCAAACGTTATACGCCAGTTGGGAGCGTTTGTTCACACTCAACAGCGATGTAAAGTGGTTTACATCTGAATATTTATTTGTCTTCAGGCCATTACGGAGGCTAAATTTTTTCATAACTGTTGATCGTAATATCAGAATTACGAATTTAACTAAAATCTTCTTTACACTATGTGGTTGCGTAAAGTTTACACTGCAAATTAAATTTAGTTTTAGAGTCTTGCAGAAGCTTTTTTTTCAAAATGTTTCTACATAACGCCAGAATTACGAATCTGGCTGTTAGTTTTCTTACTCATGCAGTAGTTGTGTGAAGTTTGCACTATTCATTTATTGATAATGTGTAGCTTTACACTACAAATTTATTTTACATCCAGAGCTGCAAAACGAGATTATTTTAAAAATGTTCCATTAGGTTAGAATTAAAAATCTGGAATGTATTTTTCCTTACACCCAGTATTTATGTAACGTTTACACTAAAAGTTAAACTTAGTTTCAGAGCATTGCAGTAGCTAAATTTTTTAAAAAGTGTTCCATATGTCAAAATTACGAATCTGAGCGTAAGTGTTCTTTACACTTAATATTTGCATAAAGTTTATACTGAAAACCTTCGATCTCTTTAAATAAGGTGAAGTTGTATTATGTAAAAAGACAATGCAGACCTTTAGAACAATACTGTTCCCGCGTTCTTAAACCACTGTCATTATTGTGGCATGTTACCGTATGTATTTACTGACTGATTTACTCACATTATGCTAACTAAAAGTAGGTTACTAGCAACATAAAATGCTCCGGATACTTGGAATTGTAGATTATTGAGGATGCAAAAGGA
>JAVLUZ010000145.1:6758052-6932358 GCA_036768485.1 Mermis nigrescens | reverse complement strand
TGAAATACACAAAATACAAACTAAAAACAAAATACAAATAAAATACGAAACCACTTGCTCGTTAACTTTTGTTCATTTTTACTTTACACAACTCTTGGAGTTATTAATACATTAAAATGTCAACGTTAAACAAGCAAAAGCAGCACTTTCATGGGGCTAAGATTAAAATAATTTTTGTTCTTTCAGTGGTTTAGTCCTTTTACGTATAATACCATTTTTTACAATATTATCTACAAACCTTTCATACGTCTCTCTGCTTATTGCCTGTCATTATTTTCAAAAAAATACCTAAATTTGGTATTATGTTCCTTGAGGATTAATCGAAACAGCGAAAATTTATGTGAAATATCAATTATATGCAAATATGTTTTGCTACATACTTTGACGGTAAATAGATGTAATAGGTGGCTTGGGATGGGTAAGCCTAGGATATAGTCCGCTAGAGGCATTATAGCACAAATTTTTCGGCTTCAAGAAACGCGAATAGAGCGTGAAGAACAAATATTTGCCCAAATTTCTTTCTCTGTCAGTGAGTTAACTCAATTTTTCGAGAAATTTCCGATTTATCGTTTTGACCCTATTTGCGTTATTTTGCCGAATGTTCCATTTTCCTTTTGTTTGGGCCCAGAAATAATGGTCTATCGAGCCCCAACCCCAAAAATCCATGGCTATATTCGAACATCCAGCCTTGGATGGGGGAGGGAGCAAGAACGAAAAGTTACAGGTACGGGAAATTTTTAATATATTTTTTTTGGTTATTTTAGCGCGGTAGATTCCAATGAGATATTCATTAATTCGCTTAATTCGTTAATTTATTTCAGTCATAACACATAAATCAGTTATGAAGTTTTGTATAAGACAATTTTGTTCAATAACGCTCTCCAACTGAACCTCCTCCCAAAGACGGCTATGATGTGTCCCGATGGTCAGACATGCACTTGGGTGAGTTTGCGAGTCGTATAAAGAGGCAAGAGGAAAGGCAATGTACCTGCATACTAAAATTAACATTGACATTAAACGAAAAACCATGAATAAGGGTCGTTTTTACGCTAGGTTTTATGCCATTTTAGCCCAGTTAAGCTTTACGGTTGACCACCAGATCGGGTTGATCCCCGCTCCCTTCATTCTGTGCTCTCGTAATGATGGCGGAGGACTCGTGTTTTGTTTTCGTTTATTTGAATAGATAGGATGCAAAAAATAAGATGAGAACCAAGAAACAAAACGTTAAAGACTATCTAAAGATCTTAGAAGGGTAAGTACTCATTGCTTTTCCAGAATGTGTCCAAGCTAGCAATTCTGGAACATGAGATTCCATCAGCCGAAATTGCTAGCCGCGAAGAAAAATATCCTATCGAACACGCAACTGGTCCCATTGGCGAATCAGTTAATCTTTATAGTAAGGACGAGAAAATGCCAAATTTTGGCGGTCCAGATGATAGTTCACAGCCGGTTTCGAAGCCTCCTGTACCTGAGGGCAGTGCCGTTTGCCCTCCTGTCCCAAAACGACGTCAGTGGGACAGGTCCACCACTGAGCAAGGGCCAGCCGATTATTTTGCAGCAAGCAAGCCGGCGGGTACGGATGGATGTGTGGCAATTTTTAGTGCCAATACTGAAAGCAGTTTCATTTTTAGATAATGAAAATGAGCAAATAGCGGTTGAACCAAGCGCTCTAATTAGTGAGCAAGTCGATTTGACGATGGTGAGCTTCAAAAATTTATTTTAATTTGATTTGCATATTTGAATAAACGAAATAGACGGGATACGTGGACAACACCTGAATTCTGTGGGGACGATCTGAAAACTTCTAGAAGTAAAAATATTCGTTAAGTCATTACAGCGGCAAAAACACTATTTTTCGACCATTCTCATAAAGACGTATTGATTGGCATAGAAAATCGCAAAAAAAAACTTAAAAACTCTGCGGTTTTTCGAATTCTGCGGGGTTATTCGGATTCGGGAGCCTAGACTCTTAGAACCCTCCACACTTATATGGTTTGCTCACATCGAAAAATATGGCTAGCTGCCTATTATGTAATCCTTATCTTCGTCCATGTAAATTAAAAGGTGTTGATCATATGGCACAATATTGAGGTACGAGTACATATGTAGTGCTATTTGGAGATCAAAATTACCGATATACATTCCACGAAATTTTGAAAAGAAAATTTTTAGGAAAGATCAAAATTTCGAGAAAACTTAACTCATGCCGCAAAAATTGAGGCGTTTCAAGCAAAAATCATATTAAGCTTTAAAAAGATAATAATTTCTTCGAAAACATCTGTTAAAATTTAAAATGCGTGCAAAAATATGATTTAAGGACATTCCGGAGTGTTTATCCGAAAACACTTGCATTCACAAGCCGCAAAATTGCAAAAAGTGCCAAAAATTCAGTTCTGGGGGTCTACCGGATTCGCGGGGATTCCGAATTCTGGGGGGCTAGCCCTATACCACCTATCACCACATATTTTGATTGCAAAGTGACATTTAAACAGGACTAGAGGTGAACTATCTACCTTAGTTTGTAAGGAAAATCCAAATCTGAAATTGAAAGGTAGATAAATCTTCAGTTCTGCTCGTTAGGCTTTACACTTCGAATTGGAATGTATATTTTCATATAGATTTAAGCATTTCTTCGGTTAAGAAAGAAAAAGAACAAGGCTCACTTCCACCGATACTTCTGACAATAGACAGTTTGTTCGTGCCAGAAGGATCAAGAATGCTAAAAGACGCGGCGTATGACAGAGTTTTTGTCGAGTGGCGTTTTTTGGACTTGGAGCCCGAGGAGTCGGAGACGCCCCCAATCTGTTGCAAAGCCTGCTTTGCCAGATGTCACAGTCGATTTCAATTGCACCCAGAGTATGGGGCTTTAGTGTTTTGCATAAGAAAGCGTTGCACTTCACTTCTAAGCGTATCAAAAGTTTGGTCTCAGACCCCACCCACATATGGGTATGGGGTCTGGGGTCTTGAACAGGGCCGATCTGGGAGGAAGGGTTCAGCAGGTCTGAGGAAGGGTCAAAAATTGAGCTTTTTTCTGCCAAAATAACTTCAAAAACTAATACATATGCTGACAAGCGTTGAAACTAACGCTCTGGTCAATTTGAGCACTTTTGAAGAAAATTTCCTTTTTCGTCCAATGTCCAATTTTTCGCCTTCCTCTCTCTCATTTTCCACCAAAAAAGTTTCATTTTTCTATGGGCATCTTGTATGTCAGATTTGGACCCCCAAGAATTTGAAAGAGACCCAGAATTGATTTTCATGTGCTATTTTTGGCGATTTTGCTCCATCGAGCCCCCGTATCGTTCAATCATACACATGTCGTTCGACTGTATTAATTTTTGGGAAATTCTCCATATATTATTGAGGAAATAAGTCTGATCAGTTGGGTCGCAGAAAAACAGTTCTTACTATTCGTGGAGGGATCTGGGTGTATGGACCCCAGTATCCGACGATCCCATAATCCGAAGATTTCAAAAAATTCGACAGATCCCAGATCTTAATTTTAAAAGTTTTTCCGTTCTTTAATGATTTTTTTAAGCCAATGGACGATGAACGTCGTAAAACGGTGTTTTTACTACGGCCATAAATTTTTTGTCACTTCTTTACGTTTGAAATGTTTTGGGCCTCATTACTTTGTCGCTGCTCATGTATATGTAGTTCTAACGAACGTGCGTTTAGTGTCTTCAAGCCCAATAAGCCACATTCAGAAAATTTTTCGAGACTGAAGCCTGAATTTCCATCTTTACTCAACTCTTTCATGAATTCATTTTTTTTCTATGTACATAATTGTTTATTATCTCTAGTTGTAAATTAGATTCATCTTAATTTCCATTATGTAAGTATGTGCATTGTTCGTATTATTCGAAAGACAAATAAGTTTCCGGGTATAATGCTGAATTACATAGCTTTAGACAACAAGTAAATCTAGAACGTTATTTCCTCAGATTACGTATCGGATTAGACTTGTACGTGGCGATTTTGGGGCACTTAACCCTCCACAATAGAAAATTCGAAAAAATGAAAATGAAAGTCAAAAATTGATGAAAATCAAAAAATTTCTGCACAAAGTGCTTTAAAATTATCAGAAACTGTGAGATACCATAGTTTCTACACTATTTTAGAATTTCTTTCAGTTTTTGGAGGCAAGCTCGAAAAAGCTCTCTGATTGACACCCCGACAGGCTCCTACTTCTAGGACTGTTTCGACTTTTTGAAAAAATTCATAGCGTTCAAACGAATTATGGCGTAAGCCACTACTGCTAACTAGAGACATGTTTCCGTTTATGTAGGAATAGCGATGAATCAGCAACGTCTGCAGCTACTAAAGCATCAGGTGGAAAATAATGAACCGTAAGTAACTCTAATTGAGACTATTCTTACACATTGGATTATGCGTAATAATGGCAAATATTTTTTGGAATAATAATAGATGGATAAACTCAACATCCTCTTGTAAATTGACATATAAAACAATCGACTTTTTGAATTTTTTAAATATTGATATTTTTCGACTTCTTGACATAAATATATATGTAGATGTACGAGTATGTAATAATTCGCATACAAATCAAAGGTCGATTTTGTAGGAACTCTGGAATAATTTTACCTGATCATTTGAAGAGCTTAAAAGTTAATGGGTGGCTTATGTATACATTTACTGGCAAATGCACCTACGTAAAAAATGGATACATTTTCTCTTAAAAGGAAGTACTTCACGATGTCGGCACGATAGAATTGTCCTTAACTTCACTCTAGACTCAAAATGTATAAACATCACTACATAGGTACTATGTACTCGTACATTGTTCTGTTATAGAAATTGTGTGTGTCTACGCGCTAATGAATAATTAAATATTTAAATAATGACATTTTTGATTGTGTTTCCAGGTGACCGACAGTCCCGGGTGGCTGACCAATGGTTTTAAAAATAGATCTGTCAATCGAAAAATTCCCGGGTGACCGACAGTCCCGACTGTCCCGAGTGGCCGACAGTACCGGTTGGCCGACTGTGCCGGGAGGCCAACAGTCCCGGATGACCGACAAATGGTATCAAAAATGGATCTATGTATCAATCAAAACGTTCCCAACTGACCAATTGTTCGAAAATTAAGTTAATTGAGTTGAGAGACTCAGCTAATTGAGTTAACTATTAATTAATTAATTACGACTGATTGAGCGACAGAAAGAGAGCGCTATGACTGGTGACTCCTACTTACCAGCCTGCGTGTGTTGTATGTACGTGTGCGTGTGCATTCGTGCGTGCGCGCGCAGTATTTATATGTATGTATGCATGTATGTATGACCTACTAACTGATCGATGATTTTTCAAACATTTATGCATATGGACCGTTTCGCCCATTCCAAAATGCAGATGAGGTTTGTCGGCCATTCGAAACAGTCGGCGAGTCTAACTGTAGATCACCCGAGAACTTTTTGATTGACAGATCTATTTTTATAATACCATTTGTCGGTGACCCGGGACTATCGGTCATCACGCGCTGTCGGTCACCCGGTAAGGGACCACATTTTTTGTAACACAATAATTAGCAAACCTATCTCTAGAAACGATCTATTGAACAAAATGATTAGATTGGCCATCAGCGCATCAGAATTGACCAGACAAATTTTTATTCACTGCTGATGTTTCAGACACCTATGTAATCCAAAATAACCAAAACACGCTATTTCGCGGAAATTGAGAAATTAAAAGTTTAAAAATTGCTTTTCGTGTCTTTTTTGATATATTCCTTTGCAACTCTGGGCAAAAAACAACAGCACTTGATGTTGTTTCTACGATTTTGCATCATTAGGTAGGTACCCTTAGTCAGAAATTACCTCGCTGCAGGTAACACCAAAAGTATTGGTGGTGTGGAGTCTAAAAACTTTTCAAGGTATAAAAAGTGCCGAAAATTCGACGATTCAAGCGAAGAACACCTATTTTCGACTTTTCTCATTGAGTGCTATTAATTGGCATAAAAAGATCGTCAAAAAACGAAAGATTTTACAAAATTTAATTCAAGAGGTCTCTTGAATTCCGCGTGTTCGACGGATCCTGAAGACCCCGAGGCTCATGTATGGTTGGTCCAGTAGAATCCCCTGAGCTTGCAAATGCATTGCGATTTAATTTATTTTATTTTATTTATTTATTTATTTTTATTTAATATTTTTTCAAATTTTTTTTCGAGTGAATCTGATCGTTTTATTAATGTTCCTGACAGGATAGTTTTTGAACTGATTGGAGAACCATCGATCGCAAAAGATGACCGCGAGTCAGCAGCTGGAGAATGTATTGAAGTCGCATTCGCGGAGCTGAAACTTGGCTGTCTCAAAGACGGCAAGATAAGCAAAACGCTGGAAAGTAAAAAATTTCATTTTCTGTTTTCTCCTTTTTGCTAAATAAATTCTGTGTTTAAATCGTTTTTTTAGTGACGAGCTTCGCCGATGCGAACGTCGTAGCATTCTTACGAATTTCCCTCGATCCATCTGATTTGCTACGATTAGTTGCTTAATTTATTGAAATATTATCCCTTCGTTTGTGTCTGAATTCAAAAAAATGATTAAATGAACTATTACGATAAACACATGCAAGCACAAGAGGAATTCCGATTTCTAGAAGAACCCAGAGAAAAGGGATGATATAATAAAACAAAAACCAGAAAAATTGGGACAAAAGGTATAAACGAGAAGAAAATATCACAGACTAGAACAAACAAAGCTCAATTAGTAAAAAACATATTTCAAAAAGTTCCAGAGACTAGAAAAATTTTTGAAGTTTGAACTCCTCTATTTAAGAATGGTAAGCTCAATGCATGTCCCGCTTGAGGCACAAGAATATTTTAAGAATACGCATATTCTAAGTCGAACATAGCTAAGCTGGTAAATTGATATTTAGTTTCAATTCCATAAGCGTTTCCCGAAATGTTAAAAAATATTGCTTTTGACGTGTTCCTATCGTTTTAAGCCCAATGCGTGTATATGAATGAAATATGAAATTCGATTGTGTTGTTTATTATGGTCCAACAGTCACGCGTGATGTATGTACGTACATACATACATATGTACCTACATATGTATGTATGTCATGTTGCGGACTATTCCAATTTCCTTTCGGTCATTGATGTTGATTTATTTGCACGCGTGGGTATATAGTGCCAATTGCCGGTTAATAAATGGAATCAGAACGTAGGTACCTTAATTCAATAATTACTTCTTTTCAAAAATAAGCGGTTCATTTTATTTTCCTACGAATATAGGTACTTATAGTCTGTTTCATTTAACTTAGCGGTTTTCTTTTGGATTTATCCGCGAAAATCGGGCTACAAAAGAGGTTTAAAATTTTGATGCAGTAATGCGGCTTGACAATGGCATGCGTCTCTAAATGACTAGTTCAAAACACTTTTGTAGTCACTTTAAATGTTTCTTGAAACCTCCAAGTTTAATGAAACGGACTATAAGTGTTTCTTCTGCAGCCCGAATATCTGTACTACTATAGTCTGTTCCATTCCAAATGGCCCATTTTTTGCTAAATTCTTATTACTGTAATGGATTTTCGCTGTACAAGTGGCATTTTCAATGATACTCTCGTAGCGGTTGATTGCTTTAAACTCTTCTTATTGATGTTTAATGTGCTTTGCTTAACATATGGTGCATCTGACAGACTACCGCAACCACCTAACCCGTAAAATATTCTGCTACAGTAACAAGCCGTAAACCAAACATGGGCTGCTTCAAACGAACAGACTATAACAAAGAAAAATCCTCCGATGAAATAAAAAAGACGAATATGCTTGGGATTGTGGATTATTAAATGTAAAAGGAAGGGACTAGGTAAATGCTACCTATGTCGCAAAATCTGTTAAAAATCAGACTTTCTAACAGCAACGCAAAAAATCGAAGTGTGTATATTCTGCGGACTGTAGATTGAAATAAACTATCGAAGTAAAAAATGATCGAAAAAGTAGCGAGGTATAGCTATGATGCAGTAGCTATAAGAAATTTGATAGAGTAAACTATAGTCTGTTTCACGCAACTTCGGCCATAAATTTTAAAACCATCTCCGATCGACATTAAGCTGACAGATTGCGATTATAGCATTGATCTGATATATAATTATCGTAACCCTCGGCTTCTGTCGATGAAAATTCTTATAATTTATGCTATGAAGTTATGTGAAACAGACTATAGGAGCGACTTTGCAAGTCAATTGAATGAAATAGCAAACATCGATGCATACAAAACAATCAAAGAAATTGTTGGTTTAAAGCAGTAGGAAACGCGTAAGCTTACGTGAAACAGATTACATGTAAGCTGCATGCTTGCGACGATTGTCAATAAAGACACGAAGCAAGTCAGCGTTACAATTCACAAGAAATTTACAAGAAGTTTACGTTTTAGATTGTTTATATATGTACTCTTATGATAAGCATTGAAAATTATAAAAAGGAGGTTACATTTTTTCAAAGGCCGCAGAATATACTTCGATTTTTTGCGTTGCTTCGAGAAAGTCTGATTTTTAATAGATTTTGCGACTTTCGGCATTTACATAGTTAGCTTTTTCCTAGTCCCCTCCTTTTACATCCTTAAATATCCACAATACCAATTATATTCGTCTTTTTTGTTCCATCGGAGCATTTTTCTTAGCTAGTACCCTATTTTTAATTAGCATTATTTGAGCAACTCAGACAGTAAACACATGTAGTAACATGCCACGATAATGACAGCAGTCCAGGAACGCGAAAAAAATATTGTTCTGAACTTCAGCATTTTCTTTTTAAACAAGCCAACCTTACTTTATTTAAACTGAGGTTTTAAGCATAGACTGTACGCAGATATTGAGTGTAAAGAACACTTACGCTCAGATTCGTGATATTGATGTTGCATGGAACATTTTGAGAAAAATTAAGCTTCTGCAACGCTCTGAAACTAAATTTAATTTTCAGTGTAAACTTTACATAACTACTGGGTTTAAAGAAAACATACAATCAGATTCGTAATCCTGACCTTACGGAACATAATTTGAAAAAATTCACGTTTTGCAACGCTCTGGAAGTAAAATAAATTTGTAGTGTAAAATACACATCAATAATAAATGAATAGTGCAAACTTAACACAACAACTGAGTTTAGAGAGAACCAACAGTCAGATTCGTGATTCTGACGTTGCGTATAACATTTAGGAAGAAATTAAGCTCCCGCAAAGCTGTAGATTTAACGTTAATTTGCAGTAAAAACTTTACACAACCACAGAGTGTAAACAAGACTTTAGTCGGCTTCGTAATTCTGATCTAACACTGATATTACGATCAACATTCATGAAAAAATTATGTCTCCACAATGGCCTGAAGACAAATATTAGATGTAAACCACTTTACATAACTGTTGAGTGTAAACAAACGCATCCAATTGGCGTATCATGTTTGATTACTGCTGCATTTTCAGACGAGAGATCGTGTTCAGACTCATAACCGGAAAAGTTGGCCAAAAAAACCAGACAGAAACACGTTTGACATACCCAATTTTTGACATTTCACCTGCCAAAAAGGCTAAATATTAATATCAATAAACGCAATTCGCTTTAACGTGTACCCATTAAAAAGTGCTTTATTTTTATTTTATTCGAACGATTTCTAAACGGAGAAAGTGGCGAAGAAAAAACGGACAAAAACGTATTTTCTACCATCCACCACATTGCAAACTTTTAGAATCTGAACCTAACTCCCTATTGAGTGTGAAGAAATTCGGTTAGGGCCAGTTTGTAGCCTTTAAATCGTAGTACGTTTGTATGTGACAAACTTTGGTTCCGCAAAATATTTGAGATATTTACCAATCAAAATACAGAAAAAAACGTGTTTTTTAAATTGATTTTACGCCCCTGATTTCGAAATTTATACCCCCATTAATAACTCAATTCTGCGTTTTTTAAACGCGGTTTGTTGCGACGTTTAGCCCTTAGAAGGTACTTTATTTCTATGATATTCAATTTATACTGGCTTATGATCGGTTAAGTTGGTAGGGAAATGTTAGACAAAATCTGTCTTCTACACCATTCACTAGAGTGTAAAGTTTAAACCCCTGGATCCAACTCCGTATTGGATGTAAAAAAGTTTACTGGTAAGCAGAAAGTAGCATTAAGCCGTAGAAAATTTCTATCAGAAAAAAAGGTCTTGGAATTCATAACTACAGTAGATGACAGACAAAAACGATCAAGGACATGCTTTTTACCTCAGACTGTAAATTTTAATTTACCTCAGAGTTTAAACTTTGCACCCCTAGAAGTAATTATGTATTGATTTTATAGAAATGCGTCCAAGTGCGATGTGTAACCCTTGAGACGTAGGCACACTTTATTTTGATAGTACTTCGTACTTCCCAGTTTATAATTGAAGCGGTTGACGAACTAAAACAAGATAAAACGTTTTTTCGTTCACCACCAGATGTGAACTTTAAAGTGCCAAAAGTAACTCCGTATTGACTTTAAAAATGGACGCAGTCAAATTCATCGTAGCCCTTGATCCGTAGTGCATGTCCCTAGATGGGTTTTTGGGATACTCTTATACAAAGAATTTGACAGAAGCAAGTCGAAAACTCGACCAAAATAAGTTTTTTCAACCCTAGATGTCCACACGCTTTACACTGTCACTCAAGTCGTGTGATCGACCAAAATTTCAAAAAAACTGTTATAACGTTACTGTAAAACTTTACACAATCGTCACACAGTGGCTATTGAGTGTATGTAGACAAAAGTCTACAAAATCCTTTTAACTTATCTATCTTTTAAAAAAACCGCACAATACAGAAGCGTCCCGTTATAGCTAAAGGGGGTCATTTTTTATAGGGGGTGTCTAAGTTTATTATAGGTACGCGTCAACGCGCTTTCTTTGACTTCGATTTTTGCATTACTTAGAGGAAGTAACTTTCAGCTGATTCTTATTTTGCATGCGTATGTAGATAACTTTTCTTGTATTTAGTAATTTCCACTTTGAAAATATCACCCTTCCTGTAGCATACATATCTCCATCACGTTAGGAACTTTTTTATCGTAATGAAAACTTTATATAAACGATCGTGTCCCAGGCCACCGTCCCGAAATTGTCACCAGTCCCAACATTAACATTGCCACCGCCCCAACACTGCCAACGCGAGTCCCAACCCAACATTGCCGCCGCTACACCCAACACTGCCACCGTACTAACATTGCCATTGCCACTGTCCCTACATTGTTAAAAGTCCCAACATTGCCACCGTGAATCCCAACATTGGTGCCACGAGTCCTAACATTGCCTCGCACATTTACACAGCGATTCACATCTGCACGTTGTTGTGGTGGGGGAAAGAGTCAAAACCCCTTTAGGGTATTACTACCGAGAGGGTATTATCTCCATTAATAAGTTAAGAATTAAGTATTGAAGAGCACTTCAGAAACAAAATAGTGTTCTAGACAACTTCGACATCAATACATTGAAAATGCAACATTAGAATTGATACAAAAAAATTAAGATACAGCCTCTCACCAGTTCTTGATTTTAACCCTCCATGGATGTACCTAATGCTAGAAAATTAGATATGTACCTAATGCTTTTACATTATATGTGCGTCTCCATTTAGTACAAACATGTAAAAATGGGCCACAGCTAAATTCTGGGAGAGGATCTGATGGGGCAAACATAGAGGAAAAAGTCAAAAATACAATGCTGGGAGGTCTGCCAAATTCTGCAGACTTTGAAGTTTAAAGGAGTTTAAGCCCCCTCACGACAACGTCCATATGCGACTCGCTGAGTGAATGATAGAACTCACGGCGGCGCTGGGGCTCAGGGTGGCACTTTTGGGATGGTGGCAATGTTGGGATTCGCGGCGGTAGTGTTGGGACAGTGGCAATGTTGGGACAGTGGCAGGTTGGGACGGGCCAACCCGTAAATCCTACTAGTGTTTCCCCCGGTGGGAGAAACGTTTCTCCCATCGAAATTTCCCTCGGCGGAGAAACGTTTCTCCCGGGAGAAACATTTCTCTCATCAAAATTTCCCCCGGTTGGGAGAAACGTTCCTCCCAGGCTCCATGTATGATAACCCATGCTGATTAAGGTTTCGCCGTTTCTCCAGTTTCTCCCAGGCTCCGTGTGGTTTGGTTACCTATGCTTATCATGGTTTCGCCGTTTCTCCCGTTGCTCCCAGGCTCCATGTGTGGTTATCTATGCTTATCATGGTTTTTCTCTCGTTTCTCCCAGGCTCCGTGTGTGGTTACCTATGCTTATCATGATTTCGCCATTTCTCCCGATGCTCTCGGGCTCCATGTGTGGTTATCTATGCTTATCATGGTTTCGCCGTTTCTCCCGTTTCTCCCAGGCTCCGTGTTTGGTTACCTACGGTTATAATGGTTTCGCCGTTTCGCCAGGGTTCTGTGTGTTGTTAACTTTGGTTATCATGGTTTCGCCGTATTCTACACATGGGTGGATTTAGGAGGGGCGGGGCCGTCCCATTGGACCAAAATAGTGCGCAAGGATTTTTGAGCGATTTTTACCAATTTTCTGGTTAAAACGGCTAATTTTTCCGCCCAATCAGGGTTCCGCCCCCTTAGGGGTACCGCCCCTTAGGAAAATCATGGATCCGCCACTGATTCTACATATTTACATGCTATTTCTTTCTCTCTAGCTTTTTCATTAGTAGGATTTACGGGTTGGGCCGTTGGTAGTGTTGGGTGGGACTAGCGGTGGCAATATTGAGACGGTGGCAGTGTTGGTGAGACTACACCATATAAACAATTTTATAGTCACAACCACACCTGGGCGTGGGGGGTTTGGGGGTATGCAACCCCCAGAAACCAAAATACCGCCCCCAGAAATCAAAGTACCCCTCCAGAATTCAATTTTTGAAATTTTTTTCCTTTTTTTCGCAATTTTTTGATGCCAATGGATAGTGCTTGATGAGAAACGTCGAAAAATAGTGTTTTTTTCGCCATACCACCATTTTTAAGGCCATTTTTTGACCTTCAAAAAATCTTGCACCTCCCAGAATTTTCTTGCTGCCCACGTATGGTTACAACGCTTTCGAATTGCCTAGCTATTTCATGCATCATCATTGAATGAGGTCTAATATTTGTACAGCGACCACCAGTCCTTGTTTCTATTCAATTTTTTATGAATGTACATACCATAAAGCTCACGGCTTTCAGGTAGTGCTGAATATTTTATAACTCAACCAGTGGCGGATCTAGGATTTTCCTAAGGGGGGGGGCGGTATCCCAACTTTTCCAAAAACAGTCAAAAAAGGGTCCGAAAATGTGCCTTAACGGGCGAATGGCGTTTTTTCGGTGTTTTACATTGTATACTTTTACATAAAATCACTTTTGACGCAATATTTTTCCAGAAAATTTTAAAATTTTAAAATCATTAAATTTTTTTGACTTTTACAAAAATCTGGCGCGAACCGCCGGAAAATTTGTGAAATTAAGGCGGATAGACGTATATGTAGAAGCATGATTTACTGCTTGATTTCCTGATCTAGTTATAGCATTTGATGCGAAACATCGAAATTTTCAATTGAAAATGGAAGAATACTATGCGAAAATAGCTGTTTCTCCTGTTAAAATTGTTTTGAAACCTACATGAACAGAAAATGGCTCGCCAAGAAAGTAAATAAATGTCATTAATAGATATCGAAAAATTTGAGAAATTATGGTCACTGACGGTCAAAAATCATTGCAAATTGCATATCCATTCTTTATCTCGCTAAATATTTTTGGCCAATGGGAGGGGGCGGCCGCCCCCCGTCCCCCTTAAATCCGCGCCTGAACTCAACATTTTTTCGCAGACTGAATAGGTTTTATACTTGACATTTTCATTTTCTATTTTTGTGATATGTATACGTTTTTCCAAGGTAGTAGAGATCTGTGTGTGTTGTATATATGCGGCAATATGCGAGACGTTTTTCGAAGTTGGGGATAAGCTAAACATACAGGAATACCTACTTTTCGAAAAATATATCATAGGAGGAAGCCCGTATACTTCTTTTCCATTGCGCCTTGCGCCTCATGACTGCTCAATGGCAAGAGTATCAATTATGCATGAATGCGTACAAATCAAATCGCTACTTTTTACTTAGACATCCGGATTTGATGCAACTTTAAGTGCTTACTCTACTACGCTTTCAATATTCCCATCTAGGTAGTGCATTTTGGTTTTTGGGCCTTAGCAACTCTAGCTTATAATATAACACTTCCTGAACGTTTTCAAGAGGCTAAATCGATAAACGGTTCGTACGCATTAGCTACATAGATTGTAGTAGCTTAGTAGGTGTCGTCTCCTTTTATAGCATTAATACAGGCTGGCATATAGGTATATACTTACATATAGATACCTGCGTGATTCGTGCCTCTAAATTCGTTATAAAAATATAGCAGCTTTATGGGGCCTCGTCGTAAAACAGCCGCTATTAAGAAGCGCGCTTATCGTTTATGCTGCTTCAACATATAATATTAGCTCGCTTGCTTGAGCCAAACGCTCGATCGATTCGTGCGAGTTCTGACTGGACCGACCGCTCTTATTTCTTCATATCCACTTCGCCTGGCTCCTAATTACGGCGTAAGCGTGCTCAATTAAACGCTCTGGCCAGATTGTCGTTACCGAGATCGAATCGCACCGTTCAAAATAAACTTTTACCTCTCCAAAACTTTTCGAGTTTCGCGACTCCCTGTTGTGTGTACAGGTTGTTCAAACTTTGCCCCTATTTTACCTACATTGCGCGTTGTATATATTGTATACACTTAAAACGCAGAAAAGACAGGTTACATACGATGAAAGCTATACGCGCGAACAACAATTGTGAATTGGGACGCGGATAAAACTGGTTTGCGTCTGTGTGTTGTCATTATTTTATTATTGGCGCCAAATGCCACAATATTCTTATTTCGCTGCTGCTGACACAGCACGCGTCTTCAATTATACTATTACGAATTTTAACCGATCGATCGATCGATCGACGCGTTTCATTCGCCATCGCAGCCGTTGAATGGGATTTTCGCCCGGACTTTACCCTTGCTTTCGCCGCCGTCGATGCCAATGAACTTCGAGGCGCTTCCGTGCGTAATCAAAAACGCCGACGGCATACCCACGTACGGTCTACTGATAAGGCCGCAGCAGACCCAGGGGCTGTCCCTCGAAGATGGCCGCGAGTCGATCGAGATCGGGCGGGGCGCTGATCCCCCATGCACCCCTCTCGACCTGTCCTCCGGCCCAACGACAATGGGTTACGGCGATGATGACGGGCAGCTCAGGTTCACTAATCCGTTCTTTTTGCCCGCGGCTAGCATTGAACGCCAAAGTAGCCGCAGGTATGCACACAGGGACCTTACGAATATGATACAATTTCACCCCCACGAAGCGAAAATGCTCAATTAGGGACCCGTACATTATATATCGCGTTGTGAGCATAAGTGATCATTTGATTAAATTCTGTGGAGGGGATCCAATTAGGCGAAATTGTCAGAAATAGCGTCAAAAATTTAATTCTGGAGATCCATCGATTTGGGGGTCCGCCGAATTCAGAAGGGTCCAGACCACACCTGGGCGTGGGGGTTGAGGGGTATGCACCCCCAGAAACCAAAATACCCCCCCCCCTCAAGGAATCAAAATACCCCCCAGAATTCAATTTTTGAAAATTTTTTTCGTTTTTTTCGCAATTTTTTGATGCCAATGGATAGTGCTCGATGAGAAACGTCGGAAAATGGTGTTTTTTCGCTATACCACCATTTTAAAGGCAATTTTTTGACCTTCAACAAATCTTGCACCCCCCAGAATTTTCTTGCTGCCCACGTATGGTCCAGACCCACAGACCCTCCCGCCCATGTGTGAGGCTAATCGTTGTTTACGGCTAAATCCGCGAGTTTACAGAATAATTTGAATTTTTGAGCCACTACGAAGGGCTCCTTCTCTCGGTCGGTCGGTACTGCTCCCAGTCGGTGGGCGGCGAAGCAGGGGAACTGATAAGGAACTGTTTTTCCAAAGGGGCAACTTCAATTGCTGATCTTCAAGCTGGTCAAGGTCGTTGTCTGATATCTGCTAAATCACGATAATGTAGATGTGATTTGCTGACAGGGAGCAGGACTAGAATTTCGTGTAGTGAAATATATTTTTTGGACCTGTCATTACTAGTTTGAGAGAAAAACACGTCCTGCAAGGAAATTTTAGAGTTTCGTGCGGAAAAAACCAATTAAGATATCTAAATATTTAGTTAAATATAATGATTCAATAATTTTAATATATTTATTTGCACTGTATCACGCTTACAATATTCATTTCGAAAATATTTGCTTATGCAAATACCTTTATTATCAATTACCTTCCGCGCACGTTAAATAACGTTCGCACACCGTGGTCAAAAAATGTTTTTTTCGATAAAATGCATTTTTAAATTGAATTGAATTTCATCGATTACATCAAAAATGACATTTAATGATGCTGAAGATAAACATGTCATGACCATGGATTTTTCGTAATCAGCAAAGATTTATCACCTTTAAACACGATTAAAAATTTTCGGTGGGGACAAGAATTGGAGAGATGTCGAATTAAAAATTTTCTGTGCCTACGGTCTGCCTTTGTAATTTTTCAAATTTGAGCTGAAAAAAAACAGAAAACAAAAATTTCCGAACTTCGTTAGATTAATGTAAAATTTGTTATATGTACAACACACAAAATGAACAGAGATTTTTAAGTAGGTACTGTCCTTGTGCATGTACAATAGGAAGTTTAACAAAAAACAATCATCAAATTCTACTGTATAACCATCCCTAGATTTCAGCTCTCATTCTGGCCACCACCATGGACTTGCGGGGGGCTTGGGGTTTAGAACCCCTCCCTCTGAATCCGGGCGATAACCCAGAAGCGCTAGAATCGATTTTTGGCATGTCATTGGATTGTTAGCAGTTTTACATCAACTAGACTCCCAGAATTTGGCTGCTGCCCATGTATGCTGGCCATCCCTACCTTGCCTAACTGAGGTCGCCAGCTTAGATTATCAAGTTTAAATTAACACCTTGTCTCTGAATGAAAAGCAACATAAAATTGTGCTTAATATCTAGGAAGCTTTACACTGCTTTCGTCCGTCTGTTTCACGAAAATTTGTGCTTGAAGGACGACCTTTCGATTGACTTTGCATGAATTGCAAGAATATCTCAAACAAATCAGTCTTCGCATAGTATTTATACATAGCGGTCAAACGCAAATTCAGTCTTACTGTGCAGCTTTATATTATAGATTGCACCGAAACCACCCCTTGAGCGCTAAAAATTGCATTCCTTAGCACAAAGTTTCCTTATAGATAAAGTTGCTGGGCATTCGTTGAAATCGGCAACCCAAATTCTGGTATGGAAATGACCTTTTAGAAGACTGTAATTTTTTTAATCGGAAAACTGCTTTTATGTCAAAATTAATAACGTAATCATGCATGTTCTGGGAAGGCTTGGAGGTTGACCGCTAGAATGTCTGCTGGTCTCCCACAAAAAGCTGCCGACCCCCAGAATTTTCGGCTTTTGACGAAATCGTAACAAATGCGCTCACAAAAAGCTGCCGACCCCAGAATTTTCGGCTTTTGAAGAAATCGTAACAAATGCGCTGGCTTAAGTGCTTTTAGAGATTTTTTGGCTGAAAAGATCGAATTTGCTTTGTTCAGTTTATTCGAGAATCTTGAAATTTTTTATGTTTAATGCTTTAGAAAGATAGAATATCGTTAACTACGTCAAAAATGAGATTCTTGGCGCTTCTCATACTTTTATGTCCAACCGAGGCACTTTTTAAATATTTTTCGTGCTGAGCTCTGTGTATAGAGTCTATGATAGCTTTGGCAGACGTTAATTTTTTGACATTTCGTCAATTTTTAAATCGCATTCTCTAGTATTACATTCTTTGAAAATTTTTATAATCTTCCGATATTCGGTAGAGAACTTTGTGCTGAAGCTAAAAATGCAGTTTAAAACGCATGGCGTTAATATTAAGATCAAAAATCGAGAAATTTTTTTCTTGGCAGGAAAAGTCAAAACACTCTTTGACTTATTATCCAGCAACTAACGATTTCGTCAACGATGCCAACACTAGTGTATGAGCAAAATATTTATGAATCCTCAAATTCTGATGGGTGCGCTAAATATTTGCTGATTGAGATTGATGAATATTTATGGTAATATCAACACAATATTATAAGCAAATATAGTATTTATTTAATAATGTATCTATTGCAGAATATTTACTTCACTATTTAGGACTCTTAACGATCGCACAGCAGGTCGTAATTTGGCACAATCGGGTCGTAGTTAAGAATGTGAGACGAACTAAATAGATTAAAAATTTGACGTAAAAAATTTCAAGCAAAGTTTCTCAAAGTTCGGGTCTGATTCAGTTTTTGTGGCCTTTTAAGCAAAGAAAAATTTTTTAAAAAGTTCGAATTCTATCATAAAAAAACGTCGAAAAATGCTGCTTTTGCGAGCTATCCCGATAAATTTTCCGAGATATGAATTTATGTTTGGTTCTTCTGGGCCGAATCCTGTATGCGGGCCTGGATGTAAACATGGCCGATCTGAGGGGCGCTATGGGAGGGGGTCAAAAAATGAGCGGTTTTGGGCCAAAAACTACCTCAACAGCTTGTATAAATATTAAAATAGCGACAGGAACGTATTCCACAATTTCCGGTCAATTTAAAGCACTTTCAAAAAAATGTTCAATTTTCATCCATTTTTAACCTTCATTTTGCCTCATTTTCTTCAGAAAATTACTCATTTTTCTATTCCAATGGCGTGAATTCCCAACCCCTGTTCAAGTCTGGTAGTAATTACATCATGTAAGAAGTAATTAAATTTTTCATATCAAGGGACACATGTTCGCAAAGCAGTGGCAAGTCCGCATCTAGCTTTCATCCATTCATTTGCTATCCACCGAAAGGTCAGCAGAATCATCAGCACCAGAACGCACCGAATACAGAAGTGTCGATGCGCGATCAGAACTTCTTAGATGACCTAGAATCGACGGATTTGAGCTCCTTTCTGCAGGAACTGTCCTATGACCCTCAAGATCTCGTTCAACTCGATTCAGCCACTCTTAACGCCTCACAGCTCGAGTTAATGGACTCAGTTCCATCGGTTTCCTTCGCCGAACGTCTGATAAATCGTTCCATACCGTCCGCTTCGACCAACATTTCGCGTTCATCATGCAATCACGTTCAGCACATCGCGCGACCTTTGACCTCGATTGATTCTCTGCTGCTGACTAGACCGCCAGCGGCCCAACAGGCGCTTTACCCCGACGCGGCAACTCCCGACAGCGGCATTCAGTCGATCGGCGAGTCGCCGCGTTCACCACCCATTCTAACCCATCACTCGCCGTCCAACCAAAGCACCGTGTCGCTGGCCGGTCGGTTGATGAACCCGCTTTCGGTTTGCACGGGCGGCTACGACAGCGAATGGACGGACAGTTCGCCCGTGATCACCTACCCGGTTGATGCAACCTGGGCGACCAACGACTACAATGACATGCCGCGCCTGGAACGGCAAGTTATTACTGTCGTTGAACGTCAAGCTTCTCCTCCAACGAGTTGTTCCAACAACTTGACCCCAAACGTCAATCATGACCTACAATCCAACGACTTGACCCAAAATGCCAATGTTGACCCTAAAACGTTGATCGACCGAGTACTGTCGAATTTGGCGCCCAGCGAGCTGGCGTCGGTTAGCGAGTTGGTGTGCGCCAAATTGGGCAATTTGCCAAAAACATCCGTCGATTACCCAAATGACGAAAAGGCCAATAGACTCGAGTCGTCGGCGATTAGCGCGGCGCTAATGGCCAAGAAACTTTGCGATTACCGCGCCAAAACGAAACAGCGACGTCAGATGAAGCGAATCGCTGCGGATATCGAATCTCTTTGTTGGCGGCTCGAACGGCTTAGTCGGTCGACCGACGATTTGTTAACGACAAAGGAGAAAAGAAGGTGGCGGTTCCTGGATTTGGTCGACTGGACGAAAGTAAAACGTTGCTGCGCCGCTGACGTCTCCGGCGACGCCTGCCCAAATTTGGAGCGAGAAGCCAGCGACGACGACAATGCATTTGGGGCTCAAACTCCCGAAACGTCGTCCGATTGGGCGTCGGCTTGTGGTGGGCAGTGGGGGAATTCGCTTAAACTCAAAATTCGGCTGCTGAGGCGTCAAAAGGAATCACTGACGCTTCACCTTCCGCCCACAAGTACGGCGATTAATCCGAACTTCGAACGATCCTGCGGCGTCGTCGTTTGCAACGCCAATCTTCCGCTTAAGAAACGCTTTACGTGTCAATCGGTGACTAAGGAGCAAGGTATGTAAATTATTCTGCTTTGCAGATGGTAATATACATAGATGGGCAGCATACATGCATAGCATGGGAATTCGTGGAGGGAGGTCAGGCCCAAAAAATTTTTAAAAAGTGCATTTTTTAGCGCTAAAAACGATGGGTTCACGTGAAAACATTATTTTTGACGTTTCCGACAATGCATGTTCCTTCTACAACATAGGGACATGTTGAAAAAAGTAGAGTAAATTGAACGCGAAGCGCCGAAAATTTGAGACCTTTGAGCCAAAAATGAGCTAAATAGCTAAGAAAGGCACACATTTTACACTTTTACGAAAAATCGACAATCTGGGGGTCGCAGCCATTTTGCGGGGGTCAGTAGCTATTTTGAGGGTTTAAACCCCCCACAAACCCATCTCCTCAAGAAGAAGTATGATGGACAGCTGACCAATTCTTTGCGGTCTGAGTGGTCTAAATCCGGTGAAAATCCCAAAAATCGTGTCAAACATTCAATTCGAGGGGGGGGCGCTTTTGGATCTATTGGACGTTCGGAGGGTCACCCATAGTTGCACAAGGTCAGGGTCGGCAGGGGAGGTGAAATCCCAAAAATCCAAAACAGTAAATTTAACGTTCATGTTTTTTGCTGGTTTAATGATCAAAATGGTCAAAATAGCCTACAAAATGTTTTTTTTGTGGTAATACCGCTTATTTAAAGCATTTTTAGTCCATTTTGACTGCATTATATAACTCTCAAGTCTCAGCACTAAAAAATGCAAAAATTGGTCAATTTTGGGCGTTTTTTGAGTAAAAAGTACTTAAAAGTACCACGCGCCGGAGAAATTTTGACAATTTTACGGCTTTTCACCTCAAAAATGATGTAAAAAACGTTCCATAAGCTCAAAATCGCAGGACAGTACCTGTCCGGCTGAACCATCCAGGGGGTAATACCCTTCACCCCTATGTGCAGGTATGGTCTAACCTCCCATCCACGTCCACGTTTAGTGATATCGTGCGGGTCTGATTCGAGCTCGTTGATTTGGTTGAATATCTTAAATTATACTTGAAAACTATCGCTGCTCAATTTTAGATTTATGTGAATGTATTTTTAAAAGAATAAGCTTTTGCATTAATTTTTTCAATTTTTTATTTTTAAGCAATAATCTGACTTCAACAGCTCGAAAAAATACAAAAACTTATACTTCGGTGATCTTTTCAGCTGACTTTAAGAATTTTAACTTAAAGGTCCTTGTGAAAAATGGATTTTTGATTTCGGGGATCCGTCGAACCATTTTTTGACCCTTGATTACCAGCGTACAAGGGCAGGGGCTGATTAAAGGGGGTGGGCGGTGAGGCGGCACCCGTTTGGCCCGAGAGAGTTGGCGAAATTAAGAATGATATGTAATTTGCAATAAGTTTTGGCCGTCAGTGATCATAATTTCTCAATTTTTCCGTATTGTATCTATGAATGACTTTTACTTACTTCCTTGGCAGTCTGGAAGCCATATTTTTGCACAAGCGATAGGTTTAAAAACGAATTTCTCGAATCGTTTTTTAAGACAGTTTTCTTCTATTTTTAAGCATAACCTTTGAAAGTTTTCGACGTTCTGCGTCAAATGCTACAAATACAGGAAATCGATCAAGTCTCTAAACGTCCTTCCGCCTAAATATCACAAATTTTCCGGCGTTGCGCGCTTGATTTTCGCTAAAGTCAAAGAAATTTAATGATTTTTTCGCACAAAATTATTAAAAATTCCAGAAATTTTGCACCAAAATCGATACGCTATTTCGCACGTGAATGGCAAATTTTAGGACATATTTTTTGACTGTTTTTGTAATACTTGGGGTACCGCTCCCGTTAAAATCCTAGATCTGCCACTGTACATGGGCAGCAGCTCGAATTCCGGGGGTCTGGCTGGTGTGAAACTGGCGGAAATCTCAAAAATGCCAAAAATTCAATTCTGGGGATCTATCGAATTAAGCGGAGGTGTGTGCCGGATTCTCGGGGATACGGACCCACCAACCCCATCCCACGCCCATGTGTGGTTACTAGCCTGCGCTTACGAGTGAATCCGTTGTCCAGCTTGTGAATCTTCCTCGACATGTCTTAATTCGGATAACGAGTCTGTTGGTGGCAATAGCCACGCCGCTGAGCCTTTTGAGGCGACGTTGGCAGCCAAAAGACGATCGAAACGTACGCGTTGCACTTCAGGCGACTGTCGTAGTGTCGCGGCGCCTGCATCCCTGCAATGTCAGTCAGAGGAAACTGACGGTTCTTCGTGCAGGTTATTTTTTCGCAGATTTTTCTTTATTTTTGGGAAATATTTTTTTACAATTTTATTTATTTAATCAATATTATATTTGTATATTCTTAAATTAAAGTATTTTTTCTATATTCTAATTTTTATATTTATTTTTTAGTAATATTTGTTTATTTTATTTCGATTTCTCGTGTAGTTATTAAGCGCTTTCGTTCTAAGGAGCAAAAGTGTCTGATAAGACTACACTTCTCGTTTTCTCGTTTTGACAATCTATCATTTTTTTGTACTTTCCTTCCATAGTGACTGAACCTCGTTTTCCCCACGCAGTCTTTAACTTTGCTTAGTCTTTAATATCATCTGTCTTTATTTTTTTGACCTAACCGATTATCAATTAAAATTTTTTAATATTTATATTAATTAATTATTTTTTGTTTATTTATCGTATTTGGGAAAAATTGAAAGTCGATTGATATGCTAGGGGTTATGCCACACCTGGTCAATGGGCTCAACTGGGTTCAACCCGGTATCAATGGTCGGTCGTCCGGTATCAACGCTCAAGGCAGCAAGTGTCAACAAGAATTTTAAGTAAAAAAATAGGGATCTAGTATACAATTTACCCCCCAGCGTTTTTTAGCCGATCCATATAAGCTACAGTAACCAAACTTTACAAGGAGATAGCTATAAGCCTATTGTATAGTACGTTGTAAACTGTGAGTGTGAAGCAGTAAGTTTACACCGTAAGTTAATCAATTTTGCCAGATCAGTACAATAGGCTTATAGCTATCTCCTTGTAAAGTTTGGTTACTGTAGCTTATATGGATCGGCTAAAAACGCTGGAGGTAAATTGTATACTAGATCCGAAAATCGGAGACAAATGCAAAATAGAATCAAAATATATCGAAGCACAAGGGGTCTAATCCCCCTCAACGCCCACATGTGGTGTCGATCCGCAAAGAACGCGCATGATTCGAAACTCTTACTGTGGCGAACTGTTTTAGTGCCGTGTGGTGCGATTTTTACGTTAATTGCCTAATGTCATAAGTTTAAATTAAATTAAATTAAATTAAATTAAAGTTAATTCAACTTCACCTTGTTGATTCTGGGAACCGCCATACTTATTTTTGCAAACTAAGCCAGGTATTTACTTTTAAAGCTCGCGGAATATTCGTCCTCCGATCAGTCCTGGCTTATTGCGAAAATGCCGAAGTTGCGGTTCCTGGCTCAAAGTTGCCAAAAATGCGCAAAGCTTGATTCCGCGACAGATAAAATGTCGCCGTTGTGTTTCGAAAAAAGAGTCGGTCTCGTCCAATACTCAGCGGCAAGCGCTTATACAGTTTTCCGCAGAAGTTTATATATATATATATATATATATATATATATATATATATATATATATATATATATATATATATATATATATATATATATATATATATATATATATATATATATATATATATATATATATATATATATATATATATATATATATATATTCAGAATTCGGAGGGACTTCCTTCAAACCCCACATAAGATTATGTACGGTCCAGGGATGCACAGCGTGGTCGGTCTTGGATGTGAATCAACCAGACAACCAAAATGATCTAAAAAAGACGGTATGAATGCTAAAATATGTGGCTTAAAGATATAATAAACCATATTAATCTTCAGTTTTTGGTCATGTCATGCAACTTCTGCAGGAAACTTGAGGTTTTCTTTCATTTGCGAACTTCATTTCCCTTTTTTTGCTCCAGAAAATGTTCCATTCTCTCCATTCTAGAAGGTCTAGACCCCCAACCCCTCTTCTACCCGCGCTTGTATGTCTGGTCTAGACCCACCCGCGTGGACATGTGGTCTGGGGCCGAACTGGGCGGTTGCGAGAAATATATATTAAAATAAGTTGCTAAAAGATTTCTATTGGAATTTTCAGATAAGCCAGTTTTAGATTAAAGCTTATTTCATTTTCCACATGCAAAAGTCTGGATATGAATTTTCTGACTGAAGAATGCTCCCAAGCTCGGGCTCGGATTTCAGTTTCTTGAATTGCATTGACTTTATTAAATTTGTAATTCAATTTTATTTTGTTAAATTTTATATCCCGATATCTCTATCTCTACATTATATGTAGAATACTACGAATTAATTCAACGAAAACATGCTGTGAAAAATCACGAAGTACACGAAGTAGTCTTTTTGATGCAGCACCGTGTGTAATATGATTTCATATTGGTTTTTTATTTCATATTTTAATTTATTATCATTTTTCATTTCATATTATTTCAAATTTCGGTGCAATTTAATTAATTCACATTTATTGATTTATAGAAAGGAGGAAACTCAGTCGCCCTCGTTATCTATCCGCCTTTTACCGCCAAAGAAGAAGTTCGTAAAATGTGGCTCAGGTCACTCGGACTACAGTCTTTCAGCGTAAGTTGATAATATAATTCATTTCATGACGTCGCATACTAGCGAAAAAGATCGTCTTAAGCTAAAAAAATTTAACAAATATGTAGATATCATAAAATTAATTTATTGTTTAAAATTTTATTTTATTTTATTAAGATTTTGTCTTATCTTATTTGATTTTAATGGTAAAGCTTTTATAGTTCATAGTTGGGCCCAAAAATGGCCGGTACGCCTTAAAAAACATCGTTTTTTGGCGTTTCTGATCGATACTCTATCCTTCTAGAGCATGAAATCATGAAAAAATTTCGAAAAAAGTCGAATAAATTGACCAATATATCGCTTAAAAACATGAATATATGGCGCGAAGCGCCGAAAATTTGGCGATTTTGAGCAAATAGATAGCCAAAAACCCTTAAAAAGACACTTTTTCTACCAATTTTCAGGTAAGTTTAGGAAACTTTTGAAAAATCGCCAATTCTGGGGGGGGGTGAAAAAATTTTTTGCGGGGGTAGAGAAATGATTCTGCGGGCCCCCCCAAGATCATGTATGGTTTTAACCTATGCCCACGGGAGGCCACACCCCATTGGCCAAAAATGGTTGGCGTGATAAAAAATGCGGATGTAATTTGCAACGATTTTTGGCCGTCAGTGATCATAATTTCCAATTTTTCCGGCGCTTTCCGCCGATTGAAACCTATTAATGACATTTATCTACTTTCTTGGCGACCTAGAAGCCGTTTTTAGCTCACGGACTAGGCTTTAAATCAATCTCAAGTGCATAAACAGTTATTTCAGCTCAGATTTATTCTATTTTCAAGCATAACTTTTTAAAAATTTCGACGTTCCGCGTCAAATGGCGCAAATACAGCAAATCGAGCGGTAAGGTAAGCTTCTAAACGTCCTTCCGATTTAAACTTCACAAATTTTCCGGCGCTTTGCGCCGGATTTTGGCTTTTGTCAAAGAAATTTAACATCTTTTTTGCGTTAAATTGTCGAAAATTTCGAAATTTTTCAAAAAATATTGCGTCAGGAGTGATTTTAAATTAAAGTAGACGACTTAAAACACCGAAAAAACGCTATTTCGCACGTAGAGGGCAAATTTTCGGACCCATTTTTGACCGTTTTAGGAAAAGTTGGGGTACCGCCCCCACCAGAAAAATCCTAGATCCGCCACTGCATTATACGCTTAATTTAGAACCGAAGTTGTGTCACGTTGGCCACCAATTCCATTAATCGGGCAGCAATCGCCTTTTCAATTGCCCTACGATCTTTGGTGGCACGGCGTTTACCAGAAAGTGAGTTTGCAAATTAACAGGTTGTTGTAAACGTAAATTAATGGATCTCCTGAATTCAAAGTAATTAAAGTAAAAGTGAGGTAATGTAAAAATGCTAGTAATCATAAAAATCAAAAAATAAATAAAAATTATCGTAATAATAAGAATAAATTAGGATAAAAATAATTTAAAAAGCTTTATATAATTAATAGCTATAGTTAGGGATCGTATTTATCGTAGATAAGATATTTTAAAAATATAATAATTTTATTTAAAAATTTTAAAAACTTTATATTTTTCAAAAAATTATTTCAAAATAAATAAATAATATTCATATTTATTTATTTATTTATTTATTTATTTATTTATTTATTTATTTATTTATTTATTTATTTATTTATTTATTTATTTATTTATTTATTTATTTATTTATTTATTTATTTATTTATTCATTTATCCATTTATTTATTTATCGTAGCGGTCAATGGTTCACCCGTTCAATCTTCCGATAAAAGTTTCATTTTTGTTAAAAATTGTATTTATGGCTCGAAACGATTGTGCGGGTCCAAAAACTGGTTTTTGTTGCCCAAAAGTCGTTGCCAAGCTTGTAAGTGTTTGTCCAGGTTCAAAAACTGGTTGTCCTGTTTAAAAAAACTGCTTGTCAGCCTGAAAGGTACATATTGTCTACGCCCAGAAACTGGTTACGCCGTCCCAGAAGTGATTGCCCACCTTCTAAAAGCAATTGCCCAATTCCAACAACCGTTTGTCCCGGCCCCGAAAAGTGATTCTTCGGCTTGAAAAAGTCGTCAGCTTGGTTTTTGCCATTTTCGCTTTTCACGTTATCAATATTTGTTGGCTACTCGACGGCGCTTCTGTATTTCTACATTAACAGAGCTGTCCTATTATTCTTGCGAAAATGAATTTTCAAACAAATTTCCAACAAAAAATTGAAAAAAAAATTTCTCAGGCCCAGACCGTCTCGTGGACGGGCCAAATTGTTACGTATATAGCCCGATTTTTTAAAATTTAAATAAGTTTTTTATTTAATATTTTTATTAATTTTTATTTAAGTAATTCGAGCCTACTTTCTTTCTTCAGTCCAGCTGGCTACAATTCGCTAATCTCGCTTATACGTGCCTGTTAAATTCTGAGCAATCAATTTCTGTATGCGCTGCTCTCTTTTCAGAAATTACTGTGCAAAGATCCATCATTGAACTACAAGAGAATTAGAAATAGTGAGTAATTTTAACATTTCGCCTGTTGTTTAGATGTCTGAATTAGAAATTAGATTAAATTGGGCAAAATTATATATTTTCTGTTTTATTTAGTAAGCAAAGTTTACTTTTTAAACTTAAATGTAAGCATGCAAAAAAATTTTCGGCCAAAAATTAGCATAACAAATTGAACAGGCCAGGTACGGTAGTATTTCATGTGGAGTTTACAATGATTTTTATTTATTTTATTTATTTATTTTCTTTCTCTTTAGAATTTTCTTTTTGTTATTGATGTTGTTACTATTATTATAGTATTCATAGTATTCGGGTACATCGATGTAGATTTTCTATTCCTGTCTTGCTCTCGCTATCTATTTACTCATTGTGTTTCCTCACGTGATTGAACAGGCCAGTTACGGCAGTATTTCACGTGTAGGTTTACAATGTTTTTATTATTTATTATTCCATTTATTTTTTAATTATTTATATATTCTCTATTAATGTTTCTTTTTTATATATCATAATATTTATAGCATCTATAATCTTAATTCGTTTATTTATTTATTCAATTAATTATTTTTTCCCCTTTTTTCAACGATGAGAGGCAGTCTAGCCGCCTAGACTGGTGCCGCTAGGTTGCAGTGACAGTCAGAGGATTAAAGGCACGAAACTGTAGCAACCTAGTTCCTCTCTGATGACCTCGTCTATTTATGATTTTTCGATTTTTTTCTTCTCTTTCCTCTTCTACGTTTTTTTCTTTTTCTTTACCTTTTTGATGTAAATTTTCGTTTTATAATCCTGCCTACTTTTTCTGTTTCATTTAGACTTTTGCGCCTCATAAAACATGTAATCTCTCATAATATAATTATTTTTAGGTACACTTGTGCTATTTTACGTGTCCTTTTTGTTTCTTTCTTACTAATAGCATGATTCAAGCACCTCTATATCTGTCTTTCTTTCTTTCTCTTTTTTTCAATATTTGCTTGGTTATTTATTTATTTTTTATTTTATTTTTCTTCTTCTTCTCCTCATTATTTCTTTTTCTTATTTCTTTTTGCTTCTTTCTCGTATTGATGACTTCTTACTAAAACAGTATTTCTGAATTAGAAATTAGATTAAATTGGGCAAAATTATATATTTTCTGTTTTATTTAGTAAGCAAAGTTTACTTTTTAAACTTAAATGTAGGCATGAAAAAAATTTTAGGCCAAAAATCGGCATAAAATGATATAGAAAATAACCTGATTCGGTAGAATTTTCATACTTCGGAGTGGTTAAAAATAGAGTTTAATAATTAATTAGATAATTAAATAATTAAATAATTAAATAATTAAATAATTAAATAAATAATTAATAAATTAAATACTAACATAATTAAATAATTAAGTCCATTTTCAATTGCAGATGTGTACGTGGATGCAAAATTAGCACCGCAACTTCCTTGTCAACCCTGCAACTGCAAAGTGACCCGCACGTCGGATGGTCGCGAAATTTGTGGCGACAGCTGTTTGAACAGGTTTGCTTCTTATGTACTTTGCTCAGAGCCAGCCGAGTAAGACCTCTGACCACTGACCTCTGACCTCTGGCCTCTAACCTCGACATGAAGCAATTATCCTTTTTTTGACGCCCTCAGCGCGTCTTTCTTTGCACAAAATACACTTATCATGTATTTATTTGTTGATTATGTATTAATTAATATTTTTATTAATTGTTATAACTCTTTTGTTTACTGTGCGGTTTTCGGCGCATTAAGCAGATTTACAAGTGTGCTAAAATTCTATTTTGCATACCAGGCTATTAAATATTTTAGTATGAGCGAACGAGACGTCATTTAATTTAATTTAATTTGATTTAATTTAATTCATTTAAAACTCATTTCAGCCGTTTTTTATCGTAAATTGTATCTTTATTGTTACCACATGTTTTTTCTGTGACATTGAAATGTAAAATGTTTTGATTTTTCTTAGATTTGATTTTTTTTGAACTCGAACGAACGGATACAGATACAAATTTGGTATCCTCTCCAAATTTTAATTTTCTCAAAAATTTTTTTTTAGCGGGGATGGGATCGCATTTTTTCAGCTTGATTTTATGCCTAAGGAAAATAATGTCGCTCTGATGACGTCATAGGAGCGGCTGACGATTTTTCCGGTGCACAATATGCAAATGAGGAAGCAATGCATTATGTCCTATGGGAATTGAAGCGCATCAGCACGCTTTCCCTGTATTTTACGTACATATGCATCAACACAAGAAGCGATTGAGTGTGTTCTACAAAGAGCATAGCGCGTAGATTGGCAGCGCCTGAATTTCGAGAGGCCTGGCTGGGGGTCCAAAAATCTTCAGAGTAAAAAAATGCCAAAAAATGGCCGATAATTTTCGACCTTTCTCACCTAGCTCTATCCTTTGACACGAAAATAACATGAAAAAATTCAATTTAATTCCCGGGCCTTACGGATTCTCGGATAATGTATTTTAGAATGCAGAAGTCTAAAATCCTTCAAAACGTCGGCGCCCGTGTTTTCTTTGATTATTTTTTAATTTTCTGAAATTTTTTTAATCGCCCGTTTTTTAGCGTGCGCGTACATTGAATATAGTAGGGTGGATTTTTTAAGAATGATGCTGACCGAATGCACGCTCTGCGTCTGTCCTTGCGGCGATCTTTGTTCTAACAGGCGGTTTCAGAAACGCCGCTGGGCCACCGGATTGGAAAAATTTTGGACAGGGCCGGGCAAAGGCTTTGGTGTCCGGACTACAAGATTTATTAAAGCTAGTACGCTCACTTATTGTTGTTTACGAGTGTATACAATGTTAGATGTTTTTAATGATCTCGCGTGGCATTTCTTGGCTTTGCACGCGAATAACGGTTTAAGGGTTGACCTTTTGTTTGGAAAATACGGCTAAATTAAGGCTGAAAATGGAGGCTAACGGGCACTTTTATGCAAAAGTGCATGAAATTGACCAGAATTTTCGAATCAAAAAGCTAACTTGTCTGGGAAATGTGCGTAATGCATTAAAAAATTGAAAACGCGGCTTTTAGCTCTGATTTATTTCCTCAATACGTGCTTCTTATTTGGCTTTTTGAATTATATAGACGGTTTAGGTTTGGGTGGCCAGAGGGGGGAGCGTAATCCAGGAATGGACATAATGGGATAGTAACATGCTTTTTTACTACCTGCTTGAAATTTTATTACGGACATACTTCTGCTTCTCGAGATGTCATTATTCTCATAAAGTGCTCAGATTTAATTACGATACGAATTTCCTTCAAAATTCAGTTGTTTCGTTAGGATCGGGGGTTTTTATTTTATTTTTTGTTTTTTTCACGCATTATTTCCCTATTATTTTATATTATTTTGTTTTTTACGCACTGTTTTATTATTATTTTTATGTTTTTGGTTTCTGCTTTTTTGATTTTTTCACGCATATTTTTTATTTTTTGTTTTTGTTTTTTAGTTTCTTCATGCATTATTTCTTTATTATTTTTTATAATTTTTTGTTTTTTCACGCACCATTTTCTTACATTATTTTTATGTTTTTTGTTTCTATTTTTGTCTTCTTTCACGTATTGCTTTTTGTTATTTTTATTTTTTCGTTTTTCGTTTCATAGCGCATCTGTTTTTGTTTTCTTACACGCATTCTTTTATATCAATTTTATTTTTTTGTTTTGTTTTTTCGTTTTTCGCGCATTATTTTTTTGTCAGTTTTGATTTTGTTTTTTCGTTTTTTCACGCATTCTTTTTTATCATTTTTAATTTTGTTTTTTCGTTTTCTCACGCATTATGTTTTATAATTTTATTTTTTTTGTTTTTTCTTGCAATCTTCTCATTGTTTTTGTTTTTTACGCATCATTTGTATAATATTTCATCAGTTTGTTTTCGTTTTTCAAGGCTTTATTTTTTATTTGTTTTATTTTTTGTTTTTCTTTTTTACGCATCATTTTTATATTATTTTTTATCTTATCCGTTCCTGTTTTTTTAAATTTTTTTTCACGCATTATTTTTATTAATTTTAATTTTTTTGTCTTTATTTTTGACGCATCATTTTTATATTATGTTTTCATGTTTTTTGGTTCTGTTTTTCTAGTTACGTTTCATTCCTCTTGATTATTTTTATCTTTTTCGTTTCTGGCTTTTTTAGTTTTTGACGCATCATTTTTATATAATTTTTCATTTTTTAGGTCATGCTTTTTCTAGTTTTTTAACGCTATATTTTTTTGATTATTTTTATGTTTTTCGTTCCTGTTTTTTAGTCTCTTAACGCATTATTTTTGATTTGTATTTTTTTGTTTTATTTCATACGCATCATTGTTTATTTTTTTCAATTTTTTTCGTTTCTGTTCTTTTCTACTTTTTTACGCTTTATTCTTTTTCATTATTTTTATAATTTTTGTTTCCATTTTTTTAGTTTTATTCACGCGTTATTTTTATTATTTCTAATTTTTTGTTTTTTGGATCATTATTGTATGATTTTTATGTTTTTCGTTTCTGTATTTTAGTTTCTTATCGCATTATTTATATTATTTTTAATTTTTTGTTTTTTCTTACACGCATCATTTTTACATTATTTTGTATGTTTTTTTGTTTCTGTTTTTCCTACTTTTCTCACGCTTTATTCTTTTTCATTACTTTTATGTTTTTCGTTTTCGTTTTTTAGTTTTTTCACGCATTGTTTTTATTGTTTTCGATTTTTTTGTTTCTGTTTTTACGCATCATTTTTATATTATTTTTAATTTTTTTCGTTTCCATTTTTTCTAGTTTTTTATGCATTATTTTTGTTATTTTGTAATTTTTTTGATTTTGTTTTCTTTTATGCATTATTTTTTGTTATTTTTATTTTTGGTTTTTTTTTGTTTTTTTCACGCAACATTTTTTATTTTTTTGGTTTTCTTTTTTCGTTTTTTCATGCATTATTTTTATTTTTTATGCACAATTTTTTGGTTTTTTCTCTATTTCGTTTTTTCTACTTATTAAGTCAACGCTGTGGGATAAATTCGCTTGCAGGTACATTCGTTTGCGAATACGTGGGCGAATTGGTGAGCCCGGATACGTTTGGGGAGCGAATGCGCACGTGGTACAGGCAGTGCAAGAGACACTTTGCCCTGACCGTCGACTCGGGCACGGTCATCGACGGTTATCGTTGCGGTAGCGTGGCGCGCTTCATCAACCACTCTTGCACGCCCAATTGCCACGTCCAAATATGGTGGGCATACATGTATATAACAGGGGGGACCCGCACATTTGGGCGTGGGGGGGGGTTTGGGGGTATGCACACCCCGATAAACCAGAATACCCCTCCCCCAGAACTCAAAATATCCCCCAGAATTCAATTTTTAAAATTTTTTCGTTTTTTCGCAATTTTTTGATGCCAATAGATAGTGCTCAATGAGAAACGTCGAAAAATGGTGTTTTTTTCGCCATACCACCACTTTTAAGGCCATTTTTTGACCTTTGAAAAATCATGCACCCCCCAGAATTTTCATGCTGCCCACGTATGGGACCCCCACTCAACGTCGGCCGTCCCCCTCCATCCCCCCAAAGCCAGAAAATTTTTGAATCCCCCAATTTCTGGAACAAATTTTTTTGGCCCTTTTTATGTGTTTTTCTGGCCGTTTTGGCCGAAAATTCGGAGGTCAGTAACCCCCCCCTCCCTAAAATGGTCGGGACCCCCAAAACTTTGAGCCGTTACATGTACGATGGTGGGCTATAGTGGAAAAATGATTGAAAACATTAAAATAAAATTTATAAAATAAAAGATAAATTTAAATACGTTAAAGCGGCGACACGGATTTAAGTATTTTATTTGTATAAGAGAGTGGTCGGTCGGTCGGTAGGCAAACCTTTCCTCGAAAACTCGAAATTAGTTTCAAAAATTTGCCCTTCGGACGCGAAATAGGCATTTTTTCATCGTGCTTCGGATTTTTTGGGAGAATTTCAAGCCATTTCTAGAAAATGAGGGCGATAAAATGGGGTTTGTGCCGAATAATCAAGAATGCAACAAGTGTCATCGTGGAAAAACTGGTCATGAACCTACCTTGCTTATTTCGTTCATAAATTCGTGATTTTCCACATATCCACGAGCGTAGATATATTTAAGAGCAAACAAGCGCAGCATGGGAATTCGGGGGAGAGTTGAAATTTTAAAGTGCAGTTTTTGGGCCTAAAAATAGTGGGTGCGCTTCAAAAAACATCGTTTTTCGGCGTTTCTGACGATGCCATCTTTCTAGAGCATAATAAGACAAAAAAATTTCGAAGGAAATAAAAAATTCGCAATAAATTGAACAAAATACAGATAAAACATGAGTAATGGCGCGAAGCGTAGGAAATTTGGCACTTTTGAGCAAATAGATAGCTAAAAACGCTTGTAAAAGCACCTTTCCTGCCACTTTTCAGGAAATTTTAGGAAACTCTTGAAAAACTGCGAATTCCGGGGAGGGGGAGTGAAAACCCCCACACCCCCAAGATCAGGTATGTTTAAGAGAACCTACTTTGTACGTAGAGGCAACAAGTATTCTGAAATTGTTCTTAGCTATGTATTGTCTGGTTGTCAGATCTTAAATGTAATTTGCTTTTACCAAGAAACCAAAATCTAAAATCTCGGTAATAGTTAAATTGAATGCTGCTAGCCTATACGATTTCCAAGTTAAGGCCGTTGAAACATATTTTCTCTGCATTTTTATAAGATTTATTTTTATCTTTTATTAATGTTATTTATTTTTATTTTCTCTATTTTTGCGGAATTTTGATACATAAATTTAGTTGGTAGCAGTGACAAATCCAGGATTTTTCTGACAGAGGGGCGAACCCCTAGTTTTCCTAATAGTGACCGAAAGTGCCCACAAAATTCGTCAATTAAGCTTAGAGTAGCGGTTTTTCGCCGTCTTTCGATAGACAGATCATTTGAGAGACGAAACAAGCCTAAAATTTCGACAATTTTTCGCGATAACTGCGCAAAATTAGTGAAAAATAGGCACAAAGCTTCTAAAAATATTGAAAAATCGTGTAAGAACTGAAAAATTCTCCTTTTGTACTTAAACTATTCTTTTGACGTACAAACAAGTTTTTAGATCGCCAATAAACTTAGTAAATGTCATTGATGAGTTCTCCGGAAAATTTTGAAAAACCTTCATAAAAAAATGGCTAAATCATCAAAAATCACACTTTATCCTCTATCGCGCCCAAATATTTTTTGACGACAGGGAGGGGGGGAGTGGCCCCCGCCCCTCTCTAATTCCGCCCTTAGTTGGTTGGTAGGAAGCATAGGTGGGCAGCACCGAAATTCTGGGGAGGGGGGGTGAAAAAATTTTCAATGGTCAAAAAATGGTCTTAAAAGTGGTCGTATGGCGAAAAAAACACCATTTGTCGACGTTTCTCATCAAGCACTATCGAATGGCATCGAAAAATCGCTAAAAAAGCAAAAAAATTTCAAAATTTGAATTCTGGGGGGTATCTTGATTTCTGGGGGTACTTCAACTTCTGGAAGGGGGTGCATACCCCTTCCCAATACCCCCCACGCTTATGTGTGGTAGGAAGTCCCCCAGGCACGAACTTTTCCCACTCACCGCAAGTCGTGTTGCAGGCTGGTCGGTGGGCAATTTCGAGTCGGCATTTTCGCCAGCCAAGACATAAAGCCGGGTGACGAGCTCACCTACGACTACAACTTTCAGTCTTTCGGCGATTCGACAGTCGAAAAGTGCCTTTGTCTCAGCGAAAATTGCACGGGCGCGGTTGGTTTGGCTAAGAGTGCCAAGCAGAACCCTTCCGACTTCGCTTTTACGGTAATCAGCGCGCATTGGTGGGGGTGGAGGGGGCGGGGGTGGGGAGTTTGGCAGCGGTCCCCCAGATAAAAAACCTAAATCCTCGAGCCTGATATTATTCTAGCCCCCTCTGATTTTTGGCAAAAACTGGCGTTTATTTTTAGGTGCTTTTTTGCTATTTTCATCCAAAAATTTCTGTTAGTTATTTGCTCGTAGTTATTTTAGCGTATTTTTTATTTATTTATTTATTTATTTATTTATTTATTTATTTATTTATTTATTTATTTATTTATTTATTTATTTATTTATTTATTTATTTATCTATTTATTTATTTTTTATATTTGTGTATTTATTTATTTATTTATTTATTTATTTATTTATTTATTTATTTATATAGTTATTATTTATTTATTTATTTATTTATTTATTTATATTGATTTATTTAGGTCATTTAGCCCCGCACCCAGCAAGGGCTGGCTACGCCCTCCCAAAATCATGAGTTGTTACATGTCCGATGACATCAACTCGCATGAAATGAATTGAATTATATTCAGCCAGTAACTTCATCATTAATTGTTTAACTTATATTCAACATGCAATTTCGTTATTAATGAATTAGAAAGTATTATCGAAATTTTTGACGGCTGAGAATGTTAATAATGGTTTTCCAAATTCTTCAATAAAATAGGTATTTTGTTCGCAAAAAGTTTGTTTGTCTCCTAGCTTAGCTAGAATTAGCTTCCTATTCGATTCACAGTTTTATTCAACTGACCCAGCGAATCGTCTTGCTGCTATATTTAAAGCCAACAGCTCGATTTCAAACCGAACACGGACGTGTAGACTGGATTTTGTTATTTTAGTTTTATTTATTATTTATTATTTTTTATGCTTAGTTTTATTTTTTGAATTTGTTAAAATTTTTAATTTTAATTTTTAATTATTTCTTATTTATTTTTATTACTTATATTTCATTTTGCGTCCTACTTTATTTTGTATTTATTCGTAAAAAACGTTTTCTCCTTTTTTTGGCGATTTTTTCCTGATGCCGAGGGTTGTTTTTACGCTGCGAAGCTCCGTTAGAGCAGAACTCGTTCGCTCGGGGTTGTCGCCCGAGGACGAGCGGTCGCTCGGTCGAAAACGCCGCCTTTGGTTGGCCCGAAATTTGAGGCCCTTAAGTAAGTTATTATTTATTTATGTAGTTTCGAATCGGCAAATTTTAAAACTCGCAATAATTTTTTAAATCAATTCCTCTTCGTGAATAAAAGACTCATTTTTATTCAGATTTACGCGTTTTTACGATGCCATTTAGATAGAAAAATGCGTCGAAAGCCGGCGACGCCGGATCAACTGAGGAAACGAGTCGTTTTATTGCTGCGTTTGATAGTTGAAGGCCTCGAGTCTGCAGGTTCGGACAGCCGAATTTGCATTTTCGGTTTTTTTGCCCTATCGGATAAAAAAATTATCGGAATCTTATCTCTAGGCAGCTAGAGCGTTATTGGCAGTATGGGCATACTATGTCGACAGGGGTGGGGATTACCCCACCCAAGTTGGTTGCCCCTTCATCCTCTCAAAGCGGAAAACATTTTCGACCCCCATTTGAAAAAAAGAATTTTTTGGCCGTTTTTAGGTGTTTATGGCCGTTTTTGACGAGAAATCGGAAGTTATTTACCCCCCCCCCTTCAAAATGGCCGGGAACCCCACCAAAATTTTTGAGCCGCTACGTGTATGAGTATAGGCCATGTTACACTGGAAGTTACAAGTTATCGGGTTGATAGATCATTTGAAATTAGCCCATACACGTAAGGGTTATTGGGCTTCAACCACAGATACACAGCATGGCCATAGGTTGGCAGCACCGAAATTCTGGAAGGTGGGGGTGGAGGTTGGAAAAATTTTCAAAGCTAGAAAAATGGTCCTAAAAGTGGTCCTTAGGCGAAAAAACACCATTTTTCGACGTTTCTCATCGAGCACTATCAAATGGCATCAAAAAATCGCAAAAAAAGCAAAAAAATTTCCAAAATTTGAATTCTGGGGGGTATTTTTATTTCTGGGGGGTATTTCAACTTCTGGGGGTGCATACTCCCCCGAACCCCCCACGCCCACGTGTGAGCATGGCCGGTCTAAGGTCAGGGTCAGCCTGGGTCAGCCGGAGGTTTTCGTTATCAAAAATGACTCACAAACTCACATAAATACTAAAATAGTGTAAAAACTATGTTAATCCACAGTTTATCGTCATTGTCAAGTAGACAAATTTTGGATTTTCATCCATTTTCGGTTTTCATTTCGCCTTATTGTCCCCGAAATTTTTCATTCTTTTCATTCTTCGATGAGTTATCGCCAATACATGCACAGCATGGGGAATGGGGGTGGGCGGTTAATTTGTGAAAACGATGGATGTGCGTGAGAAACGTCATTTTAAGGCCTTTCTAATCATGCTCCATCTTCCTAGACGATAAAAACAAAAAATTTGATTCAATGAAATGTAGTCAAAAATGGCTGTCCCGCGCGAAACACCAATAAAATTAGCAGTTCTGAACTCGGAGATCACTGAAAACGCTTAAACCAGGACTTTTTCAAGGTCTTTTTTAGGAAAGTTGCCAATTCCGGGGAATAATTTCGTTAGGGGTGATTAAATTCCTTATCACCTCGAATCCCTCTCGCAGGATTACGCGTTTTCTCGACCTTAGATGCACAGCATGGCCGATCTGGGCGGGGGGAGGTCAAAAATTGAGATTTTTTGAGCCAAAATGACCTCGAAAAAAGCTAGCGTTAAAATTACCTCATTTCGCATTTTCTGCCCAATTTCAAGCAATTTCGAAGAAAAATTTCAAATTTTCATCCCTTTTTGGCCTTCATTTTGCCTCATGTTTGCCACAAAATTTCCATATTCCTTTCCATTCTGGGGTCTACTAGACCCCTCTGATCCCCGCGTGCACGTCTGGTCTCGACCATAGATGTACAGCTTGGCCGATCTGGGAGGGGGAGTCAAAACTTTAGCTTCTTTGGATAAACATGACCTCAAAAACTAATTCAAGCGCTAAAGTAGCGTTAAAACTACGTTATTACACAGTTTATCATCAATTCAAAAATTTTTAGAGAAAATTTTTAATTTTCATCCGTTTTCGGCCTTCATTTTGCCGCATTTTCCCCACAAAATTTCCCAATTTTTTTCCGGGTTGGGGTTCAGCCCACCAAACCTCCTACGTGCGTGTCTGGTCACGACCATAGGTGGGCAGCACCGAAATTCTGGGGGGGTGAAAAAATTGTCAAAGGTCAAAAAATGGTCTTAAAAGTGGTCGTATGGCGAAAAAACACAATTTTTCGACGTTTCTCATTGAGCACTATCCAATGGCATCAAAAAATCGCTATAAGAAGCAAAAAAATTCAAAATTTGAATTCTGGGGGGTCTTTTGATTTTTGGGGGGTATTTCAACTTCTGCGGGGGGGGGTGCATACCCCCCCCCCCGCTAAACCCCCCACGCCCATGTGTGGTCACGACTCCAAAACCCTCGTTCATACGCATGCGTGGTAAAATTCGCTGACGTAAAAAACGGTAGCCTTTGCTCATTTTGAACAGACTCGGCCGACGTCAATTTGCCGCGCTTGTGTCGCAAGGTCAAATCGTCGCTGGACAAAGACGTCGAAGCGTTTTGCCTTTTGACCTCCGCTGACGTCGCGAAACTGCTCAGGCTGACCCTGAGTTGCGCGTCGCTCTGTTCGCCCGAACGCGCCGCCGCCGAGGCGCTGACGCGGCTGCAGCCCGGCGGCGACGCGAATGGCGACGACGGCGGCGGCGAAGCGCCGCTCGTCGGCGCTTACGACCCGGACGACGGCGTCGCGCTTTGGCGTCGAGCCGTCGCGGCGCCCGACTTGCCGCCGGCCGGCGCCGACAAAGTGCGCTGCGTATGCGGCGCTTTCGAGGAAGACGGTAAATACGCAACATGCACACGGAGGAGGGGCTGACGGAAGGTATCCACCAGCTGAGGGGTAAGTACACATACTGGGTGAGGGGTCATGGGGGTATCCCCTGCCAGGACTTTTGAAAGGCATACCCCGCTCAGACCGTTTTGGAGCCAGCCCTTTAAATGGAACCATGCAAAACCGTCAAACCACGACTAGCAATACGATTTCCAGTACAAATACTTATGTTACAGGCTTAAGAATGATCAATTCGTTCCTCCAGACACTTTTCTTCCATTATTTTGTACATATTTGATGTTGCAGATCATTCCAGCGCACTTGTTATCATTTGTTTTTATACAAAGTTAATCACGAATATTCAAGAAGAGTAAAATATTACAAATTAAACGTTCTTTACGGCTTATATGAGGGGGGTGGTAAGGAAAGACAAAAATATCGAAAAAATACCTATCATTTTAGCACCACAATTAGCCGCAAAATTAATCATTTACCCCCCCTCCCCAGGAATCTCGGTTAACCCCCTCTCAGAATTTTGGACGGTGTAAATGTTTGAGGGTAAGGCAGAGTTGAAACCATATAATTGTTTTAACAATGTTTTTTTCTTGACTGAAAATCGATAGAAGCGTGCCAAAAACAAATTTTTTATCCCATTTATAATGATGCCCCTTCTTCCTACTATAACATAATCTAAAAAAATTCTTAAGGAAAATTCTTTAAAATATCGTAAAAATTGTTTCTTAAAAATGCTCAAAACGCGACGTTTTATACGATTTTATTTTGGAAAAAAATGAAAAATTCTGGGGTGAAAAATTTTCTGCACGGAAGGGGTCCAGGCCAACTCCACCCCCAACAAACTCCCAAATCGTATACGAACCCGTTCCATCGGCTGCTCTGTTTAGGCACAATGGTGCAGTGCGACGGCTGCTCGTTTTGGCTGCACAGCGATTGCTTGCCCTGCGGCGAGGCCATCGGCGACGCGTCGCCGTTCGCGTGCGAATTCTGCCGCTTGTCGCGCGATGCGCCGCTGCGTCGCGCGTTGCGCGACGTGCCGCTGCGACCGCCGCCCGACTTGCGTTTGCCCGGCTGCGTCTACTTCCGCGCTCTGATGTGCCGCGACCTTTTTCAAATCAGGATCGGTAAGAAAATTTTCGACTGTTGTGATTGCGATTGTTTGTGATTGGTTTGGTTGTGATTGTGATCGATTGCGATTGATTCTGATTATTGTTGATTGCAATTGATAGTGATAGCTTGTGATTGTAATTGCATAGGTTGTGACTGTGATTGTGATCGAATGCGTTTGCTGTTGATTGCGACTGAATTCGATTCCGATCGATTGTGATTGTCTTTGATATAATTGTGATTGTCTTCCATTTCATTGTGATTTATCGTGATTGTGATTAATCAATTGGTAAATTATTAAATTATTTAACAAAATCATTAATTTTAATCAAATAAATTAATCAAGCGATTGATTGTGATAAATTGTGATCAATTGCGAGTGTAATTGTAATTGATTGCCATCAATTATGATTAATTGTGATCGCGCTTGATTTCAGTCGGTTGTGATCGTATTCGAACGTCATTGTGATAGATTATGATCGATCGATCGCTAAATTATCAAATTATTTAATGATATAAATTAATAATTTTATTAACTAAATTTATCAAACGATTGATTGTGATTGTGAGTGTGATTAATTGTGACTCTGATTGTGATTGAGTGTGATTGTAACTGAGAGGGATCGATTAATTGCTAAATTATTAAATTTTTTAATTGAATCAATAATTTTATTCACTAAATTAATCAAACCAGTGATTGTTATTGATTACGATTGTGCCTATGATTGATTGTGATTGTGATTATGCTTGTGATTGATTGCGATGCATCCTGAATGATATGTTGCTAAATTATTGAATTAACTAAATACTAAATTAATTGAACGAGTGATTGTGATTGATTGCGATTGCGATTGTGCTTGCGATTGATTGTGATAACGCATGTGAATGCTTGTGATCGCGATTGTGATGCATCTTGAAAGATATATTGCTAAATTAATAAATTAATTAATAAAGTCATCATTTTTGCTAATTAAATCTTTCAAGTGCTTGCCAAAAACGCTCTTGTCCTACTGTAGGCGACTGCGTCTACGTGAAACGCAACGTGGACGAAAGGCACAGGCGTTTGCTGTCGACGCTCAACGATCATAACGCGACTGGAGACGCGCAAGCCGATTCGCTGCAGTCTATTTTGGACAGTCGGCGGCGTTTTTATCGACGCGATCAGCTGAGAATTATGCGCGTCGAGCGACTTTTCGTCACTTCGAAGTAACGGAATAAAAAATGATATAGAATAAAAAAATTTGAAGTCAAAAAAAATAAAATCGAGTATGTTTAAAATAAAATAAAAAATAAAATAAAATAAATAAAATAAAAAATAATGAAAAAATAAAATAAAATGAAAATAAAAAATAAATAAATTAACATAAAATAAAAAAATAAAATTAAATTAAAATAAATAAAATTGAATGGAATAAATAAAAATTTAAAATAAAACAAAATAAAACTGTAAGATTCAGAATATAGAGTTTTTATTCTGGGGTCAAAAATTTTCAGGTGGGATATCTAGAGAACTAGGCACAATTTATGACGTTTTTGAGCGATAAACGGCTAGCTCTTTACAACGAAGGGGATCAAAGTCGAAAAACCTGATATTTACTTCATTTCAAAATCATATACCTACCCACAGACATGCACAGCATGGAAATTCTGGGGGGGTGAAATTTTAATGTGCCTTTTTTGGGCACGAAAATGGTAGGTACGCGTCGAAAACACAGTTTGTTTGGCGTTTCTGACGATGTTCTATCGTTCTGGAGCATAAAAACGTAAAAAAAAATATAAAAAATTCGAATAAATTGAACAAAATATTGTAAAAACATGAGTATAATGGTGCGAAGCGCCGGAAATTTGACACTTTGCGCAAATAGATAGCTAAAAACGCTTAAAGAAGTACCTTTTCTACGATTTTTCAAGAAAATTTTGCGGAACTTTCGAAAAATCGCCAATTCTGAGGAGGGGGGTGGAAAACTTTTTGCGGGGGTGAAAGTTTTTCAGGGGGGCGGGTTTGAAAACCCTGCGATATCCCACCAGATCATGTATTTATGCCTAGGTAGCTACCTTTTAGAAAATATGTCGGTTATACCAGATATGAAGCAACACATTTGATTTCTCAACAATAAAACCTGATATGCGGTCTTTCGAATGCACGATTACATACTTATTTAATTTAATTGAATGTAATATAATGTAATACAGTACATAATTTCATTTATTGTTTAAAAAATATTTCGAGGAATTCTAATGTTTTTATTTTAGGAATCCTTTTTGAAAAATATGCATACTTGTAAAATTTTAGGGCCTGATTTTTCCAATTGCACCCCCCATTCCGCAGCTGCATACCAGAACGTAATCTCTGCGCATCTTTGGACTACATATGGGCGTAGTGGATCTGGGGGTCCGCCCTCACCCTGCCCCCGAGAATTTGAAAGACCCCCAAAATGGATAGATCTACAGAATTGAAATTTTCGGTGCTATTTTTGGCGATTTTGCCCCATCTGACCCCCGAGAATTCGGCTGATGCCCGCCTATGCCGCGAATTCTTGAAATAAAGGGCCAATAATATAAGCGAAAGGATAAAATGAGTACAAATAGTGTGTGCGATAATACTTTGAATAATTGTTGATAAAAGCGTCGACTACATGGAGGTTTCGCTTCAGAATTTAAAACGATTCTGAACATCTGACGCATGCTTTATGAGCAATGCGATCTGAAAATGTCAGCGAGAAGGCAGCGGCATTCTGTAGTTAAAATTTTTAACATGGTTAATAAAGGAAAATAGGCAAATCATCAGATGTCCGTTTTGCTTCTTGGAATAATTTTTAAAAAATCATAGAGGAATTAAAATAATTTTATTTCTTAAATTTTTTAATTTAATATTTTTTACTTCTTTTTACTTTTTCACTTTTTCACGTCATATACTTTTTACGCACGAAACGGGAATTAGTTTGTCCGGATAATCCATGCTTTTCAGGCTTTTATTGGCATAGATGTTTTTTATTTCCGTTGGTATTTTTACCACAACGCCTTTATCGATATTTTGTTCTTATTTAGTCCCTGAAATTCGCATTGAAAGCGAATACCATAGGTGGGCAGCACCGAAATTCCGGGGGGGGGTGAATAAATTTTCAAAGGTCAAAAAATGGTCTTAAAAGTGGTCGTATGGCGAAAAAACACCATTTTTCGACGTTTCTCATCGAGCACTATCCAATGGCATCAAAAAATCACTAAGAAAGCAAAAAAATTTCAAAATTTGAATTCTGGGGGGGGGTATTTTGATTTCTGGAGGGGGTGGAGGTATTTCAACTTCTGGGGAGTGCATACCCCCCAAACCCCTCACGCCCATGTGTGGTGAATACCGTTCCTCAGCATACGTTTGTAATAAGCATGGGAAACCCGCAGGTTTAACATCGAAAAATTGTTTAAATTTGCTTATTTTTTGGCTAATAACGATGGGTGCGCGTCAGAAATTCAATTTTTAGCGTTTTTGACGATGCTTTATCGTTGGTGGACATAGAGGCATCGAAAAAGTTTACGGGGAATTCGCTCAAATTGAATGTGAGTCATGAAATTGTACTAAAAAGGATATTTTTGAACCAGAAACTCTTACAACAGTATAGCTTCTACAGTTTCTAGAAGAAAAACGTAAATTTGAAAAGAAATTTTGAATATAATTTCAGAATTTTCCGAAAATTTCGAAAAATTTTGAAATATTTTTTGCGGCTTTTCGCAAAGTTGCGACGCCACTTATTCTGCGGATCGAGCAAACCCCCCCAAGAATATTTATGTCCCTCACTGGATAATTTTTTCCAGGGGCTTTCGTTTCGTTTTCGGAAATTACTTTGCGCATCACTATGAAACATTCTGCGAGCCTAGTCGACGGTTCTATGAAAACGAGGTAATTTCGATCAAATGATAATAATAATTAAATATTAATATTAATTTAATAATTAAATATTAATTATTAAATATTAAATTAAATCCTGATTAAATAGACTCGAGATCATCACTTGGCACTGGAAATTCTGGGTTCGAAAAATTTTTACTTGATCAAAAAGGGACAAAACATTTGTGATGAGCGGACATGTTTGGGGGGTCGGGGGAATTTCTAGAGATTTTTAATTTTTTCTTAATTTTTTAAAGATTTTTTTATGAATTTTTTAAATTTAAAAAATTCAAAAAAAAATTTAAATTCTAAATTTTTAGGATTTTTTAAATTTTTAGACGAAACAATCTCCTGACCCCCCGAGAATGGAAAATGGGAATTTTTTTCGGGACAATGAGGCGAAACGGAGACAAAAAACGGATGTAAATTGAAAATTTTCTCCAAAAGTGCTTCAAATTGACCAGAAACTGTGCCATAACGTAGTTTTAACGCTATTTCAGCGCCTGATACCAATTTTTGAGGTCACTTTGACCCGAAAAAGCTTAATTTCCAACCCCCAGACCGGTTGACCCCCAGATCGACCACGCTGTGCACCAATGGTGATGGCAGCATACGTGGGCAGCAAGAAAATTCTGGGGGGGGGAGTGCAAGATTTTTTGAAGGTCAAAAAATGGCCTTAAAAATGGTGGTATGGCGATAAAAACACCATTTTTCGACGTTTCTCATCAAGCACTATCCATTGGCATCAAAAAATTGCGAAAAAAACGAAAAAAATTTTCAAAAATTGAATTCTGGGGGGGGTGGATTTTGATTTCTGGGGGGGTATTTTGGTTTCTGGGGGGGGGGGGTGCATACCCCCCAAACCCCTACGCCCAGGTGTGGTGATGAGTAGTAGGGAAAATACCAAAATACCGTTTTGCGAAATCTGTTGGCATAAAAAGGGAGAAATAAAATTAAAAAAATGAAAAAGGGAAACTAAAAAAAAACGCGATAAGAAGAATTGAGAAAATGAGTTCGGTAAAACGAGAAAACATTCGCGAACGGAATCCTGCGAGTCTGCTACGAACACGTGGTCAGCAAGAAAATTCTGTGGGGAGGGGTCAGGATGGGTAAAATCGCCAAAAATGTTACTAAAAATAGGATTATGGGGGGGGGGGAGTTTCAACTTCTCGGAGGGTGGGGGAGTTTTAACTTCTCGAAGGGTGGGGGGAAGTTTTAACTTCTCGTGGGAGGGGGGTTCAAACTCCCTACGCCCATGTGTGCTGCTGCGTATTTCTGGGAGCGTGACTTATTTTCTCAATTAGTCTGTAATTAAATAAAAGCAAACTTTAAATTTTTACATTAAATTGGCTATACGTAAATCAAAGTCTTACCTTTAGAAACACTCACTACTACGCGATATTGCATTGACCAATTAAGATTGAGCGCCATTCAGTAGCGTAGTTTAAATGCTTAGATTTGAATTTCAGGCTTTACAAATTTGAATAAATTTAAACCAAATTTATCAATTTAATACATTTATTTAAATAAATTTTAATTTGTTTAGGTTTTTCACGAATCACAACGTTAACTTTAATATTTAAGCCAAAATAATATATGTAGACAATCAAGCCAGAGTGCTTGTCCTATTACATCTATGTAAAAAGCGGGAAGGATGGATTTGGGAACCGAACACTCCGGAAAAAAAGCGAAAATTTTCTGTAAAAAGGCAAAATTAATGTCGAAAATTGATGAAAAGCGAGACCACCAACGAAAAAGTGCCCTAAATTGACCAAAAAGCGGATTAATGCACTCTATACGCATTTTAGCGTATTTGTACCAGTTTTTAAAACCATCCTAGCTCTAGAAATCCTCCAATCGGGAGGCGTGGTGTCGAAAATTTGTGTGAAAAACAAAAACTTTCCGAAAAAGTGCCTTAAATTGACCAGAAAGTGCGAATTAATGTAGTTTTGAGGCAAAGTTTTGAAAATTTTATTTAGACTTATCTTTAGACCGGCCGTGCTGTGCCTCTATGGTTATTCTCAGAATGTGAAGGCTCGAAATTTTTGGAGGGGTAAATGACGTCTGACTTTTTAGTTAAAAATGGCTAAAAAAACACCCTAACATGGTCAAAAAACGAAGGTTTCCCCAGCTATTTCAAAGTGGGATAGAGTGGTAAAAATGACCTCCAAATTTTTCGAAAAAAATGTTAAAAAGCACATAAATGGCCAAGATGCAGCAAGTTTTCGCAATAAATCGAGGCGGAAGGGGTAAGGTCAAAATTTTCTCGCTCTGGGGAATTGGAGACGACCGACCGACTCTGGGTGGTGTATGGTCGTGCGTGGGCAGCGAGAAAATTCTGGGGGGAAGGTCAGGATGGGTGAAATCGCCAAAAATGTTACTAAAAATAGAATTTTGGGTGGGTCTACAGTAATCTGGGGGGGGGGGTTCAACTCGCTGGGGGATACGACCCTAAACCTTCCCCCACGCCCATGTGCGTGTTTGATTATTCTTCCCACGCCCACCCTGAAATTTACTAAACTCCAATCGGTGTCCAGGTGTTCGTGACCCCGCTCTACGACACGTGGCCCCTGGAGGCCGTGGTGGGGCGCTGCCTGGTGCTCGACCCGGCTACCTTCTGCGCCGGCCGTCCCACCGTTTGGCACTTTGACCCCAAGGACGTTTTTGTTTGTGAGTACCGGGTCGACAAGGCGCAGCGCCTTTTCGACAAGAGCTCGGCGGCCCGTTTCCGCCATTCGCTTAACGCCAACGCCCACTATTTCCGGCGCTTCGATCAGAAGCTCACAATCAGGCGCAATTACACGGTAGAAAAAACACGGTTTCTCATTTTGACCATATGTACGCGTTTTTCTGGGGTGGGGGAGAATTGCCCCATAGGTGGGTAGCAGATAAATTCTGGCGGGGGTCCTATGGGGCGACATAGCCTCACCTTAAATTAAATCCTGGGGTTCTATCGATTTGGGGGTGTCCGTCAAATTCTCAGGGGGCCCAGACTTCCCCCCCCGCCATACCCCTCTCTCGACGGCCTTGTGTAATTTGCCCCCTTATAGCGGCTGCCGACCGTACATGACGATGAAGGAGCGTTTGAGGAGGCTAATCTTATCCCCAGAAATCTTTCTGAACCCCAGACCCCAGAATTCGTTATTTTTCCGACAATTAGTAGAAAAAATGCTTTCTTAAGCGTTTTTAGCTACCTGCTTGCTCAAGAGTGTAATTTTCCGGCGCTTCGAGCAATATACTCATTCTTTGACTATAATTTGTTCAGCTTATTTGAATTTTTTCCGATATTTACCAAAATTTTTCCATGTCTTGACGTTAAAAAAAGATAGCGCATTGTCAGAAACGTCAAAAATGGTGTTTTTTAAAGTGTATACACAATTTTTGAGTCAGAACGGGCACTTAAAAATTTTTTGTGTACTGCACATACCTGCTTGCTGGCCCCGCAAAAAAGGTGCTGAGCTCTCCCTGTAATTTTGGATTTTCTAGAAAAATCTACGAATGTATGATTTTTCGAGCGTTTTAGCGACTTTTGGCTCGAAAGTGGTAATTTCGCCATTTTTTTCACTGTAGCTCAAGTGGATCGCATTTTTTAAATTTTCTGAATGTTCTGATTTTCTAGAGAGCATCGTAAGAAATGTCGAAAATTATTTTTTTGACATGCCCCCATCGTTTTTTGAGCTTAACGAGGCGCTTTAGAAAAAAATTGTGCACGAGTTCTTATTCTGACTTCATTGTAATGGCTGCTGACCACACATGGGCATGGGGGTCTGGACCATACATGTACAGCATGTGAATCCTGGGGGTCAGGCCCAAGAAATGTTTAAAGAGTGCCTTTTTGGGCTAAAAAACGAAGGGTACACAGCAAAAACACTGTTTTTTGACGTTTCAGACAATGCTCGTTCTTTCTAGAACATAAATAAAAAAATGTTGAAAAAAATTTGAAAAAATTGAGTAAATTGAACAAAATATAGTCCAAAAATGTGTATATGGCGCGAAGTGAACGACCGAAGCTCCAAAATTTTGCTTCGGCCGAAGCCGAAGCTTCGGCCAGCTCTTGCTTCGGCTGCGGCCGAAGCTTCGGCCGAAGGCCGAAGGCCGAATCTGTATAAATTCTTCAGTCTTATTCTGATTAGTATGAAGAATGAATTGCGAATTGAGTCATAAATATGAAAGTTGAGCTTGATTATGTTCCAGGAGTAAATATGAAGTAATAAAACAGTGTCATTTATTGCAAAAATTTTATTCAAAAGCGCAATTAATTCGCTTCATTTGCACTGATTTCATTATTAGACATTTCATGTATATCAGCAGCTTATACGTATTGATGATCATCAGATTCACTATCCTGAATAAATAAAAATATAATGTATTATTAGGAATAAAGCCTGGAATTCCTGAGAATTATAAAAACAATTGATTAATTCCTAATTTTCCTGCTGATACTTAAATTTGTAGAAGGTGAGCATAAAAGCAAATAGAGATTTCTTCCCGTTATTAGATGCAGAAGTTTAAGAAAGTTAACACGTCGACCATGGAGCAATTATTTAATACAAAAGAGAATGGTACACAGCAGTGTTTTTTGTACTCGGCAAAGATATTTCCCATTGTACAAAGATTTATTGGGACTGTCTTTGTACATTTACAAAGATTTTTGGGAAGACAAAAATTGCAAAAAAGTCTGAAATTCGCAAAAAGTTTAGGCGCTACGCGCCGAAATCAGTAATTGTGTGTTTTACATATCATTATAATGACAGAAATTGCATTTCAAAAGTGAATATGTCAAATTTTTCGGCGCTTCGCGCCGTATTAAGACGATCCTTAGTGATTTTTGCCCTTAGAGACCGAGAAATTAGCTAAAATACTCTACCAAAAGTCAAACAACTCTGTTTTTACCACACTAAAATCGCCACTGTACCATATTCTAGTACCCAAAAATCCAAAAATTTGTGTATACAAAATTTACAACAATTTTTGGGCAAACAAAAACTATAAAAACGTGTATAATTCCCAAAAATTTTCGGTGTTCGCGCCGAAATGAGTGATTTTTTTGTCCTATATATCTTTAAAATGGCAGAATGTGCATTTAGAATGGAAAAATGTCAAAATTTTTCGGCGCATTGCGCCGTTTTAAGACAAATTCTAGTAAGTTTTGGCGTCAGAAACCCAGAAATTAGCTAAAATACACTACCAAAGATCGAAAACCCTGTTTAACCACACTAAAATCGCCACTGTACTATAATATAGTATACAAAAATTTGCGTGCACAAAATGTACAAAGACTTTTGGGGATCATCTTTGTACATGTACAAACTAGGGATGTACCGGAGCCGCCTTTTCGACCGGGGCCTGGGCCCGGCGCCGGGGCCGGTACTAGAGACTGGGACCAACCGGGGCCAACTATTTTTGCTATATCCAGGATATACTATGTATACATATGTATTTGGCAAAAGGTGACTTATGCAAAATAACGTCTGGGCAAGTCTATGGCATCCGTTTCACATGTATTTTCGACTTCAATTAATCATCATAGCTTATATAAGCCAAAAATTTTTCCTACCATTTATAAAATTTGGCCCAATTCACGTTACTTGCATCATTATCAGCCGAATTACTCATGTTTTAGATCAGACGAGTTGAAAATAGCTTAAACAAGGATAGATATTTCGCGTGCATAGTTTATTATGTTCACAGCCAATCCAACACAAAAAAACATCTTTTTGGAATTTCATCCACAGGCATGTAGCTGGCCGTCCTATTTTGGGGTGACCAACACCAATTTTGGAGGGACTAAGCCCAAACAGGCCAAAAATAGCACAAAATAACGTTTAAAAGTCCTATTTTTCCGATTTTTCTGAATTTTATGAGGTCCGGCCGGACCCCCCATTCCCCCCAGAGCTACGAGCCTGTTCATCCGGCAAACAAACCTACAGGAATGCCACAAAATGTTAAACATATGCTTTTTCTCATGCAGAAGAAAGTCGTAACAGAATTGGATCCGATGGGCTTTCTGCGGACAAAAGTGGAAACTTACCCGGCCCTGGCATATATAACTGTCAAGGAAATATTTGAGCCCCGCCCATGTGTACCCCAAGTGAACGCTTGTTCAGTACAAGCGGCAATATTTGCTCGGATTCCCGTTCTCGTTTGCTGCATGAGTGATTATAAACGCTAGTGTATTTAGCGAAAAACTTGTAGATTATCGGTTTTGACTATTAAATTGCTGCAGCTATAAACGTGAATAAGCTAAATTTATGAAACAAAATTTGTGACCAATGTTTTGTTATACATGAATGATATGCACAGGCGATTATGCAGGATTTTTCCTCAAAATATCGCCAAAATCCGAACAAAAAACGTTGAGATAATTCTAAATAATAGGCTGCAAGTTGCGTATTTTGGCCCCGGGGCCGGGGTCTGCCCCGGTGCATCCCTAGTACGAACGTACATTGTTAAAATAAAAACACTGGTACACACTAGACACACGATATACAACAAGTACAAAGATGGCGTTGGAATTTCGAGTAAACAAAGACATGCCTTCAGATGTGAGACATGTAGGAATAAAGGTGTGGCTTTTCCCTAAAGTGTTTCATCATTTTCAAGCGACCCCACCTTCGGCCGAAGCTTCGGCCGAAGCCGAAGCTTCGGTCGTTCCCTGCGCGAAGCCCAAAAAATATGAGATTTTTGAGCCAAAAATGAGCTAAAAACGCTTATAAGGGCACACTTTTTGCAACTTTTACTAACTTTTACGAAAAATCGACCATTTTGGTAGGGGTCGCAGCCATTGTGCGGGAGGTCAGTTACCATTCTGGGGGGGGGGTCGAAACCCTCCGAAACCTACCCTCATGAACACGTCTGGTCTGGACTCCCCCCCCCGAAAATCGGGCGGACCCCTCCCCAAATAGAAATATTCCTCAGAATTGAATTTTTAGTGATTTGGCCCAATCAAACCTCAGAATTTGGCAGCTGCCAATCTATGCTGCTGACCCCTCGGCTCTCCGCAAAAAACTGCTGTAATTTTATCGGAATTTTGAATTATCTAGAAAATCCAAGAAAATGTGTGCCGTTTTTAGCGACTGTAGCTTCCAGAGATGCTATTTCTTTTCAAATTTTGTCAGATTTTTCAAAAACTGAACATACAAGAATGACGTTTTTGATGCATAACCGACGTTTTATGATTTCGAAAGTGTAATGTATAAAATAATAAAGAACAATTAGTAATTTTTTTCATTAAAAGCCTTTCCAGGTGCACAATATTTGTCTTGACATTTAATAGTTTGGCATAAATTATGTTGCCATTGCAGTCTAACAGAAAAAATTAAATTAAACTCATCTGTTGTGTTTGCGTTGGATAGTTATAATTGTATAAAGGCATGAGGCTCTGGGGGTCTGTGCCACACCTAGGCTTGGGGGGTTTAGGGGTATGCACCCCCCAGAAACCAAATTCCCCCAGAAATCAAAATACCCCCAGAATTCAATTTTTGAAAATTTTTTAATTTTTTTCGTTTTTTTCGCAATTTTTTGATGCCAATGGATAGTGCTTGATGAGAAACGTCGAAAAACGGTGTTTTTATCGCCATACCACCATTTTTAAGGCCATTTTTTGACCTTCAAAAAAATCTTGCACCCCCCAGAATTTTCTTGCTGCCCACGTATGGTCTGTGCGCCCTGCATGGTCTAGATTTTTTTCAAGGAAATAAGGCTAATTCGGGTCAAAAAAACATTAATAACTCTCCAGCAAAAGTGCTTGCAATTGCTATTTCGATGTTTGTAACAATACGTCATAAAGGGTCCCCGAGACCAATTTAATTTTCGGTGATGGCTGAAAAATGGGTATATTAGAATTGATTAAAAATTAAAATTTGAAAAAAAATGAAAAAATATTTAAAATATAGTAAAAATTTTTAATTTGAATTTTAAATTAAAACATGAAAATGAATCGACCTTGCTGCCATATGTATATGTGCGAGTTTGGTCATGTTCATATATGCGTACACGCGGGGGGGGGAACCTGGATCCCCAGAACGGAAAAATGAAAAATTTTTTAATGGGGCAAAGTTAAGGCAAAAAATGATAAAAATCAACGATGTTTAAGTAAAGTGCTTGAACTTGGTTAGAAATAGTGAATTGGGATATTTTTTACGTTTTTTTAGCATCTATGCCGGTTTTTGAGCCATTTTAGGCCAGAAAAGGTCTGGCTGACCCCCAGACCAGTGGCGGATCTAGGATTTTTCTAAGGGGGGCGGTACCCCTAAGGGGGGGGGGGGGCGAAACCCTGACTTGGGCGGAAAAATTAGCCGTTTTAACACGAAAATCGCTCAAAAATGCTTAATTTTGCGCACTATTTTGGGCCAATGGGGGGGGGGGTGCGGCCGCCTCCCCGCCCCTCCCCCTAAATCCGCCCCTGCCATAGATTGTCCTCCTTAATCCGCTGTGCTGAATATTATGGTCTTGATTGTTTTATTTGTGACTAAATTATGATTCTGTGAAAATAGACCACTGTCTTAGAAGAAGTTAGCAATACATATCTTTCGTCACTGCATCCATACTGTAATTTTTTAGCTTTTTTTCAATTTTTTAGCCATTCACTGATCATTTAACGACCAAGAGCGTGGACCCTTTTGATGCTGATGCCTTGACCGATCAGGATATTTGTGCCTTCACAGTGAGTACTTCAAATAGGCGATTTGAAATTTATTCTTCGAAGAGAAAAATTGTGTGAAATTTTAAAAATTTTGGTTATTTAAAATCTTAAAATTATAAAAACTAGATTAAAAATTTGGAAAATTTGAAATTTTTTCAAATAAAACTATGATTTTTGTATGCAAGCAAGGTTTATAACCATAGGTGGGCGGCACCAAAATTATGGAGGTGTGGGGGGGGTTTGCAAGATTTTTTCAAAGGTCGAAAAATGGCCTTAAAAATGGTATTATGGCTGAAAAACACCATTTTTAACCTTTCTCATCGAGCATTATCTATTGGCATCAAAAAATTGCGAAAAAAACAAAAAATTCAAAAATTGGATTTTGGGGGATGGGTATTTTGGTTTCTGGGGTGCATACCCACCTAAACCCCACACCCCAGGTATGCTTATAACTGATGACATTAAGCGCCCACACACAGTTTTCACTGTATGTCGATGAATGCGAATATATTATCAGCTTATTTTTTAATGTGTGCTCATTATTATGTTGTTTAATAATCTATTTTATTACATTTAATTTTAGTAAGTTTTGCTGATTAATTTGATTTGCAGAAAATTATATAGAGGTCTGTTGTGTTCTTGGCTTAAACGTGTTCTCGGCGGATTGACACAATAGTCGGACAATAACCAAATTCTGGGTAGGCGGTCCGATGGGGCCGAATAGCCAAAAGGCTAAAAATAGCACCGGAAAATCCAATTCTGGGCTATATCGATTTTAGGGGATGTTTCAGATTCTAGGGGTCCGGACCACACGCGGGCGCGGTGGGGGTGCTTTGGAGGTCTAGACTCCCTGATAATCCGATAGAACCCCGAAATCGGTAGACCCCAGAATTGGATTTTTGGCATGTTTTTTTGCGATGGTTGCCACTTTTACACTAAAACCAGACCCCCCAGAATTTGGCCATTGTCCATGTATGGTCCGGCTCTCTCACGCCCATGTGCGATTCACACCTCAGAATGGCTGCTGGTTGACCCCGCAAAAATATTGCGAAAAAAGGGAAAGTTTCAGTTCTGGAGTTCATTATTCTGGTTGGAGTCTACACTAAAAATATTGGTTGACCGAGAGCCATATCAGCATAGGTGAGCAGCACCAAAATTCTGGAGGGGTGCAAGATTTTTCAAAGGTCAAAATATGCTCTTAAAAATGGTGGCATGGCGGAAAAAACACCATTGCTTCAACGTTTCTCATCCAGAAATATCCATGGGCATCGAAAATTGCGGAAAAAACAATAAAATTTTCAAAAATTGAATTCTGGGGGGGTATTCAATCTTCTGGGGGTGCATACCCCCAACCCCCTCCGCCCACGCGTGCTTATCAGCCGCTCAAATTCGCGAAGAATTTTCTGAGCTTGTTAATTTCCTTTTCTCAGGCGTTGTACAAAACAGCGAATTTGTTAAAGTTGGTGCAGCAGATGTCGCCTTCTGATTCAGCAGCAGGCAGCTTGTGATCACAAATGAATGCCTAGTCATTGACTCTGATAACTTATCCCGAAATGCGACAAAACTGTGACTCAAGATGAAATTATGTGCAGTATTACTGTTACGAAATTTATGTCGATTTTAATATATGTTCAAATGTACAGAAATTTTAATTTTTTACCCTTTTTTCGCTGATCGCAGATCCTTTTTAATAATAAAAACGCTCTTAAGCTACATATGTGGCAAATTAGCAATCGGTAATTATTGTGCATGCATAGCGCCACTAATGGCGTTTTGCACAGAGCCACTATGCTTTATAGTCTGTTTCACATAAATTTGAGAATATTTTAAGAATTTTTATCGACCAGTAAGCCAACAGATTACGATAATTATATATCAGATCAATGCTATAATCGCTATCTGTCAGCCTATCGTCGGAGATGGCTTTTAAAAATTATGACCAAAGTCGAGTGAAACAGACAATAGAAGTTGGTAGGTACATGAACCATTTTGTACGGTCGATTCTACAAATTCAACCTTCATTTCTGAACGAGGAATACCGTATTTATTTGAATAAACGCCGCGGCGTTTAATATTTTCAGAGGTCATTTCGGTCGGCGTTTATTCAAGGGCGGCGATTAATCAAGGGCGGCGATTATTTTTTCTTAATTCAAAATGGGTATCTATAAAAAGTTCACCAAATACACAATAATAAACTTTTAAGCCAACATTTAAAAATAGAAAGCGAATCTAGTACGTAGGTAATTTAACAACAGAAAAATAAAAATTTCAACTTCGAAAACTTCATCATCAGATTCAAATTCTGATTCACTCAAGTTAAAATTTTCGTCACAAAGTTATTCTTCAAATGCTGGAGGCGAAATTTAGTAGGCGAAATTTAAACTTCTGCCTAAAGTTTACAGTAAAGATACATTCCCTTAAATAATCGCCGCGGCTTTTATTCAAGGGCGGCGATTATTATTTTTTTGAGACCTCGGGTGCGGCGTTTATTCAAAGGCGGCGTTTATTCAAGGGCGGCTTTTATTCAAATAAATACGGTATATTTGTAATTGTATGCATATCATATTTTTCTTTGTTTAGTTCTCTGGTGCAAAAGTTATTTGTGCCCTTAGGATCGATAGGGTTGGAAAGTTTGGCATGATAAAATAATTTAATGTCGGTAGCCGAATACGGATGGGTTGTCGGACGAGGAAATGAAAAATATACATATATATATATATATATATATATATATATATATATATATATATATATATTAAGCGACAGGTTTAAATGCCTCCGTAATTGAAGGACAAGGGAAGTTTACTGTAGAAATGAATTAGTTCATGTCTATGACTGGACGGACAAGTGTTGCCAGCAGGGTTGCCAACTTGGCCGGAAACCGGACATTTATGTCCGCTTTTCAGGCTTGATGTCCGGTTTTGTCCGGTCGACAGTCATGTCCGGTTTTCGATGTCCGGTTTTTTAAGCTGTTGGTCCGCTTTTGTCCGGTTTCAAAATGCAAAAATGCGTCTAAGAGAGGTAAAAGTTGAAAAATTTTTCGGCGCTTCGCGCCGAATTGATTTAAATCTTACTTGTTATTAATCTTTAAGCCGCGCCGCGCCACGCCAATTGCAGCATTTTTATCGACAATCTGGTCTAGAACTACGCTATGATTGAAAATCCTTATCTTCTGTACGGATTTGGATAGTTTTTGTAATGCGAAAATGCGTTTTAGAGAGCTAAAATTTCAGAATTTTCTGGCGCTTCGCGCCATTTGATAGATTATAGTTTTTATTGTCAAAAGCGACTTCAGAATTGGCTAAAATGCTTTACTGAAGGAAGGAAATTCAAATTTCAACAGAAATCAATGTATACTGATCGTGATATTTCTAGTAGAGCGCGAAATTTTTATACAAAAAGTACATCAAACACCGCTATTACATGAGCACATAGGATGTTCTACTTAAAAAACGCTGATTTTTTAATACAGGGGGTCTATTTTAAACATTTTTAGACCTCTTAAAAAACGTGGAAAAAGGTTGGAAAAAGTGGGAAAAAATTTTGGGTCTGGTCTATAATGTCAACCAAATCACTGGGAAAAAACGGTGTTCGGGAACCAAATTCCAAATCGTGGCTAGTAGAAGGCTCAAACGGTTCTGCTCACTGTAAATTATGTTCTGCTAATCTATCCCCAAAACACGATGCTCTTCTTAATCATGTTAAAACGGCCAAGCACATTAAAGCCATTAGTTTTAAAGCCTCATTTGCATTGCCTGCTTTAAGTCTTCCCTTTTATAATGCCAGCGTTGAACGGGGTATTTCTGTATTAAGTTTGCTGAAGACCAAACTACGAAATCGCTTAGATGTCAAAACTACTGATGCTTTATTACGTGTTCGTTTTTTACTGTGTTGGAAGGGCGAGAATTGTTGCACCTTCACTGTTACTGATCCAATGCTTTAATTGTTTAAAACTAAAATGTATGGTCGTAGCATTAGTGATGATGATATCGTGTGTCTTAATGATACGTTGTAACTTTCTGATGAAGCCTTGTTTAATGTGCAAAATGCGTTTAATGTGGTAGATATATAAGTGCAATAGTTGATTTGAATAAATTTTAGCCGCTTTGTTATTTATCAAGTGTATACATCATTTGGCCGGTTTTGTCCGGAATTTACATGCGCTCTTGGCCGGTTTTGTCCGGTTTTGAATGTTGGTATGTCCGGTTGGTCTTTTTCAGAGTTGGCAACACTGGTTGCCAGGTTGGCAGCAGGGTTGCCAGGTTCAGTGCATCTGCACTAAATTTAGTGTAATTTAAAGCATTTAGCGCAAAAGGCTTTTAATGCTATTCCTGGTGAAATTTTGGGTTTGTCAGCCCATTTTTGGTGTTTCAGATTTTTGTTTATCTAAGATATGTTTTGTGCCATAAATATTGCTTATTCTCTCTTACTGTAGATTTTATTGAATAAATTTTATTGTTCCTATTTTTCACTAAGTATTGCCTTCTAGACCGCCCGAAATCGCTCACATTTGATTCAAACATGAAGAACAAGTCAATTTCTTCGGCGCTTCGTGCCGGCTTCATTGTTCTGTTATGATTTTTGACTTCTAGTCAACTGACAACAGCTCAAATTTCGATAATATGCATTGATACACATAGTTTTTTTCCCAGCGATTTGGTTGACATTATAGACCAGACCCAGTGATCGGACCGAGGCCTCGGCCTCATCAAGCCTCGGCGTTTTTTGGAGCCTCGGCCTCGGCGCCGAGGGCGAAGCTGAAAAGTGCCGAGGCGCCGAGGGTTAAAATCAAATTTGAATAAGTTCAATATATCCCTTGAATATTAACTATTCAGAATGCATCTGCAGTACACAGGCTATTTTTTACCTATAGACTTTTCTTATGGTTTTAGTCGCGGTACCCAGTTACACAAGTTACATACAGCAAAGTGCCAATTTATTATTCATGTGATGACTAAGTTTTAATTCTCATGCTCGCTACATGGATCGGAAACACACATTCCCAAAGTTGGGGTGAGGGAGGGTTATTACCCTCCTCTCAGGGTACAAGACTCAAGTCAATGTCAGACGATTTTTGGTGAAAACCTTTTGAATATTTTTTGACTTTAATATTTACTATGGCAAAAGTGCAGCTAATTATTAGAATTTCACGAAGTGATACAGTATTTTTCAATGTAAGCAAGAGTGAATAGACAAACTATCACTATAAAACATGCATGCAACAGCTCAAAATTTTTGGGAGGGGCTGCTCGGCATACATGTAACGGCTTGAAATTTCGGGTAGGGGTCCCTGGCAATTTTTAGAAGGAGGCGGGATAAGCGACTCTAATTTTATGTCAAAAATGGTAAAAGCACCTGAAAATAGCCAACAAAGCGCAAATTTTCGCTAAAATGGGGAGGATGGGTCAAAATTTTCTGACGTTGGAGGGAAGGGTGTGGGAAGGACGTCCAACCCTGGGTGGGTGGGGAATTTCCCAAAGCCCCCTGTTACACTTATGGTTTTTGGCCATTTTTATGGGAGAGGGGGTGAATGATCACGAATTTTCGGCCGGAAATCGCAAAAACGTACCTAAAAATGGCCAATAAATGCAGGATTATCCAAAAATCAATTTCGGCTCGTGCATTTTCTTGGAGCCATTTTTATACAATGTTAAAATACTTTCTTGGACAAAGTGATATTAATTATATTGTTTTTCAGTATATTTTAGGAAATTTCAAAAATTTTCGGCGCTTCGCGCAAAATATCGCGAATATACTGTATTTAGATTGAAGCAGGGCATTAAACACTCAAAAATCAATTTTTGTGTAATCTAGGCATCTTTATGCAGATTTAAATATCTTTTGTATCTATTTATACTGTTTTTAAAAATTTCATGCAAAATAAGTACTATTTAATAACTTTGCACTTTTTTGCCTTTCAAAAATAAAATTGACTAATTTATCCTGATGTTGCATATGATTTCTAAGCACAGTGGTGCTTCTTACTAGATTTAATTGGCATATTACAATATCTGTAATATTTCTGATTTTGTAGTACAAGTTGTTTTAGCTTTCTCAGTCGAGTTTTATGTGTAGATTTCATCAAAAGCTCATAAAAATTTCGGCGCTTCGTGCCGGACTAACAGTATCAACTAAATTCAAGCGGAATTATCACGCTTAGGGCCACTGTTTTTTATATTCGGCAACAATTTTTCATAATGTACAGAGACTTTTCAGGACCATCTTTGTACATGCACAAAGATTTTTGGAGAGACAAAAACTGTAAAATTTCTGAAAATTTTCGGCGCATCAGTAATTGTCTGTCCTATATATGTATCTTTAAAATAGTAGAATTTGCATTTAGAATGGAAAAATATCAAATATTCAGAAACCCAGGAATTAGTTAAGATACACTACCAAAGGTCGAAAAACCCAGTTTTACCACACTAAATCGCTACTGTAACGTTACTCATAATAGTACACAAAAATTTGCATGCACACAATGTTTTGAGACTTTTGGATACCATCTTTGTATATGTAAAAAGGTATCTTGCACAAAAAAAACACTGTTTAGGACTACATGCCGCTTGCAGGTCACACACTGGCAGTATGTAAAAATGTGTATCTTTAAAAATATATTTATATAAAATATCTACAAAAATTTGTTCGCTCATACAAAGACACTACTTAATTTACTGGTCCCTCATTTTGGGATTTCACCCTTCCCTCAACTCTGGACCTTGGGAAACTATGATCGGAAAGTACAGTGCAGTTTCCGTCATATTACCTGCCACACCAGAATTGGATGACCGGAAAAGCGTGTTTAAACATGCATTACTGCAAAAGCGAGCACAACAATGGCTACAGTTCTGATTTTACTTAGCTTATTTCGTTTGTTTGTTTATTTCTTCGACACTGTTTTCTTATTTATAGTGATAAAAGTTTTTAAGTGCTTGTTCGGCCATATTTTTTATTAACTTTTCCAAGTCTTCATCAACGGCAACTTGTTAAATTAAGTATGCTTTCATGCTGCTGACTTTATTCAATAAATCCTTCACACATTTGATCTACTATTATTGAAAATAAACATTAATTGTTTGACATTCGAAAAAGTGTTTAATATTACAATTATTCTCTAGCTCATGTGCATACAAAATATTCTAAGAGTACTATTTATGGGTATAGGTATATAAGCTTGACCCTCGGCATTACCCCGGTCTCGGCTCTCGGCCTCGGCCGAGGCAAGGGTTTTAAGTTGCCTCGGTCTCGGCCGAGGCCAAGGGTCCAAAAAGTACCCTCGGGTCCAATCACTGACCGGACCCAAAAATTTTCCCCCTTTTTCCACCCTTTTTCCACGTTTTTCGGGAGGTTTTAAAACGTTTAAAATAGAGCGCCTGCTTAAAAAAATCAATGTTTTTCAAGAAGAAAATCCGGGCAAATTTTAGGATACATCCATTCTGCAAATTAAAAAATAGCGTTATTATGCGATTTCAAGCAGGTGTCTTTAACATAAAAGTCCTTTGATTGAAATAGTCTTAAAAAATTTCATTTTCTAAGTTTCATTTCCGTCCGTTTTTTCAACTTATAGGTATATTGAAAATCCTACTTGAATTCGCCTACAAACGCTATTCTCACCTTAATCGACGTTATCTTTTTGGGCAGGGTTGGCCGGGCATGGTTTTTTGGTTTGTTGGTTTTTTTATGGTTTTTTATGGTTTGAAAATCGGCCTGGTTTTTGGTTTTTTTTGTTTTTTAAGTCGATGTTAAAAAATGTCGCAAGATTCATATTTAATCATTTGTAAACATGTGCAAATAGTACTCTTTACTCTAGCATAGAGTAGACTAATTATTTAGGGAATAAACGGCATGAAATAGTTTATTTTCATTTTGGTTGAACTTTTTTTGTAAGAGAGACGTAATTATAATCGTAATGTAATGATGATCCATGCACGTAGCTGACCCTCCAATTTTGGGGGGACCAACTTATCTTTGGGAAGGTATTTGTGAAAAGCAATATCAACCAACTCGAAGGAACGACCCTAGATATTTCTAGCGATGAAAATGAACAAGAAGAAAATGATTCTTAATGTTGCCGTTTATTCTACTGAATAAATTTGAAATTGTTCACTTTTGTTATTTTTCCTGAATAATTGGTTAGGCGACTCATGCCTGTTCTTTAATTTAGTGATTTTCAATCATAATCAAGCATTTAAACACTTATACTCATGACTAAGATATAAAAACCAAAATTTAACCATTAAAAAACCATAAAAAACCATTAAAAACCATAAAAAACCAAAACACCAAAAATATCGGAAATTTTCAAACTTTGGTTTTTTCCAATTCTGCTTTGGGCTCTGTGCATCTCTCAGATTAGTGCCAGGGATGATCTAAGCCTAAGAAAAAGATGGGGCGCGAATTTCTCTGCTCGCTTCGCTCGCTCCGCAATTTTTGCCCCTTTTGTCTCAGGCTTAGATCATCCCCTGGCACCAATGTGAAGGCACATAACTAAGCCTAAGCCTAAAGAATAAATATTAGAAGAGACGTCAGAAGAAAATGACGCTAGCATCCTTATTTGTCAAAATATACGTAATCCTTCCCTTCCTAACCAACCCTAACAAAATATAATGATCACCGGATGGTTTGCATGACTTAATTATTATAATTGCTGAAGTATAAATTCTCATTCACTTCTATATCTTGATATCCGTGCTGATCCAGACAGTCGTACGCCTTTCAGCAGGCGCTGGATAAAATTTCGTATATCAATAGTTTTGAGCATTCAAAAAATGTGCTACGTCGAAACGAAATATGATTTCCGCATCAATAGCTGCTGTCAATACGGCAAATTTCAATGCTCCACCACACCTGTCAGATTTGTAATCTGGCCCCTTTGGTACTAATTGTAAATCTTGTACTATCTGTAAGAGTTTCGTCGAATTGTTGGATAGTTCTTTAATTTCTTTAAGATTAAGGAACATGCTTAGAAGGCAGAAACGGTGCAGAGCATAAACAACCTTGACAAACAATCCAATATATGAGATGCATATTACACAGCAGCACAGCTGAGCGTTAACAACCGGAATAAGCAATTCTTGGGTTCGGAACAAACACCTATTACATAAATCACTCATGATTGAAAAAAAAATTTGCATAGAAAAGCAACGTCGACTTCCACGTGAGCACAAGGTTACTAATCTAACAACAACTGGAATAAGCAATTCTAGCGTCCAAACAAATACCTATTGCATAAATCACTCATGGTTAAAAAGATTTGCTCAGAGAAGCAACGTCGACTTCCACGTGAGTGTAAGGTTCCTATTCTAACACCCTGCAGTACATAAAGAATTGTTCAGTCAGATGTGCTCCACAGATCACGTGCCTGCGATGATAAGCACACCTTTTATCCAATGCATTAGGAACGGAGTGTTCTATCTAGGCAACAATAAATGCGCCTAACTTCCATTCTTTTATAATACAGTCATGTAAACTTACATCGACTGATCACAGTGTATTTCGTAAGTGATTTGCTTTGTGTCGCCTTCCTAATTTAAGAACATAATGTTCGTTCAAGCTATACATGGAAACCAATAAATGCATTGTGGATAGTTACCAACGTACTTCATAAATGTTTAACGTGAGCACGTATGTACGAATAAACCTGTTGTCCTTTCCTTCATAATAGAGTCATCAATCGTCAGCATTATTGCCGTCGCCTTTGTTAAAGAATGTACCTACTACCTACGTATGTACCTACTTACATATGTATGCACTTACATACAAATAGATCAATCATTGCGACGATTTTTGCAGTCGCCTTCCCCAAACAATGCGTACCTACATACAAACAAATGTATGCATCTTGCTTCCATCAGCATACATTTGATCAATCGATGCGCCAATTACAACAGTCACCTTCCCATGTTTTGTGCTTCTATCACATTACAACCTCCCCCTTCTAATGCTTTCCATCAATAATTTCTTTTGAATACCTTCTTTATAATGCATTATCTTTTGATGAGTACCCATTAATTTCTATTCTATTACATCTATCTATTCTAGAATTAAGCCGAAAATCCAGCACTTATGCAGTTTGAGGACAAAAAATTTTTCTCTCTCAAAAATTACCATTTTCTGGGGTAATTTTGCACGCTGATAACGAATCTAGCATTCATTTTTGATTTCAGACAGGTTTCTTGTCATTTTAAAGAAAAACTAAAATTTTTTTTTCGTATTTTTGCAGTCTTTTTTCAGGGTTATTTGGGGTTATTTTTCAGTTTTCAATTTGTGGCGACAGCAATTGCTTGCGGATCTAGAAGGGTGCCAGACATGGGCTAGGCCTAAGGCATGAATGGAGCAAAAATCGCTCCGCCCGCTTTGCTTGCTCCGCAATTTTTGCTCCATTTATCTCAGGCTTAGCTCATGCACTGGCATCAATGTGAATGCTTATGCACATTACTAAGCATAAGCCTAAGGTATTGGTAACCCCGCTCAGTCACAACCTGATTTTGCCCCTAAATTCTGATGGAAATAAAAAATGAATGCTAAATTCGTCATCAGCATGAAAATTACGACCCTTGAATATGCAAAAATACAAAGGAAATTGTTTTTGAAATTTTCACAAAATGACAAAAAAAACCTGATTTTTCACCCAAATTTTGTCTGAAATTAAAAATAAATGCTGGATTCCTTATCAAGATACGAAATTACCCCAGAAAATGGTAAAGTAATAACTCCTGAACTGCATAAGTGCCGAAAATCCTATGTACATATGTAATAGCGGCGTTTGATGCATTTTTTGTATAAAAATTCCGCGCTCTACTAGAAATATCACGATCAGTATGCGTTATTTCTGTTGAAACTTGAATTTTCTTTCTTCAGTAAAGTATTTCAGCCAATTCTGATGTTGCTGTTGACAATGAAAACTATAATTTATCAAATGGCGCGAAGCGCAAGAAAATTTCGAAATTTTAGCTCTCTAAAACTCATTGCATTACAAAAACTAACCAAATCCGTGCAAAAGATAAGGATTTTAAATCGTAGTGAAGTTCTAGACCAGATTTTCGATAAAAATGGTAAATTTGCGCGGCGCGGCCTTAAGATCAATAACAAGTAAGAATTGAATCAATCCGGTGCAAAGCGCCAAAAAAATTTTGAAGTTATACCTCTCTAAAACGCATTCTAACATTACAAAAATTGTCCACAAATGCCAACCAAGCCCAAAAATTTTTTCCATTTCCCAAAATTTTGGTTGACAAATAGACCAAAAAGAGGAAAAAACGGTGTAGCATACCTGAATTTGAGGGGGGTTAGGGTTTTTCATTCCTGGAAAAATTTTCAACCCCCGCTAAAATTCTCCCCCCTCCTCCGTGGAAATTCTCCCCTCTCCTCCTCTGCGGAAATTCTCCCCCCTAGAATTGGCAATTTTTAGAAAGTTCCCAAAAATTTTCTAAAAGTTCTTAGAAAAGAAGCTATTTTAAGCATTTTTAGCTACCTATTTGCTCAAAAACTGAAAACCGATGTTCTTGACTCGTACGTACCATTTTCGGACCCAAAAAAGGCACTTTATATTTTCATTACCTCCAGAATTCCCATGCTGTGCATGTACGGTAATATGACATAAACAACATGAAATTTTTTCCGGCACACCAAATTTATTCTTTATCTTTATTTTTTCCTTCTATATAGCCCGCTCAAAACTGCTCAAATTTAAGCTAGACAAGTAGGAAATGTCAAGTGAATTATTCATTTTCTGTATTGTTTCTCTTTGTAATGCCTAAAGCTTAAATACATGACAGAAGCTAGTCGATTAAAAGATGAGAAATCCATTTTATATTTAGTTTAGAGGATTTAATTGCTTGATACGAGTATGAAATAAGGTAAAGATTCTTCGAAATTTTTTCCCAAAATTTTCCTTCGCCATTGCATAGACCTCGCCGAGATAGCTCAAAAATGCCTCTATTTCTATTTGACCTCAAAATAATCGCCCCCCCCCTCTAGAAATAAAATCCTGGATATTGGCCTGCAATTATGATTTTTCTGCTGTTTGTTATGGCTTAGACTTATAGATGGCTATTATTCAAATTTCTGACGACAAACAATAGTGAAAAAGGTTCATAGAGGTACTCCAAAAATGCAGAGTACCTACGCTGATTAATTCGGATCTTACTGGTGTTTTAATGCTTTTTGCATAGAGATTTTATTGAATAAAGTTCGATTTTATGCTGTAACACGTCTTGTTATATGTTTAGAAGGCTAACTATATTTTAATGTTCTTGTTTTATTTCTTGAATATGGTGCATTTTTCAGTGCAATTGTAAAAAATCTGGTGCATTTTTAGTGCATTTTCAGCTTCAATCTGGTGCATCCTAGTTTTTCGACCTGGCAACACTGGTTGGCAGGCAGTTTTTCTTCCATTTCGGCAGTTTCTTGATTTTTTGAAAGTTTTTCTTTCCTATCCTCAACCACAGGGTGACAGAGTTTTGAGAGGCCCGTAACAGTGTTTTTGGGCCGCTTCCGTATACTTTGTACAGGGGATGACAGTTTTTCTCAAGAACTGTGGCAGTTTAATTGTCGTGTTTTTTAAACTGATTCGTTTTCAGCAATAAATTATTTCAGTTCACTTCAATTCAATTTTTAAAATTTTGGGTACTTGTATACTTTAGGACCCATCAGATTTTCTCTGTTTTTCAACATTAGGTTATATGCAGGACTTTTTTCGATAGAGAAAATAACTTGCAGTTGCTGGGTTTCGATCCTGAGACCTCTTGCTCTACAGCGCTATGTGTTCACCAGTCGGCACACCGCCTGATTCTGACAGTACGTTTCGAAGGTAAAAGTGAACCATTTATACTTACCACGTCTCGCAAACATTATAAAAAGCTAGAAAATGGGATAGAGATCGCGAATTTGGTCTAATCGGGTTAATTGGCTAATCCCGACAGTGTCGACCATCGGACATACTTCAGATAATATGTCATAAGTGGACGAATATTGCATGTTTTGTGATCATTCCTTTTTTAATTTGTAGGCTTGGACTTCGCTGACTTTATCGCATATTCGTTAATTAACAATAAAGTGTGCGAAATTCGATCTAGCCCATCATTGTCAGAAAATTTTGTTTTCTTTACTTTTCGAATTAAAAAAACTTTAGATTAGACTCGCTATGAGCTTATGAATTTTAGGCTAGAGTAATAATTTTTTGTGCTCTTTCAGGATCTAATTGGGGAAAAGTAAAATTCGGAAACAGAAATGGAAACGGAAATGATGGGTAAAAGCCGGAAACGGAAACAATGGGTAAAATCTGAAAAGAAAACGGAAACGTATATTATTGTGCACACGGTTCCGTCGGGGGTTTCTTCGCCCTGGGGTGCGCAAATTTATTCGACTTTTCCTGCGATAAAACGATGGAAACTGCCAAAAGATAGAAGAAATCGGCCCACGCATCGGCTATTTAGATTTTACGTCGCAGAACAGCATCGTGCAACCATATTGCTCAGTTATTAAACGTCAAAATTTGCCCAGGGGGAATTCCGCCCCTCGCCCTTTGGCGACGCCAGAGAACAGCTATGTACCTGCTGCTAGGATCCTAACCTTTTCTCTGTTTTGCGTCTTAAAAGAAATCCATTTCTAAATGTTTTTTCATTTTCGTTAGGTTAGCTATATACTAATATACGTCTTCCATCATGTCGCCTCTCAATATGTACGAACGTTCGGTCGCAAATGTCATTGCTTATTAAGTTGGATCCAGACCTATTTCCGCCCGACTTGGGCATCGATTTCCGAGTCGGTGCCAAATTGTATGCCAAAGACATTCACAAAAACTGGTAAGTATGCCATTCTTGCACTTGCATTCCTGTATTCCTTTTTATTAGGGATGCAACGGGTACCCTGATTCGAACTCCAGGTCCAATATTGAAATTTTCCTTAACCTGGACCCGGATTCGGTAGATTTTTCTTTGAAATATAACGGGTAAGGGGTAATAAATTTCTTCAATTTATCTGATTTTGCTGTAAATATGGTTGATGCAAAATCAACTTTTTGAGCATTAAGCGCGCTGGACACTTAAAACTTTGGATTAATTAGTCATTTTTCGGTATTAAGCAAACTTTAGATTCGTATATAAAGGGATTAGGTCATTTAGGTTCGGAAGTGCTCTCTTTTTATGAAATTTTTCGGGCTCTGCCCCGACCCGCTGAGGGCGCTTGAGCGCGCCACCACAGACCCCTATCCCTAAAAGAGATGGTCATAAAGTAAATTCTAATCATTGTTCTTGTCCAAGGTCTCTTTGTACAAGTTTTTTTATTTAATGTATATTTTAAAAAATCATTATGGTACGGCAGCAGGTTTTGTGCTGTAAACTGAGTTTTTGATTCTTATTAGTGAAATTTAGCCGATCTATGAGTTTCTAGCGATGAGAATACAATAAATTTATTACTGTGGCGCGAAGCGCCGGAAAATTTTGATATTTTTGCCGTTTTCAGGTTGAATTTTCGGCCTATTTCCGCAGCAAGCTCAAAATTGCCTTACCTTACGATTTGTCAAATTCGTCTTACAGTACCTGATTGTCTAAACCTTCAGGTAGGGGTGATACCCTCCCCTTGCCCCGCTATGCTTATGCGTGTTCCAGTGTAGTATAGATTTCACCGATGAAATTTTTAGCGGAAGCTGACTTTATGCTAGAGGGGACTTGGCCAACTTTCCATATGTATATTCTTGCTTAGAAAGAAATAGTGCATAAAAAAGCCTCGAGAACTCGAGAACTCTAGAATTCTATTTTTAGTAACATTTTAGGCGATTTTTGTCAATTTTTGGCAATTTCACCCCGCCAGAATTTTCTCATTGCCCTTGTACGAACCCAATTCCTCTTTGCTAATTACTTACTTATTACGCCAGCCGAACATTTACGACCCTACGCTGATATTTTTTCTAAATTCGAGCTCTTACAGGCATTTGGCAATCATAGTAGAAATTCGGCCCGACTCGGGTCTAGTACTGGTGCATTTTGAGCATTTCGACAAGAATGTCGATCAGTGGATTAAGGCGAGTGGTGGGGGACTTAAGTCGGTCGATTCGGACGAAAAACCGTATCCGCACGAAGTAAATTTAATATAAATTCATCGAAATTTGAATACGTTAATCGGACATGGAGAGCTCGGGAATTTCGGGATGGGGAATTGTTGATGAAATTTTGAAGTGATTTCTCTGGCTCAAAAATTTTAAATACGCGTCAAAAATATCGTCTTTCGGCGTTTCTGACGATGCTCTCTCTTTCTAGAACATAAAAACAATAGGTTTCCGAAAAAGTAGACAAAAATCGAACAAATTGGACAAAATATAGTCAAAACTGAGTATTTGGCGCGAAGCGCCGATAATTTGACACTTTTAGCAAATAAATAACTAAGAACGCCTGAAGCAGCACAACAGCATCTTTTCTACGAATTTTTTTTGAAAAGTTTTTGGAGGAACTTTAAAAAAAATGGCGAATGCTGGTGGGGGGAGAAAAAATTCTTTTGGAGGGCAAGAACATATTTATATGGGGTAACAGAGCTGTAAATTATTATTTTAACAGATAAGGTAAATTAAATGTATGCTTTAATTTAAAGGAGCAATTCATTGTATATGTGGTAGGTATAAATTAAGTAAAAGTGTAAAGTGAAATGTATTCAAGCGTTGTGGTGCACGTATGCTGAAAATGAACAAATGAACAAGAATATAATAAACGTTGCGCATCTGAGGAAAACCTCAAAAAACAAAAAAGCAATAATTTTTTAGAGTTATATAGATCTTTTGTTTCACAGCTCTTACGGGCCGGCGATTTTGTATTAGTTCGGAGTTCTGTTGGTAAAAACGCCGTTCATCCGGCCCAAATAACCGAAAAGCTTGATAACGGTAAGCGCAAACATTAATAGATTTAAATAAATTTAAATTGTACGCAAATTTAAATATTTGACTCGACTAATTTTTACAAAGTTTTAAAATATTCAAATTCGTACGTCGATCTGTTTTAGGCGAATTTAAGTTGATACATTACAACGGATACGAGCAAGTTGCTCATCGATTTACGCTGAAAAAGATGCCCGACTCGGAAGTCAAAGAATTGGTGATTCAATCTAGAAATTGTGCACAATTCAAATAAATTCGCATAAATGCGAAATTTCAACCCACGATACATGGGTCAAAGGTCGAAGGTCAAAGATCAAAATACGACCGCGGCTATAATTTCGATGTTTTATCTCGGATTTTTTGTATTCGGAGAAGATTTTTACCGATGTGCAAAAATTTTCTAAACCGTCTTCGTATACAAAAATTTTTGGGAAGACAAAAACTATAAAAGGTGTAAAATTACCCAAAATTTTCGGCGCTTCTCGCCGAAATGAGTAATTATCTGTTCAATATGTTTTTATAATGAAAGTTTGCATTTAAAAATGAAAAATGTCAAATTTTTCGACGTTCTGCGCCGTTTTGAGAGAGTTTTTAGCAAACATGTAACAGGTGGAGGAGGGATGGGTGAATCTTCCCACTTAAAGTTGGTCGTCCTATCCCGCTAAAGTCAAAAAAAATTTTGACCCCCGATTTCTGGAAAAACTTTTGGCCGTTTTTATGTGTGTTTTTGACTGTTTTTGAGTGTTTTTTGGCCGTTTTCGACCAATAACTGAAGGTCATTTACCCTTCCCCCACCCTCTCTAAAAATGGCTGGGAACCCCCGCCCGCCCAAAATTTCGAATCGTTGCATGTGTGGTTTTCAGTATTGTTAGTCGTCAGAAGCCCGAAAACTGGCCAAAATACACCATCAAAAGTCGGAAACCGTGTTTTACGACACAGAAAGCACTACTGCACCGTATAAAACTACCTAGAAATTTGCATTTACTAAATGTACAAAGACTTTCGGGGACTATCTTTGTACATGTTCAAAGGGACCTTGTACAAAAACAAGCTTTCAGTTTCGAAATCCCCTTGATTTGCTCGGTTTAAATCAGAAACTGACATTATCGATCGATTTATCCACCATATGGTGAATGATCGACTAATTCGCATATTTTTTACGCTGGAGTCTAATAAAAATTGATGATGCCTAATAAACATCTAAAGTAATATTGAATTAATAGCCAACAATGGCAGAAATAAAAAAATAGGAAAATAGGATAAAAAATGAGTAAAGAAATAAAAAATGATCAGATATGTATGTAGGTACATATTTTTCAGTCAGTGACGATGCGGACTCGCAGGGGGAACTAACTCCGGATGTTTTTAGGAGGGGGTTCGGCCCTCCATTAATAGGGTGACCTACCAATCTCCGATAACATTTCTGGTCATGAACATGTTTAAAAAAAATTTAGGCATTTCTCCGCATTTTTTGTGAAAAGAACAAGATCCCCAAAAAATGGTCATATAAATACGCGTACATGGGCAGCAGCCCAATTCCGGAGTCTGCGTGGTGTAAAATTGTTGAGAATCCCAAGAAAAACGAGCCGAAAATTCAGTTCTGGGGTCTATTGTTTTTTGGGGAGGGTCTGCCGTATTTTTCGGGGGTCCACCCCCGAACTTCTCCCACGCCCGCGTGCGGTCGGCTATACTTTATTCCTAATTCTGACCCCTGACAAGTACACATAGGAAAATCGGTCTTCATTTTGTTCTTTCAATAATCTCAAAACAGCCTTCAGATTTTGGAAGAAAAATTGGGTTTTCCTGAGCGTTTTAGGTCGCTTCTTGATCTCTTCTCTCAGGCGCCTTTCGACCCCCCCTCTGGAACCCTTAGACTTCCCTAATTTTTTACCAAGTCATTTCCTCTTTATCATTTTCATTTTCATTCATTCAACAATTTTGTAGGTCCTGTTTTTCGGCGTTTGAAAATTTTTGGATCCCTTATGTTCTCAGAATTTAGCTTTCGCCCTTTTATGACTACCATTCATTTCGTGGCAGGAGTAAATAAGGTTTTTTTGTCGAAAAGGTGAAAAATGACTAAAAAAATCAAGCTTTTATATAAAAATCGGAGGAGGGGTGAGGAAACAAATTGAGTGTTTGTATAGAGGGCATCCTTTTATCGAAAACGCCTTGTTCACCTGTGCATCAGGCTTTTTTCAGGGACTATGGGTGAAGGGGACAGGGTGAGTGGCTTTTTTTAGGCAGCCGTGACCGAAAATAAGTAGAAATAGTGAAATAAACAAATTTAATCCCGGCTCGAGATTTCGGTTAGGGGGTCGCCCGGCCATATATGCACAGCATGGGAATTAAAGGGGGAGTGAAATTTTAAAGTGCCTTTTTTGGGTCTAAAAATAGTGGATACGCGTTAAAAACATCTTTTTTGGCGGTTCTGACGATGCGGTATCTTTCTAGAGCAAAAACGCATAATGTCGAGAAAAAATCAGAAGTCAAATAAATTGAACAAAATATAGTTGAAAACAGTGTTTTTTTGCACAAGGTCCGTTTGTACATGTACAAAGATGGTCCTTAAAAGTCTTTGTACATTTTGTACATGCAAAGTTTTGTGTACTATAATATAGTAAAGTAGTGGTTTTTGTGTGGTAAAAGGGGGTTTTCGATCTTTGGTAGTGTATTTTAGCTATTATCTGGGTTTCTGTCGCCAAGAATAACTAAAAATTGCTTCAAAACGGCGCAAAGCGCCGAAAAATTTGACGTTTTTGAAGTCTTAATGCAAATTCTGCCATTTTAAACATATATGTATAGGACAAACAATTACTCATTTAGGCGCGAAGCGCCGAAAATTTTTGATTTTTGGGGATTTTACACATTTTTACAGTTTTTGTCTTCCCAAAAATCATTGCACATTTCGCACACACAAATTTTGGGTACTATAATATAGTACAGTAGCGATTTTACTGTGGTAAAAATGGAGTTTTTCGACTTTTGGTAGTGTATTTTAGCTAATTTCTGGGTCTCTAAAGGCAAAAATCACTAAGAATCGTCTTAAAACGGAGTGAAGCGCCGAAAAATTTGACATTTTTCCTTTTGAAATGCAATTTCTGCCATTACAAAGATATATCGTGGTATGGCGAAAAACACAATTTTTCAACTTTTCTTATCGAGCACTACTGTTTTTTATTTTTGTACGGGACAAAGATTTTGAGGCTCATACAAAGATTTTGGAGCGATCTTTGTACATCTTTTGTACACAAAGTATAGGCAGTTTTCGACCGATTTTCGATTGTACAAAAAAATCGAAGTTTTCTGTACAAAAAAAGAAAACAGTGTCGAGCACTATCCATTGGCATCAAAAAATTGCGAAAAAATTCAAAAAATTCAAAAATTGAATTCTGGGGGTATTTTGCTTTTTCGGAGGGAAGGGGGTGGGGTGCATACCCCCAACCCCCCACGCTCAGGTGTGGTCTAGACCACGCATAGATGTGAGGAGGAGTGTATGGACTCTTTAGAATCTGAAACCCTTAAAAATTTTAGAAACCCCAAAATCGAATTTTTAATGCTGTTTTTGGCAATTTTCAGAATTCGGTTGCTGCACATGTATGGTCCATACCATACATGCATACATGGGAATTGGGGGGTGTGTTAAATTATGAAGTGCCGTTTTTGGGTCCAAAAATGGTAGGTACGCGTCAAAAACATCGTGTTTAGCGTTTGTGACGTTGCTTAATCTTTCTAGGGCATAAGAACAAAAAATATCGGAAAAATTAAAAAGTCGAACAGATTGAACAAAATATAGTCAAAACATGAGTTTAATGGCGCGAACCGCCGAAAATTTGGCACTTTTGAGCGGATAGATAGCTAAAAACGCTCGAAAAAGCACCTTTTCTACTTAGTTTTTGAAATTTTTCGGAAACTATCGAAAAATCGCCAATTCTAGGGGGGGGGGGTGAATATTATTCCAGGAGGATGAAAACCCCCCAAAACCCCTTCCCCAAGATCATGTATGGTCTATACCCCTGGGCCATCCCCCACGTGCGTGTGTGCTCCAGACCCATCTTTCACGGCCCTGGCCTCCCAGCTAACTCGTCGTTCTGTTCATTTAGGACTTGGCTAATTTTGGCCAATTAAAAATGTTGCCCATAATTCCCAATGATTCATTCAAGATCGATTCAACTGAACCCAAAACTGTTAGCGATGGCGATTCGTTGGTCGGAAGATCGCCCGCGGACGAAGTCGATGACGTCACCGTCCGAAAAAGCCGTAAATATAAGGGGGTTAAAAGAGGTGAATCTTCCTGAATTTTTTGAAGATTTTTCCAAAACTATTCACTTCTGAGTGTTTTACATTCCCTAGCTTGGAAATAATCAACTTTTCGGTCAGAATTATTATAAATGTCTATTTTTAGTATTTTTCGCATAAAATTTTCCGTCAGATGACAATTTCCGTGTTTCGTATTCTCATAAAGATGCTAAATTTAGGTTTATAGTTTGTCCTGGAAATGTATTTGAATTCAATGCAGTAAAAATGCTAAAATTTAAACCAAATTATCTGATTTTATGTCTGTATTTCATTGCCATAAACTGCGCAGTTGATCCAAAAAATTGAAACTTGGTCTTAATTGTCGTTTATTACCTACTTAAACTTGCTTCGGCATACATTAGAAACATTTTCAAAATTTTGACCACATCCCTCTGAAATATAATTCTTATCGCGAAGCAAATTCGGCCTTACAGTGCTCGCCATGAAACATGACGCACTATAATCATCAGATTTATATTAGATGATGCGTCGCGAGCGCCGCGTTTCGTCTATAATGCGCTATCATCTCTTTTTTATTATAGGATATTTATCTGTATCATGCCGTTAATCTGGCGATGCGGACAGCGCAATTTAGCTATTAATAGCGCCAACAAGAGGGAAGCGCGCACGTGAATGCTGGAAGCGCGCACGTGAATGCCGTTCTATATTCAGGCGAGTGCGCGCACGTGAATGCCGTTCTATATTCAGGCGAGTGCGCGCACGTGAATGCCGTTCTATATTCAGGCACGTGCGCGCTTCCGGCATTCACATGCGCGCTTCCTTCTTGTTGGCGCTATTAATAGCTAAATTGCGCCGTCAGCATCGCCAGATTAACGGCATGATAGAGATAAATATCCTATAATAATAAAAAAGAGATGATAGCGAATTATAGACAAAACGCGGCGCTCGTGACGCATCATCTAATATAAATCTGACGATTATAGTGCGTCATGTTTCATGGCGAGCACTGTAAGTGCGACGAATATTTGGGTAGGTATACGTCTAAAATGGGGCGGCGAAAATTGATCGTAGAATAAAACTGTTAAAAACATAATTTGGGAGCAAGGAGTGAAATAAAATTTAAAAATATAAAATTGGCTCCTAAACTGAATACTTGTCTTTCTAATCAGACTTCGATTCTTCCGATGACGTTTCTTTTAGCATACGTATGAGAAAAATCAAATTATGGGTTTAGATGGGGCCAAGTCGATAAAAGTAGCACCAAAAACTCTTATTTCGGGGATCTGTATCTTCAGATTATGAGGGGTCCAGACCATAGGTGGGCGGCGCCGAAATTCTGGGGGTACTAGATTTTTCAAAAGTCGAAACATGGCCTTAAAAATGATGGTATGGCGAAAAAAACACCATTTTCCAACGTTTTTCATCGATCACTATCCATTGGCATCGAATAGATTGCAAAAAAACGAGAAAAATTCTTTAAAAATTGAATTCTGGGGGTATTTAGGTTTATGGGGGAAGGGGTGCATACTCCCGAAGCCCCCACGCCCAGGTATGGTCCAGACAACCACGCCCATGTATCATTTTCAGGTAGGAAATAGCGAAGAGTTTTCAAGAAATTTCACTAAATCGCAGGATGTATTATGGTCGAAATTGGCTATTTTTTTGTGGAGGATCGAAAAAAAGTAATTTGAGCTCATTCAATCGCAAAAAATGCTAGCTCATACTGAAATAGCTTTCATTTATTCCGCTGAGGACAGAAAAATTTTTTTCTTGCGAATCAAAAAGCGTGGCTCTCAAGGGGTTTGCACGATTGAAAGGCGCCTTATCTTACGCTGTGTTAGTAAGTTACACCGTGGTGGGGGTAGGGGTACTCGCCGATTTTTCGAGAAAGGTGATGTATATACAGGTTGTTTCAATAAAAAACGATACCGCACTAAAATGGATATACTGTAGCCAGGCGCGGATTTAGGGGGGGGCGGGGGCAGCTTCCCCTCCCATTGGCCCAAAATAGTGCGTAAAATCAAGGATTTTTGAGTGATTTATAGCGATTTTCGGGTTAAAACGGCTAATTTTTTCGCTCAACTCAGGGTTCCGCCCCCCCCCCCTTAGGGGTACCGTCCCCCCCCCCTTAGGAAAATCCTGGATCCGCCACTGACTGTAGCGTATAATTAAAATTAATAGTTGAAACTCTGCAAGAGTGTGGTCTAATGTTTGATCGCTTGTTTAGTAAAATTTTATAACACGGGAAAGACATCTCCGGAATTCGGGGCTTTTTTTCTTAAAGCTACGTATGATTCGAGTTTTGGCGTGAAAACTTTAAAATTTTTGCCAAATTAATGATGACCGCTAATAATTTAGTAACCACTTCACGTAGACTGCTGTAATTTTCAGCGGTTGGAGAAACAAACTTTAAAAACAAACAGTGATGGATCCGGGATTTTTTTGGAACCCTGACTTGGGCGGAAAAATTAGCCGTTTTAACCCGAAAATCACTAAAAGTCGCTCAAAAATCCTTAATTTTGCGCACTATTTTGGGCCCCGCCCCTGAAAACAAAGGAACAGAATTATATTAAATACAACTGAAAAATTTTACTGTAACGTTACGGTAAGTGTTACTCACAATGACCTCTATCAGATCTGTCAGTCAGTTTTAATCGATAGACAAATTGACCGATGAAGTCATTGATTTTTTGCAGTCAGGCACTTCCAGGCCCTACAATTTGCCTTTTTATACTTATACGAACTGTTAGATTTTGCTATCATATTTTAGCAAAAATCCTGCAAAAATTCGGTGCCAAAACTCGTACTATGTGAGTAAAATCGTAGATTTAAGAGAATTTTACACATTAAGAAATTATACCTAACAAGCATTCGTACATAAGACTACACTCTTGCGAAGTTTCAATTGTTAATTTTATGTATATGCTACAGTATACCTTTATTAGTTTTTATTTTTTCTAAAAATAAATGAATTGAAAGATAAATTTTTTTACCGTTATTTTTTGAAACACCCTGCATATGTTATATTTCCATATTTAGACTTCTAGAATTTCGGAATTTCGGTCGGAGGGTGGGGTGAAATTTAAAATGCCCGATTGGGTTCGAAAACGGCGGATTCGCGTAAAGCATAATTTTTCGGCGTTTCTGACGATGCCATATCTCTCTAGAGCTTAAAAGCTTAAGAAATTACAAAAATATATCGAAAAACTAGAATAAATCGAACAAAATATAGCCAAAAATGAGTACCCGTATTGCACGAAGCGCCGAAAACTCGACACTTTTGTGCAAATAAATAGCTAAGGACGCTTAAAAAGCACCTTTGCTACGGATTTTCAGGAAATTTTTGAAAAAATTCGAATGCGAATTCTTTGGGTGGGGCCTTAAAATTTTTTGTGCGGGGGAGGGCTGAAACTCGCCCCCAGACCTCACACCCCACACATCATGTACCGCCGCGTGTACTTGGTATATTATGTAAAAGTCTTGACCGTAAGCAGTGCATATGTAAAGTCACTGTACTGTAGCCCATATAAAGATCGCTGGTGGGGGAATCTACTTAAGATCCATGAAATTCGTAACTTAAAGCACAAGAGCAAGCGCATTAATATCGAGGGAATTCGGCCAAGGCTCACCGACCTTAGGTGGAGGTGGGCTGCATCGAAATTCTGAGGGTGCAAGATTTTTCAAAGGTTAAAAAATGGCCTTAAAAATGGTGGTATGGCGAAACAACACCAGTTTTCAACGTTTCTCATCGAGTACAATCAATTGGCATCATAAAATTGCGAAAAAACAAAAAAAATTAAATTCTGTGGGGGGTTATTTTGGTTTCTTGGGGGGAGGGGTGCATACCCCCAAAGCCACAACACGCCCACGTGTATTACCGACTGCTTTAGGATAAAATGTACGTAATAAGTGAGCAGTGCGTTTAGGAGTACGAATGAAAAATCGATCGGCTTATCGATTTTTCCTCTTGACGCTACAGTGCTCGCCATGAAACACGACGCACTATAATCATCAGATTTATATTAGATGATGCGTCGCGAGCGCCGCGTTTCGTCTATAATGCGCTATCATCTCTTTTTATTATTATAGGATATATATCTGTATCATGCCGTTAATCTGGCGATGCGGACAGCGCAATTTAGCTATTAATAGCGCCAACAATATGGAAACGCTCACGTGAATGCCGGAAGCGCGCACGTGAATGCCATTCTATATTCAGGCGAGTACGCGCACGTGAATGCCGTTCTATATTCAGGCACGTGCGCGCTTCCGGCATTCACATGCGCGCTTCCTTCTTGTTGGCGCTATTAATAGCTAAATTGCGCCCTCCGCATCGCCAGATTAACGCCATGATACAGATAAATATCCTATAATAAAAAGAGATGATAGCGCATTATAGACGAAACGCGGCGCTCGCGACGCATCTTCTAATATAAATTTGACGATTATAGTGCGTCAAGTTTCATGGCGAGCAGTCACTGTATGAGAAAATGATCAAAAATTTTCCAAGATTTTTTCCCAGATTCAGACGCGTCGAAATTGCTGGAATTTTTGCAAAATTCGAAGCTCGTACCCAAAGAGCCCGATTATCGATGCTGCGAATGCGGCGGGCCGTTAAAATTGGGACTTATATCGATTGACGCCTGGGGTTGGCGTTGCCCGAATTACACTTCGAAGAGAAAACAGAAAAGGCGATTGTGCGGCTATCGAATTTCGATGCGGCGATTTACGTTTTTTGAGAATTCCAAGCTGTCGATTCCGGGCATTTTGAAATTTGTCCATTTTTGGCTTCTCGACTTTACACTGAGCGCGATCGGGGTCGAAGCGGCGATAGCGAACGAGGCGTTGGTTCGTTGGTCGTCGCATTGCAAAGAAGTGCTGTTGAGGAGCATGCTGGAAAATTCGGCGGCGCCGTTGGGTGGCCCGGGCCGAGCGGTCGAAATTAAGGGGGTCGAATTCAAGCGGCGCGAATACGAATCGGATTATTCGGTCGACGGCGTTTGGGCGTACGGCGGATACGAACGCGGTTCGGGTCGAATATTTTTCGTTCCCATTATGGAAAAGTCGTCGGCCGCCTTTGCGTCATTTACGAAAATTTGGTTGCTTCCCGGAACTACGGTGATAGGCGATTTTCGGCGCGAATTTGACGCCGAAACGCGTCGGCAATTGAAGAAGGTGGGTGAAAAAAAACAAATAAAAATATACAAATACAAAAATATAAAAATAATAAAATATATTAATAAAACAAATAGTAAAATACGCGCGCGTAAATTCAAGGGGAGCGTGAGCGTAAGGGCGAATGAGTGACTTTCGATTTTTTGGTCAAAACGGTAAAAAAACACTAAAAAATAGCCTAAAAATGCTAGGTTTTCGCCGAAAATGGGGTAAAGAATCAGCCTTTCGAGGATGGGAAGGATTGACCGGGTGGGAGCCTCTTCCGGCGAGTGGCGGATCGTAGGATTTTCCTACGGGGGAACGGGGTGAAATCGCCAAAAAATTGCCAAAAATCGCCAAAAATGTTGCTAAAAATAGAATTCTGGGTTTTAAGGTAATCTGCAAAGGTTTTTCGACCTCTGCGGGGGGAGTGTTTACCCCCAGACCCTCCACGCCCACGTGTAGGGGGTACCCGGAAAATTTTTAAATCAGTCAATAAAGTCGCGTGCAAAATGGCGTTTTGAGATTTTTGACAATTTTTAACACAGCTATGTAGCCTTTTTGAACTAAAAATAGCTATTTAGCCCTTTTTGGGTCGAGAAAGTAGCTATTTATTCTTTTAAAACTCAGAAAAGAAAGCTAAATTGCATTGCTGAGCACACACGGTATAGTGCTGGCCTCTAAAAAACCAGTCGATTTGTAACCTGAAAAAACAACCCCATTTTTCCATAACCAAAAGGAGATGATTGATGATATTATACTGGCGGACAAGCTATGCCGTGAGGATTACAACTGACCCCTGATCTCTTTCCGGATCATTCAGAAACTCGAGATATAAATTTGTCGAAAAGTTCCTAAAAATTGCCGTTTTTATGATTTTTTTAAAGCATTTTTGAAGGTCAGTATTTCTACCCGTATTCATATTTGCTGGAATCTTTTATGTTTTCACGTTAGGCTCCCTTGCAGACTAATGTCAGAAAAAATTTAGTTGTTCTATGTCATCCACATAGCTACAGTATACCTTCAAAGTCAAACCTAAAAAAACCAGTTGTGACATAAAAAAACCAGCGCCAATTTTTACAAAACTTAGCAGGAATGTGCCTCGTAGCACCTTACATGATGCCTGATATTTATTTTTCGCAAAAAATAGGAATCACCCCAAAAACTGCCAAAGAAGTTCGATTATAAGCTAAAAAAACCACTGTAACTTAAAAAAGAATAGTGCTAAGTATACGTTGCAATGGCAATGAAATAACTTTTCATCAAGTTGCATAATTTTGCACTGATTTCTTGCGGAGGATGTAGAAGAGACTTACCTAGAGTTGTTTTCATCACTTGAAGAATATTTGTGAAATTTATGGAACTTTTGATAAAGTTCAGAAAAAATTATTGATTTTTATATAAATGTGATAAAATGAACGGAAATATCGTGAAAAATGAATTTTTTCAAAAAATATGATTATGTAAGGCCAACTAATTATTTTACGCTGCAGACCACGCACTTCGCATAACATTTTAGGGGTGGTTTTTTATTTCCCATGTGTTTTTTTCACTTCCCAAATGGAATTTGCTGGTTTTTTTTTAATTTTGACTTTGATCGATTTTTTCTCCAAGACTAAAGGAATCTATGAAATCAACTAACTGGCGAAATGAGGAGCATCGACGGGACATTGCTCTGATTATATAAGTTTCTAGACTGGGGTGCTTGCACAATGAATATATGCAAAAAACATGAAACGTGGTTTTTTCAGAGGCCATGACTATATGTTTTTGAGTCCAAAAAGGCTAAATGCTAGTTTCGTTGAGCCTAAAAAGGCTATATAGCCATACGTGGGCGGCAAGAAAATTCTGGGGGGGGGGTGCGAGATTTTTCAAAGGTCAAAAAATGGCCTTAAAAATGGTGGTATGGCGTACAAAACACCATTTTTCGACGTTTCTCATCAAGCACTATCCATTGGCATCAAAAAATTGCGAAAAAACGAAAAAAAATTTTCAAAAATTGAATTCTGGAGGGTGTTTTGATTTCTGGGGGGTATTTTGGTTTCTCGGGGGTGGAGGTGCATACCCCCAAACCCCCCACGCCCAGGTGTTTATGTAGCGCATTTACGTCACCCAACTGTTACATACCAGCGTTACGGCTATTAATGAATTGCTGTTGTTTCAGGAAAATTGCAATATCACGTTAAAGGATGCTGACACTGAAACACAAAATACTTTTGAAGAGTCTACGGAGAATCGGTCCAAAACAGGATTTTATGGCTCACGGTCTCGCAAACCGCATCGTACTGCTGGAAACTTGGCAAAATACATGTTTATAGAACGGTGTAATGAGCTGAGGCTCGATCGAGAAACAGAGTTTTGGAAACTCGTAGCCAATTTGTATAATCCAATAAAAATGCGGGATGTTCGGTTGCCCGCTGGCGAAAAGGATGAGCAGGAGGAAACGTGACAAGATCGGAGCAAACGTGCTCTGGGGATGGGGAACCCCCGTACGCGTAATAGGGGAGATGGGGAGCACTCCTGGGCGTTGGGGGGTATGCAACACCCCGAGAAATCAAAATAACCCCCCAGAAATCAAAATACCCCATTCCTCCCCCAGAATTCAATTTTTAAAATTTTATTCGTTTTTTCACAATTTTTTGATGCCAATAGATAGTGCTCAATGAGAAACGTCGAAAAATGGTGTTTTTTCGCCATACCACCACTTTTAAGGCCCTTTTTCGACCTTTGAAAAATCTTGCACCCCCCAAGAAGTTTCTTGCTGCCCACGTATGATGGGGAGCGAATCCCCTATCTAAAGTCGGTCGTCCCTCCTTTTCCCCCAAGTCGGAAAACTTTGACTTTTTTTGATTTTTAGCGAAAACTTACCGTTTTTAGCCACTTTTAGCTGCTTTATTCCATTTTTGTTCGAAAATTTTAGGTCATTCCCCTACCCCTCACCCGCCCTTCCTAAAGGATAACGGGACCCTGTTTTTAAATTTAAAGCCCTTACATGTATGGGAACCCCCAAAGTCTGTCGCCATTCAACATTCGCCCGCCCTTAGGACTGGTATTTTTAACCCCCCTCCTAGACTTTTGAGCAATATTCGAGTTTTTAGGTCATTTTTAGTCGCTTTTTGCCGTTTTGGCCAAACGTAGAAGGTATGAGTGGTTAATTCTAGCAGTCGCTCAACAGCCATTTGGGGTTTACATTTCAGACTGTCGCACAAATGTAGGCATGACGAAAATCATTGTAAAAAGAAACCGGAATTTTCTGTGGGGAAACTAGGGCAAAATTTAGGATTAAGGACGAACGAAATCGGAACTTTTGTGCAAAAGTGCTTATAATTGGCCAGCAGCAATCGCCAATCGTGGTAATTTTTCCTCAAATCTTCCCATATCAAGAGCATAGGTGGGCAGCACCGAGAATTCTGGGGGAAGGGGTGAAAAAATTTTCAAAGGTCAAAAAATGGTCTTAAAAGTGGTCGTACGTATGGCGAAAAAACACCATTTTTCGACGTTTCGCATCGAGCACTATCCAATGGCATCAAAAAATCGCTGAAAAGCAAAGAAAATTTTAAAATTTTAATTCTGGGGGGTATTTTGATTTCTGGGGGTATTTCAACTTCTGGGGGTGAATACCCCCCAAACCCCTCACGTCCATGTGTGATCAAGAGTATCACATGTAGCTGATACTTTGTTTTGTTATTTGACAAATATTTGCATCGCATTCCGCATTTTGTGTCGATTTTGTAATTTGTTTTGTCTCGTCGATTTAGCAATAAATTGTTTTCATTCCTTCGTTCGTTTGCCCTCACTCGTGCTTGATTACATATGCACACGATTATGGCATACGTAGATTATATAAGAATCATAGATGCAGGGTGGTTTACATGATCTGGGGGGGCTGGGAGACTCCCTCCCAGAAAAATTTTCAACCCCGCAGAAATCATTCACTTCGCCCAGAATTCGCGATTTTCTAGAAGAAAATCGCGAATCCGACAGACCCTCCGAAATCGATACACCCTCGAAATTGAATTTTCGGCATGTTTTTTGAGATTTTAGCCAGTTTTTCGGCACCTAAATCCCAGAATCAAGCTGCTGTTCTTTCCATGTGGGTGTACAGTACAGTGTTCACCTACGACCTAACAGAACACTCAGGTACAATTAAACATCGCACGGTGTCAATCAGAAAAGCGACGCTGTCATCTGTTTTGATTTCATGTCATCACTCATCTGAATTGGTTCCATTCATTTTTTCTTGTGGGGCTTTTTAAGTGTGCACCAGAAGCCCTGCTAGTATTTCCGGCCTTTGAGATTGCATCAGATTAGTTCCAGGGAAGCGAAGCGATTACAGAAACGAGAATGAAAATAATGCCGGATGTAAGGAATGGGCTCAGCACTTGATTCAGTTGGATAGTGATCCCTTAACAGTAATGTAGTATTTGATCAATCTGCTCGTTTCCAACCAAACTTTGGAACTTGTTTTGCTATTGCGCAGTCTGATCAAACTTTTATTGAATTTGGATTATTATTAAGGAAGTTATGGTCGAAAAACATTGCGGATAGTTTTGGTGGCCCACCCTGTGGATCTAAGAACCAACTTTCTTCTGTGCGAAAAGTCCTGGGAAAATGAGGGGGAATTGGCTCAGTAAACTTTTCCGCAATTATCCTTTTCGTTATTGCCAAGTAGGTGCTGTGCTATATACATTGAAGCAAATCGATTCATCTGATGATCAAATTGAGTTTCAGTTACCTAACGCATTTAAAAACAATTAGCAGCGACTCGATCGATAATTGTGATAGTAATGGATTTAAATCCGACTACTTCGCCACCTCGTCCAAAAAGAAGAGCATCTTTAGGATCGTTATCTTTGATAAAGAATTTAGCATCATCAGGAAGCCGTTCAAAGCGTCGTACTGTTATAGGTGAATAATATTTAAGCTAGCGGATATTAAGAGTGCAAGGGGAGAGTTTTGTTTCAATCAGTTCAGCGGCTCTTTAAAATGTCCGCTTTTTTGTTATTGTGTACAGAAGAAGGAAAAATTCTGAGGAAATCGAAAATTTTGAAATTTCAAGTAAGCAATATAATTTCTTCTCTTCCGTGTTAGTATAGCTTTAAAGTGTTGTTGGTCAAAACTTTTCATGGAAAATAAGGTAAATTGATGGCAAAAAATGGATGGAAATCGAAAATTTTCCACAAAAGTGTTTGAAAAAGATTTACTAATGAATTAACATAGCTTTTACGCTATTTAGGCACTTATGCCACAATTTTTTGAGGACGTTCTGGCTAAAAAACACGTATCTCCATAATGGGCGTGCGTATTGTGCATCGACTACTGTATTGCACAATTCTTAATATTTTTCTCATCATTTTTCCGTTGATTTTTTGTTAATCCCGTATTTGTTATATTATACATTTAAGTTTTTAGCGGGAACATCTCGGAAAACAATTTACGTAAAAAATTTACTTATTCTGAAATGTTTAAAGCACCCTTTGCCTATTTGATCAGCATTCTTCAATATTTTCAGTATCGTGCTTAGACTACTTTATTTAGCTTCATTATTCGCGTCTTATCCAAATGCATCTTATCCTCTTAATAAGGAGTAAACAAACAAAGAAATTGTGCATACTGGGCAAAATTTTATTAAATACACAAATAAATGAACAAATGTAGAATTAAATAGTTAAAACGTAATGGATAAAAATCGATAAGCGCGCATCGACGGAAGCAAATACGCAGATGAATAAACGAATTTGGAATGAATATATAATAAACGCTTTATTGCTGTGTTTGTTCGCTTTCATTCTTTACTTCTTCGTAAATTCATTTTTAGGCATTTTCGGGATCTAGTATACAATTTACCCCCAGCGTTTTTTTAGCCGATCCATATAATCTACAGTAACCAAACTTCACAAGGAGATAGCTATAAGCCTATTGTACTAATCTGGCAAAATTGATCTACTTACGGTGTAAACTTACTGCTTTAAAAAATTTAAAAAAACTTACTTTACTTTACTTTAAACTTACTTTAAACTTACTTTTTCAATGTAGGATGTTGATTGAGTTACAAAAACTGCTTTGTTTGAAACTCACCGAATCGTTTGCAATTTTTAGATGCCGTTAGTACGTTGTAAACTGTGAGTGTGAAGCAGTAAGTTTACACCGTAACTTAATCAAATTTGCCAGATTAGTTCAATAGGCTTTTAGCTATCTCCTAGTAAAGATTTGTTTACTGTAGCTTATATGGATCGGCTAAAAACGCTGAGGAGCAAATTGTATACTAGATCCCATTTTTGGTTTATCATTCAATAACCTAAAAAAATCAGTAGAAAGTTAATTAAAAATAAAACGTTTAAGGCTCTCTCGCAGAATCTAGTGCCACTACCACCTCTTCTCCGATCGCCTCACGTCTCGATACTCCCAAAAAATTGGTCGAAAAGGGAGGGCAGTCGCTGGCCCGAAATTTGGATCCAGCGCTATTTCCACCCGACCTGGGCATCAATTTTAAGGTCGGCTCTACAGTATACGCTAAAGATGGCTATGGAAAATGGTAGGTATGCGATGTTTGTATGTGTGGAGGATTGAGATCTCCACCGTACACGTAAGAGGGGAGGGGTTAGGGATCCCTTTAAAAAAGTTGGTTGTGCCAAAGACATGGAAAATTTTGGATTCTCATTTGGGGCGAAACTTATGTTATTTTAGCCATTTTAGGTGCTTTTTTTACAATTTTTGGCCAAAAATTTGAGATCACCACACCTAAAAATGGACAATGATCCACTACCAAATTTCACATGTAATCTCAACGATAGGTGCGCAAGTTCAGACTTTCATGGGGGTGAATACCAAAAATTGCTAGACAGCTATGTGCTTCATAAAAAACAACTCTATAGTCCTTTTAGGGTCAAAAAATTAGCTATATAGCCTTTTTTGTCTCAGGAAACTAGCTATATAGCTTTTTTGGATCCATAAGCATAGCTATATAGCCTTTTTGGCCTATAAATAGCTATTAATCCCTTTTGGAGTCGAGAAAATAGCTATATATCCTTTTTGAAACTTAAAAAGGACAGCTAAATATCATTTCTGAGCTCAAAAGACTATAAAGCTAGTTTTCTGAGCCCGAAAGGGCTGTATGGCTAATATTCTGAGCCCAAAAAAGGCTATACAGCAATAATTTTTCGGCCAAAATCGCTGTATAGCTATCAGTTTTTCAAAGCTTAGGGGTAATCCCCTCACCCCCTATGATCTTGTATGATCCAAACCCAAAATAGGTCATCTCCAAGCCCAAGACCGAGATTTTTACCCCCTTCTCGATTTTTCGACAAAAACATCCGTTTGAGTCCATGTTTGGGTGCTTTTTTGCCAATAGTAAACCATTTACCTCCTCCTGAAAATGACGAATTCTTCCATCTCTTTAAATTTTGGAGTCGTTACACGGTGACAAAATGTGTTTATAGTAGTTATCATATAATAGCACGGGGTGACGAGGTATTACTACCGCAGCTTTAAGAAAACTGATAAATATACAGCCATTTTGATCGAAAAAAATATAGGTATATAGCCTTTTTGGGCTTAGCAGAAAATTAGCTATTTAGCCTTTTTTGGACTCAGAAACATACCGTATGACTGTGAGGTAAGGAATGCTATATAGTTGTCTTTTATGAGTTTCAAAAGGACATACAGTCAAAGTCGGATAATGCGCACCCCTTCGCGACCAAGGCCGAAGAAGTGCATTATCCGAGTGTGTGCATTAATCGGAGTGTGAAATTTTCTTAAAATGTCACTTTTTACTAAATTGAAATCTACTATCGCTTCAATACTATGACGGGAGCAATGAAAAGACGACGAATGTTGTATCCTTGCTTATTACTGTAGAATAAGTAGTGTAATAATAACGACCAATGCTTTTTTCCTGCATAAGATAACAATGGTGTGCAATTAATATCATTAATCCACGCGTGCATTATCCGAGGTCCGCGTGCTCATTATTCGAGGTGTGCATTAGATTTATATGCAGCGGTCATACGTGGGCAGCAAGCATAGGTGCACAAGGTCAGGGTCGGCAGGGGGGGGCTGAAATGCCAAAACTCTATAACGGTAAATTTAACGTTCACGATTTTTTTGCTGTTTTAATGATCAAAATGGTCAAAATAGCCTATAAAACGGTTTTTCGTGTAAATAACACATTTTAAAAGCATTTTTAGTCCATTTTGACTGCATTATATCACTTTTAACACTAAAAAATGCAAAAATTTATCAATTTTGGGCGCTTTTTGAGTAAAAAGTACTTAAAAGTACTAGTCTGGCGCGAAGCGCTGGAAAAATTTTGACATTTTTACTGATTTTGATGTCTAAAATGATGCAGAACAAGACCTGTTTGCTCAAAATCGCCGGACAGTACCGGTCTAGCTGATCCCTCAGGGGGAATAATACCCCCTCACCCCCTATGTGCATGTGTGGCAGCAAGAAAATTCTGGGGGTTGCAAGATTTTTCAAAGGTCAAAAAATGGCCTTAAAAGTTGTGATATGGCGAGGAAACACCATTTTTCGACGTTTCTCATTGAGCACTATCCATTGGCATCAAAAAATTGCGAAAAAACGAAGAAAAAAAATTTAAAAATTGAATTCTGGGGGGGTATTTTGATTACTGGAGGGTATATAAGTTTCTCGGGGGGGTGCATACCCTTCAAACCCCACCCCCTACGCCTAAGTGTGGCAGCGGTCATAGTGAGCCGTGTGCATGACGCATTATACGACTTTGCTTTGACCGGGATGCCTTACTATGTTATAATACACTTATTTCTTGCCGGGATAATTCGTGTTGGTGTGCAATAGACGGAAAACTGCATTATTCGGGATTTGCATTATCCGAACTCGACTGTATATCTATTTTTCTACTCCAAGAAGGAATAACTTGCTATTTTTTGTTTAAAAAGGCTATATGTCTGCGTTTGTGAGTCCTAAAAGGCTATATAGCCATGTTTGTGACTTCGAAAAGACTACTTTTTGCCGAAAATGCTCAAAAGCGATGGTTTCAAAGCGATACTATGGTTTTTGCTCTAGAACAAGACAAACAATTTCGAGAAAAAATCAAAAATAGTCGGATTAATTGAAGAAAATATAGTCAACACATGAGTTTGCCGAAAATTTGGCACTTTTGAGCAGACAGATAGCTAAAAACGCTGAAAAAAAGCACCTTTTCTACGAATTTTCATTAGATTTTTGGAAACTTCCGATTAATCATCAATTCTGGGTGGGGGGTGAAGAAATTTCTGGAGGGATGTACCCCCAAGATCATGAATGGCTACAAATCAGAAACATATTTTTGACGATAAAAACATAACCTCTAAAAATGTGATAGGTCGACTTAAGCATGTATGTCGTGTCAAAATGTTAATTCGGCGCCAAGCGCCAAAAATCGTATTTTGAGCAGAAAACGTCTAGTACAACAGCACGTTTCCTCCTCAATTTTATCAAAAATTAGAAATTTTTATTATCTAGTTGTGCTTCTGAATTTTAGAGGGACGAAAATTTGTAATTCGGATAGGATAAATCAATAAAGGCAAAAATAATGGTATTTTAAGCGTTTCTACTCAATTCTTAGTCCTATACGACGAAGTAGAAACATTACACAAGAAAAAACGGAAAAATTGGCATCATTTCTAACTCATTTGAAAAAAAGCAGCTTTTCATAGATTTGTCAACAATTCGAGCTTGACTGAAAATTTTTAACTCTTGATTCTTCAAGCAATACACAAAAATTAATAATTAGGCACAAACTGCTGAAACTTTGGACTTGTCCATCATGTTTTACTCAAAATTAGGTATGTTTTTGGTATGTTTTAAGAAGACGAAAATAATACAAAAAAGTTTTTTTGGCAGCCTATGAGCTGCGATTAACGATTTAAAAAAAACATTTTCCCCTGGGGGAACCTTTATAAAAATACTAATTATTCGTAAAATTTGAGACCACATGGGGAGGGGGATTGGGAGGGATTTTCACTCTCTCCCCAGAAAAATTTTCGCTCCCATAGAAATATTTTAATATTCTTCTCTAGAATTAGAATTCGCGATTTTTAAAAGTTATTGAAATATTTGAGAATTTGTAGAAAAGGTGGTTTTCAAGCGTTTTTAGCTATCTCTCTGCTCAAAAGTGTCAAATATTTTGGCGCTTCGCGGCTCGCGCCATATAGTCATGTTATGGCTGAATTTGGAGCAATTTCTTTGACTTTTTGATATTTTTTTCGGAATTTTCTCATGGTTTTAGGGCTCTGAAACGATGTTTTTTGACGCATATTCCATCATTTTCTAAGGCCGAAAAGGCACTTTAAAATCCCCCCTAGAATTTCAAAGCCATAGATGTCTAGACCACCACACTCAAGTTCGGTTAGCCCAATCTCCCTAAAAATCAAAATATTTGAACTGTAAACTTGATTCCTGAATAACTTTCTGCATCCAAATTCCTAAATTCTTCGCTGGCCTTACTAGAAAAATTATTTCCTGGCACTTTTGTTAAACGTGTACAAGCGTTTCATTGTTTGACGAAGCAGAGCGAATCGATTAAGATAAGAATTGGTGAAAGAATCTGTATTATATTGTGAAAAATATTAATAATAATTAATATGCGGATCTCCAATATGTATTTTTTAGAGTAAGCGCTATTAAAATTATGAAAAATGAGCTTGCTAAGCGTAAATCAAGAGAAACTTAAAGTTTTAAATTTATTAAAATTGATTTTATGCATTATTTTTATTTTATATCGTTTTAAATGCTTTAACTTATTTGATAATGAAATTTTTCGTTATAATAAGTAATTATTATTCTTTTTTATTGTATTTTATTTATCTTAATTAATTTTTATTGTTTTAATACTTTATAACTGATTATCATTTTGTATTCATTGTATTTAAATTTCCATTATTAAACTTTCGAATTTTGATAATGTAAATATTTAAATTTCCATTATCACTCACTTACGGTATTTTAATTACATTGATTAATTTTTTATTTTTTAAAATGTTCTACTAATTTGGCGATGAAATTTTTTGTTCTAATTTTTGTAATTTAAATTAATTATTTTAAAATTTTCTAATGCTTCAATTATTGTAGGTGCTTAGGGAGGATATTGGAAATTCGGTACGATATTGGCCACGTATTAGTGCACTTTGAGTATTGGAGCCAAAAGCACGACGAGTGGATTGCGGTCAGTGGGGGCCGATTGAGGGCGGCCGATTCGGGCGAAAGACCGCATTCGGGCGAGGTAATCAAGTAAGAATGGAGTAAAATAGATGAAATGACACGTTTTTTAAAAAATAAGGAAGTATAAAAAAATCGAAGAAATTTAGGAAATAAGCGTAATCTGAATAAAATCATGTCGTAAATGATTTTTCCGTTTAATTGCTTATTATTATTTATTAATTTACTTTATTTTTTCGAAATTTTTTCGTTCACTTTCAATTTAGTAATATAATAATTTGATAAATATGTAATTTTTCTAATTATTTATAATGAAATTTTTTATTGATCGAAAAAATGAGAAATCTGTATTAATTTATCTTCTATTTGTCGTAACTTTTTCTTACATATTTATTTCCATACTGTATACCCTGTCTGTATAGTGAATCCCTGAGTCTAAGCCCAGGCCTCTATTTTATTCTTTTCCCTATTTTCTAGTAGTCGATCCAACAAGGCTAAACCTAAGCAAAAGTTAAGCCTTCTATTTTCCCCATTTATTTTCTAAATAGTGGGTTCAGCAAGCCTAAGCCTTTGCGCAGCTTTTTTCAAGTGTAAATCTCACAAGAATAAGCCTAAGCCAAGCACTCTATCTTAATATGACATTTTCTATCTTATGGAACTTTTATCAATCAACTTTTCATTTTGGATGTATGTCACTTCTGGGATGACATATAAATTAGTTTTGCTTTACAGCTCTTACAGGTCGGCGATTTCGTATTCGCTCGGTGGGCCGATAAAGGAGACATTTATCCGGCCCAAATAATCGAAGCATTTGAAAATGGTATTTTTCTTATATATTTTGGAAAATAAATATTGCACACATTTAAATAAATAAACAAAAACCATATTGTTGACATGATTTTAACGAGTTTTGTTCTAAATAAGTTTAAATAATTAAAATATAGTTAATAATTCATTAATGAATCGTAATTAATCAATAAATAATTAATTATTAAATTTTAAGTAAAATTTTTAATAAGTCGACAAATGTGGATTAAGTAAGAGTTCAAATTGTTTTTAGGCGTTTTAAAACGCTCGACTAATTTATTAATTTTTCGATTCATATTTCAATTTTTACATGGTTTACGACAGACGAGTTCAATCTGTTGTATTACGACGGATTCGAAAAAATCGCCCTCCGACGCACGTTGAAGAAGATGTCCGACGCGGAAGTGAAAGAACTCGTAAGTTGCATGTTACGTAAAGAATTTTTTTATGAAAATTTAACATACGTGCGAATGGTTTTGGGATACGGAGTCAAAGGTCAGAGGTCGACATTGTATGAAGATCGGTCATCGCCTATAAATCTCCAGCGTCCGAAACGATTGCGCTGTAGATTCGAGTCCAGATCTTTACGATAACATTCAGTCGAAATTTGAACCGGGCTAACATAATGAACCCCCTGTTGCGGAATACGCAAAATTTGGTCAATTATTCAGCGAAAAATGACGAAACTAAGCTTTAAATATAATATTTTGCAAAATATTCGCTTTCTGATCGGTTTTGAAATTATGCAACCACGCCAAACGGTCACGCTTTCTTAGCAAGCAAATGAACAATCTTGCGCGTGATGACCAGGGGCGGATTTAGGGGGCGGGGGGCGGCCGCCCCCTCCCCATTGGCCCAAAATAGTGCGCAAAATTAAGGATTTTTGACCGATTTTTAGCGATTTTTGGGTTAAAACAGCTAATTTTTCCGCCCAGGTCAAGGTTACGCCCCCATAGGGGTACCACCCCCCCCTCAGGAAAATTCTGGATCCTCCACTGGTAATGACATTTAGCAAAATATATTTTGAACGCTAAAACCAGCAACAGCGTGATACAGTAACGTGACAGTGATTCAGTATGATTTTTCATAGCGTTTTATTATATAAATGTGCTTAATATTGAATCTACCAGCGGCAGCAGGAGAATAACAGTTGTGTTGTGTGATTGATTCGCAAAGAAAGTGTCGTAGCTTCTAGCTTGTAGCGAATGACTTAAGATTTGTAGCTTGTGGGTTATATTCAACTTGGATTAAATTTTTTGTATTAGCGGAGAAGCAAGCCACATACAAATAATCAAATAATTTAAATACGTCGCGATGCGCCAAATTTGAACCTACGCTGAGCTCAAACAAGAATTCGCGACACCCCCTATGTGACCCTAACAGAGCTGCCAGGTGACACTAGCAAAATCACCGCCAGGTGACCTTAACGAAATGGACCACCAGGTGACCCAAAGGGAATGACCACTCAGGTGAGGTGACCCTAACGCAATGACACTCAGGTGACCCTGACAAAATAACCCCAGGTCTCTCTAACAAAGTGACCCCCAGGCGACCCCTGCTGATCCCCACTATTTCTCAACATTTGACGGGTGGTGACTAAAATTTGAGACAAACACTCTAACGTGCATAACTGTTAAAAAACTAATCATTCGATTCAATGAAAAATCTATAGGAAAATAACTATTCAGGCTTTTTTGAAAGCAGGTCATACAAAGATTCACCGTCTTTTCGGCAGACACGATCCGATTTGTTAGGACGCCATGAACGGTAATGCGTATGACACTCATTTCTGCTTTCCAAGCATCACTTCACTCGTTTTTACAAATGATCAGGCACGTAGCTGGCCGCCCTATTTTGTGGGGACCAACACCAATTTTGGGGGGACTACGCCCAAGAAGGCCAAAAATAGCACAAAATAACGTTTCAAAAAATCTATTTTTTCGATTTTTCTGAATTTGAGGGGGGGGTTGGAACCGCCCCCCATTCCCCCCAATAGATACGTGCCTACAACCGCCGCACACTACTTTTTTCATAATTGGCCGAAAGGTTTAAATTTGGAAAGATATGTATTATTAAAGATAATTATTACTATACTAAACTATATTTTAATTTAATTCAGGCGCAGACAGAGGGTTACCATCCTTCTCGCCAAAATTGATACCGTATTCATGCAAGTGGGTACCGACTTATTTTGCGCAATGTGACTATGTCAGGTTGGCCCAGAAGGCGCAACCGTTAACAGACTCATATTTATTGGATAAAAAGCAATAGTCTGTGTATTTTACAATCTTCTAAATGTATAAACACTTTGGCTGATTGCCATTTTAGGAGGAGCAATGAATGATTGTAAAATTCTGCGAGGTTAAATGGCCTCCAAGACCACCAATGTGTCCTCGAAATTAACTCAACACTTTATGGAGAATATTTATGTTAATTATCTATCTACTTATTTATTAATTTGTTTATTTTTCTGCTCATTTTCTTCTTTCTAGCTTCTTTTTCGTATTGATTACTTCTTACTATTTGACATCTATCAAGATCTTATAATGCGATAGAAAGTTGCTCTGGGAACCGTATCAGTCATAAAATGTTTGGCAATAAAAGATTTGTTATTGTTCCGATGTGCGGAAAAACGAAATTTATACACACACTTCTGGTAATTATAATGATGTCATATTAATTTGACTCAATCAAAAATTACCCGAAAGAACAACCAAATTTCACTTATGCACTCACAATATATCACGTCAGAATTAGCCGCTCGGATTTGTAAATCACTTCAGTTGTATGCAAAATAGAGATGGACAAACTTCGACTCAAATTTCAGTCACCATTACACGTGGGCATGGGTGTGTATGCACCCCCTCAGAAGGCCGAATACCCCCTTCCCCCTAGGAAACAAAATACTCCCCAGAATTCATTTTTCGATTTTTTTAAAATGTTTTTTTTCTCGTATTTTTTTGATGCCAATGGATAGTACTCGATGAGGGACGTAGAAAAATGATGTTTTTTCGCCATACCACCATTTTTAAGCCCATTTTTTGACCTTTGAAAAATCAGGCGCCGTTCCCCCAGAATTTCGGTGCTGCCCACTAGGGATGCAGCGGGTGCACATTTTTTGAAATAGCGGGTGCGGGTACCAAAATTTTGCTTTAGCGGGTGCGGGTGCGGGTGTCGCACCTTAAAAAATAGCGGGTACGGGTGGCGGGTGGCGGGTTTAGCAGTGAGATATAGCATAATATTAATAGGGCTAAAAATGCTTCATTTTTTTGTCCGCTTAATGCAGGTATTTACTGTGTGCAAAATTCATATTAATCTTCAAGCTGATTGTCTTTTTCTTTGCAGACTACTCTCTCAATGAATTAAATTTGCAAACTAAAGATAAGTAAATTGCCAATGATTGAACCATTGACCAATATGAGTAATATATTTGCACTTTGCAGAATACAATGTTTAGACACTTGTTGTTGTCATTCTCTTCTTAAAAAGGGTCTACGACGTTTTCGCGCAAGCAACTTAAAAAATATTTCAAGTACATTAATTTTGAAGCAATTTTCAAGTAAATTATATATTCAAAATCGACGAGTATTCATTTGTGTACGACTGAAAAACTGTAGAAAATCCAGTGTATTTTTAGATGCGTTTAATTATCTCATTAAATTTAAAGATATTCTAAAAGTAATTCGTACCATCACGTAGAGAATTGAATGAGCTTTCAGAATCTGTATTACATATACTTTAATCATAAATTAAATGTAAATAATTAATAATATTACAACGAGTATGGCGCCAAAACGGCAGTGCCAAAACGTCCTACTTCGTCTTAAAAAAAGCAATGTATAATACATTGCTGCATAATATCTCTACTCACGCTAGAGTGGTTGAACTGATGCATATAAAGACTGGCACCTAGACCCTTCTTTTTTAAAAAGCATAATTCGCATAATTGGAATTAACCATAAGAGAGCTTGAACGCAGTCCAGAGGGTACCTAAAAATATGACTCATTACAAGTAGATGTCCGCTTTTCCAATTTGAACTGGCACGTTAGAACACACTGTTATACATTTTGGTTTTTTCATTAACGTGCCACTGCCTCAGAATCGTTTTGTCTTTTCGTAAATTCTAATTATTATTATCCGCCACCCGCTGTTTTATCATAATATTTTTAGCGTGGTGCGGGTGCGGGTAGCAAAATTTCGGAATAGCGGGTGCGGGTGCGGGTACCAAAAAAGAAGCGGGTAATAGCGGGTGCGGGTACGGGTATCCGCTGCATCCCTACTGCCCACCTATGGTCACCACCCGTTATACCTAACCGTTATGAATATTCCGTATGTTCAGCGTATGCCCTCTTCCACTTTTTAAATCCACACCTGGCCCATTTGTTTAGGATTTGGTACATTTCGGTCGATTGAAAACTTTGCCCACCTTTCCCAACAATTCGTTCAGTCCTGATTTGACCGACAAATACGGCGGCAAACGCCGGTGCCGCGCGGCGGCGACGGCGACGTCGAGCGAATGGTCCGGCGTCGTCGCGTTGCCGTCCGCGTCGCCGACGACGTCGACCGCCGCGACGGCGTCCGTCGACGCTCGGCCCATTTCCGGAAAATTCGTCCCCCAAAAAACCGACGTCGTCGGCGATTCGTCGTTGGTCGAAAATTCGGACGCCGATGATGTCATCATCGAGAAAAAGTCACTTAAGACGTTGCCTCAAAGACCACATGCTCCTCGTCGAACCCGTAAACATACATGTAAGAGGAGGGATGAGGATGCCACCCACCCAAAGTCGGCCGTCCCCCCATCCCCTAAAGCCAGAAAAGTTTTGACCTTTCCCCCGATTTTAGGAAAGAAATTACATTTTTGGTCTCGTTTCTAGGTGTTTTTTTGGCCGCTTTGTTCAATTTTTTCGACTTTTTTATATTTTTTTTCGAAATTTTTCTGTGATTTTATGTTCTAGAAAGACAGAACATCGCGCATTTCAACTGCTCTTAGAATAGGTTCCATCCGTGCATTATCTTGGGGGGGCGGGGTTGCACCCTCTGCCAGAAAAGTTTTTACCCCCCCGCTCCTCACCTTCTCACCCCCCTGCGATCGGCTAGTTTTTTAAAAACTTCCCGAAAGTTTTCTGAAAATTCGTAGAAAAAGTGCTTCTTGAACTTTTTTATCTATTTTCTCAAATGTGTCAAATTTTCATCTCTTCGCGCGACGTATTCATGTTTTGATGTATATATTGTTCAATTTGTTCGACTTTTCTGATTTTTTCTAAATTTTTTATGTTTTTATTCTATTGAAGGATAGAGCATCGTGAGAATCGCAAAAAAAACGATGTTTTGACGCGTTAAACCATTTTTGGGCCCGAAAAAGGCATTTTAAAATTTCAGCCCCCTTCGCCCAAAATTGCCAAAATATTTATTACATAAATCACCTGTTTTTATGTATGTACATATGTCTTTTATTACCAAAAGCTGCACAAATGACTTAAAAACGGCAAAACAGGTTGGAAATGTCATTTATTACCAACTCAAATTCGCTTCGGAACAAATACAACCATCCTTGATCATGGGCGCTATAGGGAGGGGGAAATTTCACCTCAGAAGCATTGTCACCCCCCGTAATTTGTTCACCCCCAGAATTTGCAAAGTTTCCAAAAAAATTCTTAAAATTTCATAGGGAGGGTGCCTCCTTAAGCATATGCATCTATTTGCTCAGAAGTGTCGGGTTTTTCGGCGCTTCGCGCCATACAATCACGATTTGACTATATTTTGTTCAATTTCTCCGACTTTTTCGTTTTTTTTGCTCTAGAAAGATGGAGCATCTTCGGAAACGCCGAAAAACGATGTTTTTTGACGCGTTCTCACCATTTTGGCCTTAAAAAAGCACTTTAAAATATCATCGCCCAGAATTCCATACTGCGCATGTCTGTTTACAACACTGTTGAAATTTTTACGATTTTTCTCCTGAAATATAATTTCTATAGCAAAGAAAAATGCTCCGATGGAACAAAAAAAGATGAACCAAGTATATTATAGCCTATTACGAGACTCCTCTGCTTACATTAACAATTTTTCGGAATCTTTTTGTTGTTTTTTGTTGATTGATTTTAAGTTTTGCCGATCTTTAAAACTTTAATAACGTGTAAAAATGCTTTTTAAATCAAAATCTTAGACATCAGTAAAATGTATTAAAACGATATATTTTAAGAAATTGCAAAGGAAAATTGATTATGGGTTCAAAAATGTACATTGCTTAAAAGCCTAGTACCTACTCAGTATTCATTCTTTTCCATCGTGATCTGCCCCCTTTGAAAACATACTGCTAGATTAGGTACACGAAAATTAAACACACCATCTTGTAGAGAATTTAATTCTACGTTTAATGGCGTAATTTTCATTAGAAAAGATAAAGTACTTATTTTTTTATTGCATAAAAACGAAATAAATTTGAAAGGTTCAATTATGCCGGGAATTTAATACTTATTCTTATTATCAATGCAATCTTAGACTGATCTAATTGTTCTAGTATGGAACACTACAGCTTCTGAAACAAATTTTCAATCAGGCAAGGCGATGCCTGTTCGGTATTTTTGTGCAAGGCTTATGCGAAAATATTCTTGACCGGCTTCCTTGTGCATGAGTGTCTCGCGACGCGACTCTGTCCTTCAGAATGTGACCCAGATCCCCTGTCCAGGCACCTACCTGGCCGTCCTATTTGGAGGAGGCAACACCAATTTTTGGGGTCCAAGCCCTAAAAGGCCAAAAATAGCACAAAATAACGTTTAAAAAGTCATTTTTTCCAATTTTTCTGAATTGGGGGGGGGTCCGAACCCCCCTCATTCCCCCAGAGATACGTGCGTGTCTATGTCCGGCTGAAGTCAGGCAGGACTGTTACCAGGCCACAATCGTTGCCCTGGAATCGAATAGCCTCATGTTCTGTGAAGTTCTTAGTTTTCTGAGCGAAAAATCATTTCGGCAGGCAATAATCGAAAAAACGCAAAATTAAGATGAGAAAAAGTCGAATTCTTAATTTATTTTGATAACAGTTCCAATGTCTACGCCACGTCGCGAACAGAAACATTAGAAATACATTACTGATCGCAGAATTTAATTCTCTGCAAGATGATATATCTAATTTTTTGTGTCTACTTTAGAAGTATGTCTCCTAAGCGCGCGGATCATACATGCACAGCATGGGAATTCTGGGGGTGAAAACCTGAAGTGCCTTTTTTGGGCCCAAAAAATGGCCGGTACGCGTTAAAAAAACATCGTTTTTTGGCGTTTCTGACGATACTCTATCCTTCTAGAGCATAAAATCATGAAAAAAATTTCGAAAATAAGTCGAATAAATTGGCCAATATATCGCTTAAAACATGAATATATATAACGCGAAGCGCCGAAAATTTGGCGATTTTGAGCTAATAGATAGTCAAAAACCCTTAAAAAGACACTTTTTCTACCAATTTTCAGGTAAGCTTAGGAAACTTTTGAAAAATCGCCAATTCTGGGGGGTGAAAAATTTTTTGCGGGGCGTTAAAAATTATTTTGCGGGGGCTGAAATCCCCCCCCCGAACCCCCCCCCAAGATCATGTATGGTGCAGATCATTTCGAAACAACCTGTATAATATACTTGGGTATTCTCACTCAACATATGTCAACTCCCTACAGCTATATAACGGGACACATCTAGGAAGTGCGGTTTTTAAGGGATAGGTAATAAAAGATTATGCGGTCTTTTTTGTTTACACTCAATATGGTGTTTGTAATGAGCGTGCAAAGTTTTGGCGTATAAAAATATGACTTGGGTTGTTGACATAAAAGTTGCTGAGATAAGAATTCGATTGACGCACATTGAGGTGAAATGAAATTCGAGAGCATTAAAAACCTTCGAGATTCCAAGTAAGTGTGGTCTTAGGAGGAAAGCATAATGTTAATGAGATTTCCATAACTAATGGAAGTCAACTTCTTTACACCTAGCGAATTTTTTCCGCAGTGTGTACACAACTCTGTGTGAATGCCTTGTGCAACTTGATAGAATTCTCTAGATATAATTTTTTTGTCTTTTGAATTTTGCATTAGTTCTCGAATGGGAGTGTAAAGACCGTGAAAATCAGGGGGTGAAAAAACAGATTTTTGGTCGAGTTTTTGACTTGTTCATGTCTGCCAACAACTACGGTTACGAGTCCCAAGAAATTTTTTCTGACAGGAATGTACTACGGGTTATGGGCTACTTTCCGCTTACCAGCAAACTTTTGTACGCTCAATACGGAGTTAGTACCAGGGGTTAAAACTTTACACTCTAGTAGATGGTAGAAAAATACGTTTTGTCCCTTTCATTGTTCGCCAATTTCTCCGTTTAGAAGTCAGGATAAGTTGGATAGAATACAAATAAAGTACTCTTCTAACGAGTACACGTCACAGCAAAATGTGCTTATTTACACCCGTATTGAGCATTTTCGGGAGGTGCAAAGTCAAAAATCGATGGTGTTAAGCGTGTTTCTGTCTTGTTTTTTCTGCCAATTTTTCCGGCTATGAGCCTGGACATGATCACAAGTCTAAAAATGTATTAGGGATCAAACTTCATACGTCACTTGGGCGACTTCGTTTACACTCAACAGTGGTGTAAAGTTCTTTATATCCAGTATTTTTTGTACATGGTCCGTTTGTACATGTGCAAAGATAGTCCCCAAAAAGTCTTTGTATATTTTGTAAATGCTAATTTTTGTGTACTATAATATAGTACAGTTGCGGTTTTAGTGTGATAAAACAGGGTTTTCGACTTTTGGTAGCGTATTTTAGCTAATTTATGGGTCTCTAAGGACGAAATTCAATAAAATCGTCTTAAAACGGCGCGGAGCGCCAAAAATTTGACACTTTCTCTTTTTGAAATGCAATTTCTGCCATTATAAAGATATATAGAACACACAATTACTCATTTCGCGCGGCGCCGAAATTTTTGCGAATTTCAGACCTTTTTTGCAATTTTTGTCTTCCCAAAAATCTTTGTACATGTACAAAGACGGTCCATTAAAGGTCTTTGTACATCGGGAAAAATCTTTGCCGAGTACAAAAAAACACTGCTGTTTACATCCAATATTCATTTGTTTCCAGATTATTGATGAGAGGGTTAATTTTTCCATAAATATTGATCGTAATATTAGACTAATATCAGAATTACGAATCCGACTAAAATCTTATTTACACTCGGTGGTTGCCCGAAGTTTGCACTGAAAATCAACTTTAGTTGTAGAGCGTTGCGGAAGCTTATTTTTCCAAATGTTCTATGCAACCTTAGAATTACGCATCTGACTGTTAGTTTTCTCTACAACTAGTAGTGTGTAAAGTTTACACTATTTCATTTATTGTTGATCTGTAAAGTTTACACTATAAATTTATTTTACTTTCAGAGCGATGCAGAACACGAAGTTTTTTTTAAAATAGGTTCTGTAAGGTCAGGATTAAGAATCTGACTGTATGTTTTCTCTACACCCAGTAGTTGTGTAAAGTTTGCACTAGAAATTAACTTTAGTTTCAGAGCGTTGCAAAATCTTAATTTTTTTAAAAATGTTTCGCGTAACGTCAGGATTACAAATCTGAGTGTAAGTGTTCTTTACACTCCAGTAGTTGCGCAAAGTTTGCGCTGGAAACATTCGATCTGTTTAAATAAGGAAAGGCAGTCTTGTTTAAACAGTGTAATGCTGATGTTCAGAACAATATTGTTTTTCGCGTCCTTGGACTGCTGTCATTATTGTGGCACGTTACCGTATGTGTTTACTGGCTGATTTACTCAAATGATGCTAATTAAAAGTAGGATACTAGCAAAGAAAAATGCTCCAATGGAGCAAAAAGGATGAATATACTTGGAATTGCGCGTCATTCAGGGCATAAAAGGTGGGGACCATACATGATCTTGGGGGTTATCACTCCCTGCAGAATCATTCCCCCTCCCCCCGCAAAAAAATTTTTCACCCCCCCAGAATTGGCGATTTTTCAAAAGTTTCCTAAACTTACCTGAAAATTGGTAGAAAAAGTGTCTTTTTAAGGGTTTTTGGCTATATATGCCCAAAATCGCCAAATTTTCGGCGCTTCGCGCCATATATTCATATTTTAAGCGATATATTGGTCAATTTATTCGACTTTTTTCGAAATTTTTTTCATGATTCTATGCTCTAGAAGGATAGAGTATCGTCAGAAAAGCCAAAAATGATGTTTTTTAACGCATACCGGCCATTTTTGGGCCCAAAAAAGGCACTTTGGGTTTTCACCCCTCCCCCAGAATTCCCATGCTGTGCATGTATGGTGGGGACTAGAGAAAAGTTACCTATGTATGCGTGTGAAAGTTTTAAGAATCTACTAGAAAGTAGACTTTCGCTAAAAATGCGCAAAATCGAAGTATATTCTGCAACTTCTGAAAAAAGCGTTCCTTCGCAAAACACTATTCAGTGGCTCCGAAATAAAGATTAGTTATGAGGGAGTTCTGATTTGATTTAGTAACCGATTTGGTTACTTATCATTATCAATTTTCTCTTTCAATATATGACCAATATTCACCTGATCGTCAATGGCTTTAAAAATGAATTATGACAAGCACACTATCTTGTTAGTTGCTGCCCCGTATCAGTGCGTGCCATGCTAGCAGAAGAATGCACATTATGTCGTTTTTTGATTAGTGGTGGCTTCTTTTCTAGGAATAAGCTCTTCAGCTTATTCATTTTTACGTCGGAGGTGCAACTTTCTTCTGCAGGCCGCTGAATATACTACGATCTTTCGCGTTTCTTAGCGGAAGTCTAATTCTTAATAGATACTTACAACTTTCACAGGCATAAATATGTAACTTTTCCCTACTTACCTCCTTTTATGTCCTTATATGATGCTTAATTCCAAGTATATTCGTCCTTTTTGCTCCATCGGAGCATTTTTCTTTTCTGTTATGTATATAATCAGTAGCCGGCGTGACCACGATTAGGTCTAAAAAGCTCTTCGAAACGAAGTGGGTACAAACAATAAATTTCCGAACAAATCGGTATCAGTTTCTGTACTTTTTAAATGTTTGCTCCAAATGTTGATAGAATATGACCAGGACCTTGTTTCTGTAGCTTAACGCCGTCGACTCTGTATTTGACAATCGCTCTAATGCTCTCGGGAGTATTAAAAATCGGGGGAGTTTACAAATCAAATGTCGTTGCCCAAAAAATCAATGTAGCTGGAATTTTTGTTAATTTTCGGCTTTTTTTGACAAAATGAATGGTGGGCCTTCTGTGAATTCTGTAACCGTTCTTCACCATGTTAATTCCATGTGTTGGACTCATCTTTCACTCCGCCTCAATTTTTTTGTGATCTGTTCTTAATAAATGTGGCTCCCGGGTCGCGGGCTTCTCGGAAAGCAACGTATTTTGTTCGATTGATTGCACAGCGTTTTTTGTTGTCGTAGTTTCCTGCCATTGGTACTCAATTTTGAGCAATATCTCAATAACTCTTAAATTTGAAATCGAATTTTCTACAAAACAGTACAAAATTATTTTAATAGCATTTGCCCATAAGGCTTCAGTGGGGGAGCAAAAGGTAATTTGACACCCCGTACGTGTGTATGTGCTCGCAATGTACATATTTATGGGACTCTGGGGCGTAGCCAGCTAGGGGGCAGGGGGGCTGCCTCCCCCTTCCCCTGAAATAGAGAAAAATATTTTCATTTTTCCCGAAAAATTGAAGATTCTCGAAGTCTACTAAAGTACAGCCAAAATGAGCTTTTAACACACTTTTGAGCCACTAAACTCGAAAATTTTCGGTGCTTCGCGCCGGATTTCTTATTTCATATTATATCTCTTACTTAGAAGCCCAGAATTCACTTAAACATAGTGAATATGTCAGAATAATAGTAGTTTTTTGTGGAAAACTGCTAAATCTAAGTGCAAGACGGTAATTTTGAAAATTTTTGGGAGTCAGGCTTAAATTTGATATTGCAAAAGTCGTCATACTGGTAGCTTGAAGGCGTTACATTTTTTATATCCAAGTTTGAAATGAAGCGAAAAATTGATGTTTTAAAAGTTTTTCTCCGCCCCTCTATGGGTCTAATCGAGAAACGCTCGAAAATACCAGTATTTTTGCGTATCCCCCAACGGTTTTCGGGAAAGTGGGCTTCGAAAATTCCGCCCCTCTCCGTCGGAATAAAATCCCGGCTACGCCCCTGATGGGATTATTGAATTGCAAATCTCATCGATTTGCCAATTTGTTTAGGCCAAGAAAAAAACTACCGGAATTTTTTTTTTACCGAAAATTTTCGATTTCTAAATTCAGACGCGACGGGATTACTGCAATTTTTGACAAATCTAAAGCTCATACCCAAAGAACCCGATTATCGATGCCGCCAATGCGGCGGGCCGTTAAAGCTGAGCGTCGTAGCCCAGTCGGCCGACGGCTGGGTGTGGCATTGCTCGAATTACACGACAAAGAATAAACAGGCACGTAGCTGGCCGTCCTATTTTGGGGGGGCAACACAAATTTTGGGCGGACTAAGCCCAAAAAGGCCAAAAATAGCACATAATAACGTTTAAGAAGTTATATTTTTCCAATTTTTCTCAATTTGGGGGGTCCGAACTCCCCCAATCCCCCCGCAGATACGTGCCTGATAATAAACAGGAAGGGCGCGCGTGCGATCGTCGGGTATCGATCCGGCGATTCACGTTTTTCGAGCATTCCAAGCTGTCGATTTCGGACATTCTAAAATTTGCCCATTTTTGGCTACTCGACTTTACACTGGACGCGATCGGGGCCGAATTGGCCATGGCCTCGTACACTTTGGTGCGTTGGTCGTCGCGTTGCGAAGAAGTGCTTTTGAGGAGCATGCTGGAAAATTCGGCGCCTTTGGGTGGCCCGGGCCGAGTGGTCGAAATTAAGGGGGTCGAATATAAGCGGCGCAAATACGAATTCTGATTATTCGGTCGACGGGGTTTGGGCGTACGGCGGGTACGAACGCGGCTCGGGCCGGATATTTTTGGTCCCGGTAATCGAAAAGTCGTCGGCCGACTTTGCGGCGTTTACGAAAGAGTGGCTGCTTCCCGGAACTACAGTAATAAGCGATAAACGGCCCGAATGCGACGGCAAAAAGCGGCGGCGATTAAAGGTGGGCTAAAAAACGGACAAAAATGCAAAACATAAAAAACAAAATAAAAAATGTAATAATTATAAAATAAACAGACAGATACGCGCGCGAAATGCGCACGTGCATTTTAGGAGAGGGTAACAGTCGTAGGTGTACGACATGGCCGATCTGGGGGGGGACTTGTCAGCCAGTCAGAGTGGAACAAGAATTGAGCTTTTTTCGGCCAAAATGAGCTCAAAAACTGGTTTAAGCGCTTATATAGCATTAGAACTGCGTTAATTCATAGTTTCTGGTCAATTTAAGGCAATTTTAAGGCAAATTTTCAATTTTCATCTATTTTCGGCCTACATTTTGCCTCATTTTGTGCAAAAATCTCTTATTATTCTTTCCATTCTGCGGTCTAGACCATACGTGGGCAGCAAGAAAATTCTGGGGGTGCAAGATTTTTTTTAAGGTCAAAAAATGGCCCTAAAAGTGGTGGTATGGCGATAAAAACACAATTTTTCGTCGCTTCTCATCAAGCACTATCCATCGGCATCAAAAAATTGCGAAAAAAACGAAAAAAATTTCCAAAAATTGAATTCTAGGGGTTGCATACCCCCCAAACCCCCACGCCCAGGTGTGGTCTAGACCCCCCTCAAACCCCATACGAGCATGTCTGGTTACAGTCGGCCAACTTTATAGGGTGAGCGAAATGTACATCGATTTTTGGCCAAAACGGTAAAAAACGCAAAAAATCTAGTTTCAACTAGAAATGGGGTCGAATCAGCCTTTTTAGGGATGGGTACGACTGACGGGGTGGAGCTTCTCTTAGACAGGATGTGAAGTCTGGGGGGTGAAACTAAAAGAGTCAAAATGCGTCGAAAGCAAAATTTTTGCGTTTCTAACAAATCTTTCCCGTTTTAGAAGATGAAAAAGATTAGAAAATTTCGGAAAAAATATAAAAAGAATCGAGTAAATTGAACAAAATAAAGTCAAAAAGATTATGTAGCATTAAGTGCCGAAAATGTGACTTTATGGAGTCAAAAGATTACTAAAAACGCTTAAAAGGGCTCCATTTCTCTCTTTTTTCGAAAATCAAAATGTCTGGGATGTGAAAAAATTTCTTGTAGCGGGTGTAAATCTTCTCGGGGGTATTACCTCCTCCCCACTTACCATACTTGTAATTCTAAAAATTTTGGGTGGGGTCCTCGGCCATTTAGCAGGGGGGCAAACGACTTTCCATTCTCGTCGGCCAAAACGGTCAAAAAACAGCTAAAAACCGACTAGAAATTCAATTTTTCGTGAAAACGGGAGAGGGGATCAGAAATTTTCTGGTTCGGGCCTGTTGGCTAGTCCATTTTCTTTAGTTTTACATGTCCAACCACACAACTAACCTTATGAATTTTTTTATTCAACAACATTTTTAAAATTGTTGGACAGCCAATTACATGCTAGCCACTTTGTTAATTAAGCCGTTTTTAGAAAAGCATGGGCATTCTGAGCGACCACGCAAGCCTGTGAAGGTCACTTGAACATGGGTAAAAAGAGTATGCCCATGTATGTCCGGGGGATGAAAAACAATTAACTTTAGGTGGGGAACGCCCATATCTTTGTTTCATATAATTCTCCTTAACCGCCAAGTTCATGTATGGCCTCCTCCGCCACCCCATTGTTACATACGAATACAGTGCTCGCCACGAAATTTGAACAATAAAGAACCGATTGAGTTGATTTAGGAGCGCTTTTTCACGACCTAACCGCCTGAGACCTAAAGAGTATACTAACATGCTTTAATTTAAGAAAAAGCGACCCAAAAGGGTGCGAAGCGCTGGCTAGTTTTAACGAAACGCGACCTAAACGCTTAGGTGGGGCCTTTGACGACTTAGCCCGCGCAGAGCATATTAATACTAGCAAAGAAAAATGCTCCGATGGAACAAAAAAGATGAATATACTTGGAATTGTGGATTATTATGGATGTAAAAGGAGGGGACTAGGAAAAATCTACCTAAAGTCGGAAAATCTGCTAAAAATCACACTTTCTCTAAGCAACGCAAAAAATCGATGTATATTCTGCGGCCAACAGATTAAAATAAATATTCAACCATAACAATGATTGAAACAGCAGCACGTTAGCTATGCAGTAGCTATGGGAAATGATATTAAGTAAACTAACAGTCTTCCAAGCCAATTGAATGAAATAGCAAACATCGAAGACAATTGAAGACATGGTTGGTTAAAAACAGTAGGAAACACGTAAGTTGACTTGAAACAGACTTAATGTAGATACACTAGCATGCCCGAAACGATTGTGTGCACTAATCAATCGGCTCCTGCTTTGCTTGCTATAATGCTCATAAAACAAAACAACTTTAAATACAATACCTCTTAGTTTTCTATCAATCAGGTGCCAGCAATTTAAAAAAGTAACCTTGAAAGATTTCGTTTATACACTCTTATCTGAGACTTCGAACATTATTTAAAAAAGACACTGTTTTAGAGGCCGCAGAATATACATCGATTTTTTGCGTTGCTTAGAGAAAGTGTGATTTTTAGCAGATTTTCCGACTTTAGGTAGATTTTTCCTAGTCCCCTCCTTTTACATCCATAATAATCCACAATTCCAAGTATATTCATCTTTTTTGTTCCATCGGAGCATTTTTCTTTGCTAGTGCACTACTTTTAATTAGCGTGATTTCAGTACATCAGTCAGTAAACACAATCAGTAACATGCCACAATAATGACAACAGTCCAAGAACGCGGAAAACAATATTGTTCTTAACATCAGCATTATCCTTTTTAAACAAGACAACCTTATTGACACCATCCATTTTCAAATTAAAACTGCATTAAGTTATTTCTTCTTAATGTGCAGTTCACTTATAATCAAGCACAAAAATTTAACCAACGAATTCACATTGCAAATCCTCACTCAATCAATACACAAGCACAATGTGTTGTGACTTTTGAAATTGAAAACACCCAATTTTCAATTTTCAAATTGAAAATTGGATCAATTTTCAAATTGAAAATTGGGTCAATTTTCAAATTGAAAATTGGGTGTTTGAATTTGCGATGAAGAAAATAATCAAAAGATAGTCACTTGGTTTATTTAAGCCGAGTAATAAAATAACGACCGTCCACCAATTCCAAACTAAACGCAACTAATCTGATCACTATGAAAAAGTTTTGAAAAATGAGCTTGCTAAGCGAGAGTTGTAAACCAAGAGAAACTTAAAGTTAAAACCTACCATTAAATTATGAGAGAATTATAAAAGATTTTAAACTTCAAGAAAATGGAAAAGGCGGGATGTTGGTAAATTAGAAGGCAAAGATTTTCGGCAAAAATTCAAAAACTTCACGCAAATATCAAATGTAAGGAACACTAACGCTTTGATTTGGTAGTAAAATAAATTTGTAGTATAGACTACATATTAACAACAAATGAATAGTGCAAACTTTACACAACTACTAGGTGTAGAGAATACTAACAGTTTACGGTTTTGCAGGCAATTTACATCAATTAAACGATAGCTCTCCATGTGCAAGATTTTGTGAAACATATTATAAACACGGCTAAGAAAGATTTAACTTTAATGCAACCCATTTACGACAAAATTACATCTCTTCAATGATCTAAGGACACTTGAACATAATTTTTAAATCACTTTAGATTACTTTTGAGGGTAAACAAACTCACTTAATTGATGTCTCACATATGAATCCTTGAAAATTTCTTGACTTCAGTTACAAAGTCTCTGCAAGTCTATCGAATTAGGGTTAACACGTAACGTAAACTTTACACAAACACATAGCGTGAAGAATATTTTAGTCGGATTCGTAATTTTGATATTGCTCCGATATTTCTTTCAACATTTATGGAACAATGAGTCTCCATAATGTTTTAAAGACAATAAACATTAGGTTTAAACCACTTTGCAATACTGCTGAGTGTAAGCAAGCGCGCCCAATTGACGTATATATTTCATTCCCTGTAAATTTTTATATCTCAGGAAAAAATTTCGATTTTTGCAATGCTATAGAACAAAGGCTAACATGCAGTGTAAGAAATTACTCGGATATTATGATCAACATTCATGAAAAAATTATGTCTCTACAATGGTCTGAGGACATATAAACAATGAATGTAAACTACTTTACATCACTGTTGGATGTAAACAAACGCGCCTACGTGACGTCTCACATTTGATCCTTTGAAAACTTCTAGGCTCCAAGAAAAAATTAGGTTTCAGGAATGCTCAAAAACGAAGATAAATATATATGTAGTGTAAACTTCATGTAAACACCTAGTGTAAAGAAGATTTTAGTCAGATTCGTAATTTTGATATTGTTCCGATATTACGATTAATATTTATGAAAAAATTAAGTCTACATAATGTTCTATGGGCAAACTAACAATTGGTGTAAACTACTTTACAACACCGTAGAGTGTAAACATATGCGCCAGACTGGCATATCAAATTTGATTCCTGGTCCATTTCTAGACTTGATAAACGTGTCCCTGACTCGTAACCGGAGAAGCAGGCAGAAAAAACAAGACAGAAACGCATTTAAAACTCCAAATTTTTGACTTTACACTCGCTAAATATTAATGTATAGACAATTTGCTTTGACATGCACCCGATATAAAGCACTTTATTTTTATTCTAGTAGACTTATCCCGACTTCTGGACGGAGAAAGTGGCGAACAAAAAACGCAACAAAAACGTATTTTCCATCATTTAGAACACTGTAAACTTCAAAATTCCGTACCGAACTCCCCATTGAGTTTAAAGAAATTCGGTTTGGTACAATTTGTAGCTTTTAAATCGTAGTACATTCCTGTGTGCCAAAATTCTGTTGCAAAAATTATTTGGCATGATTTATCAATCAAACTTCGGAAAAAACGTGTTTTTTAGCCCATTTTTTACCTCTGATTTCGAACTTTACACCCCCATAAATAACTCAATATTGCGTTTTTTTAAATGCGGTTTGCTGCGATGTTTAGCCCCTGTGAGGCACTTTATTAATGCTGTCTTCGATTTGCACTGACTCATAAGCGGAAAAATTTGGCAGAGAAATCTTAGTTAAAATCCGTTTTTTTACACCATCCACTAGAGTGTAAACTTTAAACCCCAGGATCTAACTCACCATAGAGCATACAAGACTTTGCTTATATGCAGAATGTAGCTCTTGATCCGCTCTACATTTCTGTCAGAAAACATTTTAAAAACCTCATAACCGGAGTTAGTATCGGACATAGGAAGGTTGAAAACTCGACCAAAAAGTGCTTTTTCACCCCCAGATTTTCGCACTCTTTACACTGCCGTTCGATAAATAATGCGAATTTCAAAAAACAAAAAAAGTGTCATCTGTAGAATTCATCCCTCTATTATCCTATTCTGTTCAATCCTTCGAGTCATCAATACTCAGTTGTTCACATGCCGCAGTAAAAAGGTCCCAAAATTTGTCCTATGTTATAACGTTACACAAAAACTTTACACCTTCTTTACACAGTCAATTTTGAGTTTCAAGAAAAACAAAAAAACACGGGCAGCGAATTTTTTTATTATCTTTCTTTTAAAAAAACCGCACCTTCCAGAAGTGTCCCGTTATAGCTGTAGGGGGTGCCCAGGTGTTGGGGGTACCCAAGTATATTATAGGTACGCGCTAACGCGCTACCTATGATTGATTACACTCGTGCAATTCGTATGAATATTATATTGTACGCATTAAGCGCACACGCGGCTATTATCACGCGTCTATTTAAGAACGCGTTCGGAGTCGTAAACAGTCCGACCCGAGCGATAAAGTCGCGTTTTCTTAAAATAGAGCATGTCAGGATAATCTTTAGGTCTCCGGCGATTAGGTCGCGTAAAAGCGTTCCTAAATAAACTCAATCGGTTCTTTATTGTTCAATTTCGTGGCGAGATTTGTACATGTACACAGTGCGGTCATCAATAAAATCCTGCTGTCTTTTTAAGGAAAATTACAATATTACCTTCAAGAATTGTGACACTGATACGAAAAATACTTTTGAAGAGTCGACGAAGAATCCATCCAAAACAGGATTATACGGCTCACGGTCTCGTAAACCGCATCGTACAGCTGGAAACTTGGCAAAATACATGTTTATCGAACGGTGTAATGAGCTGGGGCTCAATCGAGAAACTGAGTTCCTGAAACTTGCAGCTCATCTGTATAATCCGCTGAGTATGCGAGACGTTCGATCGCCCGCTTATGAAAAGGATGAGCAAGAAGAAACGTAATTAGATTGGACCATAGTGTATGGGAATCGGGAATGGGAATTCTGGGGGGTGAAATTTTAAAGCGCCTGTTTGGGCCCAAAATGGTGGGTACGCGTGAAAACATTGTTTTTTGGCGTTTCTGACGTTGCTCTATCTTTTTAGAGCATAAAAAGATGAAGAAATTTCAAAAAATGAAACAGTCGGGCAAGTTGAATAAAATATGCATAGTCAGAATGTGAGTATATGGCGCGAAGCGCCGAAAATGTTACACTTGTGAGCTAATATGAAAATGGCTAAAAACGCTTAAAAAGCACCTTTATTCACGAAAAATCTCAAATTCTGGGGTGGGTTAAAATCTGTTTAAGGGAGGGGGTGAAACCCCTCATATCCCCCAGATCATGTACCGTGTATCGGAGGATGGGAGAGCCGAATTTTGTCATCGTGCATCATGCTCCCCGCAAGACTGATATTTTTTATCAACCTGACCTTCGGGCAATACTTGCATTTTAGGCCATTTTTAGTCTTTTTTGTCATATTTTGGCCAAAGATAGAAGGTAATAAATGGATACTTTTTAGGCAGTCAGCTAACAGCCATGCTGGGTGTGCGTTTTGCGCTGTTATTTCGGGTATGTAACAAAAAATGATTGTAAAAAAAGAAGGCATAATTTTCTGGGAGAATTAATGTATGATTGAGATCAAGAACGGCCGGGACCGCTTGAAACATTAAATGCGGCCGTCAATCGGTAATTCCCTCCAAATCACCCCACATCATACATAGCTGATACTTTGTTGTGTTATTTGACAAATTTTTGTATCGCGTTGCGCATATCGTGTTGGCTTTGTAATTGCTTTGTCATTTAGCTTTAGCAATAAATTGTTTTCATTTCTTCGTCCACTTGTTAAACCCTCATTCGTGCTTCATTATACATTCATTAATCAATTTTGCCAGATTATTACAATAGGCTTATAGCTATCTCCGTGTAAAGTTTGGTTACTGTAGCTTATTTGGATCGGCTAAAAAACGCTGGGGGTAAATTGTATACTAGATCCCATTATTGTGGGTCGTTTTTTCAGAAGATACACATAACGAGTAAGTAGATTATACAGGATTGATAGGACAGAATCGTAGATGCGGTGTTGGTAGTGAAGGTAGTGAAGGGCAGCACCGAGAGTGTCTGTGAGGGATGAAAAAATTTCTGAGGGGCGGATCAAAGCGCTCCATGATGGTCATAAAAGTGGTTGCATGGCGAAAATTAACACAATTTTTCGATGTTTCGCATTGAGCACTATCCAATGGCATCAAGAAATCGCTAAAAAGAAAAAAATTTCAGAATCCGAATTCTAGGGGTATTACAAGCCCTCTCTTGGGGTGCATACCGCCCCCCTTCGCCCACGTGTGGTTTATAGTGCACCTAGTGAAGGGAAAAGTCCGAGAGTCCGCCACTAGAAAAATAGCGCTCAGATTTAGCAGTATGTGCATACGTGACATGGGCAACGCCTAACATCTGATTGGGTCCAAAAATGTTCAAAGGTAAAAAGAGTGATTAAAAATGAATGGTAGGGGTCAGGCCCGGATCCAGGATTTTATTTCGAAGGGTGGTGAGACAATTTTCAGTATCAATTATCTTGAGAACCACTAGATGGGCAAAAATAAACGCATTTCTTAGCTGTCTCAACGAGCTCTATGCAATGCTGAAGAAATATTCCAAATGAAAATTTTGAAAATTTTCACTTTATTTCGTACTCATTTTACACAAATCTATCGTCTTTTTTACCTTTGTAAGACTTACGTGTTTCGAAATTATTTTTAATTTTCGTGGGGACGGCCTCCGGCTTCCCCTGAAAACGGGCCAGGTAGGGGCGAAGTATACCGTTTATTTTCCGACATTTCTTATCAAGCGCTATCTATTGGAATTAAAAATTGCAAAAAATCAGAAAATTTATTTCTGGTGTCTTTTAGGCTTTTGGGACCCAGATCATAGATGCACAGCCTAGCCAATCTGGGAGGAGAGTCAGTTTAAAAGCATTTTTGAGCCAACATGGCGTCTAGATTTGGGATAAAATGATGAAATTGCGAAAACTGAATCCAGGGTTTTCGGTCAGTTTCAAGCGGTTTTGCAGATTTTGATTCAATTTGCGTCCATTTTTGGCCTTGATTGTGCCGTATTTATCTCAGAAAAACGCATTTTTTCCTTTTCTAGATGTCTAAACTTCGCAAATCCCACGTGCATTTCCGTACCTGAATGTACATGCGCAACATGGCCGATCTTGGGGGGGTTTAGCCTACCTGAGAAGGTCATGATTGGAGTCTTTCTGGGTCCAATGGACCTTAAAAACTGATATAAGCGCTAATATTGCGTCAAGAGTACGTTATTACATAGTTTCTGGTCAATTTAAAGCGCTTTTTAAGAAAATTATCAAGTTCATCCATTGTCGGCCTTCATGTTGCCTCAATTTCCCCCAGAAAATATACCATTCTTCCATTATGGGGATCTGGACTCTAGACTATGGATGCAGCGCATGCTGATGTGAGGGGTCATGAAGCAAACGTATATATTGTTTGAGATGTCAGGGGCAACTTTGGAAGCTACAAAGTCGACTTTGTCAGTCAAAGGTCGTGTTGTGAAACCCATTTTTCAAGTCGGACTTTTGTAATAAAAGTCGGGTTTGAGCGACCGAAGTCAACTTTCCCAAAGTACCAAAGTATACCGTTGTGAAACCGGCCCCTGACCTGACCCACCAAGCTCATGTATGACAAGAGAGCGACGGGAATCCCTTTATTCCCTAAGTAAGTCGCTTCTATCTCTGGTGGCTAAAGATTTTTCACCCGTCCTCTTTTAGGGCAACATCCTGTTATTTCATTTTTTCGGTGTCTTCGTCTTTTCTGATCAATATTGTAAGATTTCGCATCCTATTGGTAAGATGGCCTATTATGTTTACCCTAATTTTGTAATCCTGACGATTATGTGCATTTTCGCCCCGTCTGAATTGAAAAATAGGAAATTTCCTCGGAAAAATGGAGGCCGAAAATGAATGAATATTTAACCTTTTTTCATACGTGCTCTAAATTGACCAGAAACTGCTGAATAACATAGTTTTAGCGCTATTTCAGCATTTATATCAGTTTCGAGATTATTTTTGCACGAAAAAACTGAATTTTATTTCCTCCTTCCTCCAAGATTGGCCAGGCTATGCATCTATCTGGCAAAATTATGCTTGTGGCCTGTTATTTCTATCAAAAATCTAGTGGAAAAAATTTAAAAACCTTAAATTTTTTCCTTAGTTTTTCTTCATCGTGGTGTGATATAATTTAAAAAATAACAGGATATGCGAGTTGCTGGATAAGCTTTCTGTGATTTTTAGCGGAATTACTAGTTCCAATTTTTGCCTATGAATTGAACCGAAAATTGGTTCATTAGAAATTCAAATATACAGGATATTATTACCCTGCAAATATTTTTCACCATTAAAATTGCATTAGAATTGGTTTCAGGGGAATCAAAACCTGAATGAGGACGAAAGCGATGCTGAATGTAGGAATGATTTCAGCACTTGATTGAGTTAGGTGGTGATCCCGTAGATCAACTTGTTTATTTCCGATATAACTTTAAGCTACTTTGCTCTTGGATAATCACTTCTTTTCTGTCAAAGTTTTGCTAAATTTGGATTATTATTGAGGTAGCTAGAATTGAAGAACACTGCGGTCAATTCGGTGGCCCACCACGTAGATCACAGAGTTTACTTTCTAGTCTGCGAAAAGTCCCGGGAAAATGGGGAAAATTGGCTTAGAAAAGTTTTATCGCAATTATCCTTTCCTTTATTGTCAAATATGCGCTGTGTGTATATTGAAGCAAATCAATTTATCTGATGATCAAATCGAAAGGGCATATAAAAAAGAAAAACAAATCTCAGCGATTTTATCGATTATTGCTATAGTAATGGATTCAAATCCGGCTACTCCGCCATCTCGCCCGAGAAGAAAAGCATCGTTAGAGTCGGTATCTTTGATAAAGTATTTGGCATCATCAGGAAGCCGTTCAAAGCGCCGCAGTGTTATAGGTGCATTATTTTAAAGCTAGGGGATGTTAGAGATGCAACCATACACGGGCACAGCGGCCGAATTCAGGTGGGGTCCGATGGGTAAAAATTGCTAGTACCAGAAATTTGAGACTTTTGAGCCAAAAATGAGGTAAAAACGCTAAAAAACACCTTTTTACGATTTTTGTGAAAAGTCGACAACGCCAGGGAGTCGCAGCCAGTTTGCGAAGGTCATTAGTCATTCTGGAGGGGGGGGGTGAAAATTGTTTAACCCGTAAGAAAACGTATGCCCTAGAGCGAATATAAACTTTAATTATGCATCCATTTCCTCACGTACAAATGCTTTATTGAATTGACTTACTCATTTGTGCTGTTCGGTGTTATGAACCGTTCTGTTGCATATAATTCAGTCTGGTTTGTGCAAAATTCAGTGCGAAAGTTCTGGTCTCAGTACTAACGTAGATTTCAATTTCGGAAATTTAGGAGGGGCCCCAGGCGACATATTTTCTGAAAATAAATTTTGTTATAATAAGTTCAGAGGCTCGTTAAATTACCCGCTTTACTGTTTTTATGCACGAAAAAATGAAAAAATGATGATGAAATTTCTAAAAGTTTTAAATTTCAAATATGTAATATAATGTCCCTCTACTGTGTTGGTATGAGTTTTGAAGTGCTATTAGTCACATTAAGGGAATGATGACAAATCTTATTATGGAAAGTAAAGCAAATTGAAGGCAAAAGCAGGGTTAATCAGATTCTACCGCAATAGCGTTTGAAATTGACTAAAGTATGAGTAAACAAGGTTTTCACGCTATTTTTAGCATTTATACCATTTTTGAGACTATTTTGGCTCAGAAAAGCTCACTGACTTATCCTCAGGAAGGGCGTATTGCGCATCTTTTACGATCGTTGTACTGCACAATTCTTAAAATTTTTCCAAAACAGTAGATTTTAATTTTAACGATTTTTTTGTTCAAACGATCAAAATGGTCAAAATAGCCTAGGTTTTCTCGTGGTAATATCGCATTTTTGAAGCATCTTCAGTCCATTTTGACTGCATTAACACTGACAAATGCAAAAATTTATTTATTTTTGCGCGCTTTTTTGTAAAAAAGTACATAAGGATACTAATCCGGCGCTTTCCGGAGAAATTTTGACGTTTTTACTGCTTTTGACCTCAAACAATTTCAATGTTATAACAACTTTCAGGCTCTCTCGGGGAATCTGGTGCTGCTAGCACATTTTCTTCGATCTCGTCACCTCTCGACACCCCCGAAAAATTGGTCGAAAAGGAAGGACAGTCGCTAGCCCAAAATCTGGATCCGACGCTATTTCCACCCGACCTGGGCATCGATTTTAAGGTCGGCTCTAAAGTTTACGCCAAAGATGGCTATGGAAAATGGTAGGCACGCAATGTGTATATATCTGGAGGATGGAGATCCCATCGTACGGTTAAGAGGGGGATGAGGGGATCCCTCAGCCTAAAGTTGGTTGTTCCTTTGCCCCCAAACTTACAAAATTTTTGACTTCTTAGAGTTTTGGCGAAAACTTGCGTTGTTCGGTCATTTTTATATGTTTTTTTTGCCAGTTTTGACCGGAAATTGGAGGTCATCTCACCTGAAAATGGCCAAGGATACCCTACAAAAATTTCGAGCAATCGCATGCATGAGCCCTTCCCGAATTTGGTCTTTCCCCATCTCCTGGGCCGAGATTTTTTACCACTTCCATCTCAACTTTTGCGCAAAAACATGCGTTTTAGACCATTGTTAGGTTCTTTTTGCCAAAAGTGAATAAATCATACCTCTTCCTGGAAATGACCGATTTTTTCCATCCTCCTTAAATTTTGAGCTGTTGCCTGGTAGGATGTATTTATGCACTAACCTTCGATTGTTGCAACGCTTGCTTGTGTAAAGTGGACAGCAGAATAATTTTGGGGATTTCTTAATTTTTGAATCAAGTGAGTTTGTGGTGGGGGAGAAACCAGGCCAAAATTTTCCGGGTGATTGGAATTGCTGTTACTGACAATATTTGTGCAGCATGGGGAATTAAGGACAATAATGTGAGACCCCCTCCCACCCAAAGTCGGACGTCCCCCCATCCCCCCAGAGCCGGGAAAATTTTAACTCCCCCCCCGATTTTAAGGAAAAAAATCGAATGTTTAGGCTGTTGTTAGGCGTTTTTTGGCCGTTTTTGACCAAAAATCGGAAGTCATTCACCCCCTCCCCTGAAAATGGCCGGGACTCCCCCCAATTTCGAGCCCTTACTTGTATGATTATCGGGGTCGGTCAGCCTCGGAATCTTTTTCTTAAGTACCCTTTTTGGGCTTAAAAATGTTAAGTACAGTTTGAAAATATTATTTTTGAAGTTTCTGATAATGTTATTTTTTATTTCTAGAGAATAAAAAAACAAAAACCTATAACGGTATGATGCGATTGAACAAAATACGTCAAAAATGTAAATTCGAGCTAAGCGCTGAAAATTGCTATATTTGAGCTGAAAACGCCCGAAGCAGCAGATAGTCTTAGATTTTTCGGGAAATGGAAAATTTTGGGGGTTAGCGGTTTTGGGGGTTTAACAGGCACGCAACCTTTAAGTCGGATAAGTCAGTAATCGTAAGGAGGTAGGCAAAAAATTGTATTTTTGTGTGTTTACCATACACGAAAAAAATAAATCATTAAAAAAACGGGTTTTTCAAAGATTTCTCTGCAATTCGAACTTGACTGAAAAAATTTTGACTCTTGATTATTCAAGCAATACAGAAAATTAATGATTCAGCGCACAAAGTGCTGGAAAACCTGAACTTATTCGCCATGCTTTAGCCAAAACTACATAGGGATGTCTAGATGACGAAAATTATACAAAAACAACAAATCGGCCGCAATTTAATTCTGATGTTTTTAAAATATATAAATTTGAAATAGTATAAAAATTTACAAAAATAAAAACTAAAAAGTAAAAAAAAAACTTAAAGCCCCGAATCGGTTAGCCTCGTCTCCCTAACAATATTTCAATTTTTTTATCTTTTTTTAAATTTTTTATTATCTCTTACAATGCCGAAATTCAAGAGTGTATTGAAAATTAAAACATCGCACTGCGCTTAATCATTTTAAATGGCATCAAGCTTACGCATTAAAACAAAAATTTGATTTTTGAATAGCTTTCTGCATTCAAGTTCTCAAAGTCGTCGCTCCCTTAACTAGACGAGTCATTTTCTGGCACTTTGCCAAATTTTAGCCGCCGCGTCATTGCCCGATGAAGCGTAGCGAATCGATGGAGAAAACATCGATGAAAATATTCGGATCATATTTAAAAATGTTATATTAATCATTAATTATGCAATTATTTGTTTCGTTTCGTCGATTGAACACTATAAAATTATACATATGTATGTTGATTTGATTTTTTTATTTTGTAGAAGCTTTCATTAAGTTGTTCATAAAATTTCCTTTTATAATAATAATAATAATAATAATAATAATAATAATAATAATAATAATAATATTAATTATTATTAACATTATTATTATTATTATTATTATTATTATTATTATAAATTATTTTTTTATTTTGGGTATCTTAATTACCTTAATTTTTTAAATTTTCACTATTTTAATTACTGTAGGTACTTGGCGAGGATATTGGAAATTCGGTACGATACCGGCCACGTATTAGTGCACTTTGAGTATTGGAGCCAAAAGTACGACGAATGGATTTCGGCCAGTGGGGGCCGATTGAGGGCGGCCGATTCGGACGAAAAACCGCATCCGGGCGAAGTATGTAATGCGATGAAAGTTTGGAAAAGTAATAAAATTACACTTTTTTTGAAAAAATAAAAAAAATTTAAAAAATCGGACAAAATTGCAAATATTTGTAGATCTATCTATCATAAATGATTTTTTCCGTTCCATGATTTTTTGTATTATTTATTTCGATGTTTTTCTTTGAATTTTTTGTTCAATTTTAATTCGATAATTTTATTTATCATAATTTAAAAATGAATTTTTAATCAATTTAATCAATTTTGACGTATTTTTTTTAATAATCGATTTCATCGTATTTCAATGGGATGTGTTGTGTAAATTCGTTTTGCTTTACAGCTCTTACAGGTTGGCGATTTCGTATTCGCTCGATGGGCCGATAAAGGAGGCATTTACCCGGCCCAAATAATCGAAGCGTTCGAAAAAGGTAAGCATTTTTCTTACGCATTTAAAAATAAATATTACAAAAAAATGGATTAATAAAAACAGAAATTTTTTTTATTTTTAATAGTATGCATTATATATAACGGTTCTATATTTCGGAAAAGGATGAGTTAAATGGTCTATTTTGGCTCAGAATGGCTGAAATACTAAAAATGGCCTAAAACGCAAGTTTTTACCAAAAATGGGAGGGGGGTGAAAAATCTCTGAAGTTTAGAAGAATCGGAGGACGGTCGACTTTGAGCGGGTTTCGCGATCATAGTGTTATATAAATGCATGTAACGGCTCGAAATGTTGGGTGGGAGGTACCCGCCCCGGTGATTTTCAGACGGGAGGGGGTAGGGGAAATGACCATAAATTTTTTGGCCAAAAAACAGCGGAAAACGGTTAAAAAAACAAGGTTTTTTTAAAATCGGGGATCAAAAATTTTCTCGCTTTACGGGATGGGGGATAAATTACCATAAATTTTTTGGCCAAAAAACAGCGGAAAACGGTTAAAAAACAAGGTTTTTTTAAAAATCGGGGATCAAAAATTTTCTCGCTTTACGGGATGGGGGTAAATTACCATAAATTTTTTTGGCCAAAAAACAGCGGGAAACGGTTAAAAAACAAGTTTTTTTAAATAGGAGTCGCTTTACGGGATGGGGGGTACGACCAACGTCGGTTGGGGATCCCCTCTCCCCCTATTACATGTATGCTTACGTTACCTGTATATCCACGCATTAGATCCCTGCCATATATTTTAAGTCAACTCTAAATGTTTTCAAACAGGTTATTTTTGATTTCTTAAATAATAATTAATCAATTATTCGATTATTCACTTTTTATTGTTTAATTTCGTAATTTCTCGATTTACTTTACGCATTTGTTTAATAAACGGATTTTTTCTCGGTAGACAAGTTTAAACTCTTGTATTACGACGGATTTGAAAAAGTCACCCACCGACGTACGTTGAAGAAGATGTCCGACGCGGAAGTGAAAGAACTCGTAAGTTATGCGTTAAGTAGGGAATTTTTTATGAAAATTTTAATAAAGTTTCGGCCGCCTTTGGGGACGGGGTCGAAGGTCAGAGGTCAAAATACTAAGGAGGCCGGTCATCGCCTCTAAATTCCGAGCATCTGATGCAATTTGGCTTCGCTTTTAGTCTTTGCAATAAAATGTAGCCTAAATTTGAGAATGTTGAATGTTCTATGATTTTCTATAAGTAATTTTCTATAATGATCTATAAATATTTATTGTTACGATTATCAATTTATCAATCATCTATCATAGAATCTAGCAAAACAACCCCATGTGATTCTGACAAAACGACCATCAGGTGACCCTAACAAAATGACCCCCAAGTGAGGTGACCCCAACAAAATAAGCTTAGGTCAGCCCAACAAAGTGACCTTTATATGACCTTTGCTGATCCCCATGACCCCTGCTGACTTCCGAAATTTCTCAACATTTATTTAAGCGTAATAAATCTCCCCGATATTCCGTGTGCCGTATATGTAACCGCTCGAAATCTTGGGAGGGGGTCCCCAATTATTATAAGGGGGGGGGGGGTAAATGACTTCCTATTTTGGGCCAAAAACGGCCAAAAAACACTTAAAAACGGCCAAAAATCGCAAGTTCTACCAAAAGTTCGGGGTAAGGGGGTCACAAATTTTTGGACTCGGGGGTGGGGGATGGGGGGCGACCAACTTTGGATGGGGAATCTCCATCCTCCTTTTACTCGTATGCGTGTGTGTCCTCGCCAGCCTCTTTAATCGTCGTCTCGCCTCCTCGTTCAGGATTTGGTGCATTTCGGCCAATTGAAAATTTTGCCCACCTTTCCCAACGATTTGTTCAATCCCGACTTGGCCGACAAATACGACGGCAAACGCCGTAGCCGCGCGACGACGTCGGGCGAATCGCCCGGCGTCGTCGCGGCGCCGTCCGCGTCGGGCTCGCCGTCGACGCCTACCGCCGCGACGGCGTCCGTCGACGCCCGGCTCAGTCCCAAAAAATGCGACCCCAACAAAACCGACGTGGTCGGCGATTTGTCGTTGGCCGAAAATTCGGACGCCGATGACGTCATCATTGAGAAAAACGCTCTCAAGCCGTTGCCAAAAAGATTACACGCTCCTCGCCGGACCCGTAAATGTGAGGCTATTGTCGCGTATGATAATGTATTTGCCATGTCGCGTATAGTGAATTTGTGAAAAGTAGTGTAAAGCGAATACTGGAAAGCAGTGTAAAGTAAAGTAAAGCGCAGAATTATTATAATGCAGGGGCGGTGTCGTAAAGTGTAAACTTACGTGAAGTATAGTATAGTAAAGTACAGTGTAACGAAGCGGAAAGTATATATGTAGTATACTTTCCGCTGATAATTTATACGCAGTGTCGTATAGTGTAAGTTATGTAAGGTAGTGTAAAGTAAATAGCGGGATGCAGTGTAAAGTGTATAGTAATGCCGAGTGCGCCGTATAAAGTATATGCGTTCAGTTTTTTTGTTGATAGTTCGCCGGAAAATGAATGGAAATTAAGGCTTATGTACTTTTGACCCCAAAATCACGTGCATCGACTATTAATCGCTCTTGAAACCAAATTAAGCGGAAATTTGGAATATAAGTGTATATTTTAAAAATTAGGAAGACTGTTAATGTTTTTTACAAATTCAGAAAAAGGAAGCGTTTCTGACTAATTCATGCGACTTTTCCGACTTTCTCTAGATCTTTTTCCTTTTGAAATTTTTTTAGGGGCTTAATGCCTCGGTACTTATGTGTAAATAATGATTATTTATTGTTACGATTATCAATTTATCAATCGGTCGATTAGTAACATTTTAATCGAAATTTGATCATTTCAACCGATTTATTGTTGCAATCATTTTATGAATACTTGTTGCTATCCGTCGACCGATTTAGTGGCTCAGTCATTGATCGATGGTCAGAAAAAATCGATAATCGGCGATCAGGAAAAATCGATAATCGGTGATGATAAAAAATCGATAATTGATAATCATAAGAAATCAATAGTCGGTGATCAGGAAAAATCGATAAATGATAATCGTAACAAATCGATATCTAGCTCCAGTAGTAATAAAGCCAAATCAACGCCTATTCTTAGCGATTCGTCGCCGACCAAAAGCGACGACGCTTTTTTGATCGACGTCAAAAAATCGTCGACGGTCGACGTCGACGATTTGCCGTTGGCTCAGACCGTTGCCCAAAATTTGGCCGAAAAAGGCGAGCAATTATTCAGCCAATCATTTTAATTGTCAATTATTTATTACTTAATTGATTATTTTATTAATTAGGTTTTTGTTTATTTATATAATTAATTTTTTGTTAAATCAATTAATCATTTTATTATTTGCTTAATTACTTTATCCATGCGTTAGTTAATTGACTGTGTGACTTAATTAATTAATCAATTAATAATTCATTCCATACTTCATCGTCTAGCTAATGAGCTGAGTATTTAAGTCGCTAATTGCATAATTAATTATATAAGTGTTTTGTTGATTAATTCGCTTACATTCAATTATTTATAAAATAAACGCTTGCTTAATCAATTAATCGTTTAATTATTTAATTAATTATATTAATAATTAATTATGTGAGATGATTAATTTATTCATTAATAAATAATTAATGTAATAATCAATCAGCTGTAAATGTAGCTGGCTACTGTACCGAGTGTTTACCTCACTAATTAATTAATTGCCCAGTCAATTATATAATAATAATAAATTATTCAATTGTTGAATAACCAAGTAATTATCTGGGCATTTTATCAATTAATTCGCTTAATAATCGATCATTCGATGAATTAATTTCTCGTTTGCCTGCTAAAGGCTGTCATTGCATAAATACAGTGCTCGCCATGAAACATGGCGCACTTTAATCGTCAGATTTATATTAGATGATGCGCCGCGAGCGCCGCGCTTCGTCTATAATGCGCTATCATCTCTTTTTTATTTTTATGGGATATTTATCTGTATCATGCCGTTAATCTGGCGACGCGGCCGGCGTAATTTAGCTATTAATAGCGCCAACAAGAAGGATGCGCGCACATGAATGCCGGAAGCGCGCACGTGAATGCCGAAAGCGCACACGGTATTCACGTGCCCGCTTCCTTTTGTTGGCGCTATTAATAGCTAAATAAGGCCGTCCGCATCGCCAGATTAAAGGCATGATACAGATGAATATCCTATAATAATAAAAAAGAGATGATAGCGCATGATAGACGAAATGCGGCGCTCGCGACGCATCATCTAATATAAATCTGACGATTATAGAGCGTCATGTTTCATGGCGAGCACTGTTAAATCGTCTTGATTAGTATTATATTTTTAAGACCAAATTGAATAATATGAGGAATTAATTAAATCTTCTTTTAATTATTTATAATATTTTATAATTAGTTGAATTACTTTAAGATAGACCCACTGCCAATTATAACGTCATGGTGAAGGGTTCGAAGATGATAATCAGGTCGTCCAACGCGACCATGGGACGATTGCGACCCAAACGGGGCCAATTTGTCAATAGGTACCCCAAGAAAACCGAATCCGTAAAGCAGATGCTGGTCGATATGGCTCATGAACGAACGAAAATGAAAAAAGCCGCGATGGGTGGTATACTGTAGCTGTGAAATATAACTTGGTCGTTAATTAATTTGTTTTAATTAATTGAAATCAACAAAAATAAATAAATCGGCTCATTAATTTTAATTTAAAAAAATTATAAAAATTTAAATTTATTTCGATAAATTTTGTTTTATAATTATATAGTTTTTATTACTTTATTTTTATTCAATTTATTCACCACAGTGGCCTTTGCCGTTGCCAAACTTTCGTCGCCGAAAATATCAACGGCACCAACAGCTAATGAGGTTCATAAAAGTAAGTATATTGATTTTGTTAAAGAGGATGGCCCATTAAAAAGGCTACATTCCAATTTAACAGCTAATAACTTTGGAGGATGGGAACATAAAAGTATAGAACCAGCCGAATTGAGTTAGATGGCGGCGCTTCGCGCCATATATTCATTTTTAAGCTATGTTGATTTGTCTAATTTATTCGATTTTTTCAAATTTTTTCAGTTTTTCACGCATTTATGTGCCTAAAAAATTAACATCATCAGAAACGACGAAAAATGATTTTTTGACGCGTATCTGTCAGACATGCACAGCACGGGAATTCTCGCAGGGGGGTAAATTTGCATAAAGTGCCTAATTTTGGCTCAAAAAACGGTGGCTTCGCATCAAACATATAATTTTTCGACGCTTCAGACGTCGCATTATCTTTCTAGAGCATAAAAACATAAAATGCGAAAAATATAAGGTAAATTTGAGTAAATTGTACAAAATATAGTCAAAAGAGCCGAAAAACTTACACTAATTCTATGGGGCTGAAAAATTTTCAGGGGTACCTTTCTTGTGGGTAGAACCTCTAAACCTCTTTCGAGATCATTTACATACGGTGCTTACCGTTTGTCAGCCCGAAAAGGCCCTGAAACTTTTTTATTCCACCCCCCTGCCCCCAGAATTTATTTGCCGCACATGTCTGAATGGCATCGTCGGAAAGCTTAGGAAAAAATTTGTTATGTAAACTGCCTCCCCTGCCCTCCTCAAATTTCTTAGCTGTGCGTGTGTGTGTGTGTTATCATCGATTTATTCATCTCTTAATTTTAATTTATGATTGTTTTAATTGGCTGGGGAGATATAGATATCAAATTGTTGGTAATAAATAGCAATGAATGAAATGCATTCTCAAAGGCAATAATGCGATAGGTTGAATTTCAATCGTAATACAAAGTCGATGGTAAATATTTGAAAAGGAGTAAAACGTGGAACAAAATGAAGTAAAGGCAAAAGCAGGAAACGGTATTTAGAAAAAAATTAAAACATGTTTTTTTCAAATTATGTTATAAGTTTATTAAATAAGTATTTTAAATTTTTATAAGTTAGGTAATTTTTAATATTGTAAAAATTTATTTTTAAAACACTCAAACGGCTTGAAAGCAATTAGAATATTAAATATAAAATAAATACACGTATAAATAATTGAAGCGATGTAAAAGCGGGATTTAGCTACATAACATGTAAATACAGTCGCAACTCAAGCGTTTATGCGCAATAGCGGCTGTTTAAAAAAACTGGTTTAAACCGAACCTTTGGTTTATCTTTTGAAGACAGAATGGAAGATTAATTGTATGTTTTACGCTTTCGCATAACACTGCTTTAGGATTACTGTAGCACAACAGTCGTTAAGATACAATATGACTAGATGTTTGTGTAAACAATGATATAAAGCGAGTGTAAACTCATTTCATCAACGCTCACTGCCTTAACGATATTGTACAATGCACGTAATGTACGTACATATGTATGTATATGTACCCGTGAGAATTCGTTGCTGTTTAATTCATAGGATATGTAATGTTGTTTACACTAAAATCAATCTACCTTATAGAATATTTGTTAATCAGGGGAGAATGGAATGATTACTGCTACGCTTAATCCACAGTACGTCATTCGAGGCTCCTAGTTTAAAACTAAACTTTGCCCTGCCGAAACTTTACATATGTACGTAGTAGAATTTTTACGCTCCTTCTCTGTTGTATGTAATTCATTCGAAAAAGTGATTAGTCAGACTTATTAGGCACGTGTTATTTTTCCCATTGTATCACACACATATGTACTAATTTGCATATTTACGCACGTTTATTTTTGTCTTCCTAAATTTCCAACGCTCTCAAATTTGATTCTTATTTTCTTTATCGATTTTTTCACTAAGTGCTTTAAATTAATCACTTTTTTCTAATAGTTTTTCTATTTTATTTCCTCTTTCATTTTTCTAACTTACTCATTTATTTTTATCCGCTGACTTCTTCTCTTCTAATTTTTCTAATTTTCACATACGTTTGCCTTTTTATTTTTCAGCGAAACAGAAAATATAGTAAATCACCACTCAAAATCGGTCATTCATCATCCCTCCCAAAGGCTGACATTTTTTACCCTGTAGAAACTTGAGTTTTAGCCCATTTTCAAGTAATTTGTTGCCGAAAAAATGTCAGCCTTTGGGGGAGCTGACTTGGAGAGGTCTCAGCAAATCTTCTATCACGTGCTTGAGATGGACATTTATGAATAATCAAATAACGAAAAAATCAAAATTTTTCAGTCACTCAGAAATATTTGAATCCTCGCGACTACGGGTTTAACATTATTTTAAATCATTTTTAGGCCCAGATCTGGCGAAAAATCGAGCCAAGGAACGCTTTATTGAGCCAAGCTCTTGTAAAAGAAGTATCGAAAGCATTGATTCGGAAAGTGCGTTGAGCCTGGCTAAAATGAATTCGGAAGAAGCTGCCATTAAGAAGAAAAAGCAAGCTCAGAGTGAGTTTGATCTGCCGATTTTTGAAGCAAAGTTACATTCTAAATGACTTGCTCCTCTTTTTTCCCCTTTATTGACTTATTATTTACGATTCCTAATAATTTAAATTCGTTAATGATTGAATAAATTAATCAATAAATTAATTAATTAACGGATAAATTGATTAATAATGGAGGTCTTTGGCTTCACTTAGTGTAAATTAGAGTTGTGTAAAGTAAAAGTCTTTGTTGCTAGTTGTTCAAGTTTTTAATGTTCCTATTTAATACGGTAAATCTAAGATTGGTTAATCATTTGCATATGTTTATCGTATGATTTGAAGCTCAGCATATAGTTTTGTTGACTTGAGTCGTTACACAATGTAAACTGGAACAATCTGTGCGGTTTAAATTAATGCGTTCAAATGTCATGACTCATAGTAAATGTGCATTTTTTGACTGAGTATGAATTCGGACCGATTTCTATGTAGAAATTTTGCCTAAAAAGTCATAAATTGTAACTGGATCAAGCTGTGCAGTAGGGATCGGACTAGCACCGGTACCGGCGTCGTTGCCAAAGTATCCGGCCCCAGGCACGTATCTCTCGGGGCGAATGGGGGGGGGGATTTCGCACCCCGAACAAATTCAGAAAAATCGGAAAATGGGACTTTTTAAACGTTATTTTGTGCTATTTTCGGCCTTTTTGGGCTTAGTCCCCCCGAAACTGGTGTTGGTCCCCCAAAATAGAACGGCCAGCTACATACGTGTCTGTCTGGCACCGGCTGGCAATGGCGCCGGTGCTAATTAGTAAACGCTTAACTAGATTTGAGCGAATAATCTGAAATGTTTCTCCAACGATTTACTTTTTTTATTTCTCTTTTGAATTTCTGGGATGAAGGAATTACAACATTAATGCTCGTTATGCGTAACTAATATTCAGGCCTGTAGCTGGCCGTCCTATTTTGGGGTGACCAAAACCAATTTTTCGGGGACCAAGCCCAAAAAGGCCAAAAATAGCACAAAATATCGTTTTAAAAAGTTCTATTTGTCCGGTTTTTCTGAATTTTAGGGGGTCCGAAGCCCCCCCATTTCCCAGGGGTACGTGCTTGCTAATGTTAATATTATCTTTCTCGCAGACGTTTGGTCCATTATTGGAGCCAATCATAAATTTTCCTAATCAAAGCAGGAATTTCGCTTCTCATCATAATATAAATTATCTAGTCGAGTTCTAAAAACAAAATGCTAGATTGATTTGCTACGAACACTTTAGTAGACTTTGTGATTTGTGAACAGCTGAAACCAATAAAATACTGCTGTGCATGCAAGCATATTTCTTTGTCGGAGGGGATTAGTAGCCCATGACTCCCGAAGACTGGCTACCAATGCTGGCCCCCGAAAAATGCGGCTGATCACAATTTTCTATTTTTCGAAAAAACTTTGAAAATCAGCAGTTTTACGTGCATTTATTGATCTTCTAGCTCAAATTATCAATTTTTCTGGCGCTTAGCACCAAATAGGTATGGGCAAATATTATGGGATGTATCTTACGTGGATATGCATAGTGTCACACGCGCCGCCTTTCAAAAATTTTCATACACAAAAGATAGCCTTTTGTTGGCACCGGCACCGGCAAAAAAAGTGGCACCGGTGCACCTCTAGTTTGCAGTGTAAACTAATGCGGGCGAATCTCGTGTTTGTTTTACAGGCTGCCTTCTTTGCTTAATTTATTGAATTATATGCATATTTTACACCACAGTAATGCAATTTATAAAATACTATTGTATCGCGGACACTGCGTAGTTAGTGTAAACGTCGAAAATGATATTTTTGACGCGTATCCACCGTTTTTGTGCCGAAAAGGCACTGTTCAAAAGTTTTTGGTTTCCCCTCACAGAATTCCTATGCAGTGCTTGTCTGATGGGGACGATCGACTCTGAGCGGGGGATCCCCCGCGCACCTTTCTTACTCGTGTTCCATACATGTAAGGGCTCAAAATTTTGGGCGGGGGTCCCCGGCTATCTTCCTAAGGGAGGGGGGGGGTAAATGACCTATAATTTTTGGCCAAAAATGGCCAAAAAAAACACCTAAACATGGTCAAAAATTGCAAGTTCTTCTAAAAATTGGGGGAGGGGGTCAAAACTTTCCTGACTTTGGGGGATGTCCGACCTTGGGTGGGAAATTCCCCCAAAGCCCCTCCCTGTTACATATGTGTTGTGTTCCCGAATAATTTTTGGCCCTGTCATAGATGGTCCGGCGACGCGATCGCAAGTGCAGGCCGTGTTGGCTTTATTGGAAAAAAACCGCGGGGTCGATTGTTGGCTGTTGCTGGAAAACGATTTATTGTTTTGCACCCCTTGTCGGCTCAGACATCAGGACCAAAAGTCGAATAGGCAAATGAGCCGATTCATTTGCGGCATGCGGGATTCCTTTTGGTCCATCGATCGAATTAAATGCCACGCCGAGTCCCGGGTTCACAAGGTGGCCGTTCATTGGATGCACCGTTTGACTGGACGCGCTTATCAGGGTAATTTTTAATTGAATCTATTCGTTACATAATTAACTAATTAAATAACTTAATTTATTACAGAATTAATTAATTGTAATAATTTAATTTATTACAAAATTAATTAATTAGTTATAATTATTTTATTTAATTCATTTTTCTGCGACGATTAGTTATAATAAATTATCTAATAATTCAATAAATAATCGGCTGCCGGAGTACCGAAGAAGGGCGGACGAAATAAGGCTGACAAGCGTATATATTTTAATTAAATTTAGTTTATACTATTTTTTAGTAGCGTGCTTATTTTACTTAAATATTCATTTTGTTTTTCGGTTACGAAGTCCAGTTTTAGTTTACGCCGCTGTTCAACCTTCTAATTAAATACATAAATTATGAATATATAGCTGTAGACCATTCATGGGCACAGGGTCACTACGACGTCGAGTGACTTGACCTTACGTGGGCGTGAGGGGGATGTTTGGGGGTATGCAACCCCCAGAAATCAAAATACCCCCCCCCAGAATTCAATTTTTGAAAATTTTTTTCCGTTTTTTTCGCAATTTTTTGATGCCAATGGATAGTGCTTGATGAGGAACGTCGAAAAATGGTGTTTTTTCGCCATACCACCATTTTTAAGGCCATTTTTTGACCTTCAGAAAATCTTGCACCCCCCCAGAATTTTCTTGCTGCCCACGTATGGACTTGAGCCTGGCGGCTGAGGAACCCCGCAAGTCCGCAGCCGCAGGCTGAACCGGACCAAACCCTGAAGACTTTTGGAAAGTAATGTTGGCGGCCAAAATTCACCTATAATGTACGTCGGTTGTGTAGCTGTAATAACGGCAACATGGGAATAAAAAATGGATTTTGTTTATTAGATAAAAACATTTTAAAAAAATTAAAACGATGAAAAAAAATTAAAATTAAAAAAATCATTAACAAAAATGCAACGGAATACTGCAGCGGTATCGACGACTACATTTTTTGTTTATGCAATTTAGTCTTGAATTTGATTACGTAACTTTTGTTCAGTCGGTTGCCACTTTAAAGTAACAAACAGCAAAAATACAACACTGCAAATTTTTGCGTGACTAGGCTAATAGTCCGGCCCGGATCCAGACGGTGAAGGGGCGACTTCTCTTAAATTTTTTATTCAAAATTTTAAACTATAAAGCTATACAGGTTTTTGACGTTCTCCAGCTCGAAAATTCTCAAATTTTCGGCGCAATAAAATTAGTAATTTTTGAGCGTAAGGGGACGAAAACGTCAAAATTTTACGGCGCTTCGCGCCAGATATAATTCCTGCAGCGTTTATCTATTAGAAATCGCAACAATGAACATAGAAGCGTAGTAAAATCTCGAGAATTTCAGGAGCTTAGCGCCAGACATAATTTCTGTAGGTGGTTCACGTTCAGAACGCCGCAAAATCGATCTCAAAAAATAAAAATGTAGAAAATTACCGATAATTACGATATTACTAATACTCAGAAAGTTGCAACATTTACCTCAAAAGAGTAAAAAACATATCAAAATTTTCGACGCCTCGCATCAGGCATAATTACTGTATTGTCTCCGTATGCAGAAACCTGCATAAATAATAATAGGAAGTCATCAAAACGAGAAAAAACAAGAAGAGAAATTGAGCTTAAAGACATAAAAATGCCAAACCGGCGTTTGGCGCCGAATTTTTATCGAAAGCACACGTTTTTGCATCGTTTGTCCTCAAAAAGGCGGCAAAATTCGATTAAAAAGAATAAAAACGACTTGAAAAATTTCGCTGAATGGCTTGTTAATTTTTATAAATTATACCACCTGAAGCTACAGATGTGATCAGGCCCGTATCCAGGATTTTATATCGGGAGGGGAGCACAATTTTTGAGGTCAGATATCTCGAGAACCATCAGGGGATGGGCAAAACGAATACATTTTTGAGCGTTGATGAAAAATTTCAAGAAACAATTATAAAAATTTTCGCTTCGTTCCATACTTATATTTCATAAATCTATTGTTTGGACAGTCTACGCAACTAATTTCTCATCATTCAGATGACAAATAATGTCCCATCTTTTGTCTTTCTACTCAATCTTTGTGATTTACAAAGAAAAACAATATAGAAAATGACTGATTCGGCGCGAAGCGCCGAAAAAATCCGACATGTTCTACGTGCCTAACTCAAATTTGAGCGGTTTTGGGCGGGCTAGTAGACAAAATCTATGGACAAACGATAAATCCAGCTCGAAGCGTCGGAAATTTTTGAGTCACTAGCTCAAAAGTACGCTAAAAACCTATTTTGGTGGTATTTTAGACCTACTCCGAGAGTTTTTCGTTATTTCCTCTAGGGGACCCTTAAGTGTTTCAAAAATTATTTTGCTCCTCCGGTGGGGGGGTGTTCCGCCCCCCCCCTCCCCTTCTCCTGAATACGGGCCAGGATGTATACAACAACGCAAAATACGAAAAATGTCGTTTTGTTGCGTAAAATCGCGTATTTACGCATTATATACATTTTCAGAATTATGGAGATTCCCCCTATAGAAATAATATCCTGAATACGGGACTGCTAAGTAGCATTAGGGTTTTCCATGATTTCATTTCCTCGTTTTATAGCACTTGCATACATACAAAGAAGCAATTCTAGCAGCAACAGGCCACTAAATCAGTGCGCGTGCTCTACGCCGAATTTTATGGTGTAAATTGTCATTTGTGGTCATGAGCAACCCCGCAGGTTCCAGGGAAGTCACTTGACCCTGAAAAACCTGAGCGTGCCCATTTATGCTATACACTATCTGTTTACGGATTGTGGTATAAAGTAACTTTACACCAGCATGCAACGGACTATTGAACAACCGAACAAAACTAGGTCGGTCGACTCGTACATGTAACAGGGGGATGGGGGATCTCCCCAACCAGAGTCCGCTGTCCCCCCACCATAGGTGGGCAGCACCGAAATTCTATGGGGGAGTGAAAAAATTTTCAAAGGTCAAAAATGGTCTTAAAAGTGGTCGTATGGCGAAAAAACACCATATTTCGACGTTTCTCATCGAGCACTATCCAATGGCATCAAAAAATCGCTGAAAAAGCAAAGAAAATTTTCAAAATTTGAATTCTGGGGGGTATTTCAACTTCCGGGGTTGCATACCCCCCAAAGCCCCCACGCCCATGTATGCCCCCACCCCTTTCCCCCCATACCAAAAAGTTTATGACCCCCCTGCCCCCGATTCTTGGATAAAATTGAATTTTTAGGCCGTTTTTAGGTGTTTTTGGGCCGAAAATTAGAGGTCATCCCCCCACCTAGAAATTTCCGGAACCTCCCCCCCCAATTCCGAGCCGTTACATGTATGCCGGTCGTACATATAATTAGTTGTTAGTCTACACCACTTATAATCAATGGTGTAAAGTGATTTTACCTAAAAATTTTTTTATTCACAAACTTTACGTAATTTTCTGATTGTAGTTTAAGCCGCTACTTTTCTTTCTATTGATTTAAATTAGCAAAACTTTGCGCCATCTGTTTAGGTTGCCCTTATGTATGTTTAACATAACTTTACATCACTGCAACGATCGATCGAGATGTAAATATTTTGTCCCGAAAGGCTTCTTAATTATGTTCTCAGCTCAACTTGTTCAAATTTTGAAGTTGTTTACAAGTTATTTAAAGTTATTTACAATCACTTTTGCACAGATCCTTTCTGTGCAATGCCGAACGATGAGGGAAATGCCCAAATCGCGCCTGTTGCTGTTCAGGAATCTCCTTCAATCGAAAAAGCCGTAAAAGACGAATCTGTTGTTGCACCCGGTAAGCGTTCTAAATCAAACGGTTGCAAATAAAATCGTAATAATATGCTAAGTGTAAACAAGGCGTTGTTTAAATTGTGTAAAGCGCTTCGCTTTTCGACGCAGCTAAAACGCTTTTATGCAAGTGTTGTGAAACGGTTTGTTTCTATGGTGTATTTATTTTAAATAAATAATGGAACATCGTGGGGTTGTTTTTATTAGTGTAAAGTGTTAATTCGTTATTTAAATTAGTCTGATCGGCTTTAGTACAAGTGGGGAATTTTTTGGGTGTAAAATCTGCCCAACTCTAACGAAGCTTGCTTCAGATATAAATTGTACGCTTAGTGTACGGAGCGGAATGTAAAGTCCGAATGTACTAACGGCGGAGGTGAATCAAAAAACTTACCTCAAATACATACGTACTCTTAAGCAGGCTTAAGCCTGGATTAATCTTCGATGAGTATGACTTTGATTAGCCAGAAATTTTGGTAGTCGTAAAATTATCAATTAGCGCCTCAAGCCTCGAACTGCAGCAACCATACGTGGGCAGCAAGAAAATTCTGGGGGGAAGTGCAAGATTTTTCAAAGGTCAAAAAATGGCCTTAAAAATGATGGTATGGCGAAAAACACCATATTTTTACGTTTCTCATCGAGCACTATCCATTGGCAACAAATAATCACGAAAAAAAACGAAAAAAATTTTCAAAAATTAAATTCTGGGGGGTATTTTGGTTTCTCGTGGGGTGCATACTCCCCAAACCCCCCACGCCCAGGTGTGACTGCAACCCGATCGGGGTTTGTGGTTCAAAGTACTGTTCTTACGCGCTTTTGCCTAGAATATGTCGGAGGTAAATTTTTTGGGAGCTGTATGTGTAGGTTAGCTCTTTTCTAGCCCAGTTATCGCCATATTACGGTAATAGCTCTGACGATATTGTACTGTTTTCGTATCCTTCTATTATAAATGTTGGTCCTTAGCTAAAAATTTCAAAACAGAATTTTTCTTATTATTCTAGTACGTTGTAAAGTGTAAAGCAAACATGTATCGGGCCGGGTCACGATTTTGGGTAGGATAGTCGTTTTAGGGAGGGGGGGGGGTAAATTGTCGTCTATTCCTGGTTAAAAATGTTAAAAATACCTAGAACAGCGTTTGTCCAAAATTTGGTGGGAGGATATAAAAAATTGCTGTCATTTTGCTTCTTGAACAAACCTTTTTTCTGCATAAAATATGTGAAGAAAAGAAGACTCAGATGTAAAATACGCTTTAGGTTGTGTAAAGACTAAAAATGGAGTGTTTAGATAGCGCGCTTGTGACTAAATGGACTCTAATTATAATTGTGAAATTTTTTGCGAGTTGTAGCTAAAAGAGCAAAGGGGGAGTGAAGGAAAAAATCATTCTCAGTGGCTAAAACCTGCAGTTTTTGTCAATTTTTAGGTCTTTTTTGCCATTTTTGGCTAAAAATTGGTATCAGTTACCTATCCCCATAAGAATGACCAAGAACCTTGTACATGTGCGGCGACCAATTTCTTGGGGTCTTATGGGGCCAAATTGCCAAAAATAGCACCGAAAATTCAATTAGGGGGTCTATCGATTTCAATGTGGGGTCCGCTAGATTCCGCGATGGGGTCCTGACTACAATAGGCCCACACGCTCATATGTGCCCATGACCTCCCCGAAATTCCGTGCCTTTAAATTATGTTTATATGTGCGTTTACAATTGATCCACAGGGAAACGCAAATAGGCGTTGCAGCAACCACTTCGTCGTTGACGCAATCAAATTCTCATTTTTGCAACCGTATAGCTTTATGTTTATTTAATGCAACCGAGTTCTCGTTTATGCAACCATTCGCTTAAAGTAATCTAGAACGTGTGCTAAATCCTTTTTCAGCGATTTTCGCTCTACCCAAACCAAAGGAGAAAAAATGGCAGCAAACTACAGTAACCCTTTACAGGGATCAGTGGTTCAAGAAAGACGGGGATACCGTGTATTGCGAGGCTTGTCGGGCATGTAGCCCCGAGAATGGTAATTTTTTTAGTGTACTGTATCGTAAACTTTACTGTGAATAGTCTTTCATACCTATCTTCCCTTTCATCGCTGGTTCGATTGCTGTAGATTAATTTGCCATCAGTTACGCACATTTTTTATACTCGTTTTTTATCTTGGTTTTTAATTTTTATTTACAATTTTTACAGCAAGTCTCTTCGTTAGTTTTCGCTTTACCCTTTTTCGTCTTATTGCGGTCCTTGATACTTACATAACATTACCCTTCATTTATCAATGTAAACTGATGATATTTTCCGGTTAGTGGTTTAATTTAAATGAGATAGACAGTGTAAATCGACATTGTGTAATAGAAGTGTGAAGTATTAGTACAAAGTAATCGTCTAAAATAATAGTGTAAAGCAATAAGTGGTGTATGTAATAGTGTAAACTAGGAAGTAATACTGTGAAGTGAAATAATAGTGTAAAGTAACTCCGTAGTGCGTATAAGTACACAATGCAATATAAGAAGCTGCATAGGGTGGAAATCAAACCTGCATTTGTAAAGTTAATGTATTGTAAACTATGCAAGGCCCGAGATCGACTTTTTAGTCAGGTTGGGGCAAGATGTTATATACACTATTATGCGCTGAGCCGATAATATTGTGACTTAAGATCAATAATGATATTTTCTGCAGTAGCACTAATGTAAGTGCGGAAAAAGGATTAATTAAAGAATTCTCATCTTATAGAGGCTTTAAATAAAAAACTAGAAGAATAAAGAACGTTTTGAAAAGTATCAATGATGCTCCTGCTGCTTAATCAGTTTATTTAAATCATAGGTACCTACATATAATATACTTGGGCAGGCCCGTATCCAGGATTTTATATCTGGAGGGGGCCGAAAACTTTTGAGGCCAGATATCTCGAGAACCATTAGGAGATAAGCGAAAATAAAGGCAGTTTTGAGCGTATCTCGGCGAGCTCTATACGATGGTGAAGAAAATTTTCAAAAAAATTTTCACTCTAATTTCATATTGATATGCAGCAAATTAATCATTTAAGCTGATTTCTCATCACTTAATCGACGAATTATTTCTTATCTCCTGCCTTTGCACTCAATCATTGTGCTGTACAGAGAAAAACAATACAGATAATGAAAATTCGGCGCCAAGCGCCGAAAAAATTGACACATTCTGCATGTCAAGTTCAAATTTGAGCGGTTTTGAGCGGGCTAGAAGACAAAAAACATATATAAACAATAAATACGGCCCGAAGCGCCGGAAAAATTTCATGTTTCCCATGTCCTAACTCAAATTTGAGCTGTTTTGAATGAGCTAGAAGGCAAAAACTATAGCTGAACAATGAATTCGGCGCACAGCGCTGGGAAAAAATTGACATGCTCTCTATGTCTAACTCAAATTTGAACGATTTTTAGCGGTTTAGAAGACAGAACTATACATAAACAATAAATCCGGCGCGAAGCGCCGGAAATTTCGAATTTATTAGCTCAAAAGTACGCTAAAAACCTGTTTTGGCGGTGTTTCAGACGCACTTCGCCAATTTTTCATTTTTTTCCTTGGGGATCCTTGGGAAAAACAAAAATTTTTCGCTGTCTCGGGGGGGGGCAAGCCCCCAGCCCCATCCGGATACGGGCCTATACTTGGGTACCCCCAACATCTGTCTACCCCCTTCAGCTATAACGGGACACTTCCGTATTGAGCGGTTTTTTTTTGAAGATAGATAATCAAAAATATTTAGTACCCCTTTTTTCCTTTTTACACTTTTACCCCTTTAGTAAAGAGCGTGTAAGGTTTCTATGTAACGTTATAACATTAACTGTCTTTTTAATTTTAGTCGATCTTCGAACGCTACTTCAGATTTGCATTCCGTTCAGTCTGATTTTTTCCAAATGTATAAAATCGTCTAGTCCCAAATCCTATTTTTGATTTTTTCAAAGTTACTCATTTTTAGAGTGGCAGTGTAAAGAATGTAAAGAATCTGAGGGTGAAAAAGACATTTTGGCCTGTTTTTTTGTCTGCCAACAACTCCGTCTGTGAAGCACAAGAAATTCATTCTAGCAGAAATATACTACGACCCAAGGGCTACTTTGGGCTTACCAGCAAACTTTTTCACACTCAATACAGAGTTAGGTAAGGGGTGAAACTTTACTTTCTAGTGGATGGTGTAAAAAACAGGTTTTGTCTGAGATTTCTACTCCAACTTATCCGGTTGTAAGTCAATGGCTACACGTCGCAGCAAACCGCGTTTGAAAACTCAATATTGAGGTACTTATGGAGGTGTAAAGTTCGAAATCTGGGATGTAACATTCGGCGAAAAACACGTCTTCTTCTTATTTTTTTTTTTGATTGGTCAAATTTCAAATATTTTGCGAAACTGAAGTTTCACGCGAACTAACGTACTACGATTCAAAGGCTACAAACTGACCCAAACCAAATTTCTTTACACTTAATAGGAGATGGGTTCAGATTTTTAAAGTTTACAATGTGGTGTATAGTTTAAAAAATACGTTTTTGTCCCTCATTCTGTTCGTCACTTTCTCCGTTTAGAAGTCGGGATGTGTCGAATAGGATAAAAATGAATTTATTTCTAAGAGGTACACATCACAGCAAATTTTATTTATTTACAATAATATTTAGCTTTTCCGGGAGGTGTAAAGTCAAAAATCGGGGGTGGTCAAACGTCATTTGTCAGTTGAGCGCCTTTGTTTACACTCTACAGTGGTTCAAAGTGATTTACATCTAAGGCTTATTTGCTTTCTGATCATTGTGTTTTTCGGGGCCAGGGCTTGGGACTTTCCTATTTTAAACCTAATTTTGATATTTGAGTAATTATGTAAATTGCGTTCGTTTTTGTTATACACATCAGCCGACAGTTGGAAGTTGGGTACGAAGGCCGCGCAGCGTGACGTGGTGAGTCACGAGAATTCCGCTTTACACAAAGAATGCTTGCGGCGACTTTACAAAGATCAAAGAAGAGCCGCTTTGAAGCACATCGAATATTTGAGTACCGTTTACGCTTTTAAATTGTTTCAGGTCATTTTTAATGATGAATCGTCTCACTGTATAGATCATCTGTCTCACTTGGCCGAACATGATTCGACTTTTCTTTGCCCCGATCCGTACTGTTACACGCAGTGTAAAGCGGCGCACGACCTCTCGTCGCACATTCAAAATTTGCATCACATTTCGGCCACAGGCGGTACGAACGAATCGCGATTCTGTAATCGATGCTGCTATTTTTTGAATTTTTAAGCCGCTTTACATTGTTTAAGATTTTAAATAGTAAGAAGTCATCAATACGAGAAATAAGCAAAAAGAAATAAACAAAAAGAAATAATATGGAGAAAAAAGAAAAAAGGAAAAAATATTTTGAAAAATTAATAAAACAAATAACTACTCTGCTTCTTTTAACATTTTTTAACCGCTACAGCCTTCAATATTAGAATACTTTATACCTATTAATATTGAAGAACTTTACAATCTTTATACTTCAAGCTACTTCACACCCTATTTTGAAAGAACTTTATAATTTCTAATATTTAAAACTGCTTTACACCGTTCAATATTTTTGTTCATTATATCATGTATATCAATTTCTTTAGTATGTCAACCTTTGTTTTTAAGTTTTTCTACTTTTGTCCTCTACACACGCAGGCACGTAGCTGGCCCTTCTATTTTGGGGGGACCAACACCAATTTTGGGGGGTCTAAGCCAAAAACAGCACAAAATAACGTGTAAAAAGTCCTATTTTTCCGGTTTTTTCTAATTTTGGGGGGTCCGGACCCCCCAGTCCCCCCACAGCTACATGCCTTGTACGTACATCCTTATTGAGTAAATTAATACATGTATCGAGGCATTGAATTAGTCAGATATGTATAATCGGGTAGAAGTTTAAATGAAAAATTGATTTCCTAATAAAGTTTTATTTACATAAAATTAGCTAGTGAATAAGTCAACAAAAATAATTTACATTATTGTATAAAAAAGAATTTAAATTCTTCAATTTTTTTATTTATTCGAATTATTTTATTTTATTATTTATAGAACTTCCTCAGCTCATTCGTTGCGTATGTGATAGCGCAGAGAAGGAAGAAATCATGATACAGGTTTGTTTACTTTTACACTTATTTATTTATTCCTTTCGCATATGTAACTTTAATTTAATTTAGTTATCGAATACATTTTAATAAAATTTAAATCTTAATTTTATTTTTTATTTATGTTACGTCCATTTATTTTTTAATAAGTAAATTAATAATAATTAATAAATAATAATAATAATAAATTAATAATAATATTAATAAATTAATAACTTTCGATTTCATTTAATGTCAAAATTTATTATTTAATTATTTATTTAATTATTTAATTTCAATTTAATTTTAATAAATGATATTTATTTAATTTTAATTATTATATGTATTGTTTGAGCTAGTTTACCTTACAGTTTTTTATTCATCTATTTGCTTTGATTTGTGTGTTCATTTATTTGATTTGTTTGTCATTTACTTGTTTTATGAAATTTTTATTACGCTTTTTGTTATTAATATTTTAATTTTTGCGATTAAAACTGGTTTAAATTATATTAATTAATTATTTTAAATGGTAATGTTTTTGATAATATTTTTAATTAATTAAATAATAAATAAATTTAGTGCCGATTCTGTTCTACGTGGCAGCACGGCTATTGTTTCGACATCGATGCCGAAGTGGCGCCCGTTTATTATATTTGTTACGTTTGTGCCCGTCCTTTTGGTAGGCTTAATTTAGGATTTAGACCAACATTATTTCTACTCAATTAATTTCTTTATTTTCTATTATTTCTTTATGATTTTATCATTTGTTTCAAGTATTTAGCTAATTTCTTTAAATTATGCCATTTTTCGATCGCTTGTGATATTTGCATTTACAAACTTTCGTGATTAGTGTAAAATGCACTAATCGTTTAATTGCTAATTTTTCATAAATTTGCATCATTTGGGTGTAAGCTGATGGAATTTCAGGGACGAGACGCAAAACTTAAATCTTCCATGAACCATGCGTGTAAATGAATCAGTGTGAAGTGTAGACTACATTCGTAAACTAAACATTTTTCACTGTATAAGCCATCTGTGTAAACTAAACTTTGTGAACTATTATCCATTTATGTGAACTAAAGTGTGTAGACTGCAGACTGTGTAAAGTAAACTTTGTAGAACGTAATCCATTTGTGTTAACTGGAGTTTTAGCGTTACCCTATCTTTCTTCAGCAATTCAATCGAAGAGAAATTTAAAAATCCTTTATTGGTGTAAAAAATATCGTTTCCTTCCATTTTTCAACGCCTAATTTTGTTTATGCAAAATTTATAAGAAAAATTCCGATTCCGTTTAATTTCGAGTAAACAACTGTCTAATTTCGATGATATGATCGAAAATTTTGCGAAATCTTGGTAGATGGCAATTGGCTCAGATGTGACTAGGCAAACACTGAGCATCAGGGTCGTAGCTGCCCCCTATTTGGGCGGGGGGACCAACACCAATTTTGGGGGGTCTAAGCCAAGAATAGAACAAAATAACGTGTAAAAAGTCCTATTTTTTCGGTTTTTTCTGAATTTGGGGGGTCCGGACCCCCAGTCCCCCCATAGCTAAGTGCCTCCTGAGCATACGTGTAACGGGGTGGGATCCAAACAAGGACAAATCATGCAACTTCATTCCACCCGGTATCAATGGGAACCGGTTCGGTATCAATGGGGAGAGCTGCCGGTATCAATGGAAAATTTAGAAATTCTGAACAAATAGAAGAAAAATGATGGAAATTCACAAAAATGACTCTAAAATGAGTCAAGCAAATAGAAAATGGAATATGAAGCTTGGAAAATACGTGGAAACCATTTGAAAATCAGCTAATCAACCAATCAATCAATGACTAACCAACCAATAATCAGTCAAACAAGCAATAATTAACCAATCAAGCAACCATTTAGTACAAGGACAACCAACCAAATAATTGGGCAGCCGGTATCAATGGGAAGACCGGCCTTTGTCCGTGTATGGTGGGATCCATACCTTAAGTTGTTCGTCCCTTCATCCATCCCCAAATGCACAAATTGTTAAACCCGCCATTGCTGGCAAAAACTTCCGTTTTTAAGCCACGAGTTTTTCTTCCATTTTCGGACAAAATTGAAGATCATTTACCCACCCCCACCCGTTAGAAATGGCCGACTGCCTCGCCCAAAATTTTGACCAGCTGCATGCCCGTACATGTAAGAGAGGGTATGGGGGGATCCCCCAGCTAAAGTCGGAACTCCCCCATCCCCCCAAAGTTAGACAATTCATCCCCCCCACCCCAATTTATGGAAACCAAATTTTTTGCCCTCTCTTAGATATTTTCTGGCCGTTTTTGGCCAGAAATTGGAGGCTGTTACCCCCCACCCAATTTCGAGCTGTTGCATGTACATGCCTGTACTCGAAATTCCCACATAATAAAATTCTCAATGAATATTCATCGTATTTCTCGTGGCTTTTTTGATGCCAATGGATAGAGCTCGTTGGGAAACGCCAAAAATTGTGATTTTTCGATCCTACAATTAATTTTTTGGCCTTTTTTGACGTCCCGATAATTATAGGACTCGTTCATAGAATTTAGACGCTGCTCATCGATGGGCAGCAGCAAATTCTGGGCGGGCGTCTGATGGAGCGAAATCGCCAAAGATAGCACTAAAAATTCAATGCTGGGTCTATCGATTTTTGGGAGGTTTAGGCCCCCCCTTCGCCTATGTGTGGCGCTCATAGGTGGGCAGCACCAAAATTCTGGGGGGGGGTGAAAAAATTTTTAAATGTCAAAAAATGGTCTTAAAAGTGGTCGTACGGCGAAAAAAACACCATTATTCGACGTTTCTCATCGAGCACTATCCAATGGCATCAAAAAATTGCTAAAAAAGCAAAAAAATTTCTTTCTGGGGGGGATATTTCAACTACTGGGGGTGCATACCCCCCAAACCCCCCACGCCCATGTTTGGTGGCGCTGCCCATTTACGCTGATTATTGCGCTTATAGCGAATTGCTATACGATCAATATAAAGGATAAATCAGATTTATGCTGTAAGCTATAGTCGCTTCAACATTTTGTTATATGCGCATTTGAAAACGAAACAGTTACGGGTTGGGATTAAATTATTTCCGAAGTTTTTAATTATTTCTCTAGCCTTCACACTACCATACAATAAGTGATGCAATTTGTTGAGCGAGTGGTTTTAAGGGATCCTAGCACACTCAGGCATGTGGATAAGGGTTTAGACCATAGATGCGCAGCATGGCTAATTTGGGGAGGATGGGGGATGGGTCAGTCAGTCTGGAGAGGTCAAAAATTGAGATTTTTTGGGCCAAAATCACCTCAAAAACTTGTATTAGCGCTAAAACAGCGTTAAATCTACGTTTACACAGCTTCTAGTTAATTCGAATCACTTTACAGAAAGTTTTCAGTTTTCATCCATTTTCGGCCTCTATGTATTTTGCCTCATTTTTTTGCGAAAATTTTCCCTTTTTTCAATTTTTTTGCCAATAAATATAGCTCTTTGATAAACGCCCAAAATTGTGATTATCTGATCCTACGATTAATTTTTGGCACTTTTTCGATGCTCCGATAACTGTCGGGCCTATTCATAGAATTTAGGCGTTGCCCATATATGGGCAGCAGGTCAATTGAATTTTGGGAGGTTCAGCCCTCTCCCCTCCTCGCTTATCTGTGGCGGTGACTTTTTTGAATTTTACCCGTTAGAGCCCAAACATGATCAGTGAGGGGTCGGGAGTTGTCAACTCCCCTCCCCCAGAAATTTTCACCCCTTCCAGAATTTGAGGTTTCCTAAAACATTCGTAGATTCTAAGAATATGTTCTGTCTACTTACTCAAGCGTGTCAAATTTTAGGCGTTTCACGCCGTATGCTCGTTTTTTGGCTATATTTTATTTAATTCAGATTTTTTCGGAATTTGTCCATGTTTTTACGTTCTAGAACTCAGAATCGGCCGACTCCTGCTGCTGAATTCACTGAGACTTCATTGTAAAGTCAATGCAAACTAATCGGGTATATCATACAGGCAATCGATCAAAAGTTCTGGGAGGGGGTAAATTGGGTTTCCTTGGGGAGGGGCAGTAAGTGAGTAATTTTTTACCTACTTAATGTTAAATTTTGACAAATTTCGATACTTAATTCGTGTTATTTCATTCTTGATGAATATTTGTAGTCAAATTAGCATGAAAACAGTAAAGATAAGCGCGATTAAATGACCTGCTTCATCAAAAATATGCAAAATAATGGAAGATAAATTGTCTGAATGGATTAATCGAACGGTCCACTGCTCGAAAAATTAGTAAATGTATTTGAAAACATACTGTTAGACGTCATTTAACGCTTTTTCATGGTTCGAGCAACAGGTTTGGTCCCAAAACGGCCTGAGCGTATGCCTTCCTCCAAAAGTTGTGGTAGAAGAGATACCCCTCAAATTCCCTCCCCCAGTGTGCATGCGTGGGAACTATGATTCCCAAGTTTTACGTGTTACATATTTTGAGCGCTTGTGGCTTTTATTCAACAAGCTGTGTTCATAATAGCGAGTAAAACATGATTAGCTTCGATCCAATCGTGTTTATTTCGATTATTTTCATTGGCATGTCGTTTTCCGGTTGCTTTACACCGCCGACATTTCTTTTTTCTATTTCATTCAACTAGGCGAAGCGCTTGGTTTTTTCTACCATGTATATACTTTGTCACAGGTCGCATTAGATGGATAGAAATGTCGTTGCTTAAAACTGTGCTACAAATTTTGGCCAGCTGCCAGCGATTCGAGCTCTGCTGAGATTTGTTTACACCCCATTTTTTGCACATAGTAGAAAGAGTACATACTCCCTTTTCGCACTACTATATTTTTTAAAGGATACCGATCGTACGTGACTCTGATGGGTTCCATCCCCCACCGCCAGAAACTTTTCACCGCCTCCGCATAATTTGCCTGCGATTTTCCAAAAGCTTCCTAAAATTCGTAGAATAGGCGCCGTTTTAGGCGTTTTTAGTCATCTGGTTGCTCAAAGTGTCGAATTTCGGCGCTCCGCGCCATATGTTCATGTTTTGATCAATTTTCTTCAATTTCTCCGTATTTTTTTGTTTGTTTTTTCTTAATTTTTTTTGTTTTTATGCTGTAGAAAGATAGAGTATCGTTGGAAACGCCGAAAAATGATGTTTTGACTCGTATCCACAGTTTTTGAGCCCAAAAAGAACGCATTGAGATTTCTTCCATCCACCCCCACCCTTCCTCAGAATGCCCATGCCGTGCATGTTTGGTGCCGACATACTCAGTAACTTGATACTAGCAAAAACTTTGCGCTTTAAACAGTATCTGAATGGACTGTAAGCAAATTGCTTTAGCGCACGAACCGCTGGCAGCTGGCCAAAATTTTTTAAACGATTTTAACAGAGATTTTAATCTGTCTAATACAACTGATCTGGGAATTCTACATTCAACTGTTTAAGTTGATATAATTTCGGCATATAGCTTTTAGTTCGGGCCACCCTGTCTAATCCTTTTTTCATAAATGAATTCGGATTTAATCGATTTTAAACACGGCTGTTCGCCATGAAATAGTTTTGAAAAATGAGCTCGCCAAGCGAGAGTTGTAAACCAAGAGAAACTTGAAGTTTAAACCTACCATTACACTAAGAAGAGAATTATAAAAGATTTTAAACTTAAAGAAAATGAAAAAGGTGCTGTTGAGAATGGGACGATCACGTGCTATAGCACGTTATTATATAATTATATATAATTATATAATTTATAATATTATTATATAATTATATAATTTATAATATTATATAACTATAGCACGTGATCGTCCCATTTTCAACAATAATGTTTCATCATATCCTTTAAATTTATTTTAATTTACCAACATCCCACCTTTTTCATTTTCTTTAAGTTTAAAATCTCTTGTAATTGTCTTCTTAATGTAATTGTAGGTTTAAATTTTAAGTTTCTCTTGGTTTACAACCCTCGCTTGGCAAGCTCATTAATCGATTTTCCTTCCATATTTCGCAGCGGTCGATAAATCGATTCGCTTAGCTAATAATTCATTGGCCGCTTTCGAAAAATTAGCCATTTTGCCGTCTTTGTCGATAAATAACGATCCAGCGTGTGGCGTGGATGCGAGTAGTGAACAGGCCAAGCGACTCAATTTGATATCGCGCGAAATTGTCAAAATCCAAACCCGACTAGCCGCCACAAAGCTTAGATTAAAGCTAGCGCTGTAAAATATTATTTACTTTACACTAAAATAAAGGGCCGTACAGTACTAAACACTATGTGTGGGGGTCTGGACCAAACATGGGCGTGGGGATCTCTGGACATCCTAGAATCTGGCGGATCCCCTATCAATCGATAGACCCCCGAATTGAATTTTCCGGTGCTTTTTTGGTAATTTCGCCCCATCGAATCCCCCAGAATTCGGTCACTGACCATTTATGGTCTGAACCCCTGAAAATATGAATGATCCCCTCAAATCGATAGAACCGCCGAAATTGAATTTCGGATGCCATTTTTGGCAATTTGGTCCCATCGGGGCCCCGGACCCTCATAATTTATTTGCTGTCCATGTGCGGTAGTAAATCGCTTAAGCCAAATTGCTTGGATACCTTATTGGGTTGTAAAATTCAGATCTTGCCGCTTTTTATTATTTACTGTATCCTGATCGGATTCGCGTCAAACATGCGTGTAAATGCTGTCAGTAAGTCAACGTACCACTGTTCTAAAGCAAATACTTATTTTGGTGTAAAATAGCCCTGAAGTCGCATCAGTAAATTGCTAGGCAAGCAATTATGTTAGTGTAAACTATTCCTAGCTTTGCTGAACCAGTGTAATATTGTATAAAGCAAACTCCAGTTTTAGTGTAAAGTACACAATCTTTCATGACAGCGATTTTTGTTTAAAGTACTTTGATCGCACTTATTCGCTCTTAGGCATCCGACAAGCAGTAGTAACAGTAACAAGCCCTCTGACGTCAGCTCAGTGAACGAAGAGATTGAAACAATACACACTGAAGTGGAACAGCAGATGGATCGAATGGAATATCTGCTAGACGGTAAGAAGGACAAAAATGTGGCACATTATGGCGTACATTCGTTTTCTGAATAATTTACTTTTGTTTACACCGTTTATTTATTTGATGTAAGACGCATTCGTGTGTAAAATGGCTATTTTCTGCTCAAGATTTCGCAGCCAATAGCCGTATGGTATCGACTGAAAAGGAATTTGAGAAATTGACTAAAATTGCAGCCGTCGACTTGTCTTCCGTTTTTCAAGACGTCAAACGAATCGTCGCCGATTGCGATTAATTTTGTCGGTGTAAACAAACGTTTTTTGTAATTGTTCTCTTTTGTTTTGTATTTCTGATACCTATTGTATTTCTTCAATTAAAACTATACAAACATATGTTCATGCAGTAGGTTTCACTCACGCATGGGCAATAGAGGTTGGTACAATGTCAGACAATAATTAATCAATATTAGGTCAGAAAAACTTATGGTAAGAGTTAGTTTTTCTACGTTACTCATTAATTTATATTCATTATCGACAAAGAATCGCGAAGAATTGTTTTGAAAAAGTGATTTTAAATAACTAAAAATAATTTTGTTATAGTGTAAAAGTAATATTTTTCTATTCAACCCATATCAATACGTCTTGTGCACTTTTCGACTATGTTTTTGTAGGTAGGTGCCTATTTATTTACCGTTGCATATTTACATACTACTCCCGTCTATTGAATCGACGTACCTACGTGAAACTGAACTAAATTTGCTGGGACTGTACTGTGCTCAGTTGCCAGGTTAACATTTTAAGAGTCACATTTCTTGAGAAAAACTGCCATTCCATAAAAAGATGTCACAGCCCCTCGAAAAACTGCCACCCTGTGGCTAAGCAAAGGAGTGAAAAACTTGCAAAAGATCAAAAACTGCCAAAATGAAGTAAAATTGTCAACCTGACAACGCTGACTGTGCGGAGCCCGAATAACCCTTTGTGTACCTATAGTCTGTGTCATTAAACTTTGAGGTTGTATTTTTAATTTAATCCGCATGAATCAGGCTACACAAGTGGTTTAAAACTTTGATGCAGCGGCTTTACACTGGCACGTCTCAACGTACTGTTATGTCTGGTGGTGTTCGTGAGAATTGTTGAAGTAAAGGTCGAAACAAATGTATGAATAGTGCTGAGCATACCTGGGCGTGGGGGAGGCTGGGGGTATGCACCCCCCAAGAAACCAAAACCCCCCCCCCGCAGAAATCAAAATCCCCCTCCCTCAGAATTCAATTTTTGAAAATGTTTTGTTTTTTTTTGCAATTTTTTGATGCCAATGGATAGTGCTCGATGAGAATCGTTGAAAAATGGTTTTTTTCGTCGTACCACCGTGTTTTGACCTTTGAAAAATCTTGCATCCCTCCCTCCAGAACTTTGGAGCCGCCCACCTATGGTGCTGAGGAACGCTAAAAAATGGTGCACACTTTTGGACCCCTATAGTCTGTTTTACTAAAGTTCGGTGATAAACTTAAAAACTACGGCAATGAGATCGCGATCATAGCTTTGCTCTGATATATAATTACCTTAAACATAGGCTTGCTGTCGATGAAAATTTTTAGAATTCATGAGACTAGTCACTGGTGCTTGTGCAACCCGCTTCTAAGAATAAGAACGAATTCCAAAAAATTTGAAAAGCTGTCTTGCCGATTGGACACTCCAGACCAGTCCCAAATGTACGTGTAGCATTCTGCATCGAGTTACAGCTACTTAGGCAGACTTGGGTTTAAAAAGACGCTGAACTTCCCAAATTCCAAAATACACTCTAAATATTACCGCATAGACCAGGTTTTGCGCTCAATTGAAGTACTCTTGCAGCAGAATGGCAACTTTTTGGCTCCATGTAGACAGATGCATTAGATTGCTCCTAATTTGCCTTCCAACGAATGGCCGTACTTATTCTTATCATAAGTATCAACGGATCAAGTCAAAACTCAACTACACGTGGGGGTGCGGCGCGGCGTATGCACCACACCTGGGCGCGGAGGGTTTAGGGGATGCAGCCCCAAGAAAGCACAATACCTCTTTTTTTTGCAATTGGCGTTTTTCGCTATATTTTGAAGGCCGTTGCCAATGAATAGTGTTCGATGAAAAACATTCAAAAATGGCGTTTTTTCGCCGTACCATCATGTTTAAGACCTTATTTACGTTTGAAAAATCTTGCACCCCCAGACTTTTGGTGCTGCACACATATGGTCACACACAACCACACATGGGCGTGGGGGGTTTAGGGGTATGCATCCCCAGAAAATTTTTTTTTGCTTTTTTAGCGATTTTTTGATGCCATTGGATAGTGCTCGATAAAACGTCGAAAAATTGTGTTTTTTCGCCATGAGACCATTTTTTACCCTTGGAAATTTTTTCACCCCCCCAGAATTTCAGTGCTGCCCACCTATGGTCACAACTCAGTACATAGCATACATGTACCAAATTTGTCAGTTTGTGCGAAAACACCGTCAAACATCCTAACGTAACCAACTGCACAATTTAATTAGCGATTAGATTCCAATCTATCCATACAGCAAACCGCGAATACAACATAAAAAGAATCAAATAAAGCAAAATGAAAAGAGTGGAAAAGCAGGGTATCAAACGAGTAATTAATTATTCGTCGAAAATGCACTGGCGCCTAAAACGGAAAAAATATAAATCAATTTGGCGACAAATAAGTAAACAAAAGTTTAGGTTTTAAGTTAAAAATAGCAAGATCAGACAGCGCGACTCAGCACAGCGTTTCAGACCGCCCTGTTCGCTGAATGTTAAAAAACAAGGTCATCACAGTGGCGGATCTAGGATTTTTCTAAGGGGGCGGTACCCCTGATGGGGGGGGGGCGGAACCCTGACTTGGGCGGAAAAATTAGCCGTTTTAACCCGAAAATCGCTAAAACTCGCTCAAAAATCCTTAATTTTGCGCATTTTTTGGGCCAATGGGGGGGCCGCCCCCCCCGCCTAAAATCCGCCCCTGATCATTGAGGAAAATTATTGAAAGAAAATTTGCCTAAAAATCCCGAAGATGACCAAATTCGAACAAAAAGAAAATTACATATATAATATAGTAGAAAATACTGAAAATTCAGCAATTTCTTTTGATGTAATAATAGAGAAGTTATGAATACGACAATAAAAAAAAAGAAAAATGAAAAGGAAGCAAGGGCAACAATGAATACATAGATTGATAATTTGGGGATAGGAGGGCCGGTCAACTCTTCAATTTCTTTTGCGCCTTTTTGGGCTTGAGAACGATAAAAGCATGTCAAAAAACCGTTTTTATTACCTTTGGGTTAAAAACTCGCAAAAGGCGCATAAAACATCTGACTTTGCTTTTTTAGCAATTTTTTGATGCCATTGGATAGTGCTCGATGAGAAACGTCGAAAAATGGTGTTTTTTTCGCCATACGACCACTTTTAAGACAATTTTTGACCTTTAAAAATTTTTTCACCCCCCCCAGAATTTTGGTGCTGCTCACCTATGGTGAAATCGCCAAAAATGTTACTAAAAATATAATTCCGGAGGGGCTGCAGGGGTTTTGTAATTTTTGAAGGGAGCGTATACCGCCAGACCCCCTCCCCACGCCCATGTGTGGTAAAAGCTGTAGGCCAGACCCAACGAAAATTTGGGTTGGAAAGAATTGATTTATACAAATCATGAAAAATGTTTGTATTTTGCATGTCTCGTTTTTGTTTTCTAAAGGCGAGCCTAACACGAGAAATTTTTGCCTAAACTCAAAGGGGGTTGTTAAAACCGCGCTGTAGTAAACCTTTATGCGCAATCCACATTCTCGACCTATTGCTGAACACCAACCCAAATTTTCGATAAATGCGGCTTTTCCCCACTTTTAATCCTATCCTACTATTTGGAACCCCCAAAAAAGCACACCGTTACTTATTATTTACTCATAAGCACATGCTATGCAAGTTAAGGTCGCATTAATGCATTACTTTATAGAAATGGAGTAGGCAACCGTACGGAATTCGCGTAAACCAGTCGAATACGCTCTAAACTACAAACAGAGGCGCGAATAATTCATCGAACGAATGCAGGTGTAAAGTAGTTCACTTTACAACAACATAATCAGTTGTGAAGTTGATCAACAGTTTGTACTCTGACTCGGTATAACTAAAGCATCACGTTGAATAAAAGAGGTGAGATGGAATAAGACGACATTACCCCAGGATACTTTCATCACGTTAGAATTTCTAAATGTTCTAAGCAAAACTGAAGTTCATACTGAATAGAGGTAAGAATAAAATTACCTGATGTAAAATAATGACGTTGAATTCAAATCAAGCGTAAATCAACAGAGCTTTAGCCTGAAAATGCGAATATGTAACCCTTATTAAATAAATAGCTCGAATTATATATAAATGTAAGACTTTATGTGCACTTTGACTGTAAAATGATGAATGATGATGATTAATACGGCTAAATTAAATCGAAATATTTAGTCCAAATTCGGTTTTTGTTTACATTTACAATTTTTAAAGCCCTTAAATTGGCGTCCCATTTTATGACCGAAACTGAGTTGATACGCATAAATCGATTTGAACTTGCGATTATTGATGAGCCGGAAATAGGTGTAACATGGAAATCATATATGTACCTGTAGCGGCTTAAAATTTTAGAGGAAGTAAATGATCCTCGATTTACATACAGTAGACCACCGACTTTGGGTGGCCCACATATACATGTCACAGGGGGATCCCCACCCAAAAATAGTCGTCCCATATGTGGGCGGCAAGAAAATTCCGGGGGAGGGTGCAAGATTTTTTAGAGGTAAAACATGGCCTTAAAAATAATGGTATGGCGAAAAACACAATTTTTCGACGTTTCTCATCGAGTACTACCCATTGGCTTCAAAAAATTGCGAAAATGACGAAAAATTAAATGGGGGGGGGGGTATTTTGGTTTCTCGGTGAGATGCATACCCCCAAACCCCCCATGCCCAGGTGTGGTCGTCCCCCATCCCTCAAAGTCAAATAATTTTTGACAACCACTCCCGATTTCCGGAGAAACTTGCGATTTTTGGCCCTTTTTAGCGAAAAATTCTGTTATTTACCCACTCTCTAGAAACAGACGGGACCCCCTCCCTAATTTCGATCGGTTACACGTAAGGTGGTCGTAACTTGCATTTTTAAAAGCTTTTTAGGCGCTTTTTGCCAAAATAAATTTGCAAGTCATCCCCCGCCTAAAAATAGCCAACTAAACCTCTCATAATCTCGAGCCGTTACAAGCAGAAATGCACAGCATTGGAATTCTAGTTAGGGGTAAAATTTTAAAATGCCTTTACAGGGCCCAAAAATGACGAATACGCGTTTTAAAAAAAAAATCGTTTTTCGGCCTCTCCGACGACGCTGCCTTTTCTAGAGCATGGAAACATAAAATTTTTTTTAAAAGATCGAAAAATTGACCAAAACTCAAAACACGAGTATACGGCGGCGAAGCGCCGAAAATTTGGCACTAGCTAAAAACGCTAAAAGAGCACGTTTTTTATGAATTTTCAGGAAACTCTTAAAAACCACGAATTTCGAACTTGCCAGGATCATGGTAGGAATGTCCAATTTAATTTGTATACAATTTATTTTATAATTTATAATCTACATACGCTACTCGCCATGGATGTTTACGCTTTAATAAGCTTCTAGAGCTTGTTAGGGTTATATCCTTAACACGTCGGTCCTATTTGCGCCCACGCACGACCGACCTGTTAAACATATATCCCTTAACAAGCTCTATCATCCTATTGGGCATATTAAAACTTGAAGATTCGTGGCGAGCACTGTATCTAGCAGCAAGTATACTGCAGGAAAAAATAATGTATGGATACACCTAAACGTAGCAATAGACTCAACCTCCACCGTACGCTCAAACTGACCCAAAAACCTATTTACTCCGATATATGATCGCATGCGACGAGACAGATCGCAAACGAAGAGTGATCGGAAATGAATTTTTTAAATTTTATACCGTAGCAGGTTTTTGAGTGAAGTAAAAATATATTCCATTTAAATAATTGGCCCAATATTATCGAATGTACATAGTACAGTGCTCGCCACGAGTGTTTACGTTTTAATATGATCCATAGAATGATAGAGCTTGTTAAGGCTATATATTTAACACGTCGGTCGTGCGTGGGCGGAAATAGGACCGACGTGTTAAAGATATAACCCTAACAAGCTCTAGAAGCTTATTAAAGCGTAAACATTCGTGGCGAGTAGTGTAAGTACATAAATAAGTCAAATTTATTAATCGATCATCAACCGGCTATGACACTGTAATACTGACAAAAATTAATTTCTCTCATAAAAAGATTAATGCGAGTGAAAAATGAGTAAATGCACCCAAAATTTGATAAAGAAGTCGAAACTTAATTTGAAAATTAGGTTAATTTAATTGAACTAAAAATTAATTTTATTACTTTATTTGTAACCTTTCAATAGATGTGCATAATCGATACATAGGTACTTCGAAATTTTAGGCTATAATTATTTTTAATCGAGCGACACGCCAAACTCTGTTTTTACTTACAAATCGTTGCAATTCCAGTCCGATTACGCAATTAATTGCCCATGAATTCTGAAAAAAATCGGATGGACTGGCGTGCAAACAATTAAAACCAAATAAGCAACAATGTAATTGGGAAATCAGTAAGCGTATTCGCACCATTTATTTTGTCAGACCGCCCTAATCGCTTTGAAAGAACATCACGAGAAAAAAGGGTTCAATTGTTTCATTTTAGAATTAATTAATTAATTAGCTTACTTCATTTATTTTTCAATCTCTTTTTAGATGTTCCGCATATGTACACTACTCGCCACGAATGTTTACGCTTTAATAAGCTTCCAGAGCCTGTTATGGTTATATCTTCGACACGTCAGTCCAATTTCCGCCCACGCACGACCGACGTGTTAAACACATAAGACTTAACAAGCTCTAACATCCTATGGAGCATATTAAAATGTAAACATTCGCGGCGAGCACTGTGCATGCACACAGGGGGATATTATCATAGGTGGGCAGCACCAAAATTGGGACGGGGGTGCAAGATTTTTCAAAGGTCAAAAAATATCTTAAAAATAGTGGTATGGGAAAAACAAACTATCCATTGGCATCGAAAAATTGGGAATAAGAACAAGTAGGGATGCACCGGGGCCTGGCCCAGGCCCCGGCCCCGGGCCGGGGCCTGGGCCAGGCCCCGGCCGGGGCCAAAATATGCAAATTTCAGCCTATTATCAGAAATTATCTCAACGTTTTTGTTCGGGTTTTGGCGATGTTTTGAGGTTAAATCGTGCATAATCGCCTGTGCATATCATTCATGTATAACAAAACATTTGTCCCAAATTTTGTTTTAGAAATTTAGCTTATTCTCGTTTATAGTTGGAGCAATTGAATAGTCAAGACCGATAATCTTCAAGTTTTTCGCCAAATACACTAGCGTTTTTAATCGCTCAGGCAGCAAACAAGAACGGGAATCTGAGCAAATATTGCCGCTTGTACTGAATAAGCGTTCACTCGGGGTACTCGTGGGCGGGGGGCTTAGATATTTCCTTGCCAGTGATGCCAGGGCTGGGTAAGTTTCCATTTTTTTCGCCAAAAATCCAGCGGATCCGTTTCTGTTCCGATCTTTTCTTCTACTCGAGAAAAAGCATGTTTAACATTTTGTGGCATTCCTGTGGGTATGTTTGCCGGATGAACAGGCACGTTGCTCTGGGGGAATGGGTGTCCGGCCGGACCCCCCAAAATTCAGGAAAATCGGAAAAAAAGACTTTGTTAACGTTATTTTGTGCTATTTTTGGCCTTTTTTGGCTTAGTCCCTCGAAATTGGTATTGGTCCCCAAAAATAAGACGGCCAGCTACGTGCCTGCGGATGAAATTCCAAAAGATGTTTTTTTGTGTTGATCGGCTATTTTCCAAGAAGATAGTTACAAATAGATATTCGTGAATTATTTTTTATGTACCATCCAGACAAGAAATTTAAACAATAGCAATTCGGATAAGATTCAAGCTAAGAAGAGTGGATCGATCACTTTAAGTTAAAGAAAAGAATAGACTTCCTCTAACCTTTTTCTAGTTTGGCAGGCTAATGCACTATGCTTTGATTGATCGAACCATATTTATGGAACTTTTGCTTTTCAGGATTATTATTATTATTATATTACTACATCTCATAAATGACTGAAATATTGTAAGGTTTTTTCATCTAAAAACATGTTGCGTTATGTATAAATTTGTCTCACTAGATTGTAAGGATTTATTGGTAAAAATGCGTGCAAGTCTAAAATTTTTTCATGTAATCTGATGCCGTTTAAGCGAAATAATAGTACGCTACAAGGCGTAACCTTTTTACGAACACACAATAACTTGAAAACGACACTACACATTAACATAATAAATTTTGCGCGCGAAATTTCTATCCTTGTTTAAGCTATTTTTAACTCGTCTGATCTAAAACATGAGCAAGTCGACTAATAATGATGTAAGTTACGTGAATTAAATTTAAATTCTGGTAAATTTTGGCTGTATAAGCTATGATGATTAATTGAACTCGGAAATACTTGTGGAACGGATTCATTAGACTTGCCCAGACGCTATTTTGCATAAGTCACATTTTGCCTAATACATATTTATACATGGTATATCTGGGATATTGCAAAAATAGTTGGCCCCGGTTGGTCCCAGTCTCTGGTACCGGCCCCGGCGCCGGGGCCCCGGCCCCGGTCAAAAAGGCGGCCCCGGTGCATCCCTAAAAACAAGTTTCGAAAAATTGAATTATGGGGCTGCATACCTCAACGTGTGGGTACTATCCGGCGATTTGGAGCTGGTGTAACGTTTATTGCATCATTTTTAGGTCAAAAGCAGTAAAAATGTCAAAATTTTTCTACGATTATGTTTTTTAACCAAAAAAAGCGCCAAAAAATTGATTCTGTAATCCACAGTCTTAAAAGTGAAATACATAAGAGCGCAGTAAAAATCCACTGAAACTGCTTTTAAAATGCGAAATTATGACGAAAGAACGTTTCGTAAGCGGGAAATTTACTGTTTTGAATTTCTGAGATTTTACTCGATTTTTTGGCAACATTTTTAGATGCATTTTTCACCGAAAACAGATCAAAACCTAAATAAGTCATTGGCCGACTAACCCCTTCTAAATTTTAGACCATTACACACACGGGGCTCAACAAACAAGCCAGCCAGCCACCCACCCACCCACTTCTGACCCAAAAGATCACCCCGCTCCGATTGGACAAAAAATTTCTGACCAAAAATAAATCACTTGAACCTAAAAATGACGAATGCTATGCATACGCGCATAGCATAAGAATTCTGGGGGGTGAAATTATAAAATGCCTCTATAGGTCTGAAAATGGCAGGTACACGTAAAAAATCGCTGATCGGCATTTCTGACGATGGTCTATCTTTATAGAGCATAAAAACAAAAAAAAATTCGAAGAAAATCCAAAAAGGCGAACAAATTTGACAAAATATTGCCAAAACATAAGCATGATGGCGCGAAGCACCGATAATTCAGAACTTTTGAGCAAACTGATAGCTAAGACGATTAAAAGCATCTTTTTCACAAATTTTTAGAAATTTTTTTGAGGACTTCCAAAAAACCGCCAAGGAGAGGGGGGTCGAAAAATTCATGCGCTGCTATCCCACCCGAATTTTGGCCATTACGGCTCGAGAGCATACGTGGGCAGCAAGAAAATTCTAGGGGGGGGGGGTGCAAGATTTTTTTGAAGGTCGAAAAATGGCCTTAAAAGTGGTGGTATGGCGATAAAAACACCATTTTTCGACGTTTCTCATCAAGCGCTATCCATTGGCATCAAAACATTGCGAAAAAGACGAAAAAAATTTTCAAAAATTGAATTCTGGGGGGGGTATTTTGGTTTCTGGGGGGTGCATACCCCCCCTACGCCCAGGTGGGCTCGAGAGAAGTCAAAACGTTAAGTAACCGTCCTAGATTTTGTTTTGCTAGCGTTGACGCATGGGTTGCATCAAGAGTGTACTGTATTACAGTATGTCACAAAAGATGCTCTCATTATTTAATGATCTTCAGTCAATTTTTTCGATTATCGGACTCGACGAGAATACATGATTTAGAATTCAAAATTGTATAATAAACATTTTAAAAGTATCGCCAATATTTTCAGCCGCCATACACTAAGCGTAATACAATATAATAATATTGAAAATAAAAATTATAATATAATAATATAATACAATATAATATAATATAATAATATTGAAAATCGTATGTACACTTCTCGCCACGAAATGTGAACAATTAAGATTCCTGAAAGGTCTATTAAGGAATGGACTGCCCGTGTTATAAAATATAAATGCCGTCTTGTATTAGCACAGCAACACAAAACATACGGCTACATCCGTTGTAAAATGAAATAGGCGCTAAATCCTTTAGAGACCTGTAAGGAAAGGTAATTGTCAAAACACAAGTGGCGTGAAAAGTATAAACTTTGTAAACTATCCACCTAGTTTACACTAACCTCTGCTATTCATCCGCTTGAGAAACGACATGCCGGCCCATTTCCTAAAAAGAAATGAAAAACCTAACAAATGCAAAGTAAATGAGTGAATAAATATAAGCCACTGGTAAAAAAAAGTTCAGAAAGCGTTTTCACAGCAACTTGTATTATCAGACCGCCCTAATCGCTTAAAAATGCATCACGTGAGCAATAAGGAAATATAAATAACCAACTTCTTCCAGAATACACAAATCAATTAAAATAATCAATAGTTAGTTATAAATCTGCGTTTTACTTGAATAAAAGCAGCTAGGTATATATTAATTCACACGCGTGCATACATGTAACGGCTCAAAATTTCGGGTAGGGGTCAATTTGGGAGGGAGGGGGTGGCAAAATCCAATTTACCGGGGGGGGGGCGAAAATTTAATGGCTTCAAGGGAACGACTGACTTTGGATGGGGTGAGGGGTCCCCCATCCCCTCTTACATACATGTATGCTCACACGTCGTCTTAATGCATTATAATATCAGCCCAATTTAACCACTAGCGTAAGAATTTTCGAATTTATATCAGTTTCAAAACCGTAATGATCTTGTCTCGTATATTGTACTAATCAATGAATAATGAAAGAGCAACAAAGCTCGGCCGATAGCCAAATGAATCGGTAAAATAGGGCCTAATTTCCAAAATATTTTCTAGTACATATGTATTATATGCGATGTTGTAAAATACGAAGAGAGAAGATACGATATTTCACCAGATAATCGTAATTAATCGAAATTTCCTCAGCTCCGACTAGTTATAATTTGACAAATTCAGCACCAAACGCGCGATAATAGCCTGAAAAAACCGGATAAGATACAAATTTACTAACGCTTAATGGCGCTTCGATTAAAACGCGTAAGATTGAACCAAATTAAATTTCTCCAAAGGCAAAAGGTAAAGGAAAAAAGTTCCCAGTTTTACATACATACATATGTATGTGGGAGGCATTACAATCATACATGATCTTGGGGGGTTTCACCACCCCCCTCCCCAAAATCATTTTTCACCCCGCAAAAAATTTTTCACCCCCCCAGAATTGGCGATTTTCCAAAAGTTTCCTAAACTTACCTGAAAATTGGTAGAAAAAGTCTTTTTAAGAGTTTTTGGCTATCTATTTGCTCAAAATAGCCAAATTTTCGACGCTTCGCGCCATATATTCATGTTTTAAGCAATATATTGGTCAATTTATTCGACTTTTTTCGAAATTGTTTTCATGATTTCATGCTCTAGAAGGACAGAGTATCGTCAAAAACGCCAAAAAACGATGTTTTTTAACGCGTACCGGCCATTTTTGGGCCCAAAAAGGCACTTTAGGTTTTCACCCCCCCCCAGAATTCCCATACTGTGCAAGTATGATTACAATCATCTTCCTTTCCGAGAAACGCAAATTACAAGCATTCAGCAAAGTTCCGGAAAACGTGTATACGTTTGACGAAATATGTACTGTTTCTCTGTTTACATGTAAATCATTTTAAATCCTCCATGTAGTAATATATACGTACGCAAGGAGCTACGAGAGGAGTTAACCGCGTTTCAAGTATTATCACAATAATATATCTCTAAGGTGAACGTCTCTGCCTGTAAAAACGACAGAGACCCAGACGTAGAGAAAAACACGCATCAGTATGTATAATCAGGTATCTAGTAGATAAATAATAATCGATAAGCATTGTTCCCGCCAAGAAATTTATGGGGAAAAATTTGGAGAAGAAAAAAAGAAAGAAAAAAGCTTGATGTATTTAAGCCCGATTTGGGGCCATCAAAAGCCACTTAATTAACTTCCTTGACATTTGTCATATAACGAAAAGAATAACAGATACATGCACATAGGGGTGAGGGGGTATTAACCCCTGAAGGGTCAGCTGGACAGGTACCGTCCGGCGATTTTGAGCTGATGTAACATTTTTTGCATAGTTTTTGAGGTCAGAAGCAGTAAAAACGACAAAATGTTTCCGACGCTTCGCGCAAGATTAGTACTTGAAGTACTTTTTACTCAAAAAGCGCCCAAAATCGATAAATTCTTGAATTTTTAGTGTTAAAATTGATATAATGCAGTAAAATGGACTAAAATTGCTTTTAAAATGCGATATAACCACGAAAAAAGGCTATATAGGCTATTTTTAGCATTTTTATCCTTAAACAGCAAAAAATCGTGAACCGTTAAATTTACTGTTTTGGATTTTTGGAATTTCACCAGCCCTCCCGCCGACCCTAATCTTGTGCACATATGATAAGAGAGTAACTTGCGCGTAATACAAAGTTTTTGGCACTAGTAAAATAGCCTGATAGCGTTGATCCAGGACACCGACTAGTTGATAAGTCCAGATTCAATCAGATATGCGTAGTCCTGGAAATAGAAATGTAAGTCTGAGTGGTAAAGTAATGCAAATTAATCAGGCACTGAATAAAATTCACAAAGGATGTAAATAATCGACAAAATTCAGCACCGGAAAGACAGAGCCGAATATGCTAATCAGATCATTTTAATTTTAATTTCTGCAGATTAAAACGCCAACGCCTCAGATGTAAACTGCGACGTGGAGCTGGTCTGCGAAACTTTATTATGAAAATTTACCCCACTCCCCATTTTTGGCAAGAAAAATTTAGCCTTTTAGGCATTTTTTTGCCATTTACAGTCAAAAATGATAGTCATATAGCCATACATGCACAGCACGATCTTTCTAGAGCATAAAAACATGGAAAAATTTCGAAAAAAAATCAAAAAGTCAGAAATCTAGTCCAAAAGTGAGTATAATGGCGCCAAGCAACAACAACAACAAAAATTTATTGCAAAACGTGCATGACATGGTACAAATAAGGACACAGGCCGAAAATTGGACACTTTTGAGCAAATAGATGGCTAAAAATGCTCAAAAGCATCTGGGTGAAAAACTTTTTTGCGGGGAGTGAAAATTTTTCTCGGTGGGAAGGGGGAACCCCAAGATCATGTACGCATATAACCCCATTAAAATGGCCCGCTACCCGTCCCTAAAATTTTGTCCAAGTAGTCGGTGTTGCTCAGATTGGCCAAAACCGGGCAATTTTGACCAATTTTTCGGTCAATTGGCTAGTTTTTTTTAAAAATCTCTTCCTTGGTACAATGATCCACCGGTTTTCATGTTTAAACATGTACCCTCCCCTCATATCTCGTATTAAAGTGCAGTATTCTTTCAAGGAATGCGTTTATTTGGTACATGCGAGAACGTGAAGGTGTATGTTTTAGTTTTTGGTAATCAATGGTTTGCTTAATATTTATTTTCCATAAGTGATTAAATGATTAGGTACGCATAAGAATTAAAATAATGTAAAAAAAGTCAGAAAAAAATCATCGGAGTACCTGATGCAAGCTTCGATTCGTTGACAGCGATCCTATGTCTCGTATTTTTCTGGTCATCAAGAATTTAAATAACTGTTGCATTTTCTGATCATCAAGTCGCCGCTCTTAAAGCAAGACAGTAAAATAATTCATTTGAAATGGAACGCACGAAGCAAGGGATGAGAGCAAAATGATCAGATATATTTGTCATCAAAGTATAAATTCAGTGGATTGACAGTAATCATCATATCATTTACATACGTAAAAACTATGCATATGAAATGAAACTGCGCAAAAATGGCGGGATATTTGTAAAAATGACGGCCACTCTAAAGTAGACATGTATAGTGCTGGCCTCTAAAAAAACCATTTTCATGTTTTTGGCTTATAACTTCAGAACAAATAGCATTGAAGAAGTCAACAAACATCTATTTTTGACAGCTGCCCTAGGCCTATAACTTGCTACATGGAAGAATTTTTTAAGCGCCATATTTCATAGCAAGCTTGCATGAAATACGAAACTTTGAATAAAAACCACTTTTTCCTAAAAAAAACCATGGGAACTAAAAAAAACCACCCCCAAAATGTTATGCGAAGTGCATGGTTGGCAGCGTGAAACAGTTAGTTGACCTTAAATGATCACAATTTTGAAAAAAAAATCATTTTTCACGATATTTCCGTTCATTTTATCACATTTATATAAAAATCAATAATTTTTTCTGAATTTCATTAAAAGTTCTATAAATTTCACAAATACAGTCTTCAATTGATAAAAAAGACTCTAAGTAAGTCTCTTCTACATCCTCTGCAAGAAATCAGTGCAAAATTATGCAACTTGATGAAAAGTAATTTCGTTGCTATGGCAACGTATACTTAGCATTGGTCTTTTTTTAGGTTACAGTGGTTTTTTTTAGGTTACAATCGAACTTTTTTGGCAGTTTTTGGGGTGATTCTTATTTTTTGTGAAAAATAAATATCAGGCATCATGAAAGGTGCTACGAGGCACATTCCTGCTAAGTTTTGTAAAAATTGGCGCTGGTTTTTTTTAGGTTACAACTGGTTTTTTTTAGGTTTGGCTTTGAAGGTATACTGTAGCTATGTGGATGACATAGAAGAACTAAATTTTTTTCTGACATTAGTCTGCAAGGGAGCCTAACGTGAAAACATAAAAGATTCCAACAAATATGAATACGGGTAGAAATACTGACCCTCAAAAATGCTTTAAAAAAATCATAAAAATGGCAATTTTTAGGAACTTTTCGACAAATTTATATCTCAAGTTTCTGAATGATCCGGAAAGCGACCAGGGGTCAATTGTAATCCTCATGGCATAGCTTGTTCGCCAGTATAATATCATCAGTCATCTCCTTTTGGTTATGGAAAAAAGGGGTGGTTTTTTTTTTTAGGTTGCAAATCGACTGGTTCTTTTTAGAGGCCAGCACTATAACGGCTTGAAATTTTTGTTGGGGTTTGTGGCTATTTTCGGAGAGTAGGGGGGGTGAACGACCTCTCCAAAACATCTAGACATGTGGGGGGGTCAAAAACCCTGACCCTGCTAGCGGTATGGGGGCATAATTGGGCAGCACCGAAATTCTAGGAAGAGCGCAAGATTTTTCAGAGGTAAAAAATCACCTTAAAAATTGTGGTTTGGCGAAAAACACCATTTCTCAACGTTTCTTATCGAGCCTTATCCATTGGCATCAAACAATTGCGACAAAAACGAAAAAAATTCAAAAACTGAATTTGGGGAGGGCGTATTTTGGTTTCAAGTAGGGGTGCATACCCCCAAAGCCCCTCTTCCACGCCCGAGTGTGCCCACAACTCGCCCCCTACAACTCACAAAAAAGGCTTGAAATTCGCTAAAAATCTAGGTGCTTCGCGCCGAAATGAGTTTCAATATCTTTATAATGACATAAATTGCATTTTGAAGGTAAAAATGTCAAATTTTCCGGCGCTTCGCGCCGTTGAGACAACTATTAGTGATTTCCGCCCTCAGTAACCCATAAATTAGCTAAAATACAAAAGGTCGAACAACTCTGTTTTTGTTACACTCAAATCGTTATTGTACCATATATTAGTATCCGAAATTTGTGTGTACAAAATGTACAAAGACTCTAATGGGGCCATCTTTGTACAGGTACAAACGGACCTTGTACAAAAAACAAACACTGCTAGTTGTAAGGAAGTCAACACATTTTTTAATGTAAGTAGCTATTTCTCAGATACCAAATGTTAAGCCAAATATCAGCAAATAATTGGAAAAAACATACAGAATCGACCTGGCGAAGTAAATTCGACCAAATGCACCATTAGTAAGGCCATGTCATATAAACATAATTCGGGGAATTATTAATTCATCAGGAAAAAATTCGCAAAAAAGTGCTTCAGCTTTTCGCGCTTCGCTCAATTTACTCATTTTTCGACACATTTTGCTCAAGTCGGTCGGATTTTGCTGGTATTTTTCGAAATTGTTTCATATTAAGATATATGCATCGTTATCGAGCCCTGTAAAGGCACTTTAGAAAAAATTTTGGTCTCTGCCCCGGAATTCCTATGCTGAGCACGCATGCTTTTAGGGAGGCTTCTACTTGCAACCTACTAAGCGATGAATGCCTCTAGTTAAAAAGATTACAAATTAACATAGAAAGAGTTGAAAATTATGACAGCAAAAAGGAAAATGAAGCAAACAATATTAAAGAACGAAGTTAAGACTAGCTTACTTTTTTGCAAAACTTCACCAAGCCCACAGCACCTGAAAAATTATACGAGCATGCAGAAAATTTGGAAGAATTATAGAACGAAGCGAAAAATGCACATATGACTTAAGGTGAACCTCATAATCTGCCTTATGATGACATCAGTTACGAGTCAGACAAGTTATATAATCACGGGATCAGGCCCGCATCCAGGATACGGCCAAATGGGAGGGGGCAATATAAATCGATAGCTCGGAATATTTTTCCGGATAGCTCATAAGAACCGCATATTTCGACATGCTCTATGCATTAAGATAATAAAATTCGAACTTTTTAAAAAAAATTTTCACACTCAAAAGGCTAAAAAGTGTCATTTTTGGTGACGCTTGGGCCAAATTTATGATTATGAAAAATACTTCACATCCGGCGAGTAGCGATGAAGATTTGTAGATTTTTGTGACAAGGACATGCGATTTTTCATCTTTCCGTGCATTATTTAACCTTTTCAAAAAATTTTCCTGGCAGAGGGTGGGCGGCCGCCCCCTTAAATACGGCCACACATGGGATTTATATTTATATAATCACAAAATTATTTACAATTACTTATATAGCATTAGTCAATAAAACGCAATTTAGTGCAAACACCTTTTTTACCTTCTATGTTGCATTCATTGCTGGTTTAATCCTGACCGCATTCGACCTAAAACAGGAACAAATACTAAGAAACATACGGCAAAGGTGGTTTGACACGAGTTGAGAATAAATAAGATCAGCACGATTAATCATCAAAACTGCTTCAGAAGCAGAACTGGAAAATTGAATTTCATCATATATAAGCAAGGTACTCGGAACTTTGGGAAAAATCGGCCATATTCACGGGGGATCAAACGAACGATGCTTTAACGAATATGCTGAAATGATTTACTTCAAGAAAACGCGACCCAAACAGTGCGAAAAGCTAGTTATTTTGAGGAAAACGCGACCTGAACAATTGGGTCATGCTTTACTCAAAAATATCTAAAAAATAACAGCTTACTAGACGCTGAGCTATAATCCAGAACGATCAAGATATTCAAGCAGATTCTCTAGCGGAGCACATCTTTAATCCTGAAAAACATCTTATTTTTAGGAGCAATATCAGCCACTAAGAGATGGAATAAAAAGCATTAAAGGATAAATTCTCATAAATCGATAAAGCATAACATCAAAGTATGTCAGAACAGACCACGAAATCGTTGTAATCACAGAAATGGTCTAAATGACGCAAGATTTACAGGTAGAATTTATCACGCATTTTGAAGCACTATAAGATAATGTGCACTTCGTATTAGATTAAAGTAAAAGCATAATGTGACCGAAAGTGATCTTCCATCAAGATTTAGGATTAGACATTTTTTGAAGCGCATCATAGTCGGCTTTGAAGCTTATTGTGTCGAAATTGGCTACAAATTTGTCTTTAATATTTTTAATCTGAATCATACATGTAACAGCTCAAAAACTTTGGGGAGGGGTGGTCGATCATTTTAAGGGGGGGGGGTTAATCATAGGCGTGGCCAGAATTTTCACCAGAGGGGGAAGCCAAACAAATTTTTCATCTAAAAAACGCATGGGGCCGTCAAATAATGTGTTTATTTTGGCTTTTCACATCGTTCTGAACTATCAAAACTTACGACAACAGAAAGGCGAAAAATGTCTATTATGCACCCGGAGCGCTAATTTTTTGACTTTTCTTGCAATAAAACGATAGAAACTACCAAAAGATAGATGAAATCGCCGAAAAGCGCCGAATTTTTCGATTTCACGTAGCAGAACAGCAACAAACGATTTCACGTTGCAGAATGTAACAGCTCGAAATCTGGGGAGGAGGGGTATCAGCCTTTTTCAGGGAGGGGGAGGGTAAATGACCTTCAACTCTTGGCCAAAAACGGCCTAAACATTCGATTTTTCCCAAAAATCAGGGAACAGGGGTGGCGAAAAAACTGGCTACGCTACGCCTCGTCTTAATGAAAACCCTTAACGCTTCGCAATCCTACTTAATCTTCAAAGATAGAAACACTTACATATAAGCACAAAACTCCTAGCACTTACTTAGGCACTTGAATAGGCCGAAGGTTGCTCCCTCGATTCGATCTGGTATTGGCTGGCCGTCAACTCGAACGGTGAATAAAATCGCTTAAAATTACGTATTCAGATATCCGTCCATTTGTAGCTAAACGAAATAAGTAACAAGAGAAGGTACGAATTGCGAGAAGAATGAGCAAAGCAATTGGTTGAGGAATTTAAGTAAATCGCATATACAGTAAAATGCTAAAATCAGATACCGTTCTTTGCAGATCAGAATGACTTTCTTAATCCCATTTCTAAATTCGAAGTCTTTTGTAGCATAATGTACAGGAAAGTATAGCCTGTTTCCTTTTTCTCAAACTTTTTTATAAATTCAATTCCCGCGAATCAAGCTGCAAAAGTCGTATAGAACAGGGGCGGATTTAGGGAGGTGGGGGGGGCGGCCGCCCCCCCCCCCATTGGCCCAAAATAGTCGAGAAATTAAGCATTTTAAAGCGATTTTTAGCGATTTTCGGGTCAAAATGGCTAATTTTTCCGCACAAGTCAGGGTTCCGCCCTCCCTTAGGGGTACCGTCCCCCTTAGGAAAATCCTACATCCGCCACTGGTATAGAAGATGATAAAATCTTTCTTTACCTACATATTCTCAATAGGTTAAAAGAAATTGACCTAAGCCAGAGGCATGAATAAGTCATTCACATGTTATAAAATTTTACGTAGCAGGCAGCTATAGTCTGTTTCACACAACTTCGGTCATAAATCAAAGGTAGCGCGTTAGCGCGTACCTATAATATACTTGGGTACCCCCAACACCTGGGCACCCCCCTACAGCTATAACGGGACACTTCTGGAAGGTGCGGTTTTTTTTAAAAGAAAGATAATAAAAAAAATTCGCTGCCCGTGTTTTTTTGTTTTTCTTGAAACTCAAAATTGACTGTGTAAAGAAGGTGTAAAGCTTTTGTGTAACGTTATAACATAGGACAAATTTTGGGACCTTTTACTGCGGCATGTGGACAACTGAGTATTGATGACTCGAAGGATTGAACAGAATAGGATAATAGAGGGATGAATTCTACAGATGACACTTTTTTGTTTTTTGAAATTCGCATTATTTATCGAACGGCAGTGTAAAGAGTGCGAAAATCTGGGGGTGAAAAAGCACTTTTTGGTCGAGTTTTCAACCTTCCTATGTCCGATACTAACTCCGGTTATGAGGTTTTTAAAATGTTTTCTGACAGAAATGTAGAGCGGATCAAGGGCTACATTCTGCATATAAGCAAAGTCTTCTATGCTCTATGGTGAGTTAGATCCTGGGGTTTAAAGTTTACACTCTAGTGGATGGTGTAAAAAAATGGATTTTAACTAAGATTTCTCTGCCAAATTTTTCCGCTTATGAGTCAGTGCAAATCGAAGACAGCATTAATAAAGTGCCTCACAGGGGCTAAACATCGCAGCAAACCGCATTTTAAAAAACGCAATATTGAGTTATTTATGGGGGTGTAAAGTTCGAAATCAGAGGTAAAAAATGGGCTAAAAAACACGTTTTTTCCGAAGTTTGATTGATAAATCATGCCAAATAATTTTTGCAACAGAATTTTGGCACACAGGAATGTACTACGATTTAAAAGCTACAAATTGTACCAAACCGAATTTCTTTAAACTCAATGGGGAGTTCGGTACGGAATTTTAAAGTTTACAGTGTTCTAAATGGTGGAAAATACGTTTTTGTTGCGTTTTTTGTTCGCCACTTTCTCCGTCCAGAAGTCGGGATAAGTCTAATAGAATAAAAATAAAGTGCTTTATATCGGGTGCATGTCAAAGCAAATTGTCTATACATTAATATTTAGCGAGTGTAAAGTCAAAAATTTGGAGTTTTAAATGCGTTTCTGTCTTGTTTTTTCTGCCTGCTTCTCCGGTTACGAGTCAGGGACACGTTTATCAAGTCTAGAAATGGACCAGGAATCAAATTTGATATGCCAGTCTGGCGCATATGTTTACACTCTACGGTGTTGTAAAGTAGTTTACACCAATTGTTAGTTTGCCCATAGAACATTATGTAGACTTAATTTTTTCATAAATATTAATCGTAATATCGGAACAATATCAAAATTACGAATCTGACTAAAATCTTCTTTACACTAGGTGTTTACATGAAGTTTACACTACATATATATTTATCTTCGTTTTTTGAGCATTCCTGAAACCTAATTTTTTCTTGGAGCCTAGAAGTTTTCAAAGGATCAAATGTGAGACGTCACGTAGGCGCGTTTGTTTACATCCAACAGTGATGTAAAGTAGTTTACATTCATTGTTTATATGTCCTCAGACCATTGTAGAGACATAATTTTTTCATGAATGTTGATCATAATATCCGAGTAATTTTTTACACTGCATGTTAGCCTTTGTTCTAGAGCATTGCAAAAATCGAAATTTTTTCCTGAGATATAAAAATTTACAGGGAATGAAATATATACGTCAATTGGGCGCGCTTGCTTACACTCAGCAGTATTGCAAAGTGGTTTAAACCTAATGTTTATTGTCTTTAAAACATTATGAAGACTCATTTTTCCATAAATGTTGAAAGAAATATCGGAGCAATATCAAAATTACGAATCCGACTAAAATATTCTTTACGCTATGTGTTTGTGTAAAGTTTACGTTACGTGTTAACCCTAATTCGATAGACTTGCAGAGACTTTGTAACTGAAGTCAAGAAATTTTCAAGGATTCATATGTGAGACATCAATTAAGTGAGTTTGTTTACCCTCAAAAGTAATCTAAAGTGATTTAAACATTATGTTCAAGTGTCCTTAGATCATTGAAGAGATGTAATTTTGTCTTAAATGGGTTGCATTAAAGTTAAATCTTTCTTAGCCGTGTTTATAATATGTTTCACAAAATCTTGCACATGGAGAGCTATCGTTTAATTGATGTAAATTGCCTGCAAAAGTGGTTTAAAATGAACCAGCAATCACACTACTGTGCACAGAAGTCGACAAAGATATACAGCTTTATTGTAATCATGTACATTAATAAGCCGTAAACTGTTAGTATTCTCTACACCTAGTAGTTGTGTAAAGTTTGCACTATTCATTTGTTGTTAATATGTAGTCTATACTACAAATTTATTTTACTACCAAATCAAAGCGTTAGTGTTCCTTTACATTTGATATTTGCGTGAAGTTTTTGAATTTTTGCTGAAAATCTTTGCCTTCTAATTTACCAACATCCCGCCTTTTCCATTTTCTTGAAGTTTAAAATCTTTTATAATTCTCTCATAATTTAATGGTAGGTTTTAACTTTAAGTTTCTCTTGGTTTACAACTCTCGCTTAGCAAGCTCATTTTTCAAAACTTTTTCATAGTGATCAGATTAGTTGCGTTTAGTTTGGAATTGGTGGACGGTCGTTATTTTATTACTCGGCTTAAATAAACCAAGTGACTATCTTTTGATTATTTTCTTCATCGCAAATTCAAACACCCAATTTTCAATTTGAAAATTGACCCAATTTTCAATTTGAAAACTACTTTTCAATTTGAAAATTGATCCAATTTTCAATTTGAAAATTGAAAATTGGGTGTTTTCAATTTCAAAAAGTCACAACACATTGTGCTTGTGTATTGATTGAGTGAGGATTTGCAATGTGAATTCGTTGGTTAAATTTTTGTGCTTGATTATAAGTGAACTGCACATTAAGAAGAAATAACTTAATGCAGTTTTAATTTGAAAATGGATGGTGTCAATAAGGTTGTCTTGTTTAAAAAGGATAATGCTGATGTTAAGAACAATATTGTTTTCCGCGTTCTTGGACTGTTGTCATTATTGTGGCATGTTACTGATTGTGTTTACTGACTGATGTACTGAAATCACGCTAATTAAAAGTAGTGTACTAGCAAAGAAAAAATGCTCCGATGGAACAAAAAAGATGAATATACTTGGAATTGTGGATTATTATGGATGTAAAAGGAGGGGACTAGGAAAAATCTACCTAAAGTCGGAAAATCTGCTAAAAATCACACTATCTCTAAGCAACGCAAAAAATCGATGTATATTCTGCGGCCTCTAAAAAAGTGTCTTTTTTAAATAATGTTCGAAGTTTCAGATAAGAGTGTATAAACGAAATCTATCAAGGTTACTTTTTTAAATTGCTGGCACCTGATTGATAGAAAACTAAGAGGTATTGTATTTAAAGTTGTTTTGTTTTATGAGCATTATAGCAAGCAAAAGCAGGAGCCGATTGATTAGTGCACACAATCGTTTCGGGCATGCTAGTGTATCTACATTAAGTCTGTTTCAAGTCAACTTACGTGTTTCCTACTGTTTTTAACCAACCATGTCTTCAATTGTCTTCGATGTTTGCTATTTCATTCAATTGGCTTGGAAGACTGTTAGTTTACTTAATATCATTTCCCATAGCTACTGCATAGCTAACGTGCTGCTGTTTCAATCATTGTTATGGTTGAATATTTATTTTAATCTGTTGGCCGCAGAATATACATCGATTTTTTGCGTTGCTTAGAGAAAGTGTGATTTTTAGCAGATTTTCCGACTTTAGGTAGATTTTTCCTAGTCCCCTCCTTTTACATCCATAATAATCCACAATTCCAAGTATATTCATCTTTTTTGTTCCATCGGAGCATTTTTCTTTGCTAGTTTTAAAACTATCTACGGTAATAAGCTGACAGATTGCGATTATAGCATTGATCTGATACATAAATATCGTAACCCTCGGCCTACTGTCGACGAAAATCTTAGAATTTATGCACGAAGTTATGTAAAGCAGACTATAAACATTGGACCTTACTCTTGCGAAGTTTCAAATGCTTATTTTAACTGGATGCTACAGTATATATTTTTAGCGTGGTACCGTTTATTATTGAAACACGCTGTATAATCAATATTTAGATGCTCAGTAAATGAATGATGACAATCGCATCATGCCGTTTGTTATAACTCTACGGTTACACGTGTTATACTAGCGTGATGAGATGATATTGGTATGATGCATTTCCTCCTGCTTTGGCATTCTGCATATGTACATGAGCTATTAGAATTTCCGGTACTTGGCCACCCTTTCTTCTTATACATATGTTTATCACAGCGAGTGCGAATTTTGTACGCCCTTCACAGCAACAACGGCACACACCTGGGAGGTGCGATTTTTTTAATCGATAGATAATCAAAAAAGTCCATGTTGATTTGTTTAAACTTTTTACACTCAATACCGAGTTAGAAATGCGTGTGTAGAGTGTAAACCGAAAAGATCAAATAATTTGCGAAGGGCCTATTTTTTGAATGTTGCCTCAGAGTTGTAGATTACAAATCCGACCCTAAAATTTCTTTACACTCAATGGTTGTTGCATAACAGTTCAAAGTATGTATATGTGTTTTTTACTCTTTTCATGTTGTCCTAAATCTTACCTAACTTAATTTTGGTTTCTATGCAGTCCACTTGGTTTTATAATGTACAGGGTAACAATATCTCAAAACCAAAAATTTTTTCTCTTTTAACGCAATATTTCTTGATATGTGATCGTTTTAGTCTAAAGGGTCCGAGACGGAAAAAAAATTTCTTCGAGTGCTCCACTAAACAGGCGGAACCTGCTGATTATGCTTGAAATATGCCTTGACCTAAGCGTTACATATCTTAATTTATTTTGTATCTATACATTCAATATTGGTTATTAAGCGCATGTGTAAAGTTTACACTGAGAAGCACTTTTCTTCTCAGATTATTGATTATAGTCATTCTTTTTTAAAATGATCTCCGTAACGTCAGAATAACGAATCTGACCTTAAAACTTTTCTACAATCGGAGGTTGTTGAGCTGCAAAGAAGTGAAATTCGGATCATGCACATGTTTGCCGATGCCATATCATAGGTAGCGCGATAGCGCTACCGTCAGCCACCTTTTTCTTATATGTTTATCACAGCGAGTGTGAATTTTGTGTCCCCCCACAGCAGCAACGGCACACACCTTGGAGGTGTGGATTTTTTAAGCGATAGATATACTTAAAAAACTCGATGCACCATTTTTTTGTTTACACTCAATGTCGAGTTAGCAATGAGTGTGTAAAGTGTGAACCAAAAATCAAATAATTCGCAGAAAGTCAATTTTTTTTAAATGTTACCTTCGAGATGTGAGATTACGAATCCGACCTTAAAAGTTCTTTACACTCAATGATTGTTGCACAAATATGTAAAGTATACGGGCTTTTTACTCCTTGCGTGTTTTCGAAAGCTTATTTAACCCAATTTTGGTTTCTGTGCAGTCCAATTGGTTTTATAATGTAGAAGTTTACAATATCTCAAGGACCAATTTTTTCTCTTTTAACGCAATATTTCTTGATCTCGCGATCGTTTTAGTGTAAAAGGTTCGAGACGAAAAACGAAATTTCTCCAACTGCAGCGCTAGGCGTAACATGTTATTTATGCTTAAAATGTGCCCTGACCTTAGCGTTACAGATCCTAGTTCATTTTGTTCCTATACACCCAATATTGCGTTATTAGCACAAGTGTAAAGTTTACACTGAGTATCACTATTCCGCCCAGAGCATTAGGTATCAAATAATTTGCGGAGGGCCATCTTTTTCAAAAATGTTGCCTCTGAGTTGTAGTTTACGAATATGAGCATAAAATTTCTTTACACCTTTGGTTCTTGCACAAAAGTGTAAAGTATACGGGTTTTTTACTGTTCACGTGTCCTGAAGATTATCTAACTCAATTTTGGTTTCTGTGCAGTCCAATTGGTTCTATAATATAGAGAGCTACAATATCTCAAACGGTAAAATTTTTTCTGTTTCAATGCAATATTTCTTGATCTGTGATCATTTTAGTGTAAAGGGTCCGGGACGAAAAAAGAAATTTCTTCAGCTACTTGCACCCCCAGATTTTGGGCGCTGTCCATCAATGGATATATGGCCTAAAATGTTAAATAAAAGAAGGAACTAGCAAAGAAAAATGCTCCGATGAAACAAAAAAAGGTAAATCTACTGGAATTTCTTCATTGTTAAGGATGAAGGGGACTAGAGGAAAATTTCCCGATATGCGCAGAAGCCATAGGAAAGTGTTAAACAGTTAGACTTCTCCTAAACAACGGAAAAATCGAAGTATATTCTGCGACGTATGCGCGTTTCTGCAGATTTTCCGAAGTAATTTCGATTACGATGGTGAGTATTTTGAATTCTTTATTTTGGAAGATTTAAAGAAATTTTTTGTGGTTTTCATGCAGACGATTGAGTTGGCCGTGGAGGCATGAAGTTTACACTATTATCTTTTACGTTAGAGCATTGTGATAGGTCAAGATTTCATTAAATAAATAATACATTGATTATTTAATAGTATGGAGAATGTCTTTTATGCTCTTTTGCGAAACACTTGAGAACGTTTTGTGACCACACCCTCATTTTTCACAAACCGAGGAATATACTTCGATTTTTGCGTTGTTTAGGGAAGTCTAACTGTTTCGCACATTCCTATGGCTTCTGCGCATATCGGGAAATTATCCTCAGTCCCCTCCTTTTACATCCTTAACAATGAAAAAATTCGAGTATATTTGCCTTTTTTGTTCCATCGGAGCATTTTTTCTTTGCTAGCTCCTTCTTTTATTTAACATTTTGTATATCCAGATGGGCAGCACCGAAATTCTTGGGGTGCAAGTAGCTGAAGAAATTTCTTCTTTCGTCTCGAACCCTGTTACACTAAAATGATCACAGATCAAGAAATGATGCATTGAAACACAAAAAATTTTACCGTTTGAGATATTGTAGCCCTCTCTACATTATAAAATCAATTGGTCTGCACAGAAACCAAAATTGAGTTACATAATCTTCAGGACACGCTAACAATAAATAAGCCGTATACTTTACACTTTTGTGCAAGAACCACAGGTGTAAAGAAATTTTAAGCTCAGATTCGTAATCTACAACTCAGGGGCAACATTTTTGCAAAAGATGGCCATCCGCTTATTATTTGGTACCCAATGCTTCTGGGCGGAAAAGTTCTTCTCAGTGTAAGCTTTTCATTTATGCTAATAATGCAATATTGGGTGTATAGAAACAAAATAAACCAGATTCGTTGCTAGTAGTATTATAGTTGAGAAGCCTGAAAAGTGGGTAGGTCCGAAGATCCGCCACTGATGGCCAGTGTTCGGCCGATAACGCGAGCTGAACCAGTGCTCAATTATGTACCTAGAAAAATTAAGCTGCATGATCCGGAGATGAAACGTCATCTCGACGGGTTAAAGCGCAAAAGAAGCGCAAAAGCTATGAATAGCATGTCGAAGCAGCAAAACGAGCAGACGGGGAAAGCACATCCGAACAGCGAAACGAGCTGATGGAAAGCTTATCCAAAGAGCGAATCGAGCTGACGGGAAATAGTGCATGAGCTCGATGAGTGTGTATGTGCACCGCACTTACAGTATTTAACTCCGTATTGCATTTTGGTCAGTTTTTTATTTTACAGATTTTCGACTCATCTTTAATCATTTCTATTCGCAAACATGCGCCGTTTTGAAGTTTATTCTGAATGAGAAACATTTCTGAAAATACTACCTGCAAATTATTTCCATAATAATAATTCTTATGCGGCCTTTATCAAACCGATTACAATATTTCTTTTCTTGTTAAAATCCACGCAAATTTGTATCAATCTATTTTTGGAATGTAAAAGGCTCATACAATCGTCTTGAATTGTTTACAATTGCTGATGCGTCGAACGGATTGTCTTGTCGCCGGAATCGTCCATGTTGTCTTGCACGACGACTAATTTTCGATGCTATATCGTACATTATTCAATTGTATGCGATTTTTTGGCGGCTGACACATCGTTGCTATATGGTTTTACACACTGATGTAGGTTCATATTTGTTGCCGTTACAGCTTGCTGTTTCTGTCGATGCAGGATTTAACCTTAAAGGTTACTAACGTCTTTGGCGTAAATTTTAATCCAATAAATTTTCTGATGCCATTGTTATCTTTCTTTCAATAAGAAAATATTTACCCTAATTTCTAAATATCCAACGGGGATTTTTACGTAGGTTTTTCCTCTAATTAAAGTTAGTTATATTGCCTTTTTTGTGATGAGAATGCAGTGTTTATGAGCATAATCAAGCTAAGAAAAAGGGCAAACTTACTAGGTATCGAGGACACGGACGATTAGTTTTGGCAAGGCGGAGCTCGTTAATGAAGGTAGGCTATGATTGGTCAGACAAATAAATGGTCTACTGTCTATTGTTAGAGTGAAAAGTAAGAGAATCGACTGTTTCTGATCTGCACTTAGAACATCTCCAGACATATTCATTCAATTTCGCCGATTCTTTGATCAGACTATAAGTTCCGTTGCATGGAATGCAATCGACACTATTGCGAACGATTTTTTGGCTTTGAAGGTACTGAACAACGCTTAAATTTTCCTACAAATTACATTAAGCTCAAATAGATTCATTCTGACACTATGTCGACCTGATAGCGCAACAGCAGATCTAAGATTCTTCCCAGTAGCTAGCATTACGTTAATGTTATTAACCCAGATTGAGTTGATCCACAAAGAACAGTATAGAAGCTATTGTTCTACGGTCTGTCGAATTTTAGGTAACGTCCGCGTGACCTGGACGAGATCCCGTGGTCACCGACAGTCCCGGGTCACCGACAGTCCCGGATATGCCAGACAATGTGCTAAAGCTCAGATCATCAATCAAAAAATTCCCATGTGAGCCTGAGCAGCTGCCTGCTGGCCGACTGTTCCGAGTAGGCCGGCACAGTCCACGGATGGCCGACTGTACCGCGTCAGGCCTGACAGTCCGGTTGGCCGACTCAATGATCCCGGTGGCCGCACATTGTCCCAGTGGCCGACACTGTACAAGGAGAGTCGATAGATGGACACATGAAAACTTCAAATGACCACGGACTAGCGCTATCACTATGAAGAAATATTTCCTTTTCAAAATCGAAATACGTAATTTTTCCATTCTCTTTAGAATATGGGCAACAAACTTCGCACTGGCAGAAATCGTGAATATAAGCTTAAATCTACATGTTACAAAATGTGTATTTGTATATTCAGATGACTAACCAGATGGAAACTGCAAAATATCCACTGGGACACTTTTGTAACAAACAGCAAAAATTCATTGTTTGTCCAGTCGTCTACTTGAGATCGCTGGATGTCTACTGGCATTTTGTGCGCGCTGAATTCGGCCTGCAGCGTAGTTATCCTCACATGTCGCTGTGGAACTGCGTAAGGCAATGAGAACTAAGTTTAGGCACCTTCAGACTCTACAACCTGTATCCAAAAATAAAACCTCATCTCAGCATGCAGAATCTGGAAGCGGATACTTAATCCTTTTTTGTCAAAATAAACATTTTTAAGTAAGATACGTTGCACAAAGTATGCTCGAAAACTGAGAAATCAATGGCAGCACAAGAGTCATGGCTACGCCTTCTGTCTTTGGTTAAATGGCGAGTAAATCATTTGATGATTAAAGCACTTTTGCAGCTACTGAAGTGAACACAAATATGTACGCAGTAATTTTGCAGCCACAATGGAAGTTCAAGAAGAGATGAGCAACTAAAATATTACAAAATGCAAATAATATGATCCTTTACTGAATCTGCAAAGTTTTGAATTTGCTATGAACACTGACACACAGGCAATGTCATTGCATCGGACAAAGCAATTTCTGAGCATAGTGCTGAGGTACCTACTTGAAAAGCCATGATATCCTTTGCAACGAAGCATTTAAAGACAGCTAGCAGATTGACGCAGCAGAATTTGATTCGTACCAGGCTGTCGTCACCCGGGACTGTCAAAGAGCAACCCGGAACAGACGGGGCCACCCGGAGACTGTCGGCCACCCGGTATAGCCGGCCACCCGGTTCAACGATCGGGCGGGGTACGAATGCAAACTCAGATCAATTATTTTTAAAACTATTTGTCAGATTTCACCTGGGACTGTCAGTCACCCGGGACTATCGGTCACCCGGGACTGTCGATCACTCGGGACCAGTCGGTCACCACGGGACGCAATCAGAAGACCTAATGCCCTGCGTTTGTACACAAAGATGCAACGCTTCTGAGAATGCGTCGGTAGACCCTTATTTGCTCTGACCAATCACGGCTTCCTTTATGAAATCGAAGCTCCGCCTCCAGAAAACAACTGTGCGGCCGGACCCTGATACTACAAGTTTGCCAGAAAGGGTAGAATAATAGCAAGAAAAAATGCTCCGATGTTGAAAAAAGGTGAATATACTTGAATTTCTTCATTAAGAGTATGGAGCTAGGGAAAATTTCCATATACGAGCAGAAGCCACAGGAATGTGCTAAACAGTTAGACTTCCACTAAACAACGCGAAAATCGAAGTACATATGTACATATATTCTGCGGCCTGTGAAAAATCAGGGTGTAGTCAAA